>OX392431.1:2410000-3610000 GCA_947623395.1 Synanthedon tipuliformis | reverse complement strand
TACTTTCTCATTTGGTACACTTTTTAAATACTTAATACATCCACTAGCAAAACCTATGTTAATAATTTCTTTGTAATAGTTATTACTGATTTCATAACGTGAGTGCGGACTTCTTCTAATGAAGGTATAAAATTAAAAAGGGAGTCCTAATCTGACTTATGTAATGTTTAAGTAGATTAATAAAAATAAAAATAAATGGAAATATTAATCCAAAATTAAAACTAAAGGTTTTATTTACGAACAATATTAATTATTGAAACAATGTGATATTCGATAACAAAGGGGTTTAATTCTACAAAAAACTAACATTTTTTTGTGGCCACTAACAAGTGTTAGTATTTTTGATAGGTCGCGTTAAAAGTAACAAAAGAGGCTGTACGTACAGGGCTAAAATGCATCAAAACTGTGATATTCAGCTGTAAAATGTATTTTTTATTTCTTTCGTTATTGATTGTATTCATTGTTTAGTTTATATTTATTTACACCTTCATTCTAGGAAAAAATAAAAATTTATGAGATTTAGACCAATTCAATGAGAAAATACTTTAATACAATTAGTCATCAAAACTTAATACAATTAGTTTTGTTTTATGCCTAAATAATGATCAAAATCAGGCCTAAATAATGATCAAATCGTCAATTAAGCAGTCCTTATAGAAGTTTGTATTAAGTGTACAGAACATTGAATTGTATTATTTGACCATAGAACAATTAACGTCATTTGACAAGTGACATACTTTGACATAGAATACTCAATATATTATTTGAATCCAAAATACACACAAAATACTTACCGTGTTTTCAGTAATGTCACTAACTTCACAATGCAATACGGCCGTTGTTCCTATTTGAGCTGTAACTGTTGTACAATTTTCAGTCAAAAATATACCATTCTTTGACCCCTTACTCATTAACTTATTAACAACCGAAGCTGTTGAATCTCTATACATTCTCTTAACTTTATTTGTAAATTTTGTCAGTGATATATCGTCTAATTCATTCACAATTTCCTTATCTATTCTTTCATGTTTATGGTGTCTTTCTCGAGCTTTGAGTTCGTTAATTTCTTCCTCTAAAATATTATCTATATTATGTACATCTGTGTAATCTTTGTCTAATAGTAGACGAAGAGGCTTAGGTAGTTTCGGATATGTAGTGTATGCTGTAGTTGTTGTGTAAGTTTCAGTGGAGCTTTCTATATCCAATGTTGTGTATATCAATGCAGTTTGAGTCGTGGATGTCGTTGTTCTCCTTCTGTGACCTGAAAAACGTAATGACGCATTTAAATCTATACTAATATTACAATAAAAAAAGAGGAATTTAATTATTGTTTTATTTATTGTACACTATCCTATAACAACTATATAGTATACAGTATATAAACTTTTAGAAACATTTTCCATAAAAAAATTTTATGAACACTTTAATTAACTAAAAAAGTACAATACATAAAAAATGACTATTTTTTTGAAGTATACAAAAGTTATGGGATGGTGTGTTACCTACACATACTCATGAAGCAATAATTGTATGCTAATAATACTAATACCTAAATAAAGTCTAAAAGTGGCACGAGCTACTACCCACGCAACCGACAGTTCATTAATAAATGTTAGTAGACTAAGAATACGTAATAAGCAGAAACAAATTACGGGAACCCCAACATAGATGTTCCGTTAATATGAATAATGGCTTTTCACATGATTACTAAGTTTTCCATCAAGTGCAAAGTAACACAGTCAGCTTGATGGGATCAAAAATAAGTGCGGGGAGGTGCAGTTAGAAAATGATAACATATAATATTTACAGCTACCTATTATCTTAATTATAAGGGCAATATTATGGGATAATACGATGTTATGATCCAATTTTATACAAATGCGTGATGGGGAGCCCGATGCAATTTTAGGTGGAATATGGTCCTTCTGCAGATACGTGAATGATACAAAATTATTGAAATTACTGAAGTTTCTTCCGGCCCCAACGGCCTTCGGCTCTCCGTACTATGTGCCCTGCCCACTGCCTTCACCTTACTGAGGTAATGTATGTATTACTGATGCAATATAGGTATTTAAAATACACCAGAACGCCTTAAAAAAACAATTGAAGAACGACATACCTAATATTACGAAGCAGTCTCGGGCAAATTCAGGGCGTTCCACTAATTATTTCTGTATGAAGTGTACGTTCTAAATAGAAGTGAGACGGAAAACCAGCTCGATAAAAGGCAGGCCTTAGGAAATAACACACTCAGTGCTCTTGAATGGAAACGTGAAAGGTCGTAAGAGTAGATCGTTAATGTTAGTAAGTATTTGAAAATCACGTTCCAGTCGAGTCAAGGGGTCGTTTCTAAAAGAATACTCATGAACGACTTAAGAGTTGATTTATTTCTCATTGATTTTAGAAAGCGGACTGACCATTTGATGGTGTTTTCATTCAGTGGACTTTTCACTCATAGTTTCGTTATGGAGGGTAGACGTAAGGAGGACCGACTCTATGTACTTAATAAAAAGTGTTCCCAGAATACCAGTAAATTAAGATGGCGCTAGTGTAGCATTGTCAAGTATATTAGACAAAGATAAATAGATAGAGGCAATAGAAATAGACAAAGAGACCATTTTTTCAGTTTGATTGTCATATGAGCCGGTACTCCTTACTTCTACCCTCCATAGTTTATTCTTAATCCGAATTGATGTTTTAAAGTTAAATCCTCTTATATATTTTTCCTACATTTAAGAATTACCTTTTTTATGATGTCTTGTGAAGTTCCCAAAAACATTACCCAACCTCTGCTGGTTTCTAGTTGTACACAGCTCCAACGATTTCATGTCGTCAGCACTCTGCGCAACTAATATGGAAGACCTCTTCGACTCCGTAGCACTTGTGTTTAACATTTCAACTTCGAGTAGCAGAACAATAGTGGCATAGAGTAGTTTGCAGTAAAACATTGTTTTGGCACTGTTTGATATTTAGCGTCACATTTGTTTTGTATCCAGTTCAATAACACTCAGGTTTATAGTCATTTTTAATTAACACTTTGTTATCTACGGTGTCTCGAGTTGAATTTAGAAGCCACTTCTCTCTGCATTCTGAAAAGAGGTTAAATCGTGATAAATATAAATTATGAAATAGGTATAAAGAAAACAACATACATTCCTTAGATTAATAATTGGTCTCGCTGCGCTCGACTAGATACCACCGTCGTACTTGTCAAATGCGGCAACAAATACTACGCCCATTTCGGCGTTCCCAAGCCAGTCACACTGCAAGCTGTCTGTGATGTGTACGTGTCGAATTATTAAATTTTGGGCATAATAAAATGCCAGTTTGCGTAGTAAAACTGTGTAAAATTATAATGAAACTGTGTTAAAATTGATAAAAAGATCGTCAATGTTTTACACACACTACAATAAATAGTTGCCGCATTCACGGAGCTATTGTTTTTAGATAGCGCGGTATCTAGTCGAGCGCAGCGAGACCAATCATTAATCTAAGATACATTCATTATAATATTTGGAATGTAGAAACAAAACTATCGTATATAAAATATCAAAATAAATTAAACGGAAGTAATTAATTAATAAAATTAATTAGATAAAAATGTTAAGAACATTAAACTTTTTTATTTTAGGAATTTTCCTTACTATTTATTCCTATCGATCTGTGGTAAGTATTAACACGAATGGTTTCATTAGATCATTAATTATTTAATTCTAAACACAAAATCGATTTTAATTGTACCAAAGTAGCAAACTAATCGCAGGCGGTTGAAAATTTTATTGCCTCTGATTACCCCCAAGAGAGTTACAATTGCGATCTAATGTTTTTGCGTTCTGGACAGTAGCCAAGTTAAGTAACGACTGGTGATAAATCTTGTGCATCAATGCCTTAATGTTTTAGCGCAAAAATACTGTGACGTTACCCTTTTAACAGTCGGTACACACCACAAATATAGATAGGTACTTTTGATGTAAATTTTGTTCTTCAAATGATAAAAAATAGTCTCATTTGGGTAGCTCCGTGTGCGGAAACGAGTAGCATACCAGTAGGCGATCATGGTTTGCATCTCAGTCGTGTAGTAATTGAATAGCTCTCGTGGCCTTAGATGTACGGGACACAGGATAGGCTACTTTTTTCACGCGGGCGAAGTCGCGGGCGCCAGCAAGTAAATAATAAAATTCTACTGTACTTCACTTGCAGCACCTATGGCGGCTTGTATTATAGGCCACATGCCATCAAGAGAACTGTCACGTGAGCTTGTCTGTCGAACCTTAAATAAAATAATAAAAAAAAATAAAAAGAAATTTCGTTTCAAATGAATTATTAGGTAATTATTAGGTACTAACAAACTGTTGTAAACAGTTCATTTCTATTTTAGTCAAATTGATACACAGACTTATTGATTTTAATGGACTCAGTATTTTGGTATTCAGGTCAATTATATACTACTAGGTGTTTAGCAACATCCATACAAACTTTCGCATTTATAATATTAGTACGGAATACCACAGATAAAATAAGAGCTAAAGATAGAGCTAAAGGCAGAGTGAAGCCTGTAAAATTACGCCTTCGCCGTTTACATACACGGTTGCACGCACGCAAATAAAGCTACGACTCGCCTTATTTACTAGTGAAAAAGTCTAATTGCGTAAAAGAGGCGGTAAAAACCAGGTTTCAAAAAATGAAACGCAAGATGGAATCTCATTTCACATGTACGTAAACTTTGAAATCAATATTTTCAATAAATAAAAAAATTGAGGTTAGTTTTAGCTTGGAACACAAAATCTCAATACAGTAATAGACCGCTTACATGTTTATAAAACCGGTTTCATACAATTTTTCAGAAAAAAATTGTCCTTATTTGGTCTAAGCTACCTCGAAACAAGGATCCTCTTTATGCAAATCTATATTATCGATTCTCAAATAACCAACGTATTACATACGCCATGAAAGAAATAAACCAAAATTATGCGCGAATCAGTACGAAGGTCGTATGGAACAACATCTTTTTTTACAGAAATCGCCCGACCAAGGGGAAATGTTGTAATGTTTTATTCATATATGGTAGTAAGATGAGAAATAATGGCCGAAACATATTCGTGTACCAGTTTGCGCTCGGCACTGCCTTAAGTACAGTCGCCCAAGTATTATCTTAAGCTTTTATTCAGTAAGTACTTTTTTATAATAATTTCGGCAGACAGGCTGACTGTCCACTTGATGGTACAACGGCACATGTTCTGGGCCCTGATTCTGTATGGCAAATTATGATTTTACGCTTTTGTGCCCTTGCCAAATGTCTTATCCTAGTCTTATCATTGCATTTATATATATGTAAGAGAATAACTTTTTAGCAGAATCTACATATTAGATTTCGTAACAATTTACGAAGATTATCTATTAGTAATCATATCGGTTTCGAAGTAAGGAATCGCCAAGTGGTGTTAGAGAATCAGGGACCTGAAATGCGCTGCCGAATACAGTAGGATTGAAAATAAGTATACCTACAAAATCTTCACTGAATATTTTTTAATTATTTATTTAAGGTGCAATAACAATGCTTAGCTCAGCATTTATCTGGTTTAACACTCTGTCCATTGATAAAAACCGTATTAAAATCCTTAGGATGGTTTAAAATCCTCCCTCCACTTGGCTCCAATGTCGAGGTCATGGGATTCTAGGATATATATTTTTTTTGCAGAAGAAGTTAGCGGAGAAACAGATAAAAACGGACAACGCCTTTTATCCATATAACTTAACTAATAATATAAGCCTGAAAAATTTGTATGTTTGGCTAATGACAAGTATTTGTCTTTTTAAGAACGACTGCACAAAAAATTGAGATTTAGAATAAATATGAAAGACTGTATCAAACTTTTTACGCGCGGTTATAAAGCTTGTGCAGAATTACCCCATTTCCAACCTTATTGATTGAATCTTTTTTTGTACGCCATAAATCCATTCGATTTGTATTATGTATGTTTGTTCAAGGTCACCGCTTGTTCAAGGATTTACACATTGAAAAAATTGATTGGGAAATGTATTCAAAAGAAAAATGTATGTATTCAATTGAAAAGTATAATAAATTTGTACGTCATTATAACCTGAAATAGCAATTCTAGCGCAGCAATAAAAGCGACACTTTTGGCATTGTGGTGTTGCCAGAAATAAACTGCAAACTTTGAATGTTTTAATAAGTTATATTATTTCAAAAAAAAATCTCATAAATATAATATATGCCGAGGTCTTACCAGGCTTTGTAATCATAAGCTCATAAGTGAGATGATAAATAACGTTCTCAAGAATTGGGCTATCAAATCCAAAAATATTTTTAACTGTTTTCTTTTTATTAGAGATGGGTTGGCTCTTGGCCTGCATCCAGCCGTGTAGCGAAGATGAGGCCTATGATGGAGCGAGCTCACCCAGAAGACGCCTATTCACTCAAACTTTGAAAAGATTAAGGTTATATGGCTATATAACCTTAATCTTTTCAAAGTTTGAGCTAGCTCGGAAACACAGACGCGCCGGTAGGGAGTTAAAAACCTTTTATTTTATAATTATCTTATGTCTTATAAAAAATGTGGTATCATCTTTATACATTAATCAATACAAATAATAAATCTGTAAGTGTAAGTATTGTATATATGTATGTATGTTCCTCCATAACTCTTAAACGAATTAACTTATTTTCATGAAACTTGGTAGATAAACATTTAGACGTACGGGACACAGGATAGGCTAATTTTTTCACGCGGACGAAGTCGCGGGCGCCAGCTAGTAGGTAAATCATAAAAATCATTTAGTTGCGTTATTCTGGAGTTAACGGGCATACAAACAAAGCTACTTAAAAAGATACTATGTACTAGTAACACGTCTGCTTTTTCGACACAAACGAAGTCGCGGGCACCAGCTAGTATTCAATGTTAAAGCACATCTCACTAAAACATTTACTGTTGTGGTAACAAGAATACAGTTAAACTAATTCAATAACGCCCGTCGTTGGCTAGACACGTTCCCCTTAGGGAATAGCTAGACAGAAAGCTGAAGCTGCTCATCGATTCTACAGGCTCTCAACTACACTCTCGCTTTCGCTAAATTATATTAAGTACTTGGTCTTTCACTCATTATATTTAGATGTAACCGAATCAAATTATTATGATATTGTTACTTTAAAAAAATCCGTACTAATATTATAAATGCGAAAGTTTGTATGGATGTATGGATGTTTGTAACTCTTTCACGCAAAAACTACAGAACCGATCACCATGAAATTCCGCATACACGTTGTCTGGGACACCAGAAAGGACATAGGGTACCTTTCATCCAGAAAAAAAGTACTGCTCCCGAGGGATTATCTAAAATCTAAGGAAACTAACTCCTGGCTAAGTATAATAGCAATAACGATGTCAGGCCATATATTGCTTTTTCAACGTGGACGAAGTCGCGGGCACCAGCTAGTAAGTAACATTTTTATTATCAAAATAATATCTCTTAATAATATTTGATGATTTTTTTGACGAAAAAGTTATTGTTAGTAAAATAATATTTGCTTAGTGAAGTGTAAAAATAGAAAGGTATTCTTTCATTCCTAGGTATTCTTCCATTCCTAGGTATTCTTCCATTCCTAGGTATTCTTCAAAGGTATTCTTTCATGTAGGCAATACTCGTAGGTGTAACGAAATTAAATTATGGTATCATATTATATAATATTATTTAATAAAAAAGTAATGCTTTTCTCATCAAATTATTTATTTCACCTAATATTATTTGATAATTTGATAAAAATAAAAAATAAAATATAAGTGATATTAATAAAACCATAACATAAATTCTAACTATGTTAAATTTTAGACGTATGACTGCCAGCCTGTATTGGCTATTATTTTAAGGACTGTTGGTAAATATTTATATACTCAAATCATTTCAATGTTTTTATAAATAAAAAATAAAAAATATTTGTAGTTAATTTACATTTTTCCTTTTAAAAAAATTTGATTTGTGGGCTAGATAGAATAAATTTCATTTGGTTATCTTAAGCAAATTCCCAAAACATCTCTCGTAGATATTCGCAGAAAATATGAATAAAAAGATAGGCCCAAGGTCAAAGTTCACTAAGGAATTGGTCGGACATGAGCAAAAGAATTCAATGGTGTTTGATAGATGAACTTCGATTTTCATAACTCGCAAATATCGGTCAATCATAGTCGCTCCATATGTCGGAGTTATGGCAAGAAAGAAATCTAAGGAGCTAGTCCAAGTCACGAAATTTATCTACACTAATATTATAAAGATAGATTTGTATATCTTTATAATATTACTCTCTTCTTCTCAGAAGAATTGTGCTTAATATAAAAGAGAAGGATAGAATTAAACTCTGAATAAATTATGGAAAAATCAAAAACAAAAATATTAAATGATAGCATAAAACAGCAAACATGGCGCTGTGTGGTCACAACACATGATTAGACAAAACGTGAATAAATTGACTAAAGACATTGTGGTACTCAAGAGGATCATTAAGGAAGAGAGGAGGAACTCATCTCAGATGGACAGATGACCTGGATAAGACCAGCTGACTGGAAAGCTTTGGAAGAAGCCTATGTCGAAAGGCAAGTTCAATTTGTTGGTTTTAAATCTTCTTTCTTTCTTCTTAATATATAAAAGGCGATATGTTGGCTCCAAAACCGCTAAACCGATTATGTTGAAACTTTCAGACAATAATCAGATTAGTGTAGCGGGTATGTAAATTTTGGTAGCGATCGGTCGCGGACGAAGTCGCGGGCAAAAACACTAAGTAGTAATAAATGAAACAGTGCATTTTTTTTAATTAACTTCAGCGTATTATTTTATTTGATCACTCATCCAACGGGTTCGACAACTTAATTTCGCTAATGGTTCCTTTAATATACACAGACATTCTGGTTTACCATTAACACGCTGTGTTACAATACCGCTTCTACTCCATTCAATATTGATTGTGGTCGAAAATTACAGTTTACTTGTGTAGTGAATAAGAGCTGGTACACACTAGGCGTTTTGAAGCGCGCGCTTTACTAACGCGCGCTTTGAGAATTATGTAGTTCTTAAGGCGAGTACACATTGAACGCTTGGCGTTGAATTAGAACTTCATAGTTCTCAAAGCGCGCGTTAGCAAAGCGCGTGCCTGAAAACGCTTAGTGTGTACCAGCTCTAAAGCACATTCACATTGTAATACCGTTTCGAAACAACTACAAGTAAGCCGTGTTGGTAATTAACATTTAACAAACGGGAGCTACAGTGAATTTACAACGATCGTCGATCAATGGGATACAAGGGATAAATTTACTCAACAACTTGGTGCTCGAAAATAATGCTATAAAGCATCTGCGATAAATAATGCTAAATTGATTTGAAAATTGTAAATTTAGACGCTTTTTAGTATATATTTCTTTTTTAATTAAAGAAGAAAAAGGGGTTCTTTATGTTGGGCGATTATCATCACATATGTATGAATATAACCAGTGTGTTAACAATCCGTAGAGTTATAATATTGCGGGGCAACGTTTTATTTTTTAATGTTCAGGTCGACATACAGACTGACGGTCCACCTGAAGGAAGGTGGCTACCGTTGCCAATACAATAACTCACGCCACAGGTTCTACAAAGATACATAAAAGAGTACGCCTTCTTAATGTCTCAAAATAATAATGAATAATTTACGTACAAAAATTGAAAGGAACCAAAAATATAAATTACGTAAAGATATTTTTAGTTATTCTTTCTTCGTTGATTTTTAATTACTAATTAGAAGTTGTGTCAAGTGGCTTTCACAGTAAAACGTTTTAATTACCAAATAAATTAATTAGTCTCAAGTGATGGCCGAAAAATATTTATTTAAAATTATTAAATGATCTAATTAAAAAGTATGATATACAATACCATTTTTTAATAAATATCAAAGATGTTGTAAAAAGAAACCAAGAGATCGAAAAGCCTGTGCATCTAAAATTAGATCTAACCTCTGTTGAGTAAGATTCAACCAAAATATGCAGACCATCCTACACTTCGCAACGTCAAATATGTTTTGCATCTAAACGGGTTCATTTAGTTCGTACGTTGGTTTGGTATCAGACGCGTTTGAACGTGTATCTACGTATGGTTTAACTGCATTGTGACTATGCGGCAGCTCGCTAGACTTACTTTATTTTACTGAAACAATAACCGTACTTTCCCGACTGTATAGTTGAAGACTTAATGTCTTAAACTAAGTTATACATCAATGAATACCGCATTCAAATTGGTTAAGCCGTTTATGGGATTAACGCACAGACAATAAGTACATTCAAAAAATTTTTTTTAGTTTGGTTACATCAAGTACACAATGTGTATAAATTATTTTTCGAAAAATAAATGGTTTTATTTTATTTGAAAAATACATATATTATTGTAGAGATTTTATTATTATATGTAGATATATAGAAAAAGAAGAGTTATCGCTCAGATTTAATGATTTGGACCACAGCTAACCTTTCACTTAACCTGCTTGGATCAAACAGACCTCTTGGGGAAAAATGAGTTTTAGCAAGATTGTATTTTATTTTTGCAAGAGATGTTTTTCAGAAGTCGTAATTTTAAATTTTTCATTTATTTGCTCGACTAATAATTAAATATATAATTAAAATAATATAAAATTAAATTAAATAACTTTAAATCGTATAAAAATGAATATTAATTGTATGTAGTTATATAAATTCAGTATAATTCCTACCCTCTTTGGTAGTTAAAGACTTCTACACTATTTGACCGATCACAAAAGTCCAGATGCTTGGTCTTCAAGCATCTGGATCATCTCGATCAACAAAAAAAAAACCATATTGAAATCGGTCCATCCGTTTGGGAGCTACGATTCAGACCAAACGTCACACTTATAACACCCCATTTATGCGCCGGGCGTCGGAGGTTAAAACATAACAGAGTCGTCACTTGTAACAGAAAATTATTAAAAACCAGTGTTTTTCCATACAAATGTATTCCCCTGTTTTCTCCCTGGATAATCCTTCTAGAGCAAACATTTTTTGTACTAAAATCTAGGTCTGCTTAAGCTCATCTATAATTTCTTTTTTTCCGCCAACTCATTACATAAGAAAATGTGACTTCTCAAAAATCGTGATAAATAGCCCTATTATGTCACCCTAATCAGACGACTATGAAACAAATTTAAAAGATTTTTAAGATAAAAAAAAATGAAAATTTGTGTAAAATTTATTCGGTCTGAACTGCATTTGTCCCTATCGCACAATACAGCTTGTCGTTCGAGCGCAGCGCGATGGCAATAGTTTCTTCAAATACCTATTTTTCAAATTCTGCTGTACCTAGGCTGTACTCGAGTTCCCTGTTAGCCACTGCAGTATCGGAACGTGAAGATACAAAGTAATTTCCCGAACGCTGTTCAGCCGAGTTGGATTCGGCGGTTGACCTCTTTCCCGAAGTTGGATTCTCCAAGTTATTTCCTTTATACTTTTACTAGCGACTCGACCCCGGCTTCGCATGGATGCTATATTTTCTGCAAATTATAAATAACACCTTCCTATATTGCTCTTTTCATGAAAATCCGTTTGGTGTTTTAGAAGTAGTTAGAGAGATAATGTATTTGTCTTAATTAAACATAATATAATTAAACACAATTGTATTTGTCTTGGAAATTTTATTGAACACTAGGTTTTGTTGGTCGGCAGCGCACTTGAATTCGCCCGACTCGGGCGAGATAAATTCGGGCGATTTGTCCATTAACTCGTGGGGTGAGTTACTTGTGTTATAGACGACGGTAGCCACATACCATCAAGAAGACCGTCAGCCTGTCTGCCGACCTTAACACAAAAAATACTCATAAAACCTTAACTAAATGTGTATGTAGGTAATTAATTATCTCCTAAATTTTCAGAAATATTTTATTATTCGCCGTTCCTAAGTGCAAAATACAATAGAAAATCTAAATTTAGATCGCTACAATTGCTTGGAATTATCAATATCTAATCTAAATAGGTTAGACAAGTTTATTAGTGTCAGTTGCATAACGAGCATAAATCTAGAGAACTATCCGCAACATTGTTCTAAACTAGAATGAAGACTTGTCTCACTCAGAGATGGAGCAGTGAAATTCAAACTCCAAATACGAATAACTACATTAAAGACTAACAAAGGAATAAGAAACTTCCTTAGGGTTTTACGTAAAACAAAAATATTAGTAAACTTGCTTTATAAAATATAGCCTATTTTAGATTTTCATTTTCAGATGATCCTTCGGGAGCTGTATTTTTTTTGAGTTTACTCCTTAACGATTTGCATACTTTATAATATGCCCGTGGTATGGAAAATTGTTTGGAGTAAAATCAAAATTGTTATACGAATGCTTTATAGTTACGTTCTAACTTTTTGAATATTTTAAAATATCTGAAGTTTCATAGATATTGCGCCATCTGCACAATATTATTTAAAAAAAGAACAATGTCGTTCTTTCGGCGTGTTCAAATTGTGAGAAAATTTAAATTTTATAATCATTCATTCAATAGGAGTAAACTCCAGTCGTGTGTAGGACGGAGCTGACACACACATTTTTTTTAACACATAGCAATTAAACACTTGTATTGTTTAATTTTTTTTTTAACATAACTCCTTCTTCCATTAACAAAAGTAAACATTTCTGCACTTTTTATTTTTTTAAATTAAACTTTTTACAACTTTCTATTTTCTAAAAATGTCTTAAATCGACGACGATCTTAAGGTCTGTAATCATTTATATGGACATTGGACATATTACCTTCATCAACATAAAAAAAAACAATAACCCCAAAAATGCGACATATCACCTTCGTCGACTCACGTCTTCAATTATTAATTACTCTTAATTTATTTAAGATTAAGCTCTTAAAATAGCTAAGAAGCATCTCGATCCAGGTCAGCTTTCAAACAAAAAAAAAACGGATATCGGCCCATCCCGTCGTTATAGGATGGGCCAATATTGATCCGTTTCTTAGCTACGAGTCCAGACAGACGATTCTAAAGCTACTATACGATTCAAGATAGACAGATACACAAACACATACGTCAACTTAAAACACCCGATTTTTGCGTCGGGTGTCAATAATAAGTACCTATTTTTGCAATTCACATTCGAATTTCGAATATTACATATTTAACAGGGTTGTGTATTAGGTGTAAGTTATCAAAGGTGAATATAATAACAGTTCAAGGTGAAATCCCTATCACATTAAGTACTAGAGGCCTTACTTTATTAAAGGTCGAATGTAAAGGGAATAATAATATTATAATATATCTACAAATTTTACTTTAGTAACTGCAAACGTTTGATAAAACAGAGAAGGGTTACTTAATAGGCCCTAGCCAAGAGCAAACCAATGCAAACGCTCCCTTTGCGTACTTACGAAACGAAAGAAATAAAGCCCGGTGATTGGTTGTTGTAACGCCCATATAAAATGTTGACCAATCACAAAGCTTTCTCCCAAGCGTAGCGTAGCTTGAGCGTTGTGACTGTACGTTTGCTCTTGGCTAGGCCACAGATTAAATAATAGTTACTATCCCCAGGAAAGTTTACTACCAAATCAAAAATCATTTTGCTTTTAATATGTTGTTGGACAGCGATCGGAGATTCCAAGAGTTCGTCAATGCTTCAAAACAATTTTTCTGATAATAATATATTATGTACTTCTTTTCATTTTTTATTGGCAGATACCAAGGTTTACTTCATCTTTCTTACTCAGTTATCATGTTTGGCAGCCATATAGCATATATGACTCATATATGTTTCGCTATTGATGTCTGCATTTTTGTAATTTCTTTCATCGATATAATATACCAAACTAGCGAGATATACTTACTTATTCAGGTAATCTGTCGCTGCTCTTGTCTACTACAATGTCATATGATTTTCAATTAGTATTTAGCAGTAGTCCTGGTTCGGTGTAGGTATTTATTTCTCACTAGCTGGTGCCGGCGACTTCGTCTGCGTTCTGGATGAAGGGTACCCTATGCCCTTTCTGGTGGTCAGACAACGTATATGCAAAATTTCATGGTTATCACTTCAGTAGTTTTTGCGTGAAACAGTTACAAACATCCATATATCCATCCATCCGTACAAACTTTTGCATTTATTATATATAATAATAATATAATAATATTATATATATATATGTGTCGGAGCGAATGATCAGAAGTGAGACAAGAGTTCCAATTAATCACTAAAGTGGGCGTTCACGTGCACATGACATAATACGGTTACTTCATAAGGTTTATGCAGCCTTGTCGTGGATACTTATCCAAGTGTTTTCGTCAATCGCTGAACCCGACCGACCGTCTATCAGGACTTGACTGACTTGGACTGGACCGACCTGTTTTGGAAAACTAATCAAAATTATGACTTGACTGAACTTGACTTGACTGACTTGTTTTGCTATTTTTGACTTTAATTTCAATTTTACCCTTTTTTATTTAAAAAAAGGGTACATATTACGAATTGCTATATTTACTTGACACTGGCAGATAATGGCCATTTTAAAATGAGCCGCATTGCCATTTAAACCTAAGAAGAAGAAGAAGAAGAAGACCGTCTATCAAAATGGCTGCCGCCCAACTGAGAGAGTGTTGCCCTTTTTCCCGTGTTAGACGTTGAACACTGTTGAACAGACCGGATTGGGTCTGCAGCGCTTACGCTTTGCTGTTTGAAACATAGTGACATAATTAAAAGAAAGGAAAATAATCATAACACAGTAACATAACCACAAAATAGTAACATAACATAGGTAGGTAACATAACATACCACAAAATCATTACTGCCACTCTCAAAACTGTTTTAAAATGAGTGCTTGTATTCACAATGAGCGACATTAATTTTAATAGATGTCATCTTTATAATACAAACATTATGGAAATGTTGCGGTGGCGTAATGAAAGAGCCGTGACGCGTGCTCGTAATAATAAACTCATTTTGCGAGGCAAATTAATAATCTTGTTGACGCTTGCATAGTTCCATTCCCCATATACTTACATGTTTGCTTTTAATTTTTCAACACCTTGACGGTGGTTTAATTTTTTATACCTATAAGTCAGTGTATAATATATACATACACGCGCACGTATCCTCAGGAGAGAATTAGTACAGTACTTAGATTAATGATTGGTCTCGCTGCGCTCGACTAGATACCACGCTATCTAAAAACAATAGCTCCGTGAATACGGCAACTTTTTATTGTAGTCTGTGTAAAACATCGTCACTTTTTATCACTTTTTACCCAGTTGCATTATATTTTTACACAGTATCACTACATACGCAAACTGGCATTTTATATATGCCCAAAATTTTATAAAACATTCGGCACGTACACATCACAGACAGCTTGCAGTGTGATTGGCTCGGGTACGCCGAATTCGGCGTAGTATTTTATTGGTGCTGGAGGTTTGGCTCCTCCAGGGAAATGTTAACTTAATGGCATTTTCGACACACTAGCGACATCTGTCGCACATACATGAGTGTACACGAGGAGAGGGGAAAGAGGCGGGGGACGGAATAACAAAACCCACCATTTGTTGCCGCATTTGACAGGCACGACGGCGGTACCTAGTCGAGCGCTGCGAGGCCAATTTTATTAATCTAAGGCCCTGTATTTGATTGAATATAATATTCAGTTTAAAGCCAATGCCAACAACGCCTATACAAATCCATGAATACAAAGGATTCGAATGCAAAACTTCTATTGTGTTGGACTTGCCGGTAGTGAAATTAATATCTAGTTTGGGAAGGATAATGAAATTATATGGAAATTAGTTTAGTAGTATTGAAAATAACATAGGGTATTTATCCACCGTTTTCAGCAAATATTAAAAAAAGCAGAAAAAATAGTGTCAGAAAAAACACACGACTGGAGTTTACTCCTTACGAACGATTATAAAATTTAAATTTTCACAATTCGAACACGCTGAAAGAACAACATTTGTTCTTTTTTTAAATAATATTGTGTAGATGGCGCATAGGGTGGAGGGCAAGCGCCCAAGAGGTATATCGCCTACCCGCTGGACAACGTAATAAAATGCGCAACCCAATCTACTGTGCTACAGTGTGCTCGTGACGCCACAAATACTCGTAGGAGAAAGTGGAGAAGCATCGCAGGGGCGGCAATACAATGCGCGCCAAGGAGGGTGAACACGACCATCCTCCGTCTACATCATTCACACGACCACGACCACTCTGACAAGAGTGTGCGACTTTGATATATAGATGGCGCAATAACTCTGAAACTTCAGAGATATTCTAAAATATTCAAAAATATATTACATAATTCCCTTTTTAAACGGCTTAGTTTCAACGAAATAGTAGGAATATCTCTGCTCAGTTTTAATTCATTTCTAATAGTGGAATTCCATCGTAGCGAAAATTCACACAGTGTCGTACGCACCTACAAGTAAAAACCTCAAATATAAACTGCACTCCTGAAATCCTTATACAACGATGGGACTTTTTGAAGGAATGTTGTATGGCAAGTTTTCAGTCAGTTTTTTCAAGTCGCCATTTCTGTGTCTCGTTAGTTATGCGGACAAATAACAGAATTAAAGTAATTGTGTAAGCCACACAGAATAAGTATTACTAACGAATTATTTTAAGACACAGTAAGTAATGATAATCTTGTTTAGAGTATTATGTTCACGTCAAGCCGCTTATAGATTCTATAATATAAAGTATTCGTTACAATGGCACGCTCAATTTGTTTGCGCCAATACAATTATAAGTAACCATCGGCAGCGCTCCTTCTTGCAGCACCTTTGGCGTTGCTAGTGTTGTAGGTGATGGTAGCCACCTACCATTAAGGGGGCCGTCAGTTTGCCTGTCCAGTTTAATATAAAAAAAGGGGAAAAATTTGCTGTTTCAATTAGAATTTATTGTGGACTTTGTAAAATTTGGTTTATTTTTAAGTAAAAGTTAGCAGTTAAGTTGACGGTCAACTTGGTTTCAGGTGACTACTGTCATTTTTTTTTTTTCAAAATCAAAATCAATAATCAAAATATTTATTTATCAATTGGGTTTCTACAAGAAACTCTTATGATCGTCATTATAAATTAATTTACCAGGGTTTCTAGAAAAAAGGCCAAGATGACGATCCTGAGAGAAATACAATTTATTATACAAGCAATGCCATAAAAACTGCAAGTACACTGCAAACTCGATAGGAGTATAAGGAAGAAATAAGAGGTTTGACTCCAGCATCCCTTACACCAGCACCGGAACAACAGAATACTATACCTATTAGCTTGTGTAGCGTCGATGTTGTGTGTGTAAGTCCGAAAAGGTGCTGGCTGAAAATCAGCGCTGCAGGTGCTTGCATCTCAGCACAATGCTGAGCCAGTGTCCGTTTCACTGCTGCGAGGACACACACTCTTTTACCTTTTAATTTCTGTTTTGTTGTTTTTTTTTATTATGTTTTGTGTCCTTGTAATGGTGAATAAAACTCTTTCTTTCTTTCTTCTTTTCTTATATTAATTGACAATGGTCTTAGAGGGTAGTTAAATAACTAAGAGGGTAGTTAAATGTTTATGATTGTAAAATTTACCCTGTTAGCGTAATAACTTGCCTACAGATACAGTCTATTAGTCTCAAGAGTAAACACAGCTGCTATTCATTATTAGGTACACAAAAGGGAGATATTTTAAAATCTTCATTAAGAATCGTAATTGAATCTTTTTCTATTAAAATCTTAAGTAAACAGTAAATTATCCTGTAAGAGCTTACTTTAGTTAGGAGTCGAATTTTAAATGTGCAATTTATTTATCGTATGTTGTAAAATTATGTTGACCAAAAAATATACTAAAGGTACTTTAATGGTATAAATATACTTTATCACGATTAGTTTCAGTTTCTGCTTAAAACAAGGACTAACCTCAGACCAAACGCATTTCTTACCGAATTTAGCGCAATCTAATAAACCTGTGAATTAAGATTCAATTTTTGAGGTTTTGGAGATAATTTAATAGATTTAAAATGCAGATACGCTAGAAGCAAATATTCACAAATATGATTTTTGATTACTATAACAAATTATGTAGTGTATCAATCTCATCAGTGGTTTTTTTAACCTCAGGAATATCTAGAGTAAGTGACATTATCATCGAAATAATATATCTCTGGACATTATATTCAGAACACTTAAAACGGACCAATATTGTATTGTGATACTGTTTATTTGCGTTTATAAAACTTTTTCCATTTCTTGACGCTACAAAGTCAGAAGTCCTCTTTCGTTGCTCTTTTGTGAGAGATACGTCTTTAATCTCTTAATCTCATTAAGACATATTCACTAGGATTCAGTTAGAAGAGTTAGAACTTTAGAATTAGTTCCTCTTTAATTTTAGATTATATAACTTTGATTCAAACAAGTTTCAAATCTTGGGATCTTATGGGAATGGCAAATGAAAATTTATGATTCTAATGAATTTATGAATTTATGAATTTACGAATTTACGAATTTACGAATTTACGAATTTACGAATTTACGAATTTACGAATTTACGAATTTACGAATTTACGAATTTACGAATTTACGAATTTACGAATTTACGAATTTACGAATTTACGAATTTACGAATTTACGAATTTACGAATTTACGAATTTACGAATTTACGAATTTACGAATTTACGAATTTACGAATTTACGAATTTACGAATTTACGAATTTACGAATTTACGAATTTACGAATTTACGAATTTACGAATTCACGAATTCACGAATTCACGAATTCACGATATCACGAATTCACGAATTCACGAATTCACGAATTCACGAATTTACGAATTTACGAATTTACGAATTTACGAATTTACGAATTTACGAATTTACGAATTTACGAATTTACGAATTTACGAATTTACGAATTTACGAATTTACGAATTTACGAATTTACGAATTTACGAATTTACGAATTTACGAATTTACGAATTTACGAATTTACGAATTTACGAATTTACGAATTTACGAATTTACGAATTTATGAATTTATGAATTTATGAATTTATGAATTTCTGAGTTATGAATTATGACTTATGATTTATGATTTATGAAATTATGAAATTTATGAACTGGAAATAGCATGACTAAAACCATAATTCTACCAATATTATAAACGCGAAAGTTTGTGAGGATAGATGTACGGATGGATGTTTGTTACTATATATTTCACGTAAAAACTAGTGAACGGATTTAGATGAAATTTGGCACACAGATAGTTTATTACCTGGATTAATAAAATTATAGGATTACGTTTTATCCTGGAAAATAATAGGTTGTCATGTGATCGTTTAAAAATATGAAAAACTTTACGCACTGTAGCCGTGGCTGCGATAAAGATCTCAGTTTATAGATTACTAGCTGCTGCCCGCGACTTCTCCCGCATAACTTTGTAAATTATATACTAAAACCTTCTCGAGAACCACTCTATCCATTAGTGAAAACCGTATTAAAATCCGTTGCGTAGTTTTAAAGATCTAAGCATACATAGAGACAGACAGACAGACAGACAGACAGAACGGAAAGCGACTTTGTTTTATACTATATCGTGATAGTGATGTTATATGCTTATAAGATATTTATAAAGTGACGATGAGCACCCACTCTTGTCAAGAGGATACAAGATGTTACTAAGTCGATAAAGATGTTGACCGCAAGGAGCCTTGTTTTTGTCGAAAGGAGAGCACTTTAATATCCTTTCGCATTCATTCAAATTCCTCCCACAAAGGCGTCGGTCCATGAATTTGAAATCTATAGAGAGCTATAACTCGATTACGAAAAGTAACTCGCGCAAAGGAAAAAGTTTGTATAACAGTCAATTTTCCATAAGAAAAAAAACTGTACGCACAAAGAGATGTATTCTCTTTTGTCAAAATCTTTCTTTCTTTCTTTTATGTTTTGAATTTTGAATAATTCGGGAGATAAATTCGGGCGATTTGTCCATTAACTCGTCATATAATATAGAGCTGATTTTTATTATTAAGTATAATTTTTCCCTATCGATCAAAAGGTTGTCACAACCACAAAAACATATTATTGTGGCTATCAAACTTATATAATAAATTAAAATCTGAAAGACGCGATAGCCCTAGAATATTTATGCCAAGCTACTAAGAACGACGAAGTATGCAGCTTGGGCACATCCCACTCGCGCCTCACCCCTCACGCCCCGCACGATTGCCCTGTCTAGACGTCTCCGTCGGCCTACTGTACGAAATAAGTATGCTGTGCTAATATTCATAAAAATGTTTCCCTTAACACTTCATTTGCATTACAAACTGTAAATGGGACGTAAAAGTTAATCGAGTACTTGAAATGAAAATCAAACCTTATCGTTGGGGTCGCATTTGGATTGCTAAACAATACCAAAAATTTAATACAAAGACCACAGACGCGAGCGGATGTAAATTGGAAAAGCAGCAAGCCGTGATTTGTTCTGAACACGGTGACACGACTCAATACACATTTACCAATCGGCTTTAACCGTGTATAAAAGCATTTTTGATTACTATTAAGGCATTTTTCACCATAACTGAGTAAAGTGTCAAGTAGGCTAACCGCCATTTAAAGTCACCGGTAAGAGAGCGTACGAGTTTCACCATCTTCGAGTAGCATTATTCAATGGGTAATTTCAATGAAATTGTAATAAGATACTCGTAGGTAACATTTACTCGCCAATTAGCGTTACTTGAAAAGTAAATAATCAACACTTTACTTGTAGTTGGTGAAAGAGGCCCTTAGCATTGTAAACAAGTTTAAATAGAATCCCAATGAAACTTGTCTTTAACGACTGAATTAAACCTTAAATTTAATGACTGACTTCTATTATATTTATTTAAATCTGACTGACTAAATCTCTATCTGAATACCTAATAATATACCTACATTTAAAAAAAAACTAAGCTCTATAAATAGTGCGGGTAAGGAAGAAGACATGTGAAAACTTTACGATGATACAATTGTATATTTAATTTTAAAAATCTAGTTATCTTTTAAATAATGAAAATAATCATAATAACTTTTATCAAAACAAATTGTTTTAATAATCTGATAAAACATCTTAAAAGGTTGCAGCCTGGTCGCAGCATTTAATATTAAAAATACGCTAGGCCATTTATACTTTAATTAAAAAGCAATGTAAAACAACGCTTATTACACGACAATAAAAATGAATTTTGTCTGACAACAGTCTCAGTATGAGTACCTTTTCATCAGCTACTTTCATCGATACGAGCATGTTGCCATAAATTGTTGATTCAATGCCAACCGAACCCGTACTGGGAAATGCAAACAAGCATTTAAGGTGAACTTTACCTAGAAAATATTTCGACCAATATTTGACGCAAACATTGTCACAAATATTGGCTCAAACAACCAATAGCGATAACTTATTTATTTGATTTGGCGAAACGAATTTTAATCGCGGGCGTCCCGTTTCAAACGATTCGCGAACAGATTTTGTACGGAGCGGGCCATGAATTTATTTGTACAAAGGAATTGTAATTAGATTTCGCTATTACGTTTTTATTGTTTCTCTTGTTTATCATATTTTCTTAGATTACAGAAATAATCGCCACCGGGTTTGCAGTGCACGGATAGAAGATTGCGTGAAAATTGATGAAGACAGATTGTAGAAAAGAATTGAAATTGGCGCGACGCAGAGATATTAGAAAGTATTTCTTTAGTTCCAAGTTCCCCCTTTAATTGCATTTACTTAAATAGGACACTAAATATTCAATGCATTCAACGGGGCAATGCCGCCAACATTTTGGGCACATTTCCGTCTACCAAAATAAAAAAAAATATAAATAAATAATTAAAAAAAAAAATATTAAAAAAATAAATAAATCAAAAATAATAAAAAAATAAAATAAAAATAAAAATAATAATAAAAAAAATTAAATTAAATTATTTATAAGTACATTTTGGAAATTGTTAGTTAATTTTTAAAGTTTTGTTTTTTAATTATTATAGTGATTAAATTTATTGTAGTTATTTCTTAGATAATTATGTAGTTATATATAAAATATTTCTCTTTTAATTTTAAATACAATATGTAGGATGTTTACTATTATAATATTTTTTCTGTAACTAAATATAATAAATATAATTAAATTAGAAAAACAGTAATTAATAATTTAATTAAAGGTTTCATTATTATAATTTAATAAGGACTCATTAAAAAAATTTCATATTATGTTTTAAATTTCATATTCCACTTTTCGCCCGCCCTGTAATTTGAGAACATAAAAATGTTCATGAAAAAATACATAGTATATAATAATATATTATATTAGATTAATAAATCTACATGTATTTTATGTAACTAGCTGGACCGCAAAGAAAAAGGGTCGGTTAGTTAGAAAATCTTCAATATCTTCAAAAGTAGCTGACCTAGCTTTTATGAAATAAAGACTAAATTAAAGAATATTTTAATGTGCATAAAAATAAAAATTATTTAATTTAGCTTTAATTTAGTCTTTATTTCATAAAGCTAGGTTCAGTTACTTTTGAAGATATTGAATATTTTCTAACCGACCCTTTTCTTTGCGGTCCAGTAGATATGTATATGTATCTAGGTATATTGTATATTTATAAGGGATACTTGTCAAAAGCATGTCAGTAAAAAATTGCTTGCTTGCCAAACATACATAATACGGTTATATGCCTTTTATTATTCCTAAACCCAAACAAAAACAGAAACAGGTGTACATTACTTACACAACATTCAAGTAAGGATTTGTAAAGTACGCCGCGTGTTTGCGAACTTTGATGGCCCTCGAAACGACTGCGCCGAGACGCTACATTCTAGAGCGGAATAAAAATCATAAAAAAAAAACAGCGAAATATGCTTCCAGTCCATCAGACTCAATTGTTTTATAGCTGCGAAGTCACAAGAGGAATTTAATAAGCTTGTCAAAATATTGTTATAGGTACCTACTTGTTTGTGTAAGTTTATTAAATAGAGCACAGCGACTTTTCCTAATATTATTATGATATTACTAGCTGGTGCCCGCGACTTCGTCCGCGTTCTGTATGAGAGATACCCTATGTCCTTTCTAGTGTCCCAGACAACGTGTATGCACAATTTCATGGTGATCGGTTCAGTGGTTTTTGCGTGAAAGAGTTACAAACATCCATGCATCCATACAAACTTTCGCATTTATAATATTAGTACGGTTAAATAGGAAAGTTTGTGAGAAGATATGGATGAAATTTGGCACACAAATAGTTTATTACCTGGATCAACGTGAATACTTTTTTATCCTGGAAAAATGTTAGGTCACCGAGGGGTCGATTAAAAATAAAAACATAGTCGCTCTTACGAATGCTCCCTACGGTCGGAAATTGAAAAACAGTACAAATTTTTTTTATTTATATATTGTAATAAAATAGTTAGTGTGTGTTTTATTTTAATGAAAGATTTTTTTTATATATACCTATAAGTCAAGGCAGCGCTTGGCCGCGATCTCACTTGATGTTAGGTGCAGATGCGGCCGAAGGTGGACCACGCTTACCTAGTAGATGCCCATTTACCCTACGTTTGAAGACCCCGAGGTTGTAATTTTGGGGAAACACAGACGCAGGCAATGAGTTCCACTCCTTAGCAGTTCGGACAAGGAAGGTGGAACTGTAACGCTTCGTGCGTGACCGAGGAACTTCAACCACGAAGGGATGAAACCCCCGCCCGCGCCTCGTATTTCGCAAATGGAACGGTTCCGGTTGGATCAAATCGAAGAGAATGCACGCACACTTTTCATGGTGCAGACGATATAATTATTATCCTTTAATTTTAAGATATTACAAATAATATATATTTGTCATGTATGTATAGGTAATATGTATGACACATTTACATATATACCTAAGTAGGTACAAAGAAAAGTTAAAATAAATTGTTGAAAGGTGCCGAGATAAATCCGACGATATCTCGATAATATACAAGTTAGAGTAAGAAACGAAATTTTAGCCTAGATCCTACTAGAACTTATACCGCTTCAAATGAACAACTAAATTTAGTTGTCTAAATCTAAGTTGAACAGCTAAATGTAAGCTTATTCTAAATCTAGGCTTATAATTACAAGCCATTAGCTTAGATGTCAAAGCACAATTTCCCATAGAACCAAACTTCTATAAAGCAAGCATTGTGTTGCATAGAAGTAGACGTCATAAGTAGGTATATGACGGACAGACAAAAGGAAATGTACTTGTATTTATCTCATGATATCTGCTACTTGTCTGCTACACAGTTGCAATTCAAGTAAGACATGCAGATGACAGTACAGTGTTGGTAGTATAGTATGTACCTACCTCCTTGCATATATACTAATCGCAACAATTAAAGGATATAAAAAAAGTTACAAATTTTTAGGTGATTTTCAACAGGCTGTAACTTCGAAGAAAATGGTCGTACGGTGCTCATTAAAAAAGGAAATTGTAGCTTCATGTCTCTAGTTTTTTATTTGTGCTCAGTCCTAGGTATAATGACGTTTTAAAAATCACTAAATAAGATATCTTATTGGATATATAGCGGGCTGCCCTCAGGTTTTTTTCTTCAAATCTTATAACTAAGTACGTGTTATATAAAAATCTCGTCACTCCGAAACTACTGAACTGATTTTGAATAAATTTCCTTCCGATTATATTGAAAATTACATGTTTTTTTATAGAACAAAGGGTGTAAAGTTCCACAAGTTTCTAATAGATGGCGATGTAAGTTAGTTTATTGAAAAAACATTTAATTTTGTTATTTCAGTGTTATTTACGAGTATGTTGGGTAGCAGGTTGGACAACATGGATGGCGCTTCAATCGGGTAACATTATTTTTTCGTGTACGGGCAGGACAATGTCTACTGGGTCCGCTAGTTACCTATATGTTTTTTGTCTTATTTTTTTTAAAACTTTAAATGCATTTTTTATAACTAAAAATGGAGAAAAATGCATTCATGCGAGGCTTAATGGGCTGGGTCGCTAGTTGTTTCATGTTATATGAAAATAAATTTATATGAGAATATCAAAATTATTATTAAATTTCTAAATTTGAATAACTAGTTAATTTTGATATCTCAGTCATCTAAATATTCCCGAAGGAAGACCACAAATGCTAATTCTAGACTAGAGCCTGTGGCGGTTAGAGCCCCTTGTTATTAATGTAGCCACCTGAGCCTTTACCTAAAATTTATTGATTTTCATTTACTTACATATTTAGTTATTTGACCTTACCCTAAAGAATTTGTCATATTCTGTATATTTGCAATCAAATTTTCTTAAGTACGTTTAAAAGATAATACTCAAATACCTAAGTGATGTACTAGAGAATTGTAGTTTTTTTTAATGTAAAATAAGTAACTACTAAGACGGGAAGCGCCGTCTTCTACTGAGACAAAGGTCTAAAATACCTACTTGCTAGGAATTCATTTTTAATTAAAACTAGCAAAATTTTTACATAATATAGTATAATTTAAAGTCGCTTTCAGCGTCTGTCTATATGACTCAATCCAAGTATCCAAGTATTTACCAAACAAATTAGGTTTTATTACAAATTAGGAAGCTGGGAGTAGGTCCTTATTTGGTTATAAATCAGAGCCACGAGTTGACATTTGACACAAAAAAAAAAAACATATGTATACCTATTAATATTATTTGTTTTTCTAGGTATTCTAAAACTTGATTAAAGAAAATATTTTTAAAGTTAAAGTTTTTTTATTTGCATACTTATTTATTTAAAATCTTTTAGTTGAACATAGATGCGTTATTTGGCTGTATTATTTTTTATATTTACAATAAAATTCTCATAAAAAAGTACACAAATAATAATAAAAATAATCAAGAACTTAACTATTTTAAAATGCAAATAACATGCAACCTACCTTGAGTCACAATTTTCCAAAAACACAAGTTCACTTAAAAAAAAAACAAATTTAAGAAATTGTTTTAATGTTTTTCCACACTATTAAATTTTTTATTCAACTGCACTATAAGTTATTTTAATTTAAAATGTAATTAAGTTGCGACGAACAAAAACACTTCACAATTTCTCAAAAAAGGTAGCAAGTAATAAACTTTTCAGAAAACCTTCTTTTTAAAATCACATTTTCCTTTTTCTGAACGCGTTTTACTTAGCTTTTAAAATTGGAAAACGCGTTCGTTCAAAAATGTAAATCGCGATCTTCCATGCTTCAAAATTTAAAAATGGAACGCAACTCAGCGTCTGACTGGCGCGAGGTATCAAAACGCACTACTCTGTGTTTGTTCATTCGTTCGGGGAGTGAAAGAGATAGCATTTCTCCTGAACTGGAAAGTGGGGTGAAATCTATATGAGGATTGTAAACGTCCCCTAAAATAATCGTCAATTGTACATATTGACTATTTAATTAATAATTAACTGTCACTTTAAAATCAGACGCCTTTCTAATTAGAATACTCATATTTTAGTAATTTTAGTATTATTTTATGTTAAGATCGATAGACAGGCCGAAGGTCCACTCGATGCAGGCTGATTTAGAGAAATTATCTTGATTTAATCCATGTCATGAGAATGAGAATTTTAGTTATAATGTTTATGTTTAAATTATATAATTATTGAGCTGAGTCCAACCATTTACATAATTATCTTCCTTTTGAAATTATAGCAATTTATTCACAGTAATGTGAGTAAATTCACAATAATATAATTGTAGTACTTCATTGTTTCGGGCGACGTACGTAATATAGTGACACTTTGCGCACAGACTAAAAGTTACCGATACTGTACCGAAACCACATCGATAGATTAATTAAGTAAAATTATAAGTAAATAAATAAAAGCAAATGAAACAATTTAGAATTATTTTTATTAATTAAGGAATCGTCAAATTAGAATCATATTTAATCCTCGTTAATAAACATTATTTATTACTAGTAGGTAAGTATATATAAAATATAGTTATTGTTGAATAATTATAAAATATAAAGCCTGAGTATGGTTTCAGTCATTAAATAATACAAAACGATGAACCAAAATAAAATATCATTTATAATAAGAAATCGAATAAGTAATGCATT
The DNA here is from genome assembly GCA_947623395.1 of Synanthedon tipuliformis. NCBI lineage: Eukaryota > Metazoa > Arthropoda > Insecta > Lepidoptera > Sesiidae > Synanthedon > Synanthedon tipuliformis. The sequence goes on along the minus strand of OX392431.1, from coordinate 3,582,912 downwards.
AGGACTTCAATAACTCGAGCTGTCAAAAGTATAATAAATGGTTGGACAAGGTATAAATGTAGGTAATATTTTTTATGTAAGTAAAGTACTTATTCATAATTATACCTACGAAGGCTATGTCCCAATAACGGAAAGAATATTTACTATTGACTTTTGGATTACCAGGATTAGCGTAGAGCCTAAATCAAGGAAATAGTGTATTTCACATACATAAATTTTTGCCTTTCTTAAGGTAAACTTAAGGACGTGGGAAATTTAAACTTTTTTTATATTACCAAAACTTCATATTGCTTACATACCTACTATTTCATTCTTGCCAATCCTATACTGGTCAAGGTCAGAACTTTCGTGCTCCGTACAATCACGATTATTAGATAAGGGACTTTCTCTAAAGAAATATAGGAGGAACCGTCTCATTAATAAATCCACAGCACACGTAAAAAATAATTTTCCACCCGTCTCTCTTGGGGGACATTATTCCTGCTAACGACCGCTCAAAGAATAAAATAAAAATAGATTGGTCTTTGCGCAAAGCCTGGGGCTCAATCAGAAAATATTTGTAGCAGCTTTGAAACGTAAATTCGTTTCGAAGTTTGAATCAAAGTCATTCTATTTAAAGTGATTTTAATATAAAGTGTCGCGTGCACTAGATTCTAAACTACAGTCAAGTTAGGTACACTAGATACTAAACGCCAAAATGTAAAATTAACTTTTCTTATCTTTTTATTATTATTAGGGTTTTTTATGTCGATGAATACTAGATACACAATCACCTAAAATGAGCACCAACTTAAACATTTGAGTGATTTGGGTGCGCTTTTGTACTAGTATAATTCGATCCGCTCAACCGTAACATGCCACAGTGCTCCTTAAGATGCGCATGCGTTTTACAATCTTATATATAAAACATATAGGTAACACGATCAAAGAAAATTTTACTCTTAAAGTACACATATTCGCATAAAGCACACGGCCATGACCACGACATAGCCACAGTCCGTTTTTTTAGGTAGTTTTTTTTTTAAGTAAGTATAAATTTATTCTTTTTAGTAAAATTATAATATTATTTACTAAATTTAACTGGTCTCCCTCTTCAAAAGCCAAAATGAGGGAGAGACGGTCTTACCCCCGACAAAAGCACAGAGGGTCGTGGTTCAAGGCGACAACTACAGAAACCGACGCACTATCCTGGCCGTATCGAGAAACGCTGCCTTCTGCATCTGGGCTGTGACGGAACCGCCTCGCCGCCGAATGCCAACCATCTCAGGTTATTACTGAGGCTGGTTGGGATCAAACCGTTGACGGATATATAACAACTGGGGTGATTTCAGCGGACGCAACAGCCCACATGTCAGCGATCTCGTGGGCCAAGTCGAGGTATTTCCTCTTCTTTTCGGTTTCGGCTTTCACGAGACCGTAACCATGCGGGATGGTTACGTCCATCAAAAACACCCTCGACTGGTCTCAGTCCAACATCACAATTAGAATAGACCTATCTGTGATGATGTATTAAAATTATTATTATAGACTAACGACATTTAGCAAAGTTACGTATGTACGAAAATTACGATTCGATTCGAAGTTTCGCTTTTCAACATCACGTCAGACCCAGCCAGTTTCTTTTTACAGTAGTAAAGTGAATCCGAAAAACAATGTTGACTGTCCATAAATAACGGGTAATCTTCACACAAATATCGCGTAGCGAAAAGCCGACAGCTGGACGGAGGCTTTAGTACTTACGCGATGGCTTTTGTGCTACGAATCATTACATCTATCTTTTTATAAATCACTAGGCTATTGCACAAGACTTCATCCCCGTATCTTTTTTTTATAAAATATAGCCTATGTTACACGCTGATAATATAGCTTTCAATAGGTAAAAGATTTTTGAATATCGGTCCAGTAGTTTTTGAGTTTATTCATTACAAATATACAAATCTTTTTATTATATTAGTTATTATATTAGTATAGATAGATAGTAAGCTTTAGCCAAGCTTTTATCTTTATTTTTAGATAACTGGTGTCCGCGGCTTCGCCCGCATGGATTATTTAGCCTATGTCCATCCAGAAATTCTAGTCTAGCTTGTTGGTGAGAGATTTTTTTTAACTGGATGAATATTTACAAAATTATCTCCTACAAACAAACAAACTTTACCTCTTTATAAGTATTATTAGTATATATTACTAGCTGACCCGACAAACGTTGTTTTGCCAAAAAAAAATTGGGGTGGACCACCCTTAACATTTAGGGATATGAAAAATAGATGTTGACCGATTTACAGACCTGCCCGATAAGCACACAAAAATTCATCAAAATCGGTCCAGCCGTTTCGGAGGAGTTTGGCAACAAACACCGCGACACGAGAATTTTATATATTAGATATATCTAATTTTGAGTTGTTAGTGTAATTAATCATAACTAAGTATAATAGTAGAGTCTAAAATTCTATTAGGAAACACTGTAATGAAAAACTCATTTGTCAAGTTTGTATATTTATAGTACAGATCGATAGTCTAAACTAATATGGTTTTGAGTCTTTGATGAATAAAATATTATTCCTAGACTAAACTCTTGAATGACGACAACAACGTCATTCAAGACCTTGTTAATGTCAAACAATGTTTAATGTAGGTTTTTTTATAATATATAAAGATTATATTAAGTATAAAAAAGCTGGCTGAGGATCATCAATAAATCCCAAAGTATGCGAGACGACTACTAAAAATATATACTAGCTACACGCTCCTGGCTTCGCCCGGGTTCAAAATAAAAACTATCCTATCTTTTAAGTTGGACCAAATTACACATATTTACGAAGTTTTATCAAAATCGGTTCAGATTTAAAGTCTTCAAAAATTGCGTTACATAATACTTGAACGCCCCCAAAGACCAAAGAACGTGGTGGACCAAAGACCAAGAAATCTGTGCTGAATTCTTATCTCATATAATAATAGTATTACTAACTGATGCCTACGACTTTGTCCGCGTTGAAAAATAAAAAAAAATCATATTCTGTGACATCTGCATTGCTATTACACTTTTGCCATGCGTTAGTTTTTTTTTTTTTTAATTGTAGATGATTCCTTGGGAACAGTACTATTTCTGGATGAAAGGTATCCTATGTTCTTTCGAAGACAGAGTTACTTTCACATTTATATTATTATTAAGGATTATCTCATAACTGTAAAAAATACCAAAATGTTGATACTAACACGATATCGCTATTATAATAGTAACTTATTATTTTCCTATTCATAAACTTAAAAGCTTATTTCGTAGTCAACCCAATAAAACACTCAGCCCAAATTAAAATTCATTTAATTACACCGCAAATAACCTTTAAGAAGAACGAATAGCGTAGTAAAAAAAGGTTTCGGCAAGGAAGCGCCAAGATAAGAATACCCTTATCAATGTCGCGGACGCCCTTTATGGAGGTATGTTATTTTCACCCCAATACAATCCCGCTAAAGGAGGTAAAAATTCTAAAGCGAACTTCGTCATATCAGTATAGGCACAAACCCAAGTATGTACTAGTAATTTATACATTAAGGCTAAGTTCGCATGACCGCGCGGTACAAGATCAAACTGTTTAGTGTTCCTTGTCTACATAACCGCGCGGTACCTCGCGGCGACGCGCGGTACAAGTTCTACAAATATGTATCGACCTAGGGCCTTAGTCAAAGTAACAATTTAAAACGATAACGAAGTTCGAAATCAATAAAATGTATGGGATTGACACAATGCCGTCGCTAAATCAAGTGACACATCCCATACATTTTATTCTTTCGAATCGAATCGCTACGGAGCGAATGCTTGTCTAAGGCTTTAGTTCGATCCGCGCAGTATCGCGCGGTCAATGGTCATGTGTTTCAGGCCTTATTTAATAAAATAATAAAAAAAAAATGTGTGTGTCTGTTAGTTCCAGCTAAACTCTGAAACGGCTTAACCCATTTTGACAGGACTTTCACTGGCCGATAACTGATGAAAGAGTAACTTAAGCTACTTTTATTTTAGAGAAATGAAATATACATAATGACATGTACATTACTACATACATACATACAATACCTAAACTTACAGATTTATTATTAGTATTGATTGATGTCCATGGCTAAGAAATTTTTTAGTAATATGAAGAGAGGTTTAGGACCAAATTTACGTTTTAGGTCGGCCTATTTACCCAATATTCGTATTTGTGTATTTGCTACGCACCTAAACCAATAAACTATTTTGAAGGAAATTTATATGATATTACCTTTAATATATTGCTTTATCGGTCACTTTCAAATCTTTCATATTACCAAAGTCACGAATCAAAGCTAAATACACAGTCAAGTGAGCGCCAATATTCAGTTGATCTTGAGTGAGCGTCAATGCTCAGTTAATTTGGAGTGAGCGTCATCATCATCATCTCAGCCGCAGGACTGAGTATTTAAAAAAAATACTTGTTCTATTTCGTAAATTTAGTGTCACTAAGGAAATTTCCGTTTTTCGGCAGTATCAACTCTTAAAATAAAGAACCCTCTAGAGATGTAGTACAAAATCGTCAGCAATAGATGCAAATGTCATTTTATCGTTTGCGACTTACAATTTAGGGGATGAAAATAGGGGAGTAAAAATTCCTTCTAAAAATACATCTGGGTTTTTTGTAATCGTAACAGTTTTTTTATATATACCTATAAGTCAAGGCAGCGCTTGGCCGCGATCTCACTTGATGTTAGGTGCAGATGCGGCCAAAGGTGGACCACGCTTACCTAGTAGATGCCCATTTACCCTATGTTTGAAGACCCCGAGGTTGTAATTTTTGGGAAACACAGACGCAGGCAATGAGTTCCACTCCTTAGCAGTTCGGACAAGTAAGGTGTAACTGGAAGGTAGGTGGAAGAAAGAAGATTTTTATTGTAAAGTGTACATTTATCTACCTATAATTACTAAAATTTTGTCCTAACATACAATGGTTAACTAATAGGAGCAAATTAGAAACAAAGGGAACAATGTCGCAACCGCCCTGACCCCAAGGAGTCAGTGCTTGGGGTCGGTAGTGACAAGTTCAAAAATGCTCCAATATGATCTATAGTAAACTTCATGTTAAAGTTAAAGGTCCAACATTCTTACACTTGGAATGAAATAATTTAGAAATTCCATCACGCGTCAATTTACATGCATAGAACGTCACACACTAATGAAATTTGCTGGAATTTTCCAGAAGCATCCAACAAGTCACTTGCCAACTTAAGCTGCCATCTTGCCGATCGGGCTATTTTTTTGTCGTTTATAACAACAGTTTTTTTTTTTAATATTATGTTTATTTCAAATTTAACTTGAAAAAGGACACTTTTTATCCTATAGAAAAAAAAATCATGTCTGGGGGACCTGAGATCTTGGGCCATAAGGGCTGTTGAATTTATAAATAAATAAACAAGCTATAACTAAAATTATAAACTAACTCCAGACTTTCAATTGAGACCATACATGCTTTATTTGCTGTAAGTTCCTGAGGAGTTGGGTGTACTGCAGATTACTTGATGCTGCACCATCAGATTAAGGTTACCATGTCATGGGAAAACCACCGTAGTAACAGTATACCAAATTTCACACCAATCGAAAATGGGAATGCAGTTAGAATGCCTTCATCACTTAATCAAGAAAATTGGCTGATGATCTTTAAAAGTCTAAACAGATCTTCATAAACTATAGTTAGTAACTATTATATAATCTGTGCTATAGCTAAGAATCAACTCAATCACGTCAGCTTTTAAACGAAAAAACCAAAATCAAAATCGATCCATCTGATCTTATAACATCTCGTTTTTGCGTCGGGGTTTAAAAACGCAGTGCACTCTACTGAAACTGCATGGCAAAGCGTCACAAATAAAAAGATTTTTTTCATGCACTACATATCCTTTTTGAGTCGCTTTACTGACCAATGATTGGCCACTCACAAAAGATTGGCGGGCCGCAGGTATCGCTGGTGTAGACAAAAAGGGGGCGATGTAAATTGGATTTCACTCATATTGAGTGTGAACGATTTCGGGTGCAGACGATCGGACTTTTTTCTATTCAATTTCGTACTTCTGTCGAAAATATACTGATATTATTATGTACATATGATTACAGATAGTTTCAATTTTCTAATAGTGGCAATAGTAACTAAAATGCGTTGATTAACTAAAATACATATTGTATTTAACTATACAATCATACGGCATGTTCTTACATTATGTAAGTGAAAAATGGACCTCATAAAACCATATAATTATGTGTAAGTACTCGACCCCACATCTAAAATTTCTATATTGAACACGTGTAATAATAAAAACAGTCGGTCTGGAGTCGACAAATTTATATTTAAACTCGCTGGCAGCCCGCGACTTCGACCGCGTTAAAATTACAAAATAAAGTTGCTATTGCACTTTTGCCTAGCGTTAATTTTCTTAATTTTAAATGATCCTTCGGGGACAGAACTTCTTTTTAGATGAAAGTTACCCTATGTCCCTTCCCGTATCCCTGACAACGTGTATGCAAAATTCAATCATCACCGGTTGAGTAGTTAAGACGTGAAAAGGTACATAGCAGACAGAGTTACTTTACACATTGGATGGTCTAGTATGGATGATGAATGCGATGTTTGCTACGCTATGAGCTACACATAAAACGAGTCACTGCTACGCTGGATGCGTAGCGTAGTAGTAACAAATCCAAACGAAAGCGGTTATTCCCCCGTACTGTTCATATATTTATGTATTTTGTATCAACAGTACGTGATTATCAATAGTGTGTTTATTGGAGACAGTTTTTAAGGTCAATGCGCTGATAGTGACTTACTAATCTTAGTATTTATTTCATCAACGCGAAAATGTAAGTTTCTTCTAATTTGTGTTATGTATTTGAATGTACCGTATACTGTTTTAAACATCAACAATGATTTATTGATTTTAAAACAAGGCAAATCTGAGCCGCAGCCTTGAGTATATTCAAAGGCTTTTCTCAGTATTACTAATTTACAAGTTTAACCAATTCCAAATAGGTAAGTACCTAATTGAAAAATCACTTAATTTCTTTAAAAATACCAAACAACATTTGAATATATAATATTATTTAGGATGTAATACCAGTGATTATATACGTAATATATATACCTACTAGCGACATTCATATACAAGACTACTTGTGTCAAGTCTAAAAATATCTATTCTACGAACTGAATTCATGAACATTTATTGACAATATAATATCATTCAGAATTGAGTACAATATAATTGTAATAGCCGTCAGTTTAATGAGAATTCATACTTTGACTTCTCCATACTTGGAAATTACAACTTGAGAGTTCGCTGAGCTATTTCAAATAAAATATATCTTATATTAAAATTACGGAGTTGAGATTTTGAGAAAAAATTGAGAAATATTAATAATGTAGGTATTTTCTTAGAACAAGACGCAAGATTTGTACTGTCAGACAGACAGACAGACAGCGGGAAGCGACTTTGTTGTGTAGATATGCAAGTCGATTCTTAAGGACTAAACTCTAAAAACAATTAAACTCAACTTGAAATTAATTTGTTAACACTAGTTATTATACTTATAATAATTTTTCAAATGATAATATTATTTTAATAAATTTATTAGCTCCACACAATATAAAAACAATATTAACCTAATTGTTACATACAAGCAGTACTTAGTTGTACCTAACTGTGTGACAGCCTGGTGCCCGAAAATACCAAGAACATGTGAGATACTTTAATGAGGCTCCTTTGAAACAGTTGTGGGGCGAATCGGAATAACTCCACATATTTATATTTACATATTTATATTTATAACAATTATACATATTACACTATTAACATATTGACAAACGGTGAGTGGCGAGAAGCGAGAAAGCGCGTGCTTTCTTAAGCCGAGTTAAACGCCCACTGACTATGACTGACTGATTTCCGTGCCTTCTTCTTTTAAATAAAGAATGACACGGAAACAGACGGAAATTCCAAATAGGTCTCATTTGAAAGAGGTCGCCACACAGTCAATTTGCATAAGAATTCGTCAAATAGTAATCGTACTATTAAAGTCTAGTTAGGTAGCGAGTCGGCTAATTGACTTTCCCCACTGTCTCGCGATGTTGACATATCCAATTTTCTGCGCGTCTGAACTCAACCTAAACTAGAAAATGACATTTGCTATCACAGCCCTCACTCCTTTGTTTTTACTGAGAGGTTTTCCGTTGTGTTGTTTTCTTTATATTACTTCTAAAAGTAGAGGTAAAATGTTTATGTTTTTCTCTATTGTTTCTGCACAGTTTTTCAGTTCTGCTACGTTATCTTTAGTAAAATGCACAGTAAAATGTCATGAAAAGGTACAAAGTTTATTTTCGAATTTTTATTTAGACGATCTGTTTATCTATTGTACAAACAGTGATATTATATATTTCTAAAAGGGGTACTTGTATTTTTAAAAATGTGAATTTTAATGATATATTCTAAATGCGAAAGGTTATTTTATTGATGATACTTAGTTATTCTTTCATCCAAAAACTTTTTTCAATTAAATAGAAATTTTAAAAAACTTTATAGATTCATGTTGTAGATTTATCTTGAGAATAATTGACTCTAATTTTATTTTATAAAGATAAGCGTATAAAGTAGCAGGCAAAGTCTAATCTTTATAAGAATTTATAAAGGAGAAATACAGAGAATTTTGTAAGACGTATTATGGAGGATAATCTTCAGAAGCACTGGGATTTCACTATTTGAAAAAAAAATTCACTACCTATATTAATTCAGAACTAAATCTTGATATTAATATTAGGAATAATTTTGTAATCCGATATACCTGTAGTGCTCTTTCTTATGCTCTCGAGGCTCACGCAATAGAGTAACTTATATATATGCTCACGCATCACTCCGGACACACACGCAACTAACTTATCCCCGTGGATCGCTGGCATCCGTCACGTGGCATTACTGTGCTTGTAATGTTGCCAGTGAACAAATCCAAGATGCATACACTACAATACCTATTACTTTATATTGTTAAAGTAACAATAAAATATGATAGCCATCATCTTAAAATACTGTTCCAAATAATATAATTAAGTGCATACTAAATTATAGGAATATATCAATATCTTATACTTGCCTACTCTATCTTTTATGGGCCGTAATAAAGGGTGGTCGTCACCATCTGTCACCATAACCGCAGAATAGCGCGTTTATTATGCATGAACGATAAAACAATAAGGTGTGACCATTACTTTAACGATTTCCAACTCAGCTGTTGTATTTAACAACGTTACAATGAGTTCTTTTTCCTTTATTATATATGCACACCCTTTTTTTTACAAGAGGAATCCATCATGGATACCCACCGGCCTGAGGACAGACCGATGGGTTATGTCGGACTCCTGCCCCGAGATGGTATTGGGGAAGACCTACCGACTAAACCTCTTGGCGTCCTCCGCGTCCGCTATGAGGCGAAGTTGCGAGGTCGGAGATGGTTATCTATTGAAATAGATTATTAATCTAATTACCTAGACAGTCACTCTAACCGTATGTCCACAGATTATTTAGTCTACTAAGTAACTGTAATAATATGCAATATTATTATATAGACTACTAGCTGGTGCCCGCGACTTTGTCCGTATTGAAAAAGAAAATATTATATGAGTAACTAGCTGGTGCCCGCGACTTCGTCCGCGTGAAAAAAGTAGCCATCCTGTGTCCCGTACGTCTACCAAATGTAGGTACAATAATTTTTTATCTACCAAGTTTCATGAAAATCAGTTAATTAGTTTAAGAGTTATGGAGGAACATATATGGAGGAACATTACAGACCAATACTTACAGATTTATTATTAGTATGGATTGATAACGCCTGACATCGTTATCGCTGTGAAGACGCGACGGTGGCGCCCAATTCTTTATATTTTTAGACGATCACTCGGAAACAGTACTTTTTTTTCTGGATGAAAGTTGTACTTGTAAGTGACCATACAACTGTATTTTTATCCATACTTCGGCGATTTTGTCATCTACATAAAAACAAGTAAGCTTTTTTGTTTATTTTCTTTAAAAAAATTATCTAAACTTCATTTAGACCACAGACAAGTAGTAGAAGGACATTATTGATACAGGGATACAGGGTCCATCTAGAGCAAGCTACGTTACTAAACCTAATGTAGTTTCACAATATTTGTACAATCAATATCATGCTGACCTAATTACCGAAATAAAATTGGACAATTATGTGCCAGACAGATTTTAAATTTAAATTATTTGACATACATACACCAGCTAATAATTTCGTACTTCAGTTTCAATAAGACAATGTGCTATTTATATATATATATATATATATATATATATATATATATATAAAATATACCTATAAAAACAATAAATATATTAAAAAAACTTAAAATTAAAATCCACTGGCACCGGAGCAAGGCCCAAGCTACCGGTTTGTAGGGCTGCAGAAAGAGAACCTGCTGATAAAACGTGCCATGTCAAGAAGTACCTACAGCCTAACAAGTCCGTCTTCTGTATCTGTCCCTTGATCCTTGCCTTTACATCACGGTGGTCTTCTGATCATTTAAAACTGTTAATTAAATCAAAACTTAATTTAAATGTTCATGTCATGTACCACGTTGTAAAAGTCAACAGTGAATGCACGTAGGTGTACGAATTCGTGGTGAAATCCATTCACGCGTATCGCTTGCATGATTTTATTATTTGGAAAAAGCTCGTAAATATTAAATACACATTTGTCGTGAATCAATAATATGAATTAATTCCGAACGGTACGTGGCGCTCGAAAAAAAATTTAACTGTATGAAATTATCTGGTTAATAGACTATGTATATGAACTGCTTAGGTACTGCTACACTATGTAACAGCATAATTATATGCTTTTGTGTTTTGGTGAGTGAGTAAGGGAAGCCAACTCTTCCATGTCTTTTCTCTTCCTTATACCTTATACTTAATCCTTCTATAATTGGCAGCGCACCTGCAGCAACTATGGCGTTGCTTGTGTTATAAGCGACGGTAACCACCAACCATCAAACGAACATAAAAAGATAAAAAGTCAAAAATTCATAAAAAACATAAAAAGTCTATTTGTCGACCTACACATAAAAAGACTACACGATTTCAGTGATCAGTAATTTGGGGAGCCCGTATGGCGGTAGTAAACACTACCTTACAGAAGACCCCAGTAAAATAATAGCATTAGTACTATTACGATTCGTTGAGTGAATTTTACATCCCTGTCAAATTTCCCCATCACTTCCTAATCCCAAGGCAAGGCCAAGGCTGGCTTGTTTGTCTTACGCTACCACAGAGGGCCTAGTGCAAGTTTTACTCTATCAAACTCATCGAACGCGTAAATGTCAATTTGTATGGGAATGGGGGAAGCAGCGCTACCTGGTAGCTAATGTGTGGCACTGCTTCAGTATTGGAGGTATTGGGCATCATAAATAGGTACTGATGCTCCGAGTGTTGCATCAGTATGCCCAACTCCACTGGAAAATGTGTCTGTGTCCAGTGACCTATACGGACTAAACCTCCCCCTATTCCGCTGGCAACCCTTTCGGTAGGCTTTGAGGCATTTCTTCAAAAAGGCATTTCAATAAAAGTCAGTCTGATACCTTTTGGCTCTTAGTAGACATGGCTGTTAGTGTGACTAGTTGATTACTTCAACTTTATGATTCAATCTTGTAGAGTAACCGCAAGTATTGCATAGCTGAACCTCGTACAACGAAACGTGGAGCTCACTCTATTTTTATTTTACAAGGCTCATAGTTAGAGCCACGTTTCTGCGCCATATGTCATCACTGTCGACAAACATACATATTTATTAAACTATGCGAAACTCTAGCGGTATGCAAGTAGTCACCTTAAAGCTAATAAATGAAGCACTTTATTTACATTAAACACCTAAATTAAGACCCGTACAGATCTCAACTCAAACAAACTCATGCCCATACGAACAAAGTTGTGAACAATTTTATGCACACTTTGTGTGTCACAGTAATGTGTACGCCAGTAGATGATCTATGAAAACGCTGATAGATAAGGTCATTTACTGGGATCTTTTTTCAATTGACCATTGCAAACTATTATTATTTGGTATGTAGGAAAATTGTGGCAATATTCCATGACCCTTTAGGGTCTGTTTTACTCTAATACCCTCTAATATTAGTTAATGTCTAATATGTAGTTTATACAATTTATTTTTTGTGATTTGTTTTGTTTTATTATAATTTTTTGACTTACCGATGAAAATATATATATACATATAAGTTGTGGAGCAAAAAGTAAACTTTTCATCTACAAGTAATACTCACACAGACTGATTTTACTTTGAACACGCACTTTGAACATAACTGCAAGATGGATCGACTGAGTATGAATAACTCTGACCGTCCGATTATAGTTATGGCACGCGCAGACCGTCTACCAGTACCATAATTATCAGATATTTTGCTGTCATTTATCCTGGATTACTTGAAAGAATTTTACAAAGGTCCAAGTTTACTGGTTATCTTGCACTGTGGGCTTGTTCTCGAGACCTAGTTGCCCGTAAAGGTTTACTTTAACACTAACTTTGTATGTAGTCAAAGTACCTTAAAACTAACCGTTCTAAAATACAAATATTAATTAAGAATAAGAGACAGGGTGGTTCATAATAGCAAATGTAGTTTGAAGGGGATCATCAGCGCTATATTTGAACTAAACTTAGGGAAGTATTTTTATGGTGCGAGTTTTACTCGATTAAACGCGTCGAACACCAAAACGTCAATTTCTATGGGAATGAAGCAGCTCTTCACCACAGGCACTAGGTGGCGCTGTTTCATTTCGCACTAGGCCCTCAGAAGTTGTGTTTTGGTGAGGTAGTAAGGGATTGCCTTGTCCCTTCCTAATCCCTTAGCCTTAATCCTGCACCTTACAGCACACTTGAAACACCTGTGGCGTTACTCGTATTATAGGTGAAGGTAGTCTAGGTACCTACCCTCAAATAGACCGCAGCCAGTCTGTCGACCATAACATTTATAAAAAAAATACCCCTTAGGACTTTAGCAACATAGGTTTTCTACACGCTTAAGTGGGTGGAAACACCCCAGAAAATAATTCGTTCAAAAGCTAAGAAACAATTTTTAGTTCTGACCGTGCGCAGCAACGACCTATTCAAGTAGGTAATGCGGATGAACTCCACATCTATTGCGCGCAGTAAAAAAATCGGAATAGGCAATAATTAGAATAACTCAACAGAGTACCTTGTGTAGCTAGTAAAACACACAAAGCTTCTTGCACTGGAATTCTAACCTCCGTTGTGTGAGCAATGGATCAACTATTCGAACAATTCGATGCTACAAGGTTTGAAGAGCATTCAGCTCTTATTTTGACTCAGATTTTTTTTTTTTTCAGTTAAAGTTATTTATTATTATATAAGTTACTAGCTGGTCCCTGCGACCTCGTCCGCGTGGAAAAATGAAAATTAATATATCGCTGATGACGACGGTGTCGCCACCACTGTAAATATAATTTATATTATATTTTTAGACGATCCCTCGGAAAATGACGAAATTGTATTTATTTTTGCTGAGAAGCATTAATATTAAATTTCATTCTTCTTATTTAAAAAACGACGGTTTTCCCATATAAACCTTCAATCCCTATTTCACCCTCTTGGGGAGAACTTTTCAAAAAACGCTGAAATACGTATTTAATTTTACTTATTTCTAATCAGAACTTTGTACTTATATGAAATTTCAGGCTTCTAACTTTGAAAATGACGGTTTCCCATACAAACATTTGTACCTTATTCTGCTTAGGGGTGAAATTTCCAAAAGTGCTTCCTTAGTGCAAATGCCCAAATTTTAACTTTTAGGTCAAAATTTCATGTGGTTTAAGCTCTACGTTGATGAATCACTCAAAACAAACTATTAAATAAGTATAGAATAAGATGTATTTGATTAACTTTATTATAAAGATCATAAATTCTCTATTGTGCATATTGTGATCGAAGCACAAAAGGTGCGGTAAAAATTTTCTATCTTTATCAGTTATACTATACTGTCCAGTCTATTGTCCGTCCCGCTGATATATTGACTAGTAACTGAATAGGGATCGCTCCGATCCTCAATAGAATGACTTATGAACGACTCGTTGCCAATTTAACAAAGTTCCTTTTAAACGGTGCCTATTGTCTTTGATATCTTTATTCAGCGATTGGTAAAAATGTCATAGACAAAATCATTTGTTCTAAGGAATTTGATTTGTAAATTTTTTAACATTAGTTTAATTATTAATGTGTAGAAGGCTAAATAGGTTTAGTAATTATACTAAACTAGATTTTGCCCGTGTCCTATGTCTTTTCTGGTGTCCCAGACAACGTGTATGCAAAATTTCATGGTGATCGGTTCAGTAGTTTTTGCTTGAAAGAGTCATCCACACATCCATACAAACTTTCGCATTTATAATATTAGTACGGATTCGGTGATATTTACAACAAATAGCAGCAGCAAGCAGAATCAAGTACCTATTCTGCAGGATACCCAACTCCTTAGCAACTTACAGCGTGTTTGGGCTTAATAGAAAGTCAGGAGTTAGTTCATAATTTTTAATCAAAACTTGTTTTTTTTCTCTCTCAAACTAAAATTACTGAACAGAGTAATTTTACTAGCTGTACCAATAACTAGAGCCCTAGCCAAGAGCAAAAACAGTCATACAGTCAGTAATAAACGCTACGCTCAGGCTACGCTACGCTTGGGAGAGAGTTTTGTGATTGGTAAAAATTTTATGTGGGCGTTACAACAACCAATCACCGAGCTTTATTTTTTAACGTTTCGTAAGTACGCAAAAGGAGCATTTGCATTGGTATGCTCTTGGCTAGGGCCCCTGGGCTACTACGGTAAAAAAGCGTTTCTTCAGCATTACCTCAATGCCAAAAGTGTTTTATAAATTTTGTCAACCTAGTTCACAAATTTGATACAAATTTAGGTATATAGAAAGTAATTAAAAATTACCATTCATGGTATAGTAGAGAGTCTCGTATATAATAACGTATTCAAGGGTACGTGAGACAAATTTAAAACAGACTCAGAGCACCCCGAAACACGTATTTCCTTAAAATCCAGAGAGTAGATATTTGTTAATTTCATTCTGGAAAGAGGACTGTTTCTATCGTTGAGTCAGTTTCGGTATAACACCAATGTCGTATTCGGAGTCACGTCCCTTTTCTCCCAAATTCAAATACAAATAAAACTGTCCCTACATTTAGTTTGTATATTTATTCCTCCTACCAACGTTTTTGACCTAATTTGCAACTTCGGGGGTAACTATGTCTAGAATCCATTTTGCTGCCTGGTTCACGGTCAAATTTTATACTCAATATAGCCACAACTTTGTGTGGCTCCTCGTGCCGTTTTTAAGATATAAACAGGATAAATAACAACATGAAGATAAAGATTGAAGAAAAGGAAGCGAGCACATAATGTGCTACTAGGTGGTAACAATTTACCTAGTATATTAATATTTCTACTATATGTTAATATTATTTTTATTAAGAGAAAAGATTTGTATTTTTGTTTGTAATGTATAAGCTCAAAAAATAATGGTCCTTTCTCTTATAGAAAGCTACATACATTATCAGCTAAATGTAAGCTATATTTTATAATGTTATGCGGACGAATTCGCGTGCAATATCTAGTAATTTAGACTATAGTAAAATTCACATTAATACGCGGTGGGCGAAGGAGGAAGTCATGACTGAGAATATATGAGAGTGGACCCAGAGAGAGAGAGAGAGATAATTTTCATTATGACTAAGAGTCGTCAGCAAAAACTAAATATAATTGTTAAATAAAAAGACGCATTTCGCTCGATTTCCTGAACAATCTGCGTCGCGAATCTCCCTCTCCCCTTTGACAAGTATATTCGACTTTGGGAACGCAAATCAAACTAGGGTAAGCTAACACGAGTTGACACCAAGGGTGGCGAATATTCCCAATAGATCCGATATGCTTATGCGGTTACGATCCCACATAGCACAGTTTAACCGACCAGTATAATAGGAACTATTGGTACAGCCGTTGGCACATTGTTGGAACAACGTGTAGGCATGTTTTGTTTAAACAGCAAACTCGATTCAACAAGCATGAACAGGGGTCTATTGTTTGAAATAAAAAACTCTGAAGTTGTAGTGTATATATACACTACAACTTCAGAGTTTTTTATTTCAATCATCCTAAATGCGACCTGACTTTCTATATAGTAAAACATTTGAGATTACTTTGTTATTTCGTGTCGTAAAAAAGAACTTCATCAATAATTAAATGTAATAAACACGTTCACGAATTGACGGGCTATTGATGTACGCTCTACGAATAATGAATCGAAAGGTACTTACCACTTAGATATAATTTATTTGACGATTAATACATGGACAGTCGGCTTTGTTATTGTTTTCTTCCTCTACTGACGTTTAATACCGAAGGACTGCGTTCACTTAAAATTATTTTTGTTCGATTATCGATGCGTTCACTGAAATGACTTGTGCGCCATCGGACAAAATATTCTTGGATTTTTATAATTAAAAAATAAATAATATTTTAGTTTCCTTTTCAAAACTAGATTTTGTATAAAAAATACGGTATATTAAGTAACGACAGGTGTTAAATACCTTAAAACTTTCATTAATATTTTGGACTAGTTGTTGAAAATTGTACATTAGGACGCGTTCCCGAAATGATTTTCTATGCATGTATATTGATTTAATTTAAAATTTACTTTATTAATAAATTGTATTGCTTGATGTACATACAAAACAGGTTAGTTGTAGTAATTTAATAATTTTCTTTTCTCTATAAAGCCAAGATTTAAGACATTAAAATGCTGGCGAAGCCAATTCTGCACCTTGGTGATTTTGAGCCATATGTCTATGTCCCTTTCTACTACTACCTACCAAAATAAAAATAAAAGTCTGACAAAAGCACATGAGCAATAAAGATTGAAAAAATATTTTAACACCTAATAAAAAGGGAAGAGAAAGTCGCAGGCAAAAGTTAATGAAAAATAAATAAAAAGAGAAAATTATTTTATGTGCGACTGCTCGGTTTCTCGTTTTTGTCTCCAAAAATACCTCATTGCCGAGCAAAATTATGGAAATGATGGATGACACGACGACTGTCAAGCGTGTACAGATATAGCGCTCTTCCGATGCGCACACGTGTGTAATAAATAATGTGGCAGAATTACAGCAAAGCTAAAATGTACTCGCACACTTTACTTATCAGCTCATAAATAATGCGAAGTAATGTGGCTAGTCTTTCACGCTCGTCTTAAGTAATCATGGACTAACTTTTGCGTTTATCCACCAAAACGTATAGCAATATTCTACTCTGTGTAATTGTAAATTATAATTTTGCTGCGAAAAGGTAGTTTTCATAGTTAAAACTAAAAACACAATAATATTATTCTTTAATTTAAATTTTTTTTTTCTTTAAAAAAACTAACTTTTGCCATAATATATGACGTACCAAAATTTAATTTGATTTTATTATTCTCGTATTTTTGCTCAAAAAAAAATTCTCACAACTGATTTCGCGTCATTGATTCACAAAATGAATTGCTAATTGGAACGGATACACAATTTTATTGTTAACGAGACTTTTAAATGAAAATCTGCATTTAGTTTCCATATTTCATATAACAAACTCAAAATATTATATCATTTGCTGTAAACATAAAAAGTTGAGTTTTTGTTTGAGAATGATAAGTATAGTAACGAAGCATATCTATACTAATTAAAGAGAGAATTAATAAACAGAGAATTTGTTTAGTATTTTTGTTTGTAATGAATAAATTCAAAAACTACTAGGCCGATTTTAAAAATTCTTTAACCTATAAAAAGCGATATTATTAGCTAGGTAACATATGCTATATTTTATAAAGTTAAGCGGATGAAGTCGTGTGTAACAAGCAAGTCGTACTATACAAGTATCATACCAATTCCAAAGCAAAATAATGTTTTTTATGCTTTTTCGAGTTTTGAGTACGATACAGAAATATGTCTGTGTGTTTTTGAATAATTTAACATACTGTACTGATAAGGCTCAGCGGGTGTTTTAAAGGCTAGACTAGGTATCCGGGTTAGATACTCGACCGACAGCTTCCATAGTTATGGGGTGTCAAATATTGAGTGTGAGGCTTTTGTATCAAAGCAGATATGCTACATAGTCATTGTACACTGTGAACACTTCAATCAATCACAAAACAGGTTATGTAAGTGAAATCTCCCTGATTGCCTATACTTTTTCAAATAAAATGGATTGGTTTCTATTAAATCTATTAAATATGTCCAATCAGATAAATTATGTCAATTATCTAATGTCCAATCAAGGCAGAGACAACTTCGAGAAGGAGGTCAATCCAGCTCGGATGAGTAGCGTTCGGGAAGCTCCGAGACATCTTCTTCTTCTTCTTCGTCGGTTTCACTCTTGACAGAGTGGTCGTGGTCGTCATTTCAGGTAACCTTCATGATGACTTTCATGGGAAAAAAGATATGCAGTGGTTTCCCCTTGAGTTCTGCATTTAAGCCTTTTAGGGGTAATTTAAGCCCCAAGGCCGTTTCAGCCTCTTCCAACCGGTTGCCCAGCCAGGTGAATGGTTATCCCGCCATTTACTCGGTCGCCAGAGCCTTAGTTCCTTTCTCCTCTTACTCCCAGACATCTACTTATCCAAAATTTCTTAGTGTCGACCGATGTGTTGCCAGTGATGAAATGTGTCGCTGAAACGTTGTCTCTAACTATGGGTCGTGGCGCTATTCCACCCCACTGACTGGTATTATTCGTGTTTATAATTGGCATAGCCACTTGTACAGACAATTGACCTGACCAGCCTGCTACCGACCTGTATATGAAAGTACTGGGTATGATCCCCACAAAATGTTAATGTAGAGGATGTACCTTGTAACATTAATATGCACATGACGTCATTCGCAAATAAAAAATACAACTAACAAAACTGATAATACTGGGTGCGTCACGAGTTAACGTCACCAAAATGGCGGCTGGCAATTAGAAATGTGCGAGGCTTAGCAGCTAAATACTAGTAACGTCTGAGTAAATTGTCACAAAAAAAAAACAAAATTCCAAAACCTAAATCCAGATTTACTAAAGCGTTTTGAGTTATTCAGTGTGAGAAAGTTGGTATGTGCTTGAATGAGTGTGGCATGGAAGATTTTCAATATAAAAAAGAATCTTTAGATCTCTTTTCACATACTTAGTTATGTTATGAAATCCCTACAAACTGAGTAGATCTTAAACCCAATTTACATTTATTGTCTTCAAATTAAACTCAATATAAAAAGGACGTATCTGCCAGCGAACACAGAAGCAAAAAGACGTTGTGTTGCTAAGAAACAATTTGCCGCATTTGTTTGTGCCATTCCCTGTACGTGTCTTTAGTGCCAGTTGTTTTACAATAAATCTACGTATTAGAGCGCATGCAACGCATTTCTCCTTCCTCGTGACTTGATGGATCGACGCAATATGCCGCAACGGGAATATTCTAATGTCACATTTTGGACACAACAATGATGACACAGTAGATAAACTCGACAAAAAATAAGAATAGCAAGTCTTATTTTAGGTTGAAGTCAGACAGACAAGCTGGTCCAATTGATGGTAGATGACAACTGTCGCCTATAACACAAGCAAAGTCACAGGTCCTGCAATTGCGAATCTATTCTGGACAAATGTTAAGTTACCTATTTATTCCAGATAAAAAAATATCTGTGTGACAAATTTAAAGGTCACCATTCACGGGCACTCCATTTGGTAGCGCTCCACGTGCCATCACGACATAGGTGGATGACATCCAAATTCTTATTATACAAAATTCACATAGTTTTTTTACATTCACGATGAGATATGCATGAATTTGGAGTGGATGGAGTGGAGCGCTGCCAAATGGAGTGCCCGTGAATGGTGGCCTTTATCTAAATCCGTTCAGCCGTTTTTTGCCTTATTGAAGGCAAAAGCGTCTAAACATACGAGCATACAAACTTTCGATATAATATAAAAAGATTGACTCTATAATCATAATTCCAGTAACTATAATTAGTTTGACTACTGTTTTTTATTGCTGTGTATTTTAATGTGCCCTAAGTAATCATTTTGACAGAATAACGCGTGGAAGAAAGGTGTAAATTGGTATTTATTTTACAAATAAACCGCTTATGGACAAAGTTATAACTGGTTCGTATGTTACTTTTCTAAATGTGGATGAAAATATGATTGAAATATGGACACTTTATTTTCTTTTATGAATCTAAATATGAGAATTTATATTTAGTGTAAAACTAATTTTTGAGAAACTCATTTTTATTAGATTTACAAGCTATAATTAAATTGTAATCTGATTTCTATTGAGCCCAAAATTTCAAATCAATCGAAACCGTGAAAGTTAGTGAGAACTCTTCCTTAACTATGATCTTCAAACGTCTGCACAGATCTTCATAAGTAAACTCTAATAATAATAATAATGTTCTTTAATCGGGTTACTTGGACCCGAAGTGTTAGTATACATCTTACAAAACCTATTGTTAGTATAGTCTTTGCATTTCACGAAGGCGAGTGAGTTTTGCTTGTGGTTGAACGTGTACAGTTGTACACGCACATTGCGATAGTGTGCGTGGCTGACGGAGCGGTAAGTTGCGTTTTTTTTATACAAACCATACCCTCTTTCGATCTCACGCACACTGTGACACATATACAGATAAGAGTTTACTACAAGTAAATCCCACTCGCCTTCGTGAAATGAAAGAACTATACACATAAATATTACACACACATTTATAAATAAACTTAACTTTAATTAATTTAATTTATTATCACCTAAGACTTGCCTCTCTCCACATGCCTCATCAAGCAATGGTTCATGTAAAGAGAGTCAAGCCTGCCCGCTATCATAGTCAAGACGCAATTAGGGCTGGAAAACCCAGAGACAGAGAGCAGAGACGCGCACCGATTGCGTATGATGGTGAAAAAATTATTGCTAAGAACTAATAAATTATGTCGACCGGCCCATGCGTTTGAGAGCTACGTCACCTCAGATACGCATACACAGGTCAAACTTATAACACACGTGTTTTTCTTCGGGCGTCGGTTAGAAATATGACTGTCCCATACAAAATCACTGGATAAGGATATGTAGTTATAGGATTTATATAGTGATTAATAATATATTATTAAAAAGATGAACACGGAAAATATATTGAAATAAATATTGATATTAAATATAATAATAATATTGTTATTAAAATTAATTCCAAAATCTCGTTTAACTACGAAAAGGGATGTTATTGCAAACAATTGTTTATTTTAAACAGATATCTTCGCGAAACCTATAATTTTTATGGGGGCTCATATTTCCTCTG
Source organism: Synanthedon tipuliformis (assembly GCA_947623395.1). Lineage (NCBI taxonomy): Eukaryota > Metazoa > Arthropoda > Insecta > Lepidoptera > Sesiidae > Synanthedon > Synanthedon tipuliformis. The sequence goes on along the minus strand of OX392431.1, from coordinate 3,561,476 downwards.
ATTACGGCTGAATAATGTTCCAAGATTATCTCTGTCCATATTCCCTTAGGGCTGTCACGTGTGTTGCGTGCGTTAAATCGGCGTCTAGGGATGTCATCACGTTTTTTTTGACATTAAATAATAAGGCATTTAAAATAATTGATGTGAATATTTCTGTGAGGCCTTATTACGTTTGGTCACGAAGTGAAAATATTAACAGGCTATGTCTTTATTCGAATTACGGATTAGAAATTACTTATATTCACTTGAATTAGCGGTAAAGGAGCACAGCACTCAAGAGATAAGCTCCCTGAGGGTAGACATGGTCTGCAGATTGGACCAGACCCTGAAAATTGTCTCCGACTGGGGTGACGCGAACTTGGTCAGATTCAATGAATCAAAGACTCAAGCGTGTCTTTTTTCTGCGAAACGGAGTCCATTTGACCTGAACCCGTCATTCCGGGGAGTGTCTGTTCCAATCACAGACCACATGCAACTTCTTGGTGTAGACCTTAATGCCAATCTGAACTTTGGTAGGCATATCGAGTCCATTGCCAAAACGGCTGCCCGAAAATTGGGCATCCTTTCCAAGGTTAGGCGGTACTTCACTGCGAGACAGCTCCTTAACTTATATAAAGCACAAGTCCGATCCTGCATGGAGTACTGCTGCCATCTCTGGGATGGGTCTGCCCGATATCAGTTGGCTGCACTGGACTCGATTGAAAGGCGAGCTAAGAAACTCATTGGCGACGACTCCCTTGTGGAGTCTCAACTTCAAAGCCTACAGCATCGCCGAAAAGTAGCATGTCTATCAATTTTCTATCGTCTGCACCATGGAGAGTGTGCGTCCATTCTCTTCGATTTGATCCAACCGGAACCGTTCCACTTGCGAAACACGAGGCGCGGGCGGGGGTTTCATCCCTTCGTGGTTGAAGTTCCTCGGTCACGCACGAAGCGTTACAGTTCCACCTTCCTTGTCCGAACTGCTAAGGAGTGGAACTCACTGCCTGCGTCTGTGTTTCCCCAAAATTACAACCTCGGGGTCTTCAAACGTAGGGTAAATGGGCATCTACTAGGTAAGCGTAATTCACCTTCGGCCGCATCTGCATCTAACATCAAGTGAGATCGCGGCCAAGCGCTGCCTTGACTTATATAAAAAAAAAAGACAAATATTGGTAAAGTATATATATGCCTGTATTGCAGTACTTGTAATATTGCAATACACCGCAACTTCGTTCGCGTTGAAAAATGAAAATACACCTGATCCGAATGAAAATATCTGACTTCTGTATCACTGTTACAACGGTGGCGTCATTTTTTTAAATATTTTTATTAAAAAAAATTCAATAAAAATTATTTAATTTTTTTTATATTTTTATCCCGCGGGAACCTTACATTTTACCAGGATTAAAAGTAGATATCCTATAGCGGAATTTCATCTAAATCCGTCCAGTAGGTGAAAGGTGCCGGTGCAAATCGTCCGGATGAATAGAATCTTCATCCCGCTAATGAAAAAAAAAATTAAAAATATTAGCTAGGACCCTTTTTGTAATTTATCAATGTAAGTATTATATTACCAGATTTTCTTTTTTTTATGTTAAGGTTGACAGACAGGCCAACTCGATGGTATTCTGTAGAGACTTTCATCAATAGGGTTGGTGACTACAACGAAAGCTTGGAGGAGTTTCTCAAATAAATTAAAGCTTAAAGGTTATAAATTATTGTTTCTTGCGCAACCCTCAAAGGTTTCTAAGGACTGGCGACACGATATAAATTGTGTTTAATGCTTCACAAATGTTCAGGATTAAGACAGATCGCTTTGTTCGCATCGTGATTAACCCGAAGACAATGAGTTTTGTTTCTTAGCATTGTTTCAATTAGATTGGTTGCCGACCTAAATTTAAATTATATGAATGCATAGAAAAAGAGGGCACAGCGAGTACCTAATCGAAACTTTGTCCTTTTATCTACTTTTAGATTTATATTTTATACTAGCTTTTTCTCACTACTTTGTCCGAGCTCTTTTTCTTAGATGTTAAAATTCATATACCAATATTTGTTGCTCATATTTTTGTATGTGTAGTAACGAGGCGAGTACGAGTAACGAGTAACATGTTATTATTATGGCGTATATTATGTTATTATTACGAGTAACGGCTATTTATTATGTTATAAAATTACGCAGGCGAAGTCGCGTTGACTAGTTACCCAATCTTACGACTGACGTAATTATTGCCATCTGCAAAAAGGTTGACGGCAGGTCCTATAGAGAAATAGCAGCTGTGCAAGTAATTAATAAATTGGGATTTATCTCTATAAATAATTCTGTAAATTTTCTGTACTGTCAACTTTCCAATTATTTTAATTTTCCTCGACATTTGTGCGGCATGTTGTGCGGACAGATTCACAAGTCATAGTTTGCATTATTACGACCGAGCAATATGTTAGGGGTACAGGCAGACGCATCACTTTCATATTTCATGTTAATTTGCTCTCTAATGAGAAGGGTTGGGGTTCGTTTCGGTCGAGATAATGATGATGCGGTCTCTGTAGAAATATTTAATTTATCGCTATCACTATTTTATGGTTAAAAATTCATGTTGTATGAAACCAACACTGTAATGCACTGTTAGTACCTACAATAAATATTAAGAAGCTTTTTGACTACTAAAATTTAGTCAAAAATGCTAAATTTTTGACAATAAATGTTAAGATGTTCGTGTTTTGTAAAATCTAGACTTTTTTTTTTGAAAACTGAGAACATCACAATCGTTTGTTATAATCCGCACTAATATTATAAATGCGAAAGTTTGTATGGATGTATGGATGTTTATAACTCTTTCACGCAAAAACTAATGAATGGATTTCAATGAAATTTTGCACACACCTTTTCTGGGACACCAGAAAGTATGTCCTTTTATAAAGTTATATTTTATAAAGTTACGCGGGCGAAATCGCGTGCAGCAACTAGTTTAGCATAACTCGATCAGAGACTCTACACGGTACTTACCCGTGGAACTACCGGTGTAAAAACTACGTAGTTGTGCCACGGGTCGAGTCTCTTGGATGAGTGATTATATAGGGCCTTAACGCTCCGTCTCAAGTGTTCAATTCCCGGCAGGGTCAAATTTAATAATAATAATAAATAAATAAATATCTTCACACATTCCACACAGCACCATCTAGTTCCACACTAAGGAACTAATGCTTGTGAATTTATCAAAGTTGGCTCTGGTCTGGATTTTCGCAGTCATCTGGGCAGCCCGTCTGGAAGCGACGTTAACCAGCTACCGTCAAGTGAGACGTCAGTTGGACAATCTTTACATAAAAAAAATATTAGAAAGATAAGCCCCCGTACATAGATAAATGATTGGTCTCGCTGCGCTCGACTAGATACCGCCGTCGTACTTGTAAAATGCGGCATAAGTACGCAGAATTCGCCGTACCCTAGCCAGGCACACTGCAAACTGTCTGTGATGTGTACGTGCCGAATGTTTTATTAAATTTTAGGCATTATAAAATACCAGTTTGCGTAGTGAAACTGTGTAAAAATATAATAAAACTTGGTAAAAAGTGATAAAAAGTGACGATTTTTTACACACACTACAATAAAAAGTTGCCACATTTTCGGAGCTATTGCTTTTTGTATAGTGCTCTATACAAAAAGCAATAAAATAAAACCATAAAATTTTGCATACACGTTGTCTGGGACACCAGAAAGGACATAGGGTACCTTTCATCCAGAACGCGAACGAAGTCACGGGCACCAGCTAGTATAATATATTTCTCTTTTAATTTAAAATGTACATATACGATGTTTACTATTATAATATTTTCTCTGTAAAATTAATTATTAATAATAAAGAAGAAATTATAAATTTTAAAAAATATGAAAATAAATAGATTAAGATGGATATTACACTTTATATGTTTTATTCACTGTTATATTCATAATTATTATTATTTATAAATGCGAAAGTAAGTTCGTTTGTCACGCTGTCAGGTCTAAAGTACTCGACTAATCATAACGAAATTTTTCATACCTACACATTGTTAGTTAGAGAAAAGGACACAAATGTCATTGTTAGTTTTTGATAAAAGGTTATTATTGATAATTTTTATCAATAATAAAGTAGGTATTATCGTTTGTAGAAGATTTTCTACGGATATAAATCAACGTTTGACAAATATTTTATTCTACTAATATTATAGTATGGATGGGTGTACGTTGGTTACTCTTTTACGTAAAAACTAATAAAATGAATTTAGATGAAATTTGATACAAAGATAGAGACAATTAGTTTGTTAATATCAACATTGGAAAAGCGTTAAATTTGAGTTATTTCAAATAATAATTTTATTCGAAACTAGTTGAATACGGCCTGGCTTTGCTGGTATTTGTCACTGCTTTTTAATTTTTTAAATAAAGAGACCTGAGTAACTCCTTGCAAGTTTAGCTATATGCCAGTGAAAGTCCCGCCAAAATTGGTCTACCCGTTTCTGAGATTAGATGGAACAAACAGACTGACAGATTAACAGACATGACATAGAAAAAAATATTTATTTTTTTGTTATAAGTATCGTACTTATATACTTTGATATACATTTAGTAATAATCAGTTATTTTGAAATTACAAATAGAAACACTTATATTTTATTTATTAGCATAGATAAGGCTATAAGGCACTACAAAGCAATATGGAATTAAAATATATTTAGTAGCTCCATGAACGTTTGTTTAGGTCAGGGGTCCAATTAAGCTCTTTACAATAGTAGCTATACCGTAATGAAATTGTTTGATCAGTGGTTTTGGTGCCTCAGTAAAGTTATTTTAAGCGAAATGTGCGTTTTATACAGTAGTGTGTCCGATCATGGCCTACTGATATTCTTGGTACATAATACAGCTCAAAATCTGCGGATCTAGTAAAAAATAAAAAGGGCGCGGAGGGCGTCCTCTTGGCTCTTGGCCTCTTGGCGTCCTCCGCGTCCATAGCGGACGCGGAGGACGCCAAGAGGTTTAGTCGGTAGGTCTACCTCGCTACCATCTCGGGGCGGGAGTCCGACATAACCCGCCGGTCTGTTCCCAGGCCGATGGGTATCCATGATGGATTCCTCTTGTTAAAAATGGTTGTTTTTTCAGTAATTTACAGTTAATTTCAGTAATTTTTTGGAGTTTAATTTTATTTTTTAAGTTGACCGTCAGCATGTCTGTCGACTTTAATATAAGAAAAATATTGATAATAGGTTTAGATTGAAACCTACATTAAAATCTTACGATGGTCTAATTAAATTTGGTTGAAGCGAATCAACTGGATAGTTAGACGTAAATCTATCTTTACGCTTGGGTATTATATAATAAGTAGGAGGGTGTTATGGTAATGATTCTGAATGCGAACACCATAAATCAAAAATACGTGTAGATTGCAAATTCTAATTGGGAACACAAAATTCGGGTCATTGTGATTCTTTGTGAAAAGAAAATTCCAATATAATTTCCAATATATAGGTAGAACTTTTGTTACAATAGGCAAGACAAATATAATTATAAAAATATTATTTATATGAAAAAAGTGTGTGTGTCAGCTCTTACGCACGTCTGGAGTTTACTCCTTACGAACGATAAATAAAATTTAATAAACGTAATTAAAATATATTAATATAATATATTATATATAATTATTATATTATATTAATATGTATTGAAGCATATTGTAGCCTGTAAGCATAACGCGTAACGTGTGACATGTGACATTTGATTTTACTCCCATAAATTTTCATACCCCGGGCTTATAAATGAAAAAAACCTATTCTTAAGGATTCTTAAGGACCCCAATAAAAACTATTATATAATTTACATTAAACAGACAAAATTGATTTATTTCCATAGTTATAAACAAAACGGAATATTCACTAGCTATAATTTATGAAGCCAAACACGAGTGATATATGTTGTGGGCGGTTAGCGCAAACTTTAAATGAATATTAACATATTTCCGACAGACAATATATTTGTAGTCCGAAAACGGGCTTCGAGACAGGCTTTGCCGCATTTGAATGTACCTTATCCTGTGACCAAATATACGAGAAGTATAATATTCGAAGTCAAAGCTTATATAATACAAGGCTTATTTCATCCATACCGTACCAGCCGTCCGTACTAATATTATAAATGCGAAAGTTTGTATGGATGTATGGATGTTTGTAACTCTTTTACGCAAAAACTACTGAACCGATCACCATACACGTTGTCTGGGACACCAGAAAGGACATAGGGTACCTTTCATCCAGAAAAAAAAAGTACTGCTCCCGAGGGATTATCTAAAATTAAACTAACGTCTGGCTAAGTATAATAGCAATAACGATGTCAGGCGATATATTGCTTTTTCAACGCGGACGAAGTCGCGGGCACCAGCTAGTACTAATATAAATGCGAAAGCGAGTTTGTCTGTTACGTTTTTACGCCTGAACTACTCAACCGATCATCATGAAATTTTGTATACAAATTTGGCAAGGATGCAGAAAAGGACATAAGGTATCATTCATCCAGAAAAAAGTATTGATCTCGAATGAAAAATAAAATTCCAACGACTGGAAAAATTATAACAGCAAAAGTTCTATGCTACGGTCAGCATAGAATACTCTGACCAGAGCATAGACACTAAACAGTTTACAAAAATGATGCGTAATCTCTTTGAAACTCATCCTCAATTTACTTATGTAAATTACTACGTATCGCTTGGAGACAGCCTTTATGAGTCAAAAATTTATTTTTCGGATTTAATTACACACTTTCATGCGTCTAACGAAGCGTGCCGACCGATTCATCAATCCACTCGGAACTCCCGACGGAAGGAATTTTATAAATATTCCCGGCGATTCATCTCTGGGTGCAACAACCTTGTTTTGGTGTCATTAATCATAACTTTGTCAGGATCCCCGCGGAGCAAGTGTGGGTAACAGCAAAGTTAAATTTGCTGACACCGTAATTATTCATCGCTCCCACTCCACACGTTTTAATGTCTAATTTGTGTGTTAATGAAGTTTCCCGACTGCATCTATAACTTTGCCGACATAGCACTCGGGCATTGGACTGCTGGTCCAACTGTGTTTGGCCAATAAGGTGTTATATAATATAGATAGATGCAAACGAGTTGGCTCAAACATTGGTTGGTATGTTCCACCAAATAAGTCGTTTCGTCAATTTAAAATTTCATTAATTAAATCCTAAGTTTGTGAGGATAGGATAGGATGTTTGTTGTAAGCTAATGTTATTGGAATATCTAGCATATGTCCATACTGAAATTCGTTTCTAATTAGACTTTTTAAATTCGAATAACAAACAAACATGCAAATTTTACCTCTTTATAATATTAGATAATAATATATATAAAGGTAAAAGTAATATAAAATATACATATAAAATATATGTATATTAAGTGGTTTTTTTATAATTGAAAATATTCAAAAACATGTTTAGATTTTTATCTCATCAAAGGCAAAGATATTGCCTAGCCTACATTATATTCAATATCCAAGAACATATTTCACAGGCTGCATTCATTGACGGTGCGGTTTGTGACTGAATTTCTACTATATATCACCCGCCTTCAGGAAAAGCGATCGAATGTTCGTATCATAGCTCTTCACTTAAGTTTTAAGCAATTGACTTGTGCTTTGTGCTATTATTTATTCTGGAGTGGTTGATTATTGGCGTAAATCCATTGAATGGTGTACAAAAGGCTATTAGTAAAATGAGAGTATTTAAAAATATATATTTTATAAAAGTTGACAGACAGGCTGATGATCCACTTGATGGTAGGTCAATATATAAAGTAACTATTCTATACAATTAAATAAATACAAGTAAATTCTGACATTACGCGACAATGAAAGGACTTTTTTTTAAATTTATTTTATAAAGGATGACAGACAGTCTGACGTTTCACTTGATGGTAGGTCAATATATAAAATAAATATTGTATACAATAAAATATTAGTAAATTCAAACATTGACGTATGTAATCCTAGAATCCCCCACTAAATCTTTACGCTACGACACATTTAATTAAAACCCATTAATTCTAAACGCTGAACACAATGCAAAACAACTGTACCACACACTTTGTTCCAATACATTACATTCGGAATCTGTAAATCCTTTATAATTTAATACAGTAACCCCTCGCGTGCAGAAACTATCACGGGTAGAGCGACCATCATATTTGTTTAGTCGGAAACTAATTAAAATCTTAAAATAGAACAAAAGGTATTGTGTGTGATAGTGGGGCTGCAGTAGGGATGGTGTTGGTTTGTGTATGCTTCAAAAATTCGAAAACTAGCAGACGGATTGACTTGAAATTTTCACACAACATTGCATTTAAATAGAATAATAATCTTTTATACTTTTTTCACAAAATTCTAACAGAAACTGATTTTTTTTATAAAAAAAAAAACATAATTTTCATACGTTGACCGCTGTTGTGGCAACCGTGGAACGTTGCTGACTGAGCCACAGCGAAGTGTGGCAGGGTTCAGCTAATAGAATCATAAAATAACTGGTATCGTTATATCATGTCACACTGTTATGTCATAGTTTGAAAATCAAAATCAAAATATTTATTTATCAATTAGATTTCTTAATCTAATCTTAAATTAATCTTGGAGAAGAAACTCTTAAGATCGTTATTATAAATTTAAAAAAGTCTTACAGGAATTGTGGATACCCTACGTCTATCCCTCCTGTATTAAAATTTTAATACCGCTTGCTTCGTGTCATAGAACTAATTTAGTAATGACAAGGGTGACAAACCCTTCTTATAACCATTATAACAAGGCCTCTCTACATGCCGATAACAATAGTGTTATTATTAACTCAATCACCTCTCAATAAATTCACAGAGGTCAAGTTTAAATGAGGAGCTGTTGCTACTTTATCATAATAAAACTATATAAAATCTACACACATGAACGTATATATTTATAATACAATTTTTTTCTTCATAAGTTAAAAAAGCTTTTGCTGTTTGAATTAAAACTGCTAAGCGCAAACAGTTAAAACAATATTTCTTATTTATTAACCTGCAAAAGAGATTTCTTTGTTTCCATCTACATTGTAGCCTATATTATATACTTATCTATGCTAATATTACTATCTAAACGATTATATCTATAGTCCAATTAGAGCCAACTTCGAGAAGGAAAACCAAGGTCAAGGACCGAAGGAAAGCTTCTCGTCTAAAATTCTTCAGTGTCTCAAAACTAAAGTTTTCGACCAATGTGTGTTAGCAGTGATGACATATTGGTTCTGAAACGTGGTCTCTTACAGTAGGCCTCACGTCGATCGACGAGCTATATGGAGAGCTAGGCCTCCATAATAATATAGCTCGTCGATCGACGTTGTGTGATGACGCCTAAAATAATGTACTACATGTTTACTAATTATATCTATACTAAATATCATTAATATATTGTCTAACTATTTAATTATAGTTAAGTCACAATAACTGTATTGACTGTACTCGCCTTGATATAGACAGACAGACAGACAGTTACTTTCACATTTATAAAATACTAGCTGGTGCTCGCGTCTTTGTCCGCGTGGAATAGTTATTTGGGAATCATTTGGGTATCTCGAACGGTTTTCGCAGCGCACGCAACGGAAGCCCTCAAAGATGAATAATTTTCCCCGCTTTTTCCACATTTTCGACTGTTTCTTCGCTCCTATTAGTCGCAACGTGATGTTATATAGCCTAAAGCCTTCCTCGACAAATGATCTATCCAACACAAAAAGAATTTTTCCATTCGAATTAGTAGTTTCTGAGATTAGCGCGTTCAAACAAACAATCTCTTCAGCTTTATAATATTAGTATAGATAAGTATGAACTGTAAGTATGCCTTGCATACTTGCAATATAAAAATTATATTTTTTATCCACTGTACTTAAATTAAATTTAGGTGAGGAACTTATATTCAATTTGAAGACCTTCGAAATGAGCTTCTAAAATTATTACATTTTAGGTTAACGTGATTGAGAGAGGTCACGGAAAACTCGAGTTTTCTTCTAAATCCACTTTCGTTTTACGCTACTACGGTTTTCTACAAATTTTATTACGTAACATTAGGACTTGGAATAATTGAACGTTACTCATAGACTTGATACACTTTTTGCTACATAGGTTTCGATTTCGATCACAAGACAATCATTGTCATTCTGGCTACTCTTTACATAGTATGATTGAGGTTTTTTATGCGGTTTTCACCATCAGTTTTCAGGGAATTTTTATATGGGTATATTGTGACATAATTTGTTGCAATTGCTACGACCAGTAGCTAACCTGTAATCATGGAATTACGTAGAATGGAAATGGTAAGCAGCTCCCTTTGGAAAGTGAGCTCTTAATAACCCCTAACTACCGAAGAATATTATACTTAGTTTGACAATTATCTAATAAAAAGAAGGATCACAATGTCAGAACTGTGTAAAACACGCACACGTTAATTATTAATAACCACTTACATACAGTATACTAACATGGGATCTAGGTGGCTTCCGAGTTATTTTAGGGGTAGAGAATTAATATATTAATAAGGGGTGATAATGTCTGGTCAACCCCTAAGTAACATTGTTACAAGAAATGTGGGGAAAGTTTATTTAAAATTTAAATTATAATTACTCTATGTAAATTGGTATTTATTCTGGAATAATAAAACGCAGTTAAGAAGTACTATTTTCAGGATCATTATTTTTTTGGGATATTTGAATTGGTTATACGTAATCTTAAAGTAAAAGATGTTACAAAAGTTTTTTAACTTTTTTTTTCTTACTCATATATTTTGTAATGTATTTTAATACTAGATTTTAAAAAGCAAATAAGTAATGCAATTAAAAAAAACTAATGATCCACATGTTTATGCGTTCCGCAGACAAAAACTGTTTGAATCATCTGTCGGCACTAATTACAAAAGGCCACAGTACAGTAATATAACAAACAGAACTTACACATACGCTTACATGGATGTTTGTAACTCTTTCATGCAAAAACTACTAAACCGATTAACATGAAATTTTGTATACACGTTGTCTGGGACACCAGAAAGGACGTAGGGTACCTTTCTTACAGAACGCGGACGAAGTTGCGGGCACCAGCTAATCATTTATAATTCATTGATTGAAATCTGGGGTAGTGCCTACAAATAAAATCTAGCTAAATTACAAATTACGCAAAACAAAATTATTAAAATGCCATTTCGTTATTTTTATTTTTATTTAACACTATTTAACACCGACTAACAAAATTTATAAAGAAACAAAATTAATGAATTTAACTCAATTATTTATATTTAATACATGTATACTCGTTCGAAATATATTAAATAAATCAATTCATTCCTGTATTACCTTGCTTAAACAAAAAGATATTTCCAACTGCATAACTAGGCGAGCAAGCCATATTGTCTTACCAAAAGTACGAAATCGTACGAACGATATTGGTTTCATGGTATATACTTGTACACTCAAAGGTACAAAAAAGTGTAGGTGAACAGTTTCCGAGTGATTATCTTAAATTTAAAAATAAATAACGCCTGCCGAAAATATAATCAGGAATAAAATTTTAACTTGTTGCTTAGTTTTAATATGTTTTATCGTCTAAAAAAGGGAGCAGACTTTTTTATTCGTCTTGTAAAATAAGTACACACGTGCACTAATCAACTCATTTTTTTAAAATAATTTAGGCACCATTCGTATCGACTGTACTCTGTATATATAAAAATTACTTGTTAGAATTTCGTAAAAGGCCTCGAGATGTTTTGTGTGCCGCTAAGAAGAAACTTTTCTCGTACAAACTTTATAAAAGACTTGAGGATGAATGTATTCCTTCCTTTACCAATTTAAATAACAATAAAATGTCACCAGCATTTGAATGTTTTGTAATAAACTTTGGCGTACAAAGTTTGCGTTCAAAATAAACCTTTATGTAATTTGCACTAAGGTTCATTTTGAAGTATGTGTCCTTTTCAAACAAAATTTGTAGTAGGGAAACAATTCTCACAATGATAATAAAACATTGTTAAAATTATTTAAGCATTTTAAATATCAGTAAAACCAGGATTACGAGGTTACCGTTGTATGTGATGATTAGAACTCCGCGTCTCGACTTCGCCTGAGTACAATTAAGGAAATTAATAAGTAGGTATGCTTAAAATACATTATTTGGAATATTGTACAGTCGGAGTACGAAAACCTTTGTCAGTTTTCAAATTCATTCCTTTATCAAGTCGTAGACACTTAATACCTTTGTATTCTTTCTTAACATAATACCTTTCTTAATATTTGTTGACTGTTGATGTTGAAATGTTGAAAAAAAAATGTTTAAAAAAAGGCAACCGACAGATGTCCGAAAGGAAATTTTGGACCAGATGCAAGCAAATGTCGACTTTAAATTTTTTCTTATCCCGACTGTACCTTAAATAGTAATAATTTCTTTCATATCGTGGAAGATTTTTTTAAGTAGATGGCAGTGGCTCCAGAAATTCAATTTTGGTTTTAATGTGGTAATGAATTTTGGGATCTGAAGTCATTTAAAAAAATCACGCTTATAGTACTTACACCACCAACACTAGCCTATCGTAAATTCACTTACAGAGTCTTGAAATTAATTGAGATTAAATTAATTAATTAATAATTTTAATTAATTAAATTATTAAAAATATATTTTAAATATTTAAAATTAATTAATTTTAATTAATAAATTAATTGAGTATTGAAATTATGGTAGAATATAAGAATATGCAGGTTTGCTTACTAAGTACAAGTAGATATTTTATACTTAATCAGATCAAGAAGTCGAACCGAAAAAAACTCAAGCTAATAGAACAATTCTATACTGCGTCTTCAACTTTGGTTACCCACCGTTTAATGTGTTAAAACATTAAGTTTTCTTTTTCTACGTATAAAGAGAATATGTTTCACATAACAATGGTACATCTATTTAATTAAATCCCCGCTAGAGTTGCTAATACAAGCGCTTTGGTAACTAAAATCCCTTGACAAAAGCGGATTCTACTAGGGGTGGGTACTGGTACAAGCTGGGGTGCATACAAAGGCAATCTGCGCGGTTCGAATATGTAATGCAAGTAGCTCTACAAATTGTGTTGAGTGCGTGAAACATTAGTAGATTAATTAGCCTCATAGATTACTAGGTGTTGCACGCGACTTCGCCCGCGTAACTTTATAAAATATAGCCCATGTTACTCGCTGTTAATGTAGTTTTCTATAGGTGAAAGAATTTTCAAAATCGATCGAGTAGTTTTTGAGTTTATTCATTACAAAAAAATACAAAAGTACAAATCTTTTATCTATATGATACTAGCTGTTGCGTGCGACTTCGCCCGCGTAAGTTTATAAAATATAGCCCATGTTACTGGCTGATAATGTAGCTTTCTATAGGTGAAAGAATTTTCAAAATCATGGCTATTCTGACCTTGGAAGCTGCTGCGCGAAAGAAGGAGCGAGTGCTCAATCCGAACCATATTTCTCTTAAGGCGTCAGTCTATCGGTGCAAAACTACGAATCAGAGTCGAAAAAAACCGTGCGCGTGGGGAGCACCTCCGCTGACATCCTGCGTTATAATACTCGTAATTTATCAATAGAATCTTGCTCTACTTATTGCTTTTAATATTTTACTAGAATTTTTTAATTTTATGTTATTGAAAATACCCAATTTTCAACATTTCTAAATATATTATACATGCATTGTTATGCTATAATAGTTAATCCAATAAATAGATACAGTCGGCGCGCTAGCTCCAAGAAATTTTAGAAATGTTAGAATGTTAGAAATGTTAGAAATTTTAGAAGTTTTAGAAATTTTAGAAAGGGACTTAGAAAGAGAATTTTTTTAATTTCATGTTATTGAAAACACCCAATTTTCAACATCTCTAAATATATTATACATGCATTGTTATGCTACAATAGTTAATCCAATAAATAGATACAGTCGGCGCGCTAGCTCCAAGAAATTTTAGAAATGTTAGAAATTTTAGAATGTTAGAAATGTAGAAATTTTAGAAGTTTTAGAAATTTTAGAAAGAGACTTAGAAAGAGATTTTTTTTAATTTCATGTTATTGAAAATACCCAATTTTTCTAAATATATTATACATGCATTGTTATGCTATAATAGTTAATCCAATAAATAGATACAGTCGGCGCGCTAGCTCCAAGAAATTTTAGAAATGTTAGAAATTTTAGAATGTTAGAAATGTTAGAAATTTTAGAAATTTTAGAAATTTTAGAAATTTTAGAAATTTTAGAAATTTTAGAATGTTAGAAATGTTAGAAATTTTAGAATTTTAGAAATGTAGAAATTTTAGAAGTTTTAGAAATTTTAGAAAGAGAAATTTTTTAATTTCATGTTATTGAAAATACCCAATTTTCAACATTTCTAAATATATTATACATGCATTTGTTATGCTATAATAGTTAATCCAATAAATAGATACAGTCGGCGCGCTAGCTCCAAGAAATTTTAGAAATGTTAGAAATTTTAGAATGTTAGAAATGTAGAAATTTTAGAAGTTTTAGAAATTTTAGAAAGAGACAGAAAGAGAAATTTTTTAATTTCATGTTATTGAAAATACCCAATTTTTCTAAATATATTATACATGCATTGTTATGCTATAATAGTTAATCCAATAAATAGATACAGTCGGCGCGCTAGCTCCAAGAAATTTTAGAAATGTTAGAAATTTTAGAATGTTAGAAATGTTAGAAATTTTAGAAATTTTAGAAATTTTAGAATGTTAGAAATGTTAGAAATTTTAGAATTTTAGAAACGTAGAAATTTTAGAAGTTTTAGAAAGAGAAATTTTTTAATTTCATGTTATTGAAAATACCCAATTTTCAACATTTCTAAATATATTATACATGCATTTGTTATGCTATAATAGTTAATCCAATAAATAGATTCAGTCGGCGCGCTAGCTCCAAGAAATTTTAGAAATTTTAGAAATTTTAGAATGTTAGAAATGTAGAAATTTTAGAAGTTTTATAAATTTTAGATATTTTAGAAATTTTAGATATTTTAGAAATTTTAGAAACAGACTTGTTTTTTAGAATTAGTTTTAGTTAATTTAGAATATAGAAAAGTTGCTAGCAGATTATCGATATTATTATTGTGAATAAGGTTGTGTTCATTTTTATTATTAGAAATTGAGATGATATTACATGATTGAAGACTTTTTTTGAGCGGAAGCCTGTGCCAGGAGCCTTCACTCTTCCATAAAAGCTAGTAATAATATATATACCTAATTTGAGTAATATAATATAATATAATATAATATAATATAATATAATATAATATAATATAATATAATATAATATAATATAATATAATATAATATAATATAATATAATATAATATAATATAATATAATATAATATAATATAATATAATATAATATAATATAATATAATATAATATAATATAATATAATATAATATAATATAATATAATATAATATAATATAATATAATATAATACAGTATAACATATACGAATATAATGCTTATGATATTTGACTTGCATTTCCTTTTTTTAGACAAGCATATCTTTTTCCATTATGACCCAATAATAATATATAATAATATAACAAAAACAAAAACTAACTAACTACCAAAAAGTTCGAAAATAATGTTGAAAATAAATAAAGTAAAGCAACTTTCGATATGCTAACAGAAGCGCAAAATCTCTGAGAGTGAGCGAGACAAAGATATTTGTTCGATCGCAAAAAACATGTAAAAATTTAACACGGAGCACACGTCTGAACGCAACGACCGCTCACCGGTCACTGAGGAGTTTGATTGCCGGTATTTTCTTATCAATAAAATAATTACTTTTCTTAATTTTTATAGAGAAACCATAGCTTTTTATTGTACCTAAACACTTGTCCTTTATGATAATAAATGTTAATTTCTAATTGTTGTTACGTAACTATGTTAAAAATGAAAAAAAAAATTAGTGAAAAATTTGATAAAAGACAATATTTAACGTTCTTACTTAAGAACATGAATTAGTTTTGCAAAAAAATAATCAGATTAATTTAAGGACGACCACATAAGAAAACTTCATATCTGAATAGATTTTCTAATTTATCATTAGTTGTTATGTCATTGGTCCGTGAACATAGCTCAACATACTGTAGGGCTTGGCAGAGCTGTGTTTAACTCCATTTTTACCTAATATATACCCTATAAACAAACGCTTAAAAAATACTTAACTATTAACCATATTATAAATTTTTCTTGGTTATAAAAATATTTCTAAGTTTTTCCTAAATTAGTTTGAAAACAATGTTATAAGCAGCGCCAAAAATTCGATGAGAGTCAATTTTTAACGGTCCGCAGCCTTAAGTTCTTTAGCCAGGATGTCTTTTTCTACCTCTGCGCCGCTTCCCCAGTATTTTCCCCTCAACGAAAAACAACACATCCCGGCTTCGCATGGGATGCAATTTTGTAGCGAAAAGCTACTTTAAATTATACCTAGTAAAGATTACAGTTTATTTACGCTGAATTTCTGCGATTAAAAGCTAAAATGTAAAGAAAAATGGTGATGTTTCATTTTTCATTTAATAAGTATTTATTCGTGTATTATTTTAAATGGCCGGATCGTATATTTCAGCTGTTTCCATTCATATAATTCTGTGTGAACGCGTCGTCGTGTCCTCTGCCGGCCTTATGTAAATCCACTCGCACACTATAGAAAACACAGAAGATAATATTGATGTAAATGTCGTCAGTCAGGCTAAAGGTAAAATTGATGGTAGGTTACTACTATTAACCTAAGCAAAGCCAAGTGCGCTATTCACTTACATAGTATGATTAGTAAGTAATGAGGTATAAGGAAATAGGCTCTGGCACAGAACACAGATACATACGTCAAAATTATAACACTCCATTCATGTTTAAATTAATAAATTAAATATAGAGTATAGCCCTCACCTTCGATTCCATTATTATATTTTTTTTATTTAAATATATTGCATAACCTAAAAGATTGTTAATCTACATTTTGCAAAATCTTCGAACATGCTAAGGACCTTGTCCAAGTAATTAGGATAAAACTATTTTATCCTAATAATATAAGATAAAACCATAGACTAAAAATTGGTCTCGCTTCACTCGACAAGACAAAGCAGTCGTAATTGTCAAACGCGAAAAAAATGATACGCCAAATTTGGCGGACCAGAGCTAGCCACCACCCAGTCACACTGCAAGCTGTCTGTCATGTGTACATGCCGAATGTTTTATTAAATTTTGGGCATAATTCAAACTAAAATGCCGGGGTGCGTAGTGAAACTGTGTAAAAATAATACCACAAAAAATAAGAAGAACACTGGGATCACATACCATCAGTAACTATCGTATAATTTCGAAATTTCAACATAAAATAATATGAACCCAAAACGCCATTCAGTGTTGCCGCGTATACAAGAATCAATTTCCCCATGGTTGAGATTTTTATAATGTGAATTTATTGTTTTTATTTTATTTTATTATATAACATATTTAATTTATCTAACCTAGTTATTGGGAATTATTTAGAATCGTGTGGGAAGATTTTAGGGTATTTAAAGGTTAAATTAGTTAGATATGGATGTTAATTTTATAAAAATATAGTTTTTATGGAAAGGAAATGAGTCTACAATTAATTTAATAATATTTTAGAACATAACCTAAAATTGTTTACAATACAAATAAATATGTAGGTACATACCAGGTTTGTTGCAACTATCAGCATCAGCATCACTTAAAAACATTATTACAACACACATATTCAGTACAACACATAAATTTTCACTGTTTAAAACTGTTTTCATTTATTTAATTTTGTTGTATCTACTTTTTACATACGTGTTTACTTCAAGTTTAATCTTCAACCACAGAGCCAATGAGCCACAGAGTCATAAACATTATGGAACCTAACCTATTTGTTTTCATCCAGTACAAATGTCTTGTACCTACAACATGTATGTAAATATTGATGTACTATACAAACAATTTGAGGTCATGTTTTAAAATCTATATAAAATTAATTCCTCTATGCATATCTTGAAAATTCAAACCTTGCACCTGGTAGTCCAACATTTAACGTCCGATAGCTTGAAAACTATGGACATTAAAAAAAAAGTTTCAAATAAAAGTTGTGGGGAATAGATTGATCTTTAAAAATGGATTGATGCATTTTATTGATTAATCCAATATTATAAGAGTTATCGACCGAGATAGAAAAATGTGTTAATTAAATGAGCCATAAAACGTAAGCGGTGAGTTTTACAAAAAAATGCGTAACAAATAAAAAATGCGAAATAGTATTCTCTACAATAATGGTCTCTATCACTTTTGCCCTAAAGTGCATAGTTTCCGAGATATCGGCCAGAAACGTTTTTTCAAGATGGCGCCTATGCTGTCACCGGAATCTGTCAGCATTTTGTGATTGTACACTCAGTAAGTGATCTTAAACCTTATAGAAAAAAAAAATTGGATCGGTAGGATAATGCAAAGTTGACCAAAAAAAACGACTATATTCACTGTACTATAAATTAATTGTAGACTGATTTCCTTTCCATAAAAACTTTATTTTTATGAAATTAACATCCATTTCTAACTAATTTAACCGTCAAATACCCTAAAGTCTTCCCACACGATTCTAAAGCCAACCCTTATTAACCCTTATTTTTAATAATAACTTGTAAATATTACATGTAAATAAAAAAAAACTATTAAAAATAAGGCCTAATCATTGATATAATACATATTTTCCATTTTTCTATATATATAAATATATTTATACATTCCGTTTTAATTTATTGTTCATTTTTAAGTATTTTCTGAGCTATATTTATAACTTAATTAACTAATAGACCACAGCATAAAATATTTTTCCCATTAACTCGGGTAACAGTTAGCAGCTGGTAACACAATTCTTCACGCACACTAGTTCACAATGTCAACTGACAAATGTTGCTTAAACACACTAGAATAAAAAACGGCCGCATTTACGGAGCTGTCGTTGTTCTATAGTCCTCTATCTAGTCTAGCGTAGCGAGCGAGACCAATACAAAATCATTGGATAAAACGATAAATCGCGTCATAAACTACTTACTTAGTTTTTTTTATAAAGTTAGTATTTGGATTGAATTACTGATCTTTTGAGGCTTTAAACATCCTATTTTTTTACTACTCTGTGGGCTTCTTTCACCATCTGTCAAGTAGGCTAACCGTCATTTAAAGTCACCTGTCATCGGGAATAATTTAACTGATATACCTTAAAATAACAATAATACGAATGTTAAATCAATAAAACGAGATCAAAAATATTTTTAACGTAAAACAATTTAAGTAAAACCTACCTTAGTACAGCACTACGGTTAAAACGCTGGTATTATAATTTTAAAATTTGACATTAGGACCTGTCAAATTATGTACTCCTTCGAATTAAAAAATGCAGTTTAATCTAACTAAAGTAACAATTTGAATGATCTTTAACTACTGTCCGCTAACGCGTTATACTGTGTTGGTGGCTTAAATCGTTGCAAGCTGGTACAAGCCGCTGCAAATCGGCATTGTTAGGAGTGCAGTGTTGTGTATTGTTAATGCATGCTTTGCTTAAATATTTCGCCAATCGTTTATACTGTTATTGTATTGTGTTGTATGTCATGTATAGGTACTATGGAGAAAATTGTCTTTGTCTTACTTACGCAGAGAAGAGGCCGAGTCTATTTTATTTTATCTATTTGAAAATAGTTGTATTATAAAGAGAAGATGGATTGTTAGAATTATAAATTAGTTAGAAATTCTATAATTTCTAGTTGAAGTGAAACTTTTTATGGGACACTAGCGTTTTGTCATGAGAGTTAACTCGTCGAGCTAACAAAACTGTTAAACTCCTTCGGTCTTACTACAAAAGATTCAGTAAGCACTGTTCAAACACATGCTTAGTTAGACAAGCATTAAGCATTTAAGCATTGGTCAGCGAGCGTTTAAAATGTCCCTACCACAAAACCTTATTTAGCGCTTGTTTCGGTAGACAGTGTTAAAGTACGTGAATGTTATTGAATTATGGCAACCTTGGCAAACATTCATTGTCACTCGCCCTGCATTCATGTCGTTTTCATTTTACGCAGATCTGATAGGCGTATAATGATGAATTTTGGTTTTCACAAGCTATTATTACGGACTATATTAATGATATCAGCAAATTATAAGATTGGAATAAGTAATAAATTACAACAAATACGTTAGATTATTTATAAAATTTCGTAATACCAGAAAATATTGAGCATAATGGAACGTAACTAACACTGACGTAATTGTCAAATGGGGTCAAATGTAAAGTTTGATTTGTTAAAATTGTTAAATAAAATTTTTATTTGAGGATCCACCTCTAGCATCACATGGTAGATCATCCTTTATTAAATAAATAATCTTGTTACCAAAGTTATATATTCGAATGGATTAATTATCTCACGATGTATTCTATCTCAAAAATTATCCATCCATATCCTCAATTAAATTTAAAATATCCATACTCATTTATAAAATCAAAAGAAATCTTTAATATTAACTATTAAGTATATGCAAAACGAAATTTGACACAATACGTCAGAGGAAGAGAGGCCGTTAACTAGATATACACTCGTTAAACTAGCATATGGCGGTGGTTAAATTTAAATAATGCTCAAGCATTGTTAAACCCTAAACAATGCATAGACACTCTTTTGTAGTAAAGTTTTTTTTTAACACGTGTTTTATGCCTGATTAAAGTGTGTTTAATGTTTTTGTAGTAAGACCGCTTGTCTCTTTCTTATTATTATCTTGTCTCACAGTACACATTGCATCCGACCTTTACTTAACTTGATCTTTGACAGGATTTGTTCTAGTTCAATTCCAATACGGCAGAGGGCGCTTTAAAAATAAATAAATAAATAATCGATAACCTTTGACACGATTCGTTGTAGTTCGACACTAATGCGGCAGATGGCGCTTTTTGAGATATGTATTCAAAATTTAATTATTTTTTTTGTCAAATGTTGATGCTTATACTTCTTATATACTCAACTAATTAATATTCCATTTTATCTTTTTTTAAAGAATTCTTGACAATAATTGTAAATTTATTTCTATTAAATTTTTATAATATACTACTTTTATCAATGTTTGGTTCTACTAAAATAGGGCAGAGGGAGATTTTTAGGAAAAAAAATATATATTTTTTCTTAAGCATGATTGAAAATATCGTATGGACCAGTTTAAAAAAAAAACGAAATAAGGTCACGTGACATTTCGTTTTTTTGAAGTGAAACTTCTTTACGCACGCTTGACTTGGGGAGTAAGCTGGCGAACGCGTGACGTAAGCGTTACGAAAAGTGTGATCGGGCAAGGCGAACGGAAGTTATGTGGGGGATATAAGCAAGAGACAGCAGTGCGCGCGCACATTTTCGATAATGTGCGCGCGATAAATATTTATTTTATAAATTTAAATATTTGTAGAAAATTAATATATGTATATGTGTATACATGTATATATTGTACACACACATATATATATATATATATATACATACAGATGGAGCGAAAGAAGTTTCACTTCAGTCGTGTGGTCATAAGCACACTCGTTTTTTTGTAGATTATTTTCTATTTTTATAATTTTTCATGTACCAAATTCTATTCGAAAATTTATTATAGAATCACTAATTAAATTAAGCGATAATGAAGCCTGGATTTAAACGATTCTGAGTTCATTCTACTTTTTTTTAGTATTATATATATTTAAATATTAATAATATTATATTATATTTATATATAAATATTTGACCCTCGATACTTAAACATGAGAGAGATTGGTTACTTCTTTACTGAATTAAGTAACAGTTATTTAAGTTCTTGGAAGAGCTTAATTAAAACTTTACTTACTTTGTAACTTTGTGAAACAGCCCTTACTGTTAAGTGAGCCTTGTTAGGAATAGGCAACTTATAATTAAGTCCCGTGTTAGACTTATAGGTTTTGATAAGTTTTGATAAACCATTATAGATTTCAAGAAATTTTAATATTGACACCTTATAACGAAAGAAACCCTTTATAATTTTCAAATGCACTGTTTATTATATTATATTATACTTAGTCTTGTTATGGTCTAAATAGAAATCGGTCGACTTATAACACGCTTCTTGTGTTGAAAATAATTACCATATCTAATAATAAATAATTATATGTATTCTTTAAAAACTAGTTGCATTTATTTTACATTAAGGCGCTTAGTGCCGTTACATGGGTACTTTTTAAGTACTTTCATAGTCCTACGACTAATTATGTAAATCAATCAACATTTTCATTCAAAACATCGAGACATTAATTCCTGTATACAGCGCGGGTGTATCCGCCCAGATGGCCAACACCATTAACGACTCCAAGTGCCTTAAGGGAGTTAAATAAACGTTTAAGATATCTAATCTCGTCCTAACGCATAAAAAACTTAGTGTCTGTTTCTATACTCACTCAAGATTACCCCAGAACTTATCTTTAGTAATTCACACCCATCTCGCGCGACGTAAAGCCCATAAAATGCAGTCGGAAATAGTTTTGGATCACTACAAAATGTCACGTGCTGTTACCAAGCCGTATCTAACGAATCGTAGCTTTAAATCACATCAACCGTATCACCCCACATTTTTTTCGTATCAACCAGTGACATGTGACAAGCGACAGCGGGATAAAGTTAATTAAACGTCCAAGTTCATAGAAATAGCGTATAAATTCTTGGGCAATGTTTCAAGAATTTACGTCATTACCATGAGTGATTCGGTTAATGATACCGTTCTAAAGATCTCAATATTAATATTATATACCTACAACTACATATAGAATAGATTACTGTATGTATCTTTAGAGCTGAACCTATGAATAAATTTATATTAAATTTGGTATAGATTAAACTTAAAATCTTAAAAGTATATCACAAGTTTATTGTGCTGCTCCGTGTTTAATTCCTTCTTTATTATTTAGAATAAACGAATACTTACACCTTGATGCTTTATTAAATGAAAACAAAACTATAACCCTTAATGTATAGTTACAATACTTACAATGATAATACTTGTATTGTACTTGCCTTAAGATAATGGCGTATCTTAACACAACTTTTGTTACTGAAGAAATAAATCAGCTATACAAAAACGAAATTGAATTTAATGTCAAAGTATAATGATTTTATTTATGACGAAACTAAATTTGTAGAAAGTAACTTAATTTTTTACATTTTGTAGAGAGAGCTAACTTTACATATGTAATAACTGTATAATCTAATGGTGCATATAAATGTAAAATTAAAAATATTTTATTTTATTTTATTTATATTAGAGAAATATACAATATCTCCATGCAAATTATACACATACATACAAGAAAAATATAAATCAGGAAAGTTTCCACTAAATTACTAAAACATATTATAATTTACTAGTTACTACAGAAAATCGGAGCTGGGAGACCAAAATGCAAGAAGCAAACCAAAAAATATGCCTCATTAGTTTCAATAGTTACGTCTTGTCTTGTACATTGTATAAGCACTATAATACTCCGTTGACATCCACTTAAATAAAAAAGCACAAATATAGAAATCATGACATAGTTTGACATACTTCTGTAAAGTAACACAATTGATATTTCTGAAACGAAACTAATAGAACGTATCGCTGTCTCTCTTAGTTTGGACCACACAAAACTGTCACATAGGAATTTGCGTGTCTAATCTAAATTGTTTATACACGTGCCGTCAAACTGTGAGCCGCATATGCGGTTCTACTGGTACACTATGGATTAATCCTCAACTAAATTTATATCGAAATCGCTCTCACGTATGTTACTCTTTAGTTAAACTTAGTCATTCCATTAAATTTTCAATAGTTATCTAATAACAAAACTGATATAAAAAATAAATATTTTCACACATTCCACACAGCACCATCTAGTTCCACACTAAGCAATTAGACTTGTAATATGGATACCAGACAATTGATATACTACATACATTACTTTTTTTTATAAATACATACATAATATAAATACAAAACATCCATGACTCGGGTACAAAGGTAAATGTTAACACATAAACATTTGCCCCTAGCGGGATTCGAACCCGAGACCGTTTGGTTAACAGCTAGGGTTACTAGCCACTCTGTGTAGCCACGTGTCGTCATATAGGTGAATATTATAGGAAATATATATATATATATATATATAAACAAGATTTTTTTTTAACCCCCAACGCCCGAAGCAAAAACGGAGACGGGGTGTTATAAGTTTGACGTGTTTGATTTCACAGACAGACACACAGTCTGTGGGATAAAACACACCGAAAACGAAAAATATCTTAGAATATACTTAACTCTACAGAAAATTCACCTAAGTACGTCGGCATACATTAACAGAAATCCACCCTCGATGTTTACCCACAAAATAAACTGTCTCGCCGCAGATGTTGCCGATACGAAAATATCATTCTTTTATTACGTAAAACACATAATTATTAGATTTTATTGCTTCATAGAATATGAGATTTTTTGTATTCTTGTTTTAATTTTAACTGTACGAGTGTGGGAAGTCAGTAAAAAGGTATTTGGGAGAATTGGTTTTCTCAACTTACTATAATGCAATAACGGAAGACAGCATGCGACGCATAACTTTCGCGCCACTTATTGAAATCGCGTAAATAATAAAATATACGCCAGCAATTGGCGTAAAAATAATTATAGATGGTATTGACATACAAATTTTAAATGTACCTACGTTATAGGTTGTTGTTTTCTTGGAAATACATTATTGGCTTTTAGTCAGTAGGTAACCCGCGAATCACAAATTCTGCAACTTTTTGAAATTAATTGTACTAGAATCTCGATGGTACTAAATATGAAATTAATGGCCAGAGCCCATTTTTCATTCATAACTTTTAACATACCAAACATACCATAACTTAACATACAACATACCATAACTTTTTTTTTTCTTGTAATAGCCAAAGGTATTAATTAAAATATGTTTTGCGTGCAAAAATATTCCTCCAGCATATTCTCAATATTGTAATCACACGTCAATCTCTGCATGTTAGTCACACGTGAAACGAAACGTAAGTTACGGTCATATATTCAACGAATACATAAAATGCTACTACGGTGTTCGCAGCGGTATATCCTACTGGAAGGAATTATATAGTAGTGGCAGGCCAAATTGCATTTCGTAGTCATAAATTGGCCTACCCGTCTGGCGGCAGTAAACACCGCCTTATAACTGCACTAGCTGGTGCCCGCGACTGTGGCCGTGTTGAAAAATATAATTATAAGCAACATAACGTCTGACATTTGCACTTTTGCCAGGCGTTAGTTATTTTAGTTTCCCACGAGAACAGTGTTTGTTTGGATGAAAAGTAACCCTATGCTCTTTCCTGTGTCCTTGAGAACGGGTATTCAAAAAATCATGATAATTGGTAAGTAGGCGACAGTGGCCATCTAACATCAAGTTGAACTGTCAGCCTGTCTGTCTCTCTTTAACATAATTAAATATATAATATTTCCTATACCCCTTATCTATACTAATATTATAAAGCTGAAGAGTTTGTTTGTTTGTTTGTTTGTTTGTTTGTTTGTTTGAACGCGCTAATCTCAGGAACTACGAATTGAAAAATTCTTTTTGTGTTGGATAGATCATTTATCGAGGAAGGCTTTAGGCTATATAACATCACGTTGCGACTAATAGGAGCGAAGAAACAGTCGAAAATGTGGATAAAACGGAGAAAATTATTCATCTTTGAGGGCTTCCATTGCGTGCGCTGCGAAAACCGTTCGAGATACCTAAATGATTCACAAAATAACTATTCCACGCGGACGAAGTCGCGAGCACCAGCTAGTATAAATATATGTACGAGATGTACCTACTCTGGTAGAGAAACAGATCGTAGCTCTTAATTAAAACTTAGTCTGAGTGCGTGAATCAGCCCACTAAGTTGATGACGCCGCACCTCTCCAAATTAATGTGGAGTGCTCTGAATGGAAACGGGTTTGTGGGTCGTAGTGACAATGTCTGCATCAAGAATTAAATACGTACACACCGGATATTCCGTAATGCGGAAGCTTGGCGCATTTCGTCAAACATTGGGCCAACGTTTGAACAAATTTTAGTTTTAATAACAGGTACTTAATCGTTTCTTTATTGCACAGATTTTCTTGACCCTTTTCAGTTTAGGACACATTTGTGGGTGTTTCTTTAAAAACACGATTAAGCCGGCTCTCTATTAAGCTTTTCTGCTGTTTTTAAATAATTTAACTCTACAGAGTAGTATATATTGTATATTCAAACTAGTATCGTAGAAAATTGAATTTAGTACCAAAGAAACGTGTGTGACGAATTCGGAAATTCTATATCCGTATCGGCATATATCAAAACGCACATAGGTTCATAAATTATGAATTTCGCGACGCGATACAATCTCACAACGATGGGAATATTATACCTTGATCGTATCGCCTGTTCTCCCTCTGTGCATAAATGTTTTTCAAATGATTTTTTTTGGCGAAATCATAACCGATTTTTTTTTGTTGACACTGTAATTGCCTTCCCCAATTCAAATTTATTTTTGTGTTTTATGTGACATTAGAAATTCATTTATTTATCACCTCACGTTCATGTATTATTGTAAATCCATCGGTGACTGAACTTTTTTACAGGATAAAAAAGTATTCCTTTATGTTAATCTGGGTAATAATAATATATCTGTGTGACAAATTTCATCAAAATCTATCTAACCGTTTTTACCTGAAAGAGTAACAAATAACCATCCGTACATCCTCACAAACTTTCGCATTTATAGTAATTAGTAACATAATGAATTATCTTAATGTTTCATTGTACTGGAAACAACTAACTTGGTGCGAAACTAGGATTTCTGACAACACAATAAAGACTCTTGGAGACGTGTCCAACTTTAGCACACCAAGACAAGCATAAAATTAAAGTGAAGAACCGTTACACCGCTCGAGTACCTACTGCGACTTCTACAAAAACATTGCTTTGTGTGGAAGTTTGCGATTTCATAGAGCAAGCTACTTGTGATCTGTAATTACTTTTTATGTTAAACTCGACAGACATACTGACAGTCAACTTGATGGTAGGTGGTTACCGTCACAAGCAAGCATCGGGGCAACAGCGCGGCTTCCACACCGACCGATCGCACGCAGCTGCCGCGCTGCTCTTTTTAGTATGGAAGCCGCGCTGCTGCCGCGGTGCTTGCAACCTAATGTGAAGGTGGGCTAAATAATACAAGCAAGGGCGGTGCCGACCATAGTAAGTTTAAGGATAGAGATTATGAATGATAGGAAAATGGGCTCTGGCTTCCCTTACTTCCTCACCGAAACACAACTGCACAAATGTAATTATTTCATTTGTGGTCTTCTGTAAAGGGGCGGTTACTGCTGCCAGAGGGGATGCCCAAATTACTGCGAAGCACAGTATGGCCTGCCACTACTTTGCAAATACAGACAAGAGCCAACTTTGAAAAGTTCATATTATTATACTGCATGGAATCATATTCGGGTAGGGTACCCGAACCAGGTTCCAGGGGGAACAGAGGGTTTAGGCAAGTACCCTAACTATTCATCCAACGGGCTCGTTAAAGACGTCGTGGTTACAAAGTAATAATAAACCCTCAGTAATAATGAAGGACCGATCGGAGAGGGAGAGCGAGAGGGAGAGAGAGAGAGAGAGGGGGGGGGGGGTTAGAGAGACAGTGAGCTCTTGAAAATCTTTGGATCAGGGCCCTGATTCTGTATGCTAAAACTCTTAACAAGACAAGGCATTATGTTATCTCAGCTGGGGGCATAAAACATAAGAATTTCATGACAAGACAAGGAATGACATTAAAGTATCTTGCCTTGTCGTGTCAAGAGTATTTGCCATACAGAATCAGGTGGGGACTTGTTCTCGTGTGACTTCGTGCTCACAATCATACTACAGTCTGACTACAGAGAACCAACCGAGAAAATAATTTCAGATGGCGTTTGTTTTTAATTCAGAAAATTTTAGACGCAGCGTTTACTTTGTTCTTTGAGTTTACATTCCTACAATTTTCCTGGTTCTCTAAAGAGAATTTAAGTACATATGCGCTGCGGTACACTCGACCTAATATTTATGAACAGTCTTTATTTTTAGAAAAGGCCTCTGCGAATTTCTAGAGACGCAGAGGCGTATTTATTTAATTTGTAAAAGTCTGTAAGTAACTCCCTTGATAATAAAAAGCGATTTTGAGCAATAAAAGTTTTTTATAGAAACAAATAACAACTTTAAATAATTTTTATTTGAAAGGACGTTAAATTATTGGTAAAGTGTCATATTTCATGTAAATATAGATATACTAGCTGGTCTGTCAATACCTTCCAACTTCCAAATTCAGATCAGAGCCAACTTTTAAAAGTTCATGACCACGCCGGGAATCGAGCCTGAGACCTCTGGGACAGAGCGTTGAGACAAGAACCCACATAACTCATCCAACGGGCTCGTATGAAAACCGTCTGATTAAAAACGCGAGATTCAGCTTAAGAAGACAATGCATTAAGGTGTAAACACACGCCAATCCTAAAAATTTGCATTTTTTAAAAAATATGTTAGAAGAAACTGTCAATGCAATTGGTTTGAAAAAAATATATGTTATACTTAAACATGTGAAGAACAAATTGTTTAGAATTTCCATCGAAGTAGCAGAAACCCCACAATAAAAGTTAGAACATAAGAAGAATTTGACTTATATTGAAATTTGTTGCGAAAACGGTTTATTGCGCGCAAATGATTCCTACACCGAATAATAAGTCAATATCATTTAAAAAAAAGTATTGATTTTTTTATTTATTTTTAATGTAGTTTTAATGAAAAGTACAAAAAACCACATTTATCAGGCCTGTTGAATTGTTTCCGCCGCCTCAGAACTCTAAATATATGGAGCTACAGTGTCTCAGTGACTGCGTTGAGGTGTGGATTACGTTTGTGTTTTTCGTGCGGAATTAGTATGATATATATAAACATTCTAAAGGTCATATCGGTGAAGGTCAAATCGTCAATGTCATTCGCCTTTGTGAATCCCTTAAAAGAATCAATGAAATGTAATAAAGCGATTGCGTTTACGACATTCTTACGAGATTACGATTTCTTAGCCAAACTACATCAACACACTTAAGCTTACATAGTGGAAATAAATATAATCCCGAAAACAAGCTGTGCACTGAAAAAAAAAACCATCTACGACATATTATTATCGCAGTAATTTGCTACAGTAGTAAATTTTGGCATACATCCAATTGTTTAAGCCATTATAAGGTTTTACGGTAGTTCTTCGTATACCTACTCGTCAGAAGCTAATTTAAAAATGAAAAAAAAAAAATTAGAACAGCAACGGAAACGGAGTTGACACGACGTCTGTTGAGTGTCCATAAATCATATTTTATCGAAATTTCCGTGTCAACGACTCCTTTATTATGATTAACGACCGGCGACCACTCCCTGGTTTTATTGCTCACTCTCTTTTTAAACTTAAAATTAAATTTTCTTCAAAAATATATCTATAAGTTCGCCCACAAAAAATGTAGGTATATAAAAATCCTACTACGTATTCACACATTCCACACAGCACCATCTAGTTCCAAAGTAAGCAAGCTTGTATTATGGAAAGTTTTTGAGGATGGATGTATGGCTTAACTTAAGGGCTTAAAGTTACAGACACGGCTCGTTTACGATTTAATTATAATGTATGGATCAAATCGATATTCAGGTTTGGCAAAACCAAAAAGTCATATCTACAAAATGTACTATACAATCATAATTTCATGTCATACTACTTGATTGCACGGTATATTTCCCATATGTTACATGTGTTAGCGTCTATTATCGCGGAGTGTGATTATAGCGAGGTAATTACAGGGCAAAATGCGTCGTACAAATGCACCAAGCGTTTACCGAACTAGTATTCCCCTGTTAATTACTAAGCTGTGTTTGCAAATGAATATTTTTAAAGTATCGTCAGCCGTGATGACTAAAACGCTAGAACTAAAAGTAAAAATAACAAAAAAATATTGTTGAGTGCATAGATGATTGATTGGTCTCGCTGCCCTCGACTAGATAGAGCGGTATACAAAAACAATACCTCCGTGAATGCGGCATCTTTTTGTTGTAGTGTGTGTAAAACATCGTCACTTTTTACACAGTTTCATTATATTTTTACACAGTTTCACTACTCAAACTGGCATTTTATTATGCCCAAAATTTAATAAAACATTCGGCACGTACACATCACAGATAGCTTGCTGTGTGACTAACTCGAGTACGCCGAATTCGGCGTAGTATTTGTTGCCGCATTTGACAAGTACGACGGCGGTATCTAGTCGAGCGCAGCGAGACCAATTATTTATCTATGGTTGAGTGATTCTTCAAGATGTTATAATCTTTAACATAAAGACTAACTTAACAAATGTTGTCGATTTTAATTCAATTCTTGATAAAACTTATTGAATAGTTGTATACTAGGAAACCGTTTAACTCAATCAACTTCAACCAAAAAAAAAACGAGTTACTTAAAATAGCTTTATAAAATCATATTAAATATCGTATAACTGTCCAATTCGAGTACTGAACCATCTGAATTTTATTACCTCCTATCAAAATCAAATTTAGTGACGCGACGTAAAAATAACGACCGTGAAACATGTTACCGTTAAAAAACCTTAAAAACGATTCTTTTATTAAACTACCCGCACATGTGCGAATGAGAATGCGGCACATAAATCACAATTTTATGTGCCATTGTAGTATAATAAGTAATACAATAACTTATCTATACATACTATAAAATAAAAGCCTTAAATAAAGATTAAAAAACAAAACATACCTACTATAAAATGAAGTTCGCATATTATTATGTCTGTTATTTCGTGAACTTTCTAAACTACCCAACCGATTTTCATACGGTTTTCATTAATGGAAATGGTTTGTGTACAAAATTTACAGGCAATATTTGCATCTGTGCGAACCCGGGGGCTTATATTTGTATCTTAATATTAATATTAACTAGGTTAATCCATCATATGGTTAATTAATCATATGGTGTTATCCATCCATACTAGTCCATCCTCCACTATTACTTATTACTGTTATTACTTATTATTATATTAATATAACTAGCTGGCGCAAGCGACTTCGTCCGCGTGAAAAAAGTAGCCTATCCTGTGTCCCGTACGTCTAAATGTTTATCTACCAAGTTTCATGAAAATCAGTTAATTCGTTTAAGAGTTATGGACACAGACTAAACATATATACAATACCTACACTTACCTACAGGTTTATTATTAGTATTAATATTATATCCATACTAATATGTGCTAATATTATACCTAAATGTGAAAGTAACTCTGTCTGTCTGTCAGAGAAAATTTGCATCATGAAAATCAAGAAAATTTGCATTCACTTTGTCAGGGATTACAAGATAAGGGCAGAGGGTAACTAACCTTTAATTTAGAAAAAAGGACTGTTCCCAAAGGATCATTTTAAATTAAA
This sequence comes from Synanthedon tipuliformis, assembly GCA_947623395.1. Lineage (NCBI taxonomy): Eukaryota > Metazoa > Arthropoda > Insecta > Lepidoptera > Sesiidae > Synanthedon > Synanthedon tipuliformis. Next base: position 3,529,856 of record OX392431.1, on the reverse strand, counting down.
TAAAAAACTAACGCCTGGCCAAAGTGTTATAACAACAAGCGGTCAAGCATTATATTCCTTATTTATTTTTTAATTTTGAACACGAACAAAGTCTCGACCACCAACTATCTAATATATAAAATTCTCGTGTCGCGGTGTTTGTTGCCAAACTCCTCCGAAACGGCTGGACCGATTTTGATGAAATTTTGTGTGCTTATCGGGTAGGTCTGAGAATCGGCAAAGATTTTTATACCCCTAAATGTTAAGGGTGGTCCACCCCAAAAATTTATTTTTTATTTTTTCGCAAAACAACGTTTGCCGAGTAAGCTAGTTATTCATATAAGAATAAAGTTACTGTCCAACAAAGTAAATATTATTGGTATGTAGAAAATAATATTATTTCTATGGAAAATAGTATTTCTTTGTTTCTACCATGTTTCGAATTTCTCACGAAGATCTCGCGATGTTATTTCGTTTAATTTAAATTTTGGTATGGTTTGTTTTGGTACAATAAATAATTGAATATTAATCTGTGGAAATGTAATTGTAGTTGAATTAATTGTTGTTTAAGGCTCTCTCGTTACTGTTCATGACAGTTCAGCTGGTGCCCGCGACTTCGTCCGCGTTCTGGATGAAAGGTACCCTATGTCTTTTTTGGTGTCCCAGACAACGTGTAAAGCGGATGGTTTTTCGCGCGTGCATGATCAAGTTCAAACCCTGGTATAATCCCCGGCGCGTAAATTGAACCATGCGCAGTAAAACATTTTTGGGTCTCAACGACGTGCGGTATGAGGTGCGACGCGAGGGTGCGACGCGAGTGCGACACTCCGCCCCGCGCCACCCGCGCACGCTCTGCTTGGCCCTGGAGTACAATCGCGCACAAATCTTTATATTCCTGTCTTATCAATATTTCTATCGTCGTCGTTCAGTTTTTTTTTATATTTAGGTACTTTTACTTTTTCATATTACAGTTTACTTTTATATTTCGTATTTATATCTGTAGTGCCCTTTCTTATACTCTCCGAGGCTCACGCAACAGAGTCAACTTATATATCTCACGTATCACTCCCGGACACACACGCAACTAACTCCTCCCCGTGGATCACCGGCATACGTCACGTGGTACGTTTTAGACTGTGCTTGTAATGTTGCCAGTGAACAAATCCAAGATGCATACACTACAATATCGTCGTGGTTCAGTTTTTTAACGAACATAACCCTTAATAGCTGCCAATGCCATTTCTACAGGATTTAGGTCTGGATGGCAGGTGGCAGGCGAAGTACGTCATGACCAAGTTCTTTAAAAATTTTTAAAAAGTTTTCTCTTTAACCGCGGAGCGGGAGCATTTGTCTGACACTTTTGTTCATAATTTTACCTGAGCAGACTACCGCCATTTTGGTTCAACTTACGTGCTAGGATTTATATGAATGTTTCCCTGCGCTGCTGGATAGCCGTAGTGGGGCACTGAAGTCGTGTCATAAGCCTACCAACGGTCGCGCTAGAAAGTCGTTGGGTTTTAGCCGGTACGAATCCGGCATAACCTCCTAGTAGGTATCCGATACACTGCCGGGTATCTAAGAGGATTTCCCAACGTTAAAAAAGGGAAAATTTTTGTTTAATAATGGAATTTTGAGTTTTCCTGCTTGACTAAAAAACCTCTGTTTGAAATAAGATATTAAAATGGCGCACATAAAACATTCCCCATTTAAAGATCAAAGCAAAGGACGACATCAAATGGTTTTTAACGTCTGTAAAACAAGCGAAACAAAATTAAACGTTCACCACTAACATCACTAAATAATACCTAAAATAACCACGTATAAAACGATTTCTTGAAACATAAATTTGTCTCTAATAGGGGAGAATACCGAGATGTCTTCTGTAAACATTCAACATAAATGTTTACATCGTTATGAAAAGGATGACTCTTATTGCCTTGGGAATAAAATTCACATTTGAGTCCAATTTCTAATGGTACAAATTACCTACATTGTTTTTCATGAATTGCATTCATAACTTCACCGATATTACAATGCAATAGATTTTATATAAGTTTGGAAATTTATAGAATACTAGCTGTTATACGCGAATTCGCACACGTAACTTTATAAATATTACTTACCTATGTTATATTACTTGCTGATAATATAACTTTCTATAGGTGAAAGTATTTTTAAAATCGCTTCAGTAATTTTTGAGTTTATTCATTACAAACATACAAAAATACAAATTTTCTCTTTTTATTTTATTACCTAGTATAAATAATATAAATATAGTCGATATAGATAGATAATGTAGTGGGAACTGGCCGTATGACTTAAATAATTCTTTGATATAGAACATAGATTGCTATTTTTTTCGCAGTTAAAACTGCAGGCCAGAACTAGTTTGCCAAATAATAGGACGAGTGGTTAAGGTGCTGACTTGTAACGCTGTCTTTACGGACATGTAGTGCAGTCTTTTGTTGGTTAAGTAGTATGTCAGTGAGTCTCTTACTCTTTTAATATATTTCACTAACTCCCACAGGTTCGGTTGATATGAAATGTTATTTCCATAAATGTTGTAATCTACGCGACTACGCAGATCAAGACTCTCTGTCCTTGACATAAGGACTTGACATAGTATGCTGTAGCACAGCATACTTATTTCCTACAGTAGGCCGACGCCTTTGATGTTGGGCGATATCGTCCGCCTGTGTAGGTATTTAAAAATTACGGAAGGGTTGACACAAATTAATTAATATAAAATGTGCTTAAGTACCTTTCTTCATCGTGCAGAAATTGAAGAAAGCTTAGTTCTTTATTTATGCGAGATAAAGATTTGCACGCACTTACAGCACATGCCGTATGCACCATTTTGATTTATATAATAAATTAAAATCTGAAAGACGCGACAGCCCTAGAATATTTATCCCAAGCTACTAAGAACGACGAAGTATGCAGCTTGGGCACGTCCCACTCGCGCCTCACCCCTCACGCCCCGCACGATTGCCCTGTCTAGACGTCTCCGTCGGCCTACTGTACGAAATAAGTATGCTGTGGTAGTAGTCTGCGGGACACTCAACTCCTCAGCGACTTACAGCAGATATAGCGTGTTTGTGCTCAAAAGAAAGTCATGAGTTAATTTATAATATAATTTTAATTTAGTTTATATCTTGTACCTATTATATTTGTGTGTTTCGAAATCAGGGCATGGAATGTACAGTGAAACTTCGCAGCTAAGAATTTTCCTCATTGAAGCAGAAAGAGAATGTAGCACACACAAAGAAAAATAATATGGAATTAAAAACGGGGCACATATAAAAGGGAATTTATTTGTAATTTTTCCCGCTCAGAAACCATACAAAATTACAATAAATATTTCGGCCCGAGATTTTAATGAAATAATGTTATGAAGAAGTAAGTTAAGGCAAAAAATTCCAGTTAAGTCGCAGTCAATTTGATTTCAACTCACTCATTGATACGGTTTAACATCAAAAAGATTTTGTGTTATACAAGTATATGCTTTATAACGAAACGGAATAAAAACTTAAATGCTGTGGTATGGCAGCTGTACGATACGATTAAAGAAATACTTTGAGTAAATATTACATTGTTAAGTAAATCTTATAAAACATACTCAGTACATATTACTAATTCTTCTTAGTGATTCTCTCTTAGAAATTCTTAGTGTATTTTTTTTTTATAAATATATCTCTTACTTTAGAAAACTGAAAAATATTATTACTTTTTTTATCTAAGTATACTAATATAATACTTACTTACTAATATTTTAAATGTGAAAGTAACTATGTCTGTCTGTCTCTCTGTTTGTTACCTTTTCACGCCTTAATTACACACAATTTATACAAATTTTGTATACACGTTGCCAGGGATCTGTATTTTGTGACAAGAATAGAATAGGATAATATTTTATTTGTAGTAAAGGACATTTAAGTACTTACATAAGTAACATACTTAAATACTTATATAAAGACAAACACAAACGACAAACAGGAAAAGACATACCTGGATACTTTTCATCCAGAAATCAGTAGGTACTCCAGAGGGTTCAAGATGATCCAGAGGGATCATCTCGGGATCAGATTTTAATTGTTCAATAAGAGAGGTCAAGCGTTAAAATTTTAATTATAATGTAAAATAAATAAGCAACAAAAAACACGAGAGAAGAAGTTAAATCTACAGATGTCGCTGTTCGCATTTGCGTTTATTAATGTGACCACATGCGACATCCATATTGATTCGGCGAAAACCACAGTTGGCAGTTTTAGAGCAGAAATCTGTGTCTCAGCTCAACTCGATATGCTAATCGCGGCCATCTTTGATATTGTCTTATTTTAAATTATATCGTCTAACAATACCATTGTTTTCCAGGAAACCACAGACAGACAATCTAATTTCATTTTAATTAAAGTTTAGGTAGCTTTTTTTGATTCTGTTTTGATTTTTGACTTCTTTAACAGATTTTTGCTTTCTTTTATCTAAGTAAATCAAGACATCTATTTTAAATATCAAAAAATAAATTACAATTCATGAAACACACGATACAGGCTTGCATGCCTAGTGTGTGTTTTCATAGCCAATAAACTAAATATATATCCGCGACTCTTGGATAACCTCATGTAGTAATTTTTGTGCATTATAATGTTTTTAAAAATCGAAAATACTAATATCCATATATAAAAATATTCATTATATTATCAGCGACCGATATATCAGAACTACAATTCCAACTAAGATGTGCGGACATACCACGACGACCTCTCTTCGTGAACACGTTCGCTCAACTGACAGATACCCTTCAATATCGAACGAACGAACGAATCTGAACGAATGAAAACCTCTTTCTAGAAAGTCACAGAGCACCGTTGAATCAATTCCAGTCGACACAAATAGCAGACGCCTAACACTATTAATGATAATTAATGCAATTGTTTTTCTTTTATGTAAATCTCGACAGACAGGCTGACGGTCCACTTGATGGTAAGTGGCTACCGTCGCCTATAACACAGGCAATGTCACAGGTGCTGCAAGTACTCTGCCGACCATAATTGAATTAAGAATGATAATCCTTAATCCATTTATGGTCAGAGCCCATTTCCTTATCCGTTCCTAATTTGAAAGGATAAGGAAATGGGGTCTGGCATCCCTTACTCGCTCACCGGAAGACAATAACACACTTGCTATTGTGGTCTTCTTTAAGGAGGTGGTTACTGCCACCAAACGGGGTGTCCAAAAGACTGCGACTTGCACAGTGCCTTGCCATTTTTAAAATCGTTCCACTGATTTTTGAGCTTATTCTCTCTTTATAATACTGTTAAGGACGGGTATACGTATTTCACGTTGCGATTTCCGTCAAAAAGAAGGATTAACACACGCGCACGGCTCACGCACACAGTGACGCTTTCGGCAAGGCAAAAAACAGACGACACTTGTAATATTGATAGTTGTTGTAATTTTGCTATTTACCTAATTGTATCAGTTTGGTATCGATGGCTATGACTTGGTTGACCTGATGATGGACTCCGGAGACACCCCATGGAACTCCGAAACTATCAGAGGTGGGTATCCCGAGTGTGGGCTCTTTTTGTTTGTATTCATGAGCACTTACATGCTGGATGACTTGGTTGACCTGATGATGGACTCCGGAGACACCCCATGGAACTCCGAAACTATCAGAGGTAGGTATCCCGAGTGTGGGCTCTTTTTGTTTGTATTCATGAGCACTTATATGCTGGATGACTTGGTTGACCTGATGATGGACTCCGGAGACACCCCATGGAACTCCGAAACTATCAGAGGTAGGTATCCCGAGTGTGGGCTCTTTTTGTTTGTATTCATGAGCACTTACATGCTGGATGACTTAGTTGTCCTGATGATGGACTCCGGAGACACCCCATGGAACTCGGAAACTATCAGAGGTAGGTATCCCAAGTGTGGGCTCTTTTTGTTTGTATTCATGAGCACTTACATGCTGGATGACTTGGTTGACCTGATGATGGACTCCGGAGACACCCCATGGAACTCCAAAACTATCAGAAGTAGGTATCCCGAGTGTGGGCTCTTTTTGTTTGTATTCATGAGTACTTACATGCTAGATGACTTGGTTGACCTGATGATGGACTCCGGAGACACCCCATGGAACTCCGAAACTATCAGAGGTAGGTATCCCGTGTGTGGGCTCTTTTTGTTTGTATTCATGAGTACTTACATGCTGGATGACTTGGTTGACCTGATGATGGACTCCGGAGACACCCCATGGAACTCGGAAACTATCAGAGGTAGGTATCCCGAGTGTGGGCTCTTTTTGTTTGTATTCATGAGTACTTACATGCTGGATGACTTGGTTGACCTGATGATGGACTCCGGAGACACCCCATGGAACTCCGAAACTATCAGAGGTAGGTATCCCGTGTGTGGGCTCTTTTTGTTTGTATTCATGAGTACTTACATGCTGGATGACTTGGTTGACCTGATGATGGACTCCGGAGACACCCCATGGAACTCCGAAACTATCAGAGGTAGGTATCCCGAGTGTGGGCTCTTTTTGTTTGTATTCATGAGTACTTACATGCTGGATGACTTGGTTGACCTGATGATGGACTCCGGAGACACCCCATGGAACTCCGAAACTATCACAGGTAGGTATCCCGAGTGTGGGCTCTTTTTGTTTGTATTCATGAGTACTTACATGCTGGATGACTTGGTTGACCTGATGATGGACTCCGGAGACACCCCATGGAACTCCGAAACTATCAGAGGTAGGTATCCCGTGTGTGGGCTCTTTTTGTTTGTATTCATGAGTACTTACATGCTGGATGACTTGGTTGACCTGATGATGGACTCCGGAGACACCCCATGGAACTCCGAAACTATCACAGGTAGGTATCCCGAGTGTGGGCTCTTTTTGTTTGTATTCATGAGTACTTACATGCTGGATGACTTGGTTGACCTGATGATGGACTCCGGAGACACCCCATGGAACTCCGAAACTATCAGAGGTAGGTATCCCGTGTGTGGGCTCTTTTTGTTTGTATTCATGAGTACTTACATGCTGGATGACTTGGTTGACCTGATGATGGACTCCGGAGACACCCCATGGAACTCCGAAACTATCACAGGTAGGTATCCCGAGTGTGGGCTCTTTTTGTTTGTATTCATGAGTACTTACATGCTGGATGACTTGGTTGACCTGATGATGGACTCCGGAGACACCCCATGGAACTCCGAAACTATCAGAGGTAGGTATCCCGTGTGTGGGCTCTTTTTGTTTGTATTCATGAGTACTTACATGCTGGATGACTTGGTTGACCTGATGATGGACTCCGGAGACACCCCATGGAACTCCGAAACTATCAGAGGTAGGTATCCCGAGTGTGGGTTCTTTTTGTTTGTGTTCATGAGTACTTACCAGAGTTGGTTCAAAGTTATTTATTTAAAAATCAACCTCGGTCATCATTTTGATTTTTTGTTCTTAGTACTTTTGAAACTTTGATATGTGATGAATGTGCCCGTAATTCCATATTACGACTACATCTTGGTCTGAAATTTGGTATACACGCTTATTTTGGATGACAATGTATGCTTAGTTATGTGATGTCATTCTAATTCCAATATGGCGGACTAGTTATTTTTTCTGCAATACCACAGTGTGGGTTTCAAATGAAAGGGCTTGCTAAGGAGAACACGATAACTAATACGTCAACTTAAATCCAAGTCATCCAGCATGTAAGTACTCATGAATACAAACAAAAAGAGCCCACACTCGGGATACCTACTTCTGATAGTTTCCGAGTTCCATGGGGTGTCTCCGGAGTCCATCATCAGGTCAACCAAGTCATCCAGCATGTAAGTACTCATGAATACAAACAAAAAGAGCCCACACTCGGGATACCTACCTCTGATAGTTTCGGAGTTCCATGGGGTGTCTCCGGAGTCCATCATCAGGTCAACCAAGTCATCCAGCATGTAAGTACTCATGAATACAAACAAAAAGAGCCCACACTCGGGATACCTACCTCTGATAGTTTCCGAGTTCCATGGGGTGTCTCCGGAGTCCATCATCAGGTCAACCAAGTCATCCAGCATGTAAGTACTCATGAATACAAACAAAAAGAGCCCACACTCGGGATACCTACCTCTGATAGTTTCGGAGTTCCATGGGGTGTCTCCGGAGTCCATCATCAGGTCAACCAAGTCATCCAGCATGTAAGTACTCATGAATACAAACAAAAAGAGCCCTCACACGGGATACCTACCTCTGATAGTTTCGGAGTTCCATGGGGTGTCTCCGGAGTCCATCATCAGGTCAACCAAGTCATCCAGCATGTAAGTACACATGAATACAAACAAAAAGAGCCCACACTCGGGATACCTACCTGTGATAGTTTCGGAGTTCCATGGGGTGTCTCCGGAGTCCATCATCAGGTCAACCAAGTCATCCAGCATGTAAGTACTCATGAATACAAACAAAAAGGGCCCACACTCGGGATACCTACCTCTGATAGTTTCTGAGTTCCATGGGGTGTCTCCGGAGTCCATCATCAGGTCAACCAAGTCATCCAGCATGTAAGTACTCATGAATACAAACAAAAAGAGCCCACACACGGGATACCTACCTCTGATAGTTTCGGAGTTCCATGGGGTGTCTCCGGAGTCCATCATCAGGTCAACCAAGTCATCCAGCATGTAAGTACTCATGAATACAAACAAAAAGAGCCCACACTCGGGATACCTACCTCTGATAGTTTCCGAGTTCCATGGGGTGTCTCCGGAGTCCATCATCAGGTCAACCAAGTCATCCAGCATGTAAGTACTCATAAATACAAACAAAAAGAGCCCACACACGGGATACCTACCTCTGATAGTTTCGGAGTTCCATGGGGTGTCTCCGGAGTCCATCATCAGGTCAACCAAGTCATCCAGCATGTAAGTACTCATGAATACAAACAAAAAGAGCCCACACTCGGGATACCTACCTCTGATAGTTTCCGAGTTCCATGGGGTGTCTCCGGAGTCCATCATCAGGTCAACCAAGTCATCCAGCATGTAAGTACTCATGAATACAAACAAAAAGAGCCCACACTCGGGATACCTACCTCTGATAGTTTCGGAGTTCCATGGGGTGTCTCCGGAGTCCATCATCAGGTCAACCAAGTCATCCAGCATGTAAGTACTCATGAATACAAACAAAAAGAGCCCACACACGGGATACCTACCTCTGATAGTTTCGGAGTTCCATGGGGTGTCTCCGGAGTCCATCATCAGGTCAACCAAGTCATCCAACATGTAAGTACTCATGAATACAAACAAAAAGAGCCCACACTCGGGATACCTACCTCTGATAGTTTCTGAGTTCCATGGGGTGTCTCCGGAGTCCATCATCAGGTCAACCAAGTCATCCAGCATGTAAGTACTCATGAATACAAACAAAAAGAGCCCACACACGGGATACCTACCTCTGATAGTTTCGGAGTTCCATGGGGTGTCTCCGGAGTCCATCATCAGGTCAACCAAGTCATCCAACATGTAAGTACTCATGAATACAAACAAAAAGAGCCCACACTCGGGATACCTACCTCTGATAGTTTCGGAGTTCCATGGGGTGTCTCCGGAGTCCATCATCAGGTCAACCAAGTCATCCAGCATGTAAGTACTCATGAATACAAACAAAAAGAGCCCACACACGGGATACCTACCTCTGATAGTTTCGGAGTTCCATGGGGTGTCTCCGGAGTCCATCATCAGGTCAACCAAGTCATCCAACATGTAAGTACTCATGAATACAAACAAAAAGAGCCCACACTCGGGATACCTACCTCTGATAGTTTCGGAGTTCCATGGGGTGTCTCCGGAGTCCATCATCAGGTCAACCAAGTCATCCAGCATGTAAGTACTCATGAATACAAACAAAAAGAGCCCACACACGGGATACCTACCTCTGATAGTTTCGGAGTTCCATGGGGTGTCTCCGGAGTCCATCATCAGGTCAACCAAGTCATCCAGCATGTAAGTACTCATGAATACAAACAAAAAGAGCCCACACTCGGCATACTAATCTTTTTCGGTTTCAAAGTTCCGTGGAGTGTCTCCATTTCCGTTATTATCTACCTAGTAAGGTCATCAATCAATAATAATAATAAATCTGTAAGTGTAGGTATTGTATGTATGGATGTTCCTCCATAACGAATATTTCCATGAAACATAATAATTTGAATTGCATGTTGGTAAAAAAATAAATAAAATGTTATTTTTGGGTAAAGTATCAAAGGCATTTAGTCGATTATTTCGTATCTGTATACAACAAGTTCGATCTTGAACAGAGCGACACAGGTCCTGCCTCGAAGACGCTCTGGCGTAGACTGAGAGTTGACCAAGACATGTACGAAAACGCAAATATAGAAAAGCGAAGCCATTTTGAGCCTTGTTTCTTTGCAACAAGGCAAATTTCAAATGAGTTTTTATAAAAATGATATCATTTTTTTTTATGAGTTTCTAGGCTTTTTTTGTAATATTTTGCGCCTGTAAATTAAAATAGACTTTATAGGCAGTCTGCTAGCAAATTTATTGTTCTTTTAAATGGTCTAATTATTCAGATATGTGTACCGAAACAGACCCTGTTTTAGGCGTTTTCTCGAAAATGCTTTTGGGAAATAAATCACTAGAAGGGGTAAAAAAGATAATTTTCATTTTCACTCCCGGAGAACTGTAGTTAAGGGATTTATTTACCTATATAAATTAAAAACTTGTTATCATAAGTGACAGATTACCCAATAAGTGTACTGCAAGACGTTGGTTTTTGATGGATAACGTATACGCCTCCTTAAGCTAAATTTTACTCAGCATATCGAGGGTGCCGAGATGGGAAGGTGCCGAGATGGGATTGTAACTTGATTTTATAATTATTTAATTTACTCTTCATTTTAATTCATTTTTAATCAACTAAGTACTGCTAAAATATCGTTCTGTATGTATGGTAATATTTGGTTTGGAAACAGCAATCTGCCGGCCATGGCACACAATTATTGAGTTCCAATAGATCGCACGTTTCAAAGCTAATATTTCATGTTTCAAATTAATATATGTATATCTACCTATCTATCTATCTATCTATCTATGTATAAAATTGTATGAAACTATTCAAATTGTTAATAGAAATGAAACTAAAATATTACACAGTAGCTGTTGCACGCGACTTCGTCTGCGTATCTTTATAAAATATAACATTTATAATTTATTTATTTATTTGAAAAGATTTACCAACTAAATTACTTATCACAATATACATCACTCACAGAAAGGAACATACAAGTACGAATTTAATATCACAAGGAAATCACAACGTTATTAAAGATTAATTAAATTATAATTTATAATATTTTTTTTTATATTATATTAAATTATTATTTACTTTTTTATAAAAAGGTAAAGTTTGTAGGTTACATGTATGTTTGTATGTAGGTGGTAATCTTCGAAACTTATGCAATAAAAAAAAATCCTTCACACAATAGTTAGAATAGTTTTCAGGGTGGACGCGAGCGAAGCCGCGTGCAACAAGTATGTGAAAATAAAAATCTAACGTTTAGCAAAATTATAATGTCAGGCATTATATTGCTTTAATACATTTTGTCATGCGTTATAACTTTTGTTTGACAATGCGGACGATGTCGTGGGCACCAGCTAGTCTCCAATAAGTTTGGGCCTCAAATACAATTTAAGTTCTGCTATTTATAAATACATGAAAGTGAGAGAAACCTTACCTCCTCACTTAAAGTCAGTTCTATACAGGCAATACTAAGTTCTATTGCAGAGACGAGAGGTTACAATATCACATTGTGAGCAAACAAAAGCATAATAAAGTTACAGCAGTTATAATATAATATAACTACATTTATGTTAATAATATATAATATAATAATATCTCAATCAAACATCACCAGTTCTGATTCCACATGAGTATATCGGCTTAATTGCTTTTCATGTGTTTCCTTCTACTAAATCTCCTACCTTTGTTGGGAATCCCCTTATTTCCTTTGGGATTAGATAATATTATTACATACACTCGCGTTCACCGTATTCCGACGTTTGGATGTAGAGTAAAAATGTTGCAATAAAAGTTACACGTACAGAAATACTAATATATTATTTATGATTTCTGTTTTTGTTCTACTCAACTAACCTCTACCCACCTTTTGCATTTGTTACATTAACAATTGACGATCGAGTATAGATGTATAGATCGAGAGCCTGCTGTGTCAAATGTCACGGCCTCAATTCCCTCCTTTGTTTATTAAGCGTATGCGAGACGGTCAAACGGTTTGATTCAAACCTTACGTGTTTGATAAAACAATTTGAAGTCGCTTTAAAATAGCGTCAAACAGAAGCGTTTCTATTTCGTCTTCGTCTGTCATTTTGGAAACTACACACAACGTTTTGCCCGAAATTTAATACAAGACTGATAAGGTTTCACAAAACATATCGCGAACACATTCAACGGCGCCGGCGCTTCAAACGCTTCGAACAAAACCAAAATATAAATTTCCATCAAACGAGCTTCGAACACGTAAATGTTTGTCAAACCTGTCAAACCTGTCAAACCAACCGCGCAAACGATCAAATTGGTTTGACTCAAACCAAAATCTATGTGTTTGATTTTGATTTTGCCAACCCAGAAAACGATAGATTATAGAACGATAGAAAAGTATAGATTAACATTTTTTTGTGACAGTGACATCTAGACAATGACAGGAATGGAACAACATATTTTTTTGTGTCCCATTTGCAAGCTAATATTGTAGAAATCGAAGTAAGTTATATAAAAGGAAAGCTCTAAAATAAATATCAATAAACTCTTGGAAAGTTCCAGAGGAATTGATATTAAAAACGAGAAAAATACGGTAATAATATTAATTTTCAGGTCAACAAGTAACGTTTCAATCTCGAAGATGCAACTCCATGAAACTTATGAGTGGTAATATCCGTAAGTCACTTCGTGTACAGACAGCCGACACGTCACATTTATTTTATTATTATTTTTAATTTTTTTAGTTTAATAATTAGATACTTTAAACATACTGGAGCAAATTTCCGGTTAGTAGCATTTACTAATAATTACCTACACAGTTGCGCGATTGCACATTCATTATAAACATAGATAAATGATTGGTCTCGCTGCGCTCGACTAGATAGAGCGCTATTGTATTTTTATTGTACTAACTTTTATTGTAGTGTGTGTCAGTTTTTATCACTTTTTACACAGTTACATTATAATTTTACACAGTTTCACAACGCAAACTGGCATTTTATTAAGCCCAAAATTTAATAAAACTTCGGCACGTACACGTCACAGACCAGGTTGCAGTGTGACTAGCTTGGGTACGCCGAATTCGGCATAGTATTTGTTGCCGCATTTGGCAAGTACGACGGCGGTATCTAGTCAAGCGCAGCGAGACCAATTATTTATCTATGAATATAAACTTCACCATAATTAATAATTAATACTTTTAAGACGACTACTGCTAGACATAATAAACCTCCTTTATAAACTACCAAAGCACAGGTCCCCATCCCTGTTTATCACATTATTTTTGATGTGATAATCACATTATGTCCGATGAAGCAGTCGGACCACGTGGTCTCAGGTTGATTTTCCCAGTATCATTTGTAAAAATAGCAATTTAAAATAGGCAAAATTCAGATTAAAAACAAAAGTAGCAGATCCTGAGACTAGTCAGTCAAGTGAAGTCCACAATTTTTCTTTGAGTTTTAAAAAACAGGTCCGTCAAGTCCAAAGCATTCAGGTCAAGTCAAGCCATTGGAAATAAATGTATGCCATGATGACATAGAATAATTTACGATTTTTTTGCTGTCTGTTCTACTTTTATAGAAGCTGATGTCGACTATGGTTATTACAACATTAAGGATGGGATACACTATGCAATAGCCAGTGCTAGTGCTTTGCATTGCATAATTTATTTATTTATTTAGGTATTGTAGAAAACAAAATTTCATTATTAAAAGTTAATGTAATCTAAAAGTTTAGCTAAGACTAATAAGTAAATGTAACAGCTTAGTTTTAAAAAAATGGCCAATTTGAAAAATCAACAAACTGTTAAAATGTTAACTTAAAAAAAGTTTTAAATATTAACTTCAATATGAGAAATTTTTGTATTCTTTTGGTGAAGGCATACGAAATAAAAAAAAAAAAAACAATAAAGAAATAAATAGGCTTTTAATAAATAAATATTATTTTATTTAACAGTTTAGTTTAGTTTTTTATGTGTGCCAAATTTTATCCAAATTTGTTCACTAGTTTTTATGTGAAAGAGTAACAAATATTCATACTGACGCTGTCCGCCTCTCTATAGTAGGTTTCTCCGCCATAAAATAAAACCTTATCTGACTAACTACGCTCCCAACTTCAAAGTAATCAAGCAATATCTACACTTGTGTATACAACTACAACCATGCAACTAGCTTGCTTGTGATTACAAGCAAGCTCGTCAAAAGATTGATTTTAAACTACGAATAATTATTTATTCGTAGATTTTGAAGTATGTGTAAAACATATTTGACCGATTATTCCGAGATTTGACCTTATTTTTATACTATTATTATATTATTATTCTTTTGTATTGTATGGTTTGTTTTTTTTTGTTTTCTTTTTATTAGGAGCTGCATAAGCCGATACCGCCTTCTCCTTTCTTCCATCGGACATACAGACGTACGGCTGGCTACCATCTTCATCTTGTCGAAATCCCTCCTTTTCGGACCAAGCGCTTTGAAACATCCTTATAATGCGCACTGCCAGGGTTTGGAACTCCCTGCCGGCGTCTGTGTTTCCGAGCACATATAACCCTAATCTTTTCAAGGTTCGAGTGAATAGGCATCTTCTGGGTGAGCTCGCTCAATCTTAGGCCTCATCCTTGCCACATGGCTGGTTGTTGGTCAAGAGCTAACCCATCTCTTATATAAAAAAACAGAAAATGTCTTCTGTTCGTTTTTAATCCATGCTGAGTTAGCCTATAAGTGGAGTATAGTACAATATTATAAAAGATTGTTTAAATGTGAATAAGTGTATCGATTGTTGTATACTGTGTTGACTTCCTAATGAATAAAATAAAATAGCTTTAATCTCAAGCCACTAGGAGCTACGTTATGAGGGAAATGGGGAAAATATCGTGTTCCACGATTATTTAGGTGAATTTCACGATCCTCCTGGTAACAGGTGCGTTCGGCTGACATTGACAGAGGATCATGTTGTTAAAATGTACCTTGGCTTTAAGATTTGCACAAATATTATTTTGTTTCGTTACATTTCCTTTCGGAGTACGAGTATTTTCGTTGGAAAATATTTCGATTCGTTGCCTCTAATAATGTATATTTTTTATTTTGCGAATGTAAAGCAGACAAGAAAAGTGCTTTATCAATTTCGATTACAAATTCCATTCATTTAAAATTCGCTAAGGCTTAGATTTGAAATAGGTATTGACATAATTTGTCATCGCTAATAAAGATAGCAATAGGAATTGTCACTTTGAATTTTCAAAGGAAAACAGACCTTATCATTCTACAACATACAAAGAATGTTCAATCTTAGGGTGATAAAGCACTTTATTTGTCGAGTTTACATACCAGAAGTTAATATTTATCAACAATGCTACTCATATGAAAAATAATATTTTATGTTAAATAATTTTATGGGCATTTTTGAGATGAGAAAAAACTATTGTACTCGCGACCTGTTACCGTAATCGTATAACCGATTAATTTAAAAAAATAACAATTTTTAAAATTCGGAAAAACCATTGAACTCGCGATTGTTACAATGTAACCGATTAATTAAAAAAAAAAAAAAAAAATAAATAACATTTTTGAAATGGGAAAAAAACCATTAACTCGCGACTTGTTACCGTGTAACCGTTTAAACGACAAATCTGTATATAAGTATATACTTTCCTGACGATTTAAAAAAATACACACGTAATTGTTAAAGTTTTCACCGGATTGCGTATTTTTTTTTTTTTTTTTAAATAAAAAGTTACAAAATATATGTGGCTACAGTTTACGGTATGTATAAAGTCCTCTCCGATGACGTCACAGGAAATTACCCATCACAAATGACAGTCACATTTATCAGGAGCGATCCTTTTCGGTGCAGATAGAGTTACCCTTGATTAGAGGACGTCCAACGTACTCGTACAGCACCGAGCAGAAAAGGTTCTTGGCAAAGTTTCAACTTCCATAATAATTCACAGGTAAAGTAATATAATATGTGTAAGAAATATTTTTTTGTATTTATTATATTAGAATTTCTGTTCGACTTATGTCTAACTAGCTGGTGCCCGCTAGTTGTCCTTTTTGGTGTCCCAGACAACGTGTATGCAAAATTTCATGGTGATCTGTTCAGTAGTTTTTGCGTGAAAAAGTTACAAACTTTCGCATTTATAATATTAGTACTGATTTCATGTAAGGGTAGTCAGAGAGGTTGACGGTCCATTAATTGATGGTAGGTCGTATATAACACAAGCAAATATCACGGGTACTACAAGTGCGCTGCTAACCAAAGTAAGGATAAGAGATTAAGAAAGGATAGCGAAATGGGCTCAGGCTCATCCTTTATCACTTACCAAAACACCAGCAACCGTGCTGTTGTTTCAATACGGTTTTCTGTAAGGGGGTGTGAATGAATTTTACTGTTGTATATTTTATGAATTAAAGATTCTGTAGACACATGTTTGTGCAAATAAATATTTGATAATAAATAGATCTACTAGCTGACACTGCAAATGATGTTTTCCAAAAAAAATTTCGGGTATAAGTAAAAGATAGTTTATTCTCAGAATATACACAAAAAATTTCATAAAAATCGGTCAAGCCATTTCGGAGGAGTTTGATTACAAACACTGTGACACGAGAATTTTATATATACTAGCTGGTGCCCGCGACTTCGTCCGCGTTCTAGATGAAAGGTACCCTATGTCCTTTCTGGTGTCCCAGACAACGTGTATGCATAATTTCATGGTGATCGGTTCAGTAGTTTTTGCGTGAAAGTGTAACAAACAAACAAACTCTCATTCACATTTATAATATTAGTAAGGATAAATTATAATATTTGATAGATTTTAATTATTACATTTTTGACTGTCCACTGTATTATTGGACATTGAGATTTTATCTGAAGCTAGATGTGAAAAGGCATTAGATCGTAACTAGATAATATTCGTTCTGTGGAAATAGCAAATGTGTCAGTTTTGTTATCAATTCGCTCACTTCATCCTTTAGTTCGAAGGAAGACGGTGAAGAGAAATTTTCACATTCATTGAACATTTTCTTCGGGGATGAAACTGTAGGGGGTTGTAAGTAGTTCATTTTTCAAGACTTCGTACAAAGTCTCTAGATAGTAGATCGTGAATGTTGGGAGCTCAAGATTTTTCATTCGACATTGTATTTTCGTCTCGAAAATGTTCTTGAGGTTACATATTATAGGAAAGCGCCATAATTTGCTATACAACTGGTGTATGAATCAAATAATTTATTTGTCTGTACATGGGTCCAAAACTTAATACTATTGGAATCTATATAACCTATATAGATAAAAATCAAATGTTTGTCCTCTATGGATTCCAAAAAGCGCTCAACTGATTTTAAATCGGTTTTCACTCAGGAAGGAGGGATAAACGAGGAAGGTATTACGAGACATCAGTACCTACTAATATTATAAATGCGAAAGTTTGTATGTATGTATGTATGTATGGATGTTTGTAACACTTTCACGCAGAAACTACTGAACCGATCACAATGAAATTTTGCATACACGTTGCCTGGGACACCAGAAAGGACATAGAGTACCTTTCACCCAGAACGCGGACGAAGTCGCGGATACCAGCTAGTATTTTATGCGAAATGCGAAAGAACCCAGATGTGTGTGTCTGGATTCTTGTAGGAAACTTTTCAAAGAATGATAGTTTCCTGCTTTAGGAGGAGTTAGCGGATATAGAGACCGACAGACAGTCAGATAGACGCGGAAAGTGATAAAGGGATAAGTATAAAGGGAGAATCCTATAAGAAAGCATTTTTGAAAATTTCAACAGAGTGATAACCTGTTAGAGATCACAATGGTCCCTAATAGACATCAGTCAGCCCGCCAGCTTTTATCATAAAATACAATTCAAACTAAAGCATTGTTTAGGTTTTTTTGCCAAAAATAAAAATGCGAATGCGGGAAACAGTTTTCAAATTAGAATTTTCCTAACTGGCGTTTAAAAACGCGGTCGAAGCGAATTCGCGTAGCTTTCTATGCATTAGTTTACATTTTCGTATTCATTTATGAACAAATATGTAGTCCATTAGTGCTAATAAACACAGCGTTACAAAGTGATTCATTATGATTACAAATTATAGCCTTTGTCCGTGACTTAGTTAGGCATAACTAATGGTGGAATATGTCGAATTAGAAATTCAAACTGAAAATAGGCCAAATAGCACTACATAGAGAATGTTTTTTTTTAATTCCCAACGACAAGTAAATCTCGTCGTAGTCTAATCAGCTGACCATAATGTTAACAGAAATGATAATTAACAATATATAAAAAAAACTCATAACCGAATATTAAAAATCAATATTGTTTTAAAACCTTAAATAATAAATATCTATAAAGATGTGCAAATATTGACTATGTGATGTGCATTTATAATTATTTCCAAATAACGCATCTATGCATCTATACATTACACACGTATGTCTGTGGGCCATAGACTGAGGCATTGGGTAGATATGGTATATATGGTATATGGTATAGGTACGTGGTATTAGGTAGGTATATATAGTATAAGTTTTGTTTAAGTAAGTACACGAAAGTTTATTTTTTTTGTAAAATAAAAATGTGATTTTCAAATCATATTTCTCTTAAATTTGTAGACTTGCTTTTGAAATCCATACCAATGGTAGGTACTTCAATTATTTCTGGATCAGACCTAAAAAAAAATATATCTTTCTCAAACGACCTATTTCCATACATCAAAGAAAGCCAAAGCCAGCGCTTTTTCACTTAATATTAATTTTCGTATTCTCATTTAATTATAAATAATATTGTTAGAAAGTCGCAATTATTTCCCTAGTGACCTAATAAGAGTAAAAGGTCTAAGAGCTCTTCATTAAAAAGTGGCCCTCTAGCGTCTACGTCTCACACCCCCCGAGTCAACGCAATTAGATTAACCTTTGCACAGAGTACAATAGCAGTCAAGAGATTGTTAGTTTTTTGGTTTAATTTCATAACAGGAAGCGGAAAATTATTGTATCATGAGACATTCAATATTAACAGATAGCCAGCAAGATAGAACTTGCTTTTCCCACTCCTGACATCTCCGCCTGATACCTCACCTCACCAAGCAAGAAACCTCCCTCCTCAGTATTACGTGATTAGGGCCAAGTTTGAAAATGAAAAATATACCTAACACCTGAGAAAATATACGAAATATTAGCCCGACATCTTTATAGCTGTGGCGCCGCCTCAGTTTTGTATAATATTTTAAGACGATAGGAGAACTTAACAGAACTTTTCAGAATAATAAGTATTCTATATGTTAATACAGTTAATAAAATATCTGTAGGTATGCCAAATTTCATCCAAATCTGTTGAACCGAGTTCCTAAAAAACATCCCATCCTCACAAACAACATTTATCATATCAACATTTATAATAAAATGAGTATTACATTACTACAAGAAATTCAAAGTAGCTAATTAACGTACGATTCATGATTTCAAATTTTCCGCTTTCGTTTATAAATTGTGCCATGCATAAAGTGCTTTCGAATGCTAACTCCAAGACCAATTAGGTCAAGTGAACAACTCACCGCAAAGTCAGTCGTCGTACGTAGTCAGAAACACGACAAAATTGACTGCTTTGACAAAAGTACCAAATTACAGTCTAACAACTTCGTCTTCGCATTTCATTTAGGAGTGAATGTTTGCGAACCTCCGTATTTCATGCCTTCCACAGCTGCATTAATTTAAGTACTTAAGGTGCAGTTAAAGACGTTGTCGAATGTTGGATAGCTTTAAATATAAATGTTAAATGCTAAAAGGCAAAGATAATTGATTGGTCTCGCTGCGCTCGACTAGATAGAGCGCTATACAAAAGTAATAGCTCCGAAAATGTGGCAACTTTTTATCGAATTGTGTGTAAAAAATCGTCACTTTTTATCACTTTTTACCCAGTTTTATTATATTTTTAAACAGTTTCACTACGCAAACTGGTATTTTATTATGCCTAAAATTTAATATAAAACATTCGGCACGTACACATCACAGACAGTTTGCAGTGTGACTGGCTCGGGTACGCCGCATTCGGCGTACTATTTTATGCCGCATTTTACAAGAACGACGGCGGTATCTAGTCGAGCGCAGCGAGACCAATCATTTATCTATGGCTAAAAGGCTAGAAAGGGCGGAAGAAGGAAAAGAAATCCGAATGTATTTCAATTTCACGGATAAAACACATTTCAAGACGAATAAATAAGCTGTAACAGTGAAAAAATAATCGTAAGGTCACCTGCTTGTTAAGAATATTAGCAAAGTTTGTTGATATATGTAGTCCTGGAAATCCACAGCAGCGTAAGGACTTATCAACCATATAATTATTTTCACATTGATGCTGTTAAAGAAGTCATATTTTTTTTCACATTTTGCATTTAATCATTTAGTTATAAAATAAATTCTATTCATCAGCGAACTTCTTCTAAATAATGTATGGGATTTTGATAAAGTTTTAACTTATTAAAAAAGCAATAAATAAGATAGGGTTTCTATCTAATTTGCAGAAAAAAATGCATCCGTCTTCAAGTCTGAAATACTGTAACATTAAGTACTTTTTTAATCAAGAAAGAATTCCCTTTTCAAACATTAGTAAATAATAATCTATAAAAACTAAAAAGGTCTAGACTCAATGTACAACTCTTCAGTCTGGATAACGAGCCACTGCGAATCTGCTAGTCAAAAGTTCTACGCAATTCAAAATATTGTTTCAACTAAACAAAGAATGTAAAGAACTGTGTCCGCTATCAGGTCGTATCATACATCGTGCTCTCTAAGTTTTAATTTCAAAACTTTTTATCTCCACCCGTTGAATGCACCTGCTAGTGGGCAACCAGTTAAAAACTTAACTGGAACTCAAATAAAGTAAACACTGTATTGTTTCTGTTAGAATATCTTTTACAAATATATCCGTACTATCCGTACTATCCTATTAATCCTATCCTATTATCCGTACTAATATTATAAATGCGAACGTTTGTATGGATGTATGGATGTATGTATGGATGTTTCTTTCACGTAAAAACTACTGAACCGATCACCCTAAAATTTTGCATACACGCTATCTGGGACACCAGAAAGGACATGGGTACCTTTCATCCAGAACGCGGACTAAGTCGACCAGGCAGTAACGCAGGTACGTACGTATGATGGCTTTTCAAAGTTATGAGGGAACAGGTGAACATACATAAATATTCTCACACACGTACAAGTCAAACTCATTTTGCTTCGCCGTAGTCGGGTATGAAGAAGTAATAAAGTGTAAATGAAAAAACTTCAATGTTTAGTAGGAAACCTTTAACAAAGACACAGAAATAAATAAAGTCAAACAATAGGATTTGATTAAACTACAGTCACATAGCGTTGAGAGAAAACAGAGGTTACATCAAGAATTGAAGATACCTTTTTGTTTGATGCTATTACTATTGGTTTTATTCAAAAGGTGAGTTTTTTAAGAATAAAGACGTAATGTATCTATGTCATGTGGAAAACAAAGTTATTACATTTCTGAGTTTTTTGAAGTAAAAACTTCTTTAGGCGCGTTGGGCATTTTTGAGATGGGAAAAACCATTGAACTCGCGACACTGTCATGTAATGTTATGTAACGTAACGTAATGTAACGTAACCATCGATGTAGTTGATATTAATTTAAAATAATTAAAGAAAAGTACAATTTTTTAAAATGGGAAAAAACTGTTAAACTCGCGACCTGTTAGGTAATGTAATATAACGTAATGTAACCGTAACCTCTGTATATAAGTATGTACTTTCCTGACGATTCAAAAAATACACACGTTTTCAAGTTTTCACTTCTGTCGGCACTCCCGGCGTGCCACTGTGGTTTTTTTTATGTTAAGGTCGACAGACAGATTGTCGGTCGGTCCACTTGATGGTAGGTGGCTACAGTCGTCGTCGCCTAGGTATATCACAAGCAACGCCACAATGTAGTCGTATGCTGCAAGGTCGCTCTCCCTGTACGAGCGAGTGATAATAATTATTTGGGAGAATCTGTTGTCTCATCCGTACCTACTAATATTATAAATGCGAAAGTTTGTGTGGATGTGTGGATGTTTGTAACCTTTCACGCAAAAACTACTGAACCGATCGCATCGTGAAATTTTGCATACACGTTGTCTGGGACACCAGAAAGGACATAGGGTACCTTTCATCCAGAACGCGGACGAAGTCACGGGCACCAGTCGGCTAGTCCGGCACCATCGGCCACGCGGATTGAGGCGCGCTAGTCTTCTTATACCTACAAAGAATGTAAGGTTATGTGAACAACCAAAGAAAAAATGCGATGCAAGACATTCATTTTACTATGAATATGCCAGCAATTTTACTATTTTAGAAAAAAACTTTGTATATGCTACCACATTGACAATCCAATTTTAAATATATATATATATATATATTATAGCTAGGATCTTTTCATGAAAAAAGCTTTCTTGGCTATGGTTGAATTATTGTAATTACAAGTGTTCAATTCGCAAAAATGTCACAAATTCTGCACATTTTAGGATATAATTGTACTAAATATGAAATTAATTTCTGTTTTTTGTTTCCAAACCTTCATAATATTTTGTTAATTAGGTGTTACTTAGTTTTTAGTTAAGTACTTAGTTGTTATCATTAGTTCCTAGTTAGAATTAAGTTTATCATGTTATGCACTCAATTTAGGAATACAATTTAGCTTATTATTACACACATTTATCTTTGTTTTCGCGATATGTTGATTGTATTCTATCTGCGTGCTTTGTTTAATAAATAAATAAATAAATAAAATATATATCAGAAATGTCATGTTTTTTTTTATGTATTGCTACGACCAATAACAGCTAACTAAGCAGTAATCATAGAATTACATAGTATGGAACTGCTAAGCAGCTCGCGTCGGCAAGTGATCTCTTAAAAGTTGAAATATTCACCTATTTTCAGTGTTCATTCATTTCTTCGTGATAATAAGTCATACTTCACAGCAACACGCCTGCGAATGCCCTCACTCAAATTGTACATTGTTTGAGCAATGTGTTCTACGCTCGCGCTGAAGAGGCGTCGTTGAAATAATTAGTACGGGTTGGAATTGTAATCCCCCTAATGAATGCATTCAGTAACAGATGTGCACCAGTTTATCTAATAAGCTTTGCAAAGTTGATTGTTTACTTAGCACATACATACTGTTTTAATCTTGTTTAATCTTTGTTTTGGTATAGTTTCAGTGTCCATTATATTATGTTGTGTTAAAACAAAAACTTATGTTACGTACGTATATACCTACATAACTCTAGCTATAAGCTAATAATAATGAATGGAGTAAATGGATTTCTCCTCGTAAAAAAAAAGGTATCTAAGGCTTCTTAATAGTCTTAACAAACTATGAAATATCTCATCAGCCTGCTGAGGAACTTTACAAAAAATACCTTACAAAACTGAGATCTTGCTTGAAACAATATTTTGGACCAAAATGTTGATGTCGTATCTCAGCCATTCGGTGCGTCAATATTAAATAATGGTTTTCCTTCAAGTGTTATCCCAGGTACTCAAGGCACCTGAGACTATAGCTTAGATTAAAGCTTCTTAAGGCTTCAAATGTTCTACCAACACTTAACAAAATTTAGCTTTTTACTGACAACAAAACTAAATCAACGCACTCAACTTCACTCTTGTCCCTCTACAAATCTAACCCAGCTACGACGTGCACACGAAAATTGCAAACACATTAGAGAGATTAAAAATAAGAGGCTTTGTTCCCGCAAACACAAAGGTTTACAAAATGCAAAAAAGTATTAAAGGTATTTTTAATATAGCGTTTTCTGTTTGCAAACGTACAGTATAATTTCACATACTCAGGGTATACAGGTACCTACTATTGTTTAGCAGAGTTCCACCAATCTTTTCTTTCTTCGGTTAACACTTAAAAAGGTCAAGTTAACATTGTTACAAACAAAATTAACTGTGTTCACGAACGGCACTTAAAATGTACCAAAAATGTACATTTATCTTTATTAGGCAGTTTTATATTTTTATGAAAGAAAATACTGCTAGCGGTGTTGTATAATGCTAATCTATAATATATTATCTAATATATAAAAAGTAATGTGTGTGTTTGTATGTTTCCTATAAACTCCAAAACTGTTTAACCGATTTCAATGAAACTTTCAGACAAACTTCAGATTGGTCCAGCAGATAATCCTTTGAAGTTTGGTAGCGATAGGACGCAGGCGAAGCCGGGAGCGGGTCGCTAGTAATTTATATATAATATACGCATTTGTATTTTGTAAGTATGGGCAGAACACATGTGGCATTAGCATTAGGCACAGAAAAAAAAGCCGACGGCCGTCGGGGCTGAAAATTCTTGGACCTCGGGCTCGCAAGATGGCAAGATAACCCACAAAATGAACTGGTGACCTTATAAGGGCCGCGGGTCGACGCTTGATGCGAGATGTTTTTGACCAGTCATACTGGAAAATTATGCAGAAGGCAGTGGACGTTCTATGCATAAGATAGTGGAAGATGATGCCTTCACACTGTGATAAAAAACTGGCAGGCTTTTGCGAGTACAACCTTAAGCAGAACGCCATTATAGCTACTGCTAATGGCTTCAGCATTGACGAACCAGTCATTGTTCCTAGTCGCGTTCATTTCGTGACTGGAAAGTTGAATAAGTTTCTTACAGCAAAAAAACTTCTTGCAGTCGGGTAATTCTAGAACGTTTTCTTCGTTAATTAAAGAGAGATGCTCAGTCACATTTCATGTTGAATTAATTGATGTTCAATGAAGTTACTACTGAGCGAGAGAAAATAAATTCCACGGTTAAAATGTCTTCATTACAGGTGCTTTCATGGTTCTAGTTCATCATTTTTTTTTTAAAACTACTATGATTTCATTTGGTAGTATAGAATTTATTTATGATCAGAACATCTGTGATTATTTTGGTACATGTCCATAGTCAAACTCTGATTGTATGGTAATGATTGTTTAATAATAAAATCATATTTGAAAATAGCATGATGAAATTGAATTTGAAATAGCGTAAATAATAGATGGGTAAAAAACCAATCTATTTTTGGTTTAGGCTGAAGTAACATTTATAAGGTTTTTTTTGTGAATATAAAATGTGTAGTTTAGCAATAAATGTGTAGGCAACCAATTGAATAGTATAAACTTGTAGAACATCTAGGTACATGTAATCTTTTATTTGTTGGCAATAAAATATTAGATAAAAGGCAATTTGTTGGCAATACATTTACGTATATTTAAAAAAAACCTTTGTTACTCTCTGATAGTATAGCTTTCTATAGGTGAAGGGGCTTCTATATATTTATAAAATCGGTAAAATTAGTTTTTGAGTTTACCCTTTAAAAGCAAACATACAAAAAATCAGTCTTTATAATATTAGCATATATATATGTGGTTATTTTTAATTTTGTTTACTGTGCTTCGGCTGAATTCTCATTTAATATTTTTTAAGCCCTGAAACAGCACTCTAACCTACATACGGCTAGTGGCAATTAGAGTAAATATTGTACCGCCACTTTGTCCGGTCTCATTACAAAGCTCGGAACCTCGCATTAAAAATTTACAACACAGCTCCTGAGGCAATTAGAAGTGAATCAATTAATTAAGCTCTCACTTTCGTTGTGACGTTATTAGTACAGGGGCCCTAGCCAAGAACATACCAATGCAAACGTTTCGTTGCGTTCTGACGAATAGAAACTAAATAACGCCCGGTGATTGGTCAAAAATTTATGTGGGCGTTACAACAACCAATCACCGGGCTTTATTTCGTTTCTATTCGTCTGAACGCAACGAAACGTTTGCATTGATATGCTCTTGGCTAGGGCCCCTGCACTTAAGATGTTATTACACTACAATATTAAATACTAGCTGTTGCACGCGACTTCGTCCGATTAACTTTATAAAATGTTGCCTATGTTACTCGCTGATAATATGGCTTCCCAACAGTGAAGGAATTTTTCAAATCGGTCCAGTAGTTTCATACATTATTCGAGGCTTTATTTTCTAAAATCTGTTAAGGCGTTTGAAGACATAATTACAGCCGATACAACGAGTTCGGGCTCAATATCTTTATATTATCTTTATCTTTATATTGGCGATAGGATAGTCCGTACTAATATTATAAATGCGAAAGTTTGTATGGATGGATGGATGGATGGATGGATGTTTGTAACTCTTTCACGCAATAACTACTGAACCGAACCTACTGAAATTTTGCATACACGTTTTCTGGGACACCAGAACCAGAATTAAGAGCTCGAAATAAATGTGAGTAAAATTTTTATATTATTAAAATATGAAAAAGGAAACTACTGCTGAATACGAATCAAGGGACGCGGAGAATGTTTATTTTAAATTACTCCGTCAAAGCAATTACTGCTTCTTTTTTATTTTCGTGAAATTAATTGAATTTTTATGTAAACACGTCAGAACAAGTAAGTAATTATTAATTTTCCTTATCGGGTCATATTGGGTAATATTTTTATTATTTTCAGTTATATTCTTATCTTGATACTAGTGGGCCGCCCCTGGATTCGCACGGATTTTTTCTACAAATTATATTAATTATAAAAACCTTGCCCCTTCAACGCTCTTTCCATTGGTCAAAACCGCATTAAAATCTGTTGCGTAGTTTAAAAGAACTAAGGGTATGACAGAGGGACAGACGGAAGCAACTTTGTTTTTATACCTACTATGTAAAGAAGATGTAATGTATTAAGAAATATGTTGTTGGTTTGTGTACGCTTCAAAAACTTGATTTTTTTTCTTTCTAAGTATGTAGTTTATCTAAAATGATTTCGGACGACCTTCAGAATTTATTTAGGTAATACTAGCTGGAGCCCGCGACTTCGTCCGCGTAAAAAAAGCCTATCCTCTGTGTCCCGTACGTCTAAATGTTTATCTACCAAGTTTCATGAAAATCAGTTAATTCGTTTAAGAGTTATGAAGGAACATACATACATAAAATACCTGCACTTACAGATTTATTATTAGTATTGATTAAATTAATAACAAGAATATTCTTTAAATAGTATTTTTTTATTTTTTTGTTGTTTTTTTTTTTCTGTTTGTCCCAAAAATTATTAAAAAAGAAATTAAGTGGCCAATAATTAATAGAATAATACGTTTGAAAGTATCTACACATAATCATAATTATATTACGTTATATTCATGCAGTGATTTTTCAAACGCTATTACAAAAACCTCACCTTCTTCAATCCTGATCTAATCAGAATCTAACTTAGTAAGGCATATTCGGAATCCAACCTCTTACGAAGATGACCTACGCTACTCCGTCTAAAGGAAAAAAAACTAGGATACCTACTCTACTAAAAGTCTGTCCAGAGCGAGCAATTTAATATCTGTTCGTAAATTTTATAGTTTTTACGTAACAGATAATAAAACAACTTAACTATCAGAAATAGAATTTTTTTCCTTTCAAATAAATTATATGTAAACAAAAACAATAATACCTACGAGTATATGGAAGAATGTTATAAAAGTTGTACCTCTGACCGACCTTCAAACAATGTCAATAAATCACATCTTAACACCATAGCACATGTAGAGAGAGTTAGAGAGAGGGTCTACAATGGATTTCATATTCGAATTTCTAATAAGCAAGACTCGAAATGCAGAGTTACTTGCTTTTCGTATCTAGTAATAAAGTCAGTCTTTCTGGTGGCAACAACCGTTCTCTGCCTTGTAATTACAGCTGTTTGTTGTAATACAGGTGTTTGAGTACAGGATGAGATAATAAATTACAATGAATATGTAACTATATCCTTACGTATTATAAAACAAAGTCCTCTCAACTCAAAAACTGCTGCACCGATTTTCATGCTGTTTTTAACAATGGATAGAATGGTTTTCGAGGAAGGTTTTAGTATATAATTTACAGTTACGCGGGCGAAGTCGCGGGCAGCAGCTAGTGTACTACTAAAAAAAATAGTTCGTATCAACCATTCCTAACCAAGATGAACCGGGTAGGTGGTGCTTATTTCATTTCGGTAAAGAAGTTTCATGTAAAAAATGTTTTTACTTAAAATAGTTGATTTGCTCACACAAATAAAAAAAAATTAAAATGCTTTCTACCCTTAGGACCTTTTCGAGGTATTATTTTTCGTCCAGAAACAAGATGTATATTATTCTATGCCCCGATTATTGCAGCTAATTCAATTCATGACAAATACGGTTTATGACCTATTTACTGAATAAATACTGAATTGAATTATAGTACGTAGATATATACATAGTACATAGTAGTAATTTTATAGTACGTAGTAATAATCATATTGCCATATTATATTTTTTATTCGTGAGCCCATATTCAAATAAACCCGGTCCGTATCAATGTTTGACTTTCGTACGGCTTTCAAACTTCTTCACGACGCAAAGAGTTGAGTTTGAGAATAACATCTGATTGGAAAAGGACAAACCCTCTGAATATCTAATGCTGAAGGAAAACTTATTGTCGGAAAAGTTTTTTTTTGTGACTTTAGGAAAGTAGATATCAACCGTGTAAAGGGTTTGTCAAATAGCATTTTGAGTTGCATTTATCTTGTAAGAGGCTTAACAGAAATTTGGATTCATTTATTAGTTTGGTTAAATGCGGAAG
Source organism: Synanthedon tipuliformis (assembly GCA_947623395.1). Taxonomy (NCBI): domain Eukaryota; kingdom Metazoa; phylum Arthropoda; class Insecta; order Lepidoptera; family Sesiidae; genus Synanthedon; species Synanthedon tipuliformis. Next base: position 3,500,925 of record OX392431.1, on the reverse strand, counting down.
TTGTACTCTGATTGGCTCTTAAATTTTCACTATTAAATTTGTATAAATATATAGTGTGCACCCTTTTTTTAATGTTGAGAAATCCTTATGGATACTAGGCAGTAATAGGGGACGCATGAGGGGACGCTGCGAGGTTATGCCGGACTTCTACCGACTAATGCCCAACGTCTTGCTAGCGGGCGTAAGTGGGCGAGATTGCAAAGACGTTATCACACGACATCAGTGCCCCGCCACAGCTATCCAGCGCTCCCTGTTGGAACCTCTGCGTACCCGAAAGTGGAGGTACGTCAGTCATTTCAGGGGACCTCATAACGGGCGGCTTTTCCTATGTTTTTATACTTCAATCTGTGTATTATGAAATATTTTTTTTGGACTTAAATATTGTCTTTAAATTGGCTTCCATAGTGAGAGGCAATTCAGTAGAAAACTTAAAAAAATCGGGGGGATCCCTACAGTTTGATTCTTTAGCCAAAAAATTAAAAAAAATAAAGAGTTATTTAAGAAGAAGAAAAACGACAATCAAATAAATCTACCAGGCAGGTGTGACTCCTCAAGAGTCACACCTGCCTGGTAGATTTATTTGATTTCTTCAAACATGCAAACGCTGTAGGAAGTTAAGGCCTCATTACAATAATGAAAAAGACATATAATGGATTCGCTAATAAGATATTGCAATGGACTGGCCATTGTAACTCTCGAGGGTATTTCCAATCGTTTAATATTTCATATTTACCTATTTTTGCAATAAGTTATGACTAAACATAGCATCTTTAATGAGAAGACGTCACTGCTTCTCTTTAATTTCGTTGTCTGGTATTTTATAGTTCAATCCGTACTAATATATGCTGTGCTAATATTATAAATGCGAAAGTTTGTAAGTGTCGTCGGCACATCGTAGAATTGGGCATATCATGATATTCCTGGGCAGATCATATTTCTGTTAAAACTGAAGCGGAGCGGAGGGTCGGCTCACTCCGCTCCGCTTCGCTCGGCTCCCCAAATTTATTTCCATGTAAACCTAACACGCTCCTCCTCGCTTTGCTTCGCTCCGCTCCTCGTCGCACCCATTTTTTTGTGTCTTTTGGTGAAAGATTTTTGATTTCATACTTTACGTTCTGCCCAATTCTACGATCTGCCCACGACATATGGATGGATGTTTGTAACTCTTTCACGCAAAAACTACTGAACCGATCACCATGAAATTTTGCATACACGTTTTCTGGGACACCAGAAAGGACATAGAATACCCTTCATCCAGACAAAAAGTACTGCTCCCGAGGGATCATCTAAAATTAAAGAAACTAACTCCTGACTAAGTGTAATAGCAATAACGATGTCAGGCGATATATATGGCTTTTTCAACGCGGACAAAGTCGCGGGCACTAGCTAGTATTATAAATGCGAAAGGGGTCTTAGATATAAGACCCCTCAACTGCACTCTAACTAAGCTACGCGTGCATCTGAAAGGATCCAATCCAAAAAGTGCCGAGCTCGACACCCACACATAACTCGACATTATTAATCCTTATAATCTCAAAACGAAAAATATTATTCTAATAAATTATAAACTGCATCATTCCACAATATTTTTTTTAATCAGTTACATACTTTTGTTTGAAGATACGAAAATCTTTAAAGCACACAATTATAACTCATTGTTTTGTATACATCAGGGTAAAATTTCTTCAAGAATTCTTCCAACCTTCCAGATTGACTCAAATGTAAAATTTCTTCCTTAGTCACTGATTTCCCTTGAAGTTCACATCTTCCACCAGAAGATAAATCGTCCAATAAAGATTGTTCACTTAAATGACAAAACAGCATTAAAGAAACAAATATTATGAACAGTTTAGCGAGCATTTTGTTTGACGTACCATTTGTGAATGATCGCTGTATGCGTTGTATTACAATTTATATGAATTTTATCGCCTTTTTTATTTTATTTTTCATTAGCCTGTTTGACACGCTGAGTGCGATACGGGGTTAAAGTCGCCTTGAACAAGTCTCATTTGCGATACGGCTAAGAAAAAGGTAGACTTCTCTATCTTGTGAAGGCTCAGATTAGTAGAACAGATGCGAAGGGTGTAACTTAAATTTGGTTCAGTGTAGAAAAGAGATATCTAAGATGTGCTATACATTCACACAAAAATGACTCGGCGACCTTTGAATAAGGTTACAGATGATAACCCTTATTCTTGCTAATCGACAGTGCGATTGTGAAAACTTTTCTCGGGTAGGTATGTTTGAGTCCCAGTGAGGACGCCCAGGGACGGACCGTCAGAAGGGACATGTCTGAACACCCAACAAGGACGCGTGGCGGATCACGGCATTCCAGTGGGCTGCCACATTTAAGGTGAGGCGAAGCCATCGCCCTGAGCTGGGTTCGAAAAGAACGAGAAAAGGCCTCGGCTGTCATCTTTGACCCACACATCAACCCGGGGGGGTTTTAGTGGGTATTCCCGGTGATAAGTCACTTCACCGGGCGAGTCCCACACTCCCCCTCGTCGTCACGTTGCATGAGCTGATGAAAAATATGGTTTTATTATCTTAGTATAATATCATGGATGCTGCGTCTGAATATGTTGTTACATATACTCACACAAGAGTCTGTCCTTCAATGTGTTTTATTTTACAGATCTATATTTAAATTTTATCTACAATTCTTGACCGGGCAGTGAATAAAGGTCGGCATGCAAACATATGGTGACGGACAATCATATAAAAATATAATAAATTTGACACACTGCATTCCGGCGTACCTCCACCGCCGGTTACGCCGAGTTTTACACACACTACAATAAAAACTACAATAAAAGACGAAGTTTTACACACACTACAATAAAAAGTTGCCGCATTCACGGAGCTATTGTTTTTGTATAGAGCTCTATCTAGTCGAGCGCAGCGAGACCAATCATCTATGGCTGACCACTTAAAAATTTCAAAAACATTCAGTGTTTTTATATAGCACTAGCTATTGTACGGGACTTGGTCTGCGTGACTTTATAAAATATAAGTAGCCTATGTTACTCGTTGATAATGGTTTAGTAGTGGTTTCATCCTGCTTTCTGTAGATGAAAGAATTTTTAAAATCGGTCCAGTAGTTTTTGAGTTTACTCATTACAAACATTCAAATCTACTCTCTTTATAATATTAGCATAGACTAGTATAGATAATATTAGTATCGATTCATTTAAAAATAATAATAATAAAAAAAAGCCATCAAATCCGGAACTGAATGGAGAAACGCAACGATTACAAGGCGAAAGTTAAAACGTTAACAATCATCAAAAACTCAGGGGTTGAATTAACACAGCAATTAATCTTCGTTAATTCGCTATTTAAACCGCTTACGCAGCAACATAAAAGCAATGTATTAATAAGCCAAAATATTGTATAACATCATAATTCAAAAATATTAAAAGATATAATTATAGTGATATTAATAATATATTTCAACACTAGATGACCCGGCGACTTTGCAGATAACTTTGCACACTTTGCCCGTGGTACGGATGATATAGGGTATAACCGTTCAAAAAGGACATATATAAATGACTAGCTGGTGCCCGCGACTTCGTCCGCGTTCTGGATGAAAGGTACCTTATGTCCTTTCTGGTGTCCCAGACAACGTGTATGCAAAATTTCATTGTAATCCAATCAGCAGTTTTTGCGTGAAAGAGTTACAAACATCCATACATACATCCATACAAACTTTCGCATTTATAATATTAGTACGGATGTAGCGAGTAACAGCGAGCTATAATTTATAAAGTCACGCGGACGAAGTCGCGTACAACAGCTAGTTAATAATAAAACTAATAAATAATTATTAAATACATAATTTGAAAACGAATTAGGTAGTGATGCATGAATTTATTTGCGACGAATTTAATTAAATTTAAAATGAGAGGGTGTTGCAAACCTTTTTGTCGAGTACAATTATTACATTGCACTCGGGGTGGATTATTTAATTAAATAAATTATCAAAATAGTTGCTTGGAATATTAGAAGTCATGTTAAATGTTATGTTTTTTGAATAAGCGTAGTTTTAGTATTTACCATTAAACAACGAGAACTTTTGTTCTGAATTATGATACCTGCTACATACATATTATACGTATCGTTCATTTTATCTTTTATGATATATGATGAACTTTGAAGAATTGTATAATCACGACTGGGTTTCAAAAATTCAACTGAAAAACATTTGGCTTACCCAAGAAAAAATGTGTGTGTGTGTGTGTGTGTGTGTGTGTGTGTGTCAGCTCCGACGACGACGACGACGACGACGCACGACTGGAGTTTACTCCTTACGAACGATAAATAAATAAATAATTTAATAAATATAAATAAAACATATTAATTTAATATATTATATTAATATGTATTGAAGCATATTGTAGCCTGTAACGCGTAACGTGTGACATGTGACATTTGATTTTACTCCCATAAATTTTCATACCCCATCGATTCTCCAAAAATATATAGATAGCTGTCTGTTCAGATACAAGTTTGATACAACCATCAGCAAGAGAATATCTTTCTAAATGCTATTATTGTAAAGATTACGGCTACGTTTTCAACTCTTTCTAAAGGTCTCTGTGGATTTCCAGTGGCGTTCAATACTACATATTTTCTGGTGTCTCCCGCGGGAGGTCGGACGTGATATTTTTCTTCTTTCACACAAAGTGAGGTTTGGTTATGAAAAGGACGTGGCAGTTACTGATTTACTTTCCATGTCTCTCCTTTGAGATTTCAGCTATCGTTGGAAATGTGTTTCTGTCTTATTAAATATTTCTTTTTTGAAATAAAAGTTAAAGAGAATATTCATTATGGATTTTTCACTTTCTGATTGTGACTTCGTTGGCTTAGATTTAGATGTGTCACTTTATGCACTAGTGAAAATGCTTTTTTCATCACACCTATTCGAAAAGTGATAATTTACTTTAGATGATAGCGGAAAGAAAAAAAAATTTTTTTTTTATTAGTGATGAGTTTGCCCTTGGCCAGTATCAAGCCATGTAGCGAAGATGAAGCTTTGAAAAGATTTATGTTATACCTACTTAAGAGGGCGGAAACACAATTTTGTACCCATGAGAATTTTCTCTCTTCTGATTGGTCCGAGTTTTAAATATAAATGTTCATAATGATTTGTTTTATTTACACTTTCAGTCTATTTTTTTTTTCATACGATTTCGGCATGTAGCTCTTTCTTTTTCCCTTAGATAGTAATGAAAAATGTGTGTGGACATTTTGTTCTTGGATGGCGAATTCCTCGCTACGCTCAGGATTCCACTTTAGAATTTGCTTCGCTCTCAATTCAAAATAACTCGGGGAAAAAAATATTACTTTGTCCCCTTGTAACACAAATAACTTTTTCGTACTAGTATAAGAAAATAATTTAGGTCCTTTTTTCAATTTAACAAGAAATTTGATATTTTTAAATTTTGGAATTCAATACATTAATTTGGATTAATGTATTGAATTTATGTTGACTTTAATGAAATAATAACTAAGTTAAGATGAGCGACGAATTTTCAAATTTGCACAAAATATAAAAATAGAATCTTATACCAATATAATTAATTGTTTTGGTGATTTTTCTATTGCTTTATTTTTTTGGATAACTGGCAAAATGCACTTCGTGCGCTTTGAAAAATAAAAATATAACGCTTGAGAAAATATGTGAGAAATACAAAATTTATGATGATGATGACCAGTTGAGTAGTTAAGGCCAGTTCAATAAAAATGGTAATAGACAAACATACAGAGTTACTTTCACATTTATAATATTAGCCCAGATTACGGATTGCGCTCGGCATATCATTCTTAAAGTAATTTTCTTTTAAACTTAAATATTTATTCTACGTTAGTACGTGATTTACTTTATAATTTAGTATCCATACCTAATGGATACTAAATTATAAAATAAGAAATAAAAACATAGAACGATTCAATAAGTATTTTATAAGTTAAAGGTTAGTTTTTTTGTTTTGACTTTGAGATGAACTTTATTTAAACATTTATTTTATCATCATCATCATCATCATCATCCTTCTCCTCCTCATCACCATCACCAGCATCTGTATATCTCCGCTGTAGCTTGTAGGCCTCTCCTAAGTCTAGTTACAATGCATGGACCTATGCACTTCGCATACAGGCGTCTGTCCACCTGGTCGCAGAGCTTCTCAAGCTGCGCTTTGCATTAAATTTCGTGGGCCCCATTCTAAAAGTATTCTACAGCATCGTCTACCTGCTCTGCCACAGACGTGACTGGTTAAACTCCTTAAACTTGGTAATTCTCTTAGTTAGTTATGTCGACAACTTTAAACTTAAACGTGCTAATTCTGTTAGTTAGTTAGTTAGCAAGAGTGCAAGGTTCTCAAATTTTCTTTGCTTGACGGTCTGAGTAAATCGTCTGTTTTTCTCACGTGAAAAATTATTTATACAGTAGGTATGGAATGAAAAAATTGGGTCGCGCGATACAAAAAATGTCTGAGCAAGTGTGCAAGGTTCTCAAATTTTCGCTGCTTGACGGTCTGAATAAATTGTCGTTCTTTCTCATGTAAAAAAATCTTGGTCATTGCAATATACAGCATGCAATGGAAACTCCTTTTGATACCGAATGAAATTCCTCACGCTGAAACTGTGGCCACACCATTAGATAAACTGAACAACGTTTGGCATCGAGGAACTCTTTATTTAGTCGTGCTCACCTTACATTTTTATTTGCTCATACAATTTTTAACTCCGTGTTCGATTGCTGAATTGTTTTGAATGCTGTCAGCAGAACTGAAGTGAAAATTCAGAGTCAACGATTTTGTAAATTGCTTGGTGGAATCAATTGAACCGAACTTTATTTAGTTACAGATTTAGAGAGCAAAATTTCCGAATTGTGAGTACCCGTCATTTTTAACGTGAACAAAATATTTCGGCCTACAGTGTACCATTTGTGCTTGGTGTTTAGTGATTTTTCTTATAATCAATCATATAAATTACCAATATTACTGTAGAACTAGACGTTTGAAGATCATCAACCCATTTCCTAGTTGACGAAGAGATTTTACTAAACTCCCCTACAAAAGTTCGATAGATATGAAATTTGGTATACTGTTTCCTCGGTGGTTTTTCAAAAATCTGTTCTGGATCTTCAAAGAAGATTAACAACAGACACTGAACGGTAGTAAGGGAAACCTTGTCATTTTAGGTAAGCCATGATTGCTCGTTAGTTATTGGTCGTAGCAATACATAAAAAAGCATGACATTTCTGAGATATCATACAAAGGTTTGGATGCGGACAAAAATCTCTTTACTTTTTTTATAATATTAAGTTTTTTATTATGAAAACATCATAGCTGCAATGTGCATTTAAAATTGAATTTAATATTTGCTGTCAATAGCAAATATTAAATTCAAATAGCAGTAGCAATAATATTAATCTATGAAGATTCTAAATATTGGAATATGTTTTATTATGTGCGCGAGTTCAATAAGTTTCAAGAGTTCAAGAGTCTCGAGAATGTATTGTGTCGCATTCTGTCTTCGGTTATTCGCATGAGAAAAGAATACCTATCACCCCTACTGACTTTACTCCCATGTCAGGGTGCCCTTAACCACTTTAAGCAAGTGGACTAAGGGTGCCTTCAAATTAGATGCTTGAAGAAGTGCTACTGTGGCGCTGCTGAGGCCCGACTAAGTATGTCTTTTCATACAATTTCTAGAAGCGTTGTTGCAGCGCCCCCCTGCCGGAACCTACAGAACTAGTGGGAATGAACCGTCAGAACTTAGAGAAGTAGCTTACATAGAACAATACTGAAGCAAATGTATCGCGCAACAGTGGCGCCATATGGCGCTTCTTCAAGCGTCTAATTTGTAGGCACTTCGGGTGTCTTATTTCCTCACACAGAGTCAAAAGATTACATTAAGTACTTATATAAATTGTGATGGTGTGCGTGTTGACCTTGTAAAACTTCATAATAATATCCATCATATTTAAGTACATATAAGTGGTAAAACTAATATCGGTATCCATAACCGAACCCTGCTAAAGTTTCTCGCTTCGTTGGACCGAAGAATTACTATCTTCCACTCTTGTCGTTTGCTATTTCATTTATTCTTACAGACTACTTCGAGTTCCGTAAAATCTATAATGGATTGTTCTACTATCTGATGGAAAATTATTTACGAAGATTGAAGTTTTTTTATGAATTCCTCCATTTGTTATTTATTGAATATTTCATGTTTGGCTTAGATTAATAATTGGTTTTGCTACGCTCGACTAGATACCGCCGTCGTACTTGTAAAATGCGGCAACAAATACTACGCCGAATTCGGCGTACCCGTGCCAGTCCGAGCCAGTCACACTGCAAACTGTATGTGGTGTGTACGTGCGTGCCGAATGTTTTATTAAATTTTGAGCATAATAAAATGTCAGTTTGCGTAGTGTAACTGTGTAAAAATATAATGAAACTGTGTAAAAAGTGATAAAAAGTGACGATTTTTTACACACACTACAATAAAAAGTTGCCGCATTCACGGAGCTATTGTTTTTGTATAGCGCTCTATCTAGTCGAGCGCAGAGAGACCAATCATTTATCTATGATGTTTGGTTTAAAAATAAAGGATCGATATGGAACTGCTTTTTTGATGATATTTCAAGAACTGTTTGACTCATATCGAAGAATTTGCTTGTTAATTTTGGCCCCGAGAAATTATCTCGCGCATTGGAAAAGTAAGCAAATGAGATAAAAAAATATATCCACAAAAAACGCAAAATTTGCTGATGGAAACCAAAATTAATATGGCGGTGCACCTATGCTGATTCTGGTAATTAATTATCAGCATTTTTAATAAGTTTACACCAGTACCTACATTTATTGAAGTGAATTAATTCAAAGCATTATTTTATAAAACAAAAAAGCAGTTTATTTTTGCCACATATTTACCTCCTTGTCCACATGTTTACCTCCTTGTCACATGTTTACCTTCTTGTCACATGTTTACCTCCTTGTCAGTAGCCACATGTTTACCTCCTTGTCACATGAAAAAAAGTATCAAATAAAACTGAAAAACGGCTTATCTACGAATAAATTTATTCGTAGATGTCGATCCAATTTTATATCGATATTTACACTATCAAATTTCAATGCAAGTTTGTATAGAAGTTCGGATTCAGATTTCAAAAGAAACTCTGTAGCTATTTACAACACATATATCACGTCCCTACCAGCAGTAGTGGTACTAGGAAACAGTCGACCCGGTCGCGATTTAAATCTATTTACTTACCTAGTGTAGAATATAAAAAAAATATATAGGAAAACTGCACGCCTAGCCCGTGAAGTTCCGACGTAATTTATTTACAGAGTTCCAATTGGTTTTTCTACGTCGGGGACACGACCCGTTGCATTATTCCGTTTGCAACTTCAATAAAACACACATTTTCAAGGTTCCGTTGAAAACATGACAAGTATTGTTACTTAAAACAATTGTTCTAAAAAATTGTTATATGGTGGGTGAATTAGTTTTCTCTTAAGGTGTAAACACAGGTCAATCGTAAAAATTTGCATTTTTAATAAAATATGTTACAAGAAACTGTCAACGCAATTGGTTTGAAAAAAATATATGTTATACTTAAACATGTGAACAACAAATTGTATTGTTTAGAATTTCCATCGAAGTAGTAGAAACCCCACAATAAAAGTTAGAACATAAGAAGAATTTTACTTATATTGAAAATTGTTTCGAAAAAGGTTCATTGCTCGCAAATGATTCCTACACCGAATAATAAGTCAATGTCATTTTAAAAAAATGAATTGATTTTTTTTTTCAATGTTGTTTTAATGAAAAGTACAAAAAACCACAATTGTCAGGACTGTTGAATTGTTTCCGCCGCCTCGGAACTCTAAATATATGGAGCTACAGTGTCTAAGTGACTGCGTTGAGGTGTGGACTACGTTTGTGTTTTCGTACGGAATTAGTTTGATATATATAAACATTCTAAAGGTCATATCGGTGAAGGTCAAATCGTCAATGTCATTGGCCTATGTGAATCCCTTAATACGGATCCTCCGTATTTTGTTAAGAACTAGCTTTGAACCGCGACTTTAACCGCGCCACTTTTTCTAAAGCTTTGACAAAAAAACTCCTGACAAAAATATGTGAACAATAAGCTTGTGGACCCTCCCACGTACTCGTATTACTTGTGTTTTTTTTTAATATTTTGGTCATTTATTGATGAATAATTTGTTATTAAATAAAAATAATATATATTAGTAGAGTCTGATTCTTTAATCGAACCAACAGAAAAAAGCAGTCCGCTATTTTGACGTGCTTTTTGGATGCATCCGACTTATCCGAGGTCGCGGTGGCCAAGCGACCAAGACGATTAGTTATTAAACGGGTTCTCATATCAAATAGATAATAAATGATTCGGCACTCCCATTCCATTAGCAATAACATAAATAAATATAATACTTACAACAAGTAATTTTAGCATACCCTAATAACCAGTGACTTTTATGAAATCGTCAATCATTCCATTGTTACGGTAAAAGTTCTCCAATGAAAAAGATTTTACTTCCAATACATTTAATAAAAATCACAATAGAATACATTATGGGATCCATAGAGTATATAAAAGAATTATGCTTTATTGAATAAAATTCACTCAGTGAAAAGGAACCACAAAAGGTTTATTCTTACTTTGAATTCACAACCTAATTGGAATACGTGAAAGCATTTAAATGTAAAGAAGATAATATACATTAAAATAAGTCTATTAATAACTAGATTTTGCAGTTGGTATCACTTTTGGCTTTGAGTTTAAAATACATAATTATAACAAGATGTTTAATGATGTTGTAAGAAAATCTTTTCCAATACCAATTGTGTGTCAAATGTTCGGTGTTTTTGGCAGTACAATGGACCAAAGACTTTGGCTAGTGTTCACAGCGAAATGCTTTTGGATCGCATACGCATCGTTTACTCTCTTTTACAATGTCATTATAGTTACTTCGGTTTTCCATGACGCTACAAACATGGAGTACTATTTACAAGACACCGTGGAGTGGACCTTGAAAATATGCATTACCTTTGTAATCATTAGACACATTGTCTTCTATGACGCGTATAAGGATGTTGTTAACAATGTCTTGGAAAAATGCGATGTTAAAGCAAAGAATATAAGTTTTAAAACAGACAAAATATTTCTTCTAGTCATCGCATTTGTGTGGATCATCGATTCTATAATATGTTTTAAAGGTAAAGCCACCGGTAACCTGCTAAAATCGGTACACGATTTATTCACAGATAAATTCGCGAATAGAGTCAATGTGTTAACATTTATAAAATTCGGAGTAATTGTCAAAAATTGTGAAATGGCTGTAGCAGAATTCAATATGAAACTTAAGACAATTGGAGAAACGCCTATCTGGGAAGTAAAAGAGGTTGTAGATGAAATTTCAAAATTGAAACAAATAAATCTGGTTATGATGGAAACGTGTAGAGATATATCTAAGTTGATTGGTCCATCTGTTTTGGTCATCAATATAAATGGAATAATTACAATGGCTTGCATGGGTTACGGGGTAATTTTGTTTTTAACATCCAGGACTCAAGTGGTGATGGTAGAAATTACAGCAGTTCTTTACATAACATTGAATTTATTAGGAACCGCTTACTTTACGCATAGATGCACTACATTAACTAATGAGGTATTAATGTTGTTTTATTCTTAGAATGTGTTGTGTGTAAATACATTAATGTGTTTTTAGGTAATTCAAGTAGTACCTACACTTTATGAAGCTTTCAACCAAAATAGATATTAAATGTATTAGTTACATTATAGTACACTTTTAGTTCTTTCTTAGAACGCTGAGCATCTCTAAGCCTTCACATTAGTATAGGAGTCCATGTCATTGTTTTTACTAAATTTTATCACTGACACTATTTTTTAGACAGACAACACCAAGTTTTAGACACCGAGGTATTCTAGCAAAAAATTATAATAAAAAAGTGTTAATTTCAAGAATTCTTCCAAACTAAATAGGATTTGGCAGTCAGATTTAGCTTTATTTAATTTGCGAGTCAAATTCACAATTCGGGCCAATGAGTCCGAGCATCTTTAAGACATTGGCCTACCCATAAATTTCTAATAGAACAGGCAATTTAAATCCAGCGTAAAACCGTGGCTCTTATCTTTTTCTAATTTGCGTCTATCTTTTTGTTTTAATTTTATGATAATTCTTGGATTTTCTATAATTATGTATGTAAGCAATGTTTTCTTGAACTTTGACCTTGCTGCTGTACAGTTTAAAGTACAACAGTACTATTTTTAAATTATACACAAATTATGTGTTGTAAATATGATAAAAATATAATATTAATATATGAAAACAGTGATATTATAAATTAATTATAAACTATATAACTATAACTTGTCATGATTATCAGATCATACAACGATCCAATAGCCATTTTCTGAATCCATTCGCCTATCTAAATGTTAGTAAGTTTCAGCTTTACAAAAGGTTTGTTAGTGAAAAAGTTGAATGTACGCGAATATTAAAGCCAGTGGTCAGAATGAAAGGAAGTAATTTCAAAAACTTCTACCAAATTCAAATCTCAATTTTTTTGTGGTTCTTCCCTTCTGGTGTGAATAGCTTCGTTAATGTTTATTATCTTTTGTTTTCAGTACAAAAGGGGAACAATTATACTACGTAGACTCAGTTTTCTTTATGACGACGAACGAATTACAATGGAGGTTTGTGGTTGACTAACGTTTTACTTGAAAAATTATTCTTGCACTGTAACTACGTGGTGATTTACTGCCAGTAGAAATATTAACATGTACCTACTGCTTTAAATTTGAGATTTAAAGAGATTTATTTCGGAACTGGAACGGGGGACCGAGCTTCGCTCGGGTCAATGGAAGGTTTAAGCTTTTTTACATGTAAGAAAGAAAGTCTATCAAACATTAAGTATAGAAAAAAAGTTCAAGAATACTTGAATTAATAATTAATAATTCAAAATATAATAAAACGAGCAAGCGGTGTTACTTTAGTAACCGGTCCATTAAAAAAAACTACCTGAAACGAATTTTCCCGAAGATAAGACCCTGATAGGTCGATTTTTAGACCTAAAAAAACCCTTTTCACATGTGATTTTATGATCTCAAGAAATATCAAATGGCTTAACCACAGACCTTGTAGATAACATATATGTATGCCTCACGTCATATTATGACCTATCACAAAGATGAAACAATAAACAGCAATTTATAATCAAAACAAATGCATAATTAAATCTCATTAAAACGAGATAACTCACACAATCAAGTCAAGGGTCACAAGTTCGTTTCCTGGGACGATAAACCGGGATTTCCTCACAGACCAACTATAGTTTCAAAAATACACATTAATATAAGTTTTGTAGCTACCAATGTCTTCTTACCATCACAGACGAGTTCTACAAACACATCAATCGCCAAAGTTTGAAGTTTCACAGTTTTATTTATTTTTGGGCCTCATAGTCTATTTTTATTTTATTCAAATAAATTGTCAATCAGATTACTGTTGGTATTTGTGTAGGTACGAGTATACCAAAGAAGATTTTTAAAAAAATGTTTAAGTTTGTGTTAGCACACGTTGGATACGAAACGTGTGCTGACGTCTATACTAGAAGTTGCGGAAGAGCATTCGTCCTCGCAACTTCGCCTTATAGCGGACGCAGAGGACGCCAAGAGGTTTAGTCGGTCTTCTCCAATACCATCTCGGGGCAGGAGTCCGACATAACCCACCGGTCTGTCCCCAGGCCGGTTGGTATCCATGATGGATTCCACTTGTAAAAAAAAGGAATGTCAACAAAACATAATTATTTCAAGGAGTTTTCTGTAAGGAGGTGGTTACTGCCGCCAAACGGGCTGCACAAATTGTACAAGAAGGTTTTGTCTTGTCAAGTATCTATATACAAGTTTGAGATTTTGATAACAATTATAAATACAGAAGAGATCAGGTACTGGCACACCTATTTATACCTACTCCACCGATTTTGTATTTTATTTTCATTCATAGTATCTGTAATGGATGGCAAGAATAAATGAAATAAATTTTTAGTCACGTGACCCAATTTCAGCTTCGACACTTGCGCAATCAGCATCAACTGGTCAAAATAAATATTGAAATATGCGGCGTGTATACAGCGAACAACCAGTTCTTTTTTAAAGTGAGTATGTAGCTCTGATAAGTTTCTTTTATTATGCGCATACAAAGCGAATAAGTACAATCTTCTATTGTAAGCATAAGGGCCTCTTTCACCAGCTACAAGTAAAGTGTTGATTAGTTACTTTTAGAAATAATTTTATGTTTTATTAAATCATGCACTCGTTTTAGTCGAATCTTTCGATAGGCGATTTTTTTTTATTATTTTCTTTTTAATGTTTGGGACTTTTACCGTACCAAAAGCAAAGGTATATCAGCTAAATTATTCCCGGTGACAGGTTGACTTTAAATGACTGTTAGCCTACTTGACAGATGGTGAACGAGGCCCTTAGAGTTTATAAAAGACTAGCTGGTGCCCGCGAATTCGTCCGCGTTAAAAAATAACGCTTGACCTCTTATTGCTATAACACTTTGGCCAGGCGTTGGTTTTTTTTTAAATTATTTGAAATAGTAACTATGCAATTATTGTTTTTACCGATTGCAATGCAATGATTGTGACGATCTTAAGTCCACTGAGGTCGCCAAGGTACTACTAATCCTTACTATAAACAAAGTATTATATTATTATATAACAAATAATTATAAAACAAAGTACCCTGCCGTGTCTTACTGTATGTAATATGTTCGCGATTATCTTAAATACTCCTGAACAGATTTTCATGCGGTTTTCACTAATGAAAAGAGCGTTAAAAGAGGAAGACTGTAGATAGTTTTTAATAATAACTATCATTGTATTAGATTTTTTAATCTCTAGTTTTATTTTTATTTTTTATTATAGTTCATATTCATTTACATATATTTAAATGTTTTTATTATTTCAGTACGCGAGCACAATATTGGCCAATTTAATTATCATGACCCAACTCAGACAACAAAAGAAGATATCAGCACAAAATTAACCCAATTAACAGCCGCGTAATGAATCTACTCATTAGGAAGTATGAGGAAATATTTTACTGTAGGAATAGAAATTTTAGATGTTTCCTTGTGATGTTAAAATTAGAAGCTACTTAAAAGTATCCTGTTCTTCTTCAATCTACTTCGTTTTGCGCTTGTAAAAAAATATATTAAAGCAATTGTTATGATTTCTTTTAAATAACTTCGCCGATTTCTACTCTTTCCATATATATGAAAACCCATTGATCTAAACTATAGATGCGGCGTAGCAAGCAAAAAGCCCCGAAATCTGTGGTAGTATTAAAATCATACTTACGAACTTACTGAGAGATTGACACGCAATTCCAAATGAATATTGCTTTTGTAAAAAGAAACTAGTTAAAAGTCTTCTGTACTAACGCATCAATGTATACTACACAACGATATTGACTAGCTTACGACTAGTGAGCGACTATGTGCGAATTCGTCCACTTAGGCTCGAGTGGACGAATTTTACTACTACCATTTTTTGTGGGCTACGCCGTGTCTATACTCCCAATTATACTTATATAGTCTTTGTGAAAACCGAATTAAAATTTGAGAACCAGCAGCCGTCGACTCTTCCTTCAATGTGCCCTTATCCACTGCTACTTCTACCTCAAGTCTACTTATTGATCTGCCATATTTTGTCGATAACTTTCATTCGTCTACGTATCTCCTCATTCCTGATTCAATCTCGAAGTGTAACCTCGGGCATACTAACTAAATGTTGTGTTGGTTTTATACTCAAAAAAACTCGGAAACTAGCCGACGGATTGACTTGAAATTTGTAGACAAAATTCAATCCGCTTCAAAGATTGATCTTATCTATATTTTGCGTCATAATATAATCTCGATCGCGAGAAAATCGCTTCTATTTACTACGCTATCTGCCGAAAGCGTGTAGAACTCACTCGCCATCGCGAACCGCTGTCACATTTAAAGTGAAAGTTAGCCGTTGTTATGGCGGCCGAGTTATTATAAGACTGAGCCACAGCGAAGCGTGCAAGGGTTCAGATAGTTAATCATAACTTACACACGCAATCGAACAAACACTCTGAGGTACAGAAACTCGATACTCCATCAGCATTTTCGAAAACCAAGCGTTTGAACTACTCGACTAACACTGCTGAAAGTAGAAAACAGTTTCTTCAACAGAATCAATTCAAACCTTTTGTACCGGTGTACCTTTTAAAGTAAATTATAAGTATGATACCTGAAAAGTACATTTTCAAAGGAAGTTATAAAATACCTCGTTGTCATGAAGATATTGTCTCAACAAGCAGACAAAGAGGAGGCGAGTCGAGTAGTTCCTGTAACTTCTACGGTAATTTGATAAGTTTTAACAAAGGTTCCAAAGTTACTTTACCTGAAGCGACCCCATATTAGCATATATATGACACGCAATTAAATTATACATACAACAGCATTATGTCACAGCAACCGTGTGATGGGAAAATTATGAAATTCAATTTTATAAAGTTAATAAATAATTTTCACTAGACATTCAAATTAGTCTTGAGAGAAAATTCATGATTAAAATCCCTTTTTTGTATTATGACACCATTTAGGTTAGCTCTTTCAGTAAAAGCCTTTTTTAATTAATGTTTTTTAAAATATTTTTAAGGATCATAAAATATAATACTATTTTAGTAGATTTTATTATGAAAAGCTGTTGTGCACAGATAATCATATACTTTTTTGAGTTGTGTATAAATTATTCAATTAAGTAAGCTCCGTCAACCTCTATTAAATATTTTCTGTTGACATCCCTGCTCTTTTCGTAGAGTACCTATATTTATTTTCTCTTTTAGTTCTGTCTATCATAATATAAATGATGTGAGTATTGATACTTTTTCAGTTGTGTATAAATTATTCAAAGTAAGCTCCGTCAATCTCTATTATTTTGTATTGACATGCGTGCTATTAACAATTGTCATATATACTCAATATTATAAAATTTCCTCCATTAGTTCTGTCTATCATTTTTATTTATTGTTACGTCCAGTTCAAATTCATTGTGTATTCTTACCAATCAGAACTATGGCACTTGAGCAGCAGGTATTTACAGTGACACAAACAATGTAACAGCTGCTGGAACTGCTCTATCGACCGTAGCATTCAGGATGAAGTATCAGGAAGGGATCACTCATTACATCCCTTACTCACTAACTGAAACACAATCACGGTGTTCTTCTGTATCTTCTGTCTAATCGGTAGCAATATACCGATTCACTACCGATCAATACTAATAATAAATCTGTAAGTGTAGGTATTGTATGTATGTTAAATTTATGTAAAACTTGCTTGCCTATAGATACAATCGGTAGCAATATACCGATTAGACTAATATAATATTAGTAGTTAATCAATACTAATAATAAATCTGTAAGTGTAGGTATTGTATGTATGTATGTATGTATGTATTGTATGTATGTTAAATTTATGTAAAACTTGCTTGCCTATAGGTACATTAAACTGTATGCTGTATGTCACATAAATATTAATACTGCAACGACGATGCATTACTTAATGCTTTTCATGCCTACATAATGAGCTCATCTTCAGCTAATGAAGTGTTAAAATTGGAAATCTTCTATCTTCATTATTCAATCTTCATACGGGGACATGCCGACATTATTAGACATTATTTATACTAAATACATTTGACACGCTAATTAAAGTATACTAATGTATACTAATTAAAGTGTAATACACTTGGTATTACACTTACTTACAATTAAATAATTAATCTCTATATATATATTATATTCTATATCTATACTATATTATAAAATAATATCAATGTCCGCTTCTATGTGTTTCTCCGCATATTCTTCTAAACCACCCAGCGGATTTGGATACAGTTTTCAGTAATAGAAAGAGCGATAAACTAGCAAGGATTGTAAATAATTTGCAGAAAAATACTGGCTGGATCCGTGCGAAGCCGGGAATTATAACTAATTAGATCAAAATATTTATTTGGTCAGCAACTTTTTTTGACTGACCCTAGTACCTACTTGCTGACCAAATATGTTTCTTAGCTGATCAATCATTTATGCCGATAGATTAAATAGACAAACTAAGACACGCCTCAGAAACGAAAATCTAGGTATAAATGTAAATAAATATTGTATCCTTTTTTATGAGCTAAAAATTAGACGAATGCTCCGACTGTTAAGGGATTCACAAAGGCGAATGACATTGACGATTTGACCTTCACCGATATGACCTTTAGAATGTTTATATATATCATACTAATTCCGCACGAAAAACACAAACGTAATCCACACCTCAACGCAGTCACTGAGACACTGTAGCTCCATATATTTAGAGTTCCGAGGCGGCGGAAACAATTCAACAGGCCTGATAAATGTGGTTTTTTGTACTTTTCATTAAAACTACATTAAAAAAAAAATAAAAAAATCAATATATTTTTTTAAAATGATATTGACTTATTATTCGGTGTAGGAATCAGTTGCGCGCAATAAACCGTTTTCGCAACAATTTTCAATATAAGTCAAATTCTTCTTATGTTCTAACTTTTATTGTGGGGTTTCTACTACTTTGATGGAATTTATAAACAATATAATTTGTTCTTCACATGTTTAAGTCTAACATATATTTTTTTCAAATCAATTGCATTGACAGTTTCTTCTAACATATTTTTTAAAAAATGCAAATTTTTAGGATTGGCGTGTATTTACACCTTAACCAAGTATAAATTGATATAATTATTATCGAACGCCATATAGAGCATTCCCATACAATTGCATAACAATGAATTAGCACTTCACAGTATATTTAATGTTGTCAATGAGTTATCCGCAGTTCCGTTGAACTACTAACGAATTATTACACTCATCGAGTATTGATGCACCTTTTACATACACAAAATATAGAGCCGCTATAAAACTGTACTATGAGTTACGATAATTTGGTTTTCACAATGGATTGTGTGGATGCATATCTATAGATAAATTGTTTTCCAATTGTACACTTTATTCAAAACTAGCTGGAGCTCACGACTTCGTCCTGGTTGAAAAATCCGTACTAATATTATAAATGCGAAAGTTTGTATGGATGTATGGATTGATGGATGTATGGATGATTGTAACTCTTTCACGCAAAAACTGCTGAACCGATTACCATGAAATTTTGCATGCATGTTGTCTGGGACACCAGAAAGCACATTTCATTAAGTAACTTTTAGAAAATCTTTGAATTCAGTATTACTAACTTTTAAAAATAACATAAAGGCTATATAACATCACGTTGCGACTAATAGGAGCGAAGAAACAGTCGAAAATGTGGAAAAAAACGGGGAAAACTATTCATCTTTGAGGGCTTCCGTTGCGTGCGCTGCGAAAACCGTTCGAGATACCCAAATGATTCCCAAAATAACTATTCCACGCGGACGAAGTCGCGAGCACCAGCTAGTGAGACATATTCTTAGGACGCCCTGTATAGATACTTTTACTAATAATACATAAATGATGAATAGTAGGTTGATATTTCAAAGGGATATTACAATCCAAATAATAAACTAACAGTTAATAAATTAATGAACGAATCTACAATTCAAAATATAAGTCAAATAGAATCTGAGTTTTAATTACATAGCTATAGAGCTGTTGATCGCTTGCTATCGCTTAATGGAATCATCATTATCTTATTCTAAACAATGAAGGCGATCGTCATCTGTCATGATTAAAGTTGTCATAGATTATTGATATAAATCGACCTTGTAGTAAATTCGGAACAACGATTTAGGCCTTGCAATATAGACTAAAACTTAGTAAATAAATGTGAATTGGTTTCCTAATTTAAATGGAATTCTAAGGTACCTACATTGTTAGAAAACTTTTCATTTGGATTTAAGAGGGAAGAATAGTAACCCTACGTACTCGTCCATACAAAAAAAAAATGGTTTTCCACTCCTAAATATTTTCCAATTTCCATGTTTTTTTTTGTATGTTATTAACACAATGAAGTTTATAGGTTTTCCTTTTTTCATAATTTGCAATAGATTCAAACTTATAGGCACCTCAAATAACTTGATTTTTGTGATCAAAACTTTGTCGAATTAAACCGTTTGTTTTATAAAAACAATCAATTTTTTTAAAAAAAAGCGAAACCTATAAATCTAGAATATATTATGCTGAAACGATCGACATGAAAATCAAAGTGATTTGTTGAGATTTAGTTAGTGGAAACTGATTTTTCCCGAAATGGAAATTTCATCAAAAAAAGTACCTATTGTCAGTCGCGAGCTTCAACGCTCTCTGTCGCACGATGTCCCAGGGCAAGAGCGCACGAGCTTATAGCATGTGTTTTCCTAAATACCTATTTCGTCAGGATCGCAGAGCTATAAATACCTATACTTTCCTCTTAAGGCGCTTAGTGCCATGAATAAGGTACTTTCTTAAGGATACCTTACTGAGTCGACTTTAACAGTGCAAGTATTCTCCGAAGTATTTTTAACGTTAGGTTACTTTGAGAGGTCAAATCAAGAGAAGGAATTATGTTTACAAAAATAGGCTACAATGAAAGACAAAGGACCGATGTTTTTAAACGGACGAAACTGCTTGGATTTTTATTTTCAAGGACAGAATTAACTGAGATAATAATTTGTCAAGCATAATTACATTAAAATAGATTATTTACTAAAGCCTGCTTATATACTAATCTATAATAATAGAAAGGGAGAACAATTTGTATTTTTGTTTAAAATGAATAAACTCAAAAACTAATACAATTTTGAAAATTATTTCACCTATAGAAAGCTACATTATCAGTGAGTAAGATGGGCTATCAATCAATAATAAACCTGTAAGTGCAGGTATTGTATGTATGTATGTATGTATTTATGTTCCTCCATAACTCTTAAACGAATTATGTAACTGATTTTCATGAAACTTGATAGATAAATATTTAGACGTACGGGACATAGGATACGCTACGTTTCACGCGGGCGAAGTCGCAGGCGCCAGCTAGTATTTTATAAAGTTACGCGGTGTAAGTCGCATACAACAGCTAGTAAAATACAATAGAAATAAAATGCATAAAATTAAATTAAAATTTGTTTCATAAAAATACCAATAATTTACAATATCACTCTTTTATTAACACCCGCATAAACTGTTGTAATTGGATTCAGTTTCAACGCCGAATTTTGTTGCAGATATTATTCGCCGCTTAATAATTTCGAGTATTCCGCTGCTCATCGGTTGTTTTGTCTCGCGTTCTTGCGAAAGGATCCAATTACAGACAAAAGCTAAAATATTTAACTTGGAACTTTTGAAACAATCTCTTTTCTGAGGTGTTTCCGCCTAGCTACAAATATTTACCACCCCCTAAGGCAGTTGTCCCACCGCCGGCGAATAAGCGACTAAGACGAGTTGCTCAGCGATGCTCGCTTGGCGATCAGGACTCGCTGATATATCAACCAACGCAGCGTTTGATCTTCCAAGCTGCGTCTTTCACGTCCAGGGAGGTAGTTTTATGTCCCAAAAAAAAAAAAAAAAAAAAAACACCCCTCTTTATTTCGTCGATAACACGTACTTAGTTCGTGCAGGACTAAAGCCCGGTTTCCACGGCGAGCGGAGCGGACTCCGTTCTCGCACGACTCTTTTTGCTCGCTGAGTCCTTTCGCTTGCCTATTTGTTGGTGGAAATAAAAGTATGCAGTTTAATCGTGCGAGTTTAACGGAGTCCGATCCACTCGCGGTGGAAACCAGGCTTAACCGGCTAGCCGCCCCGAGCGAGTGGTGCAAGTAATAAAATAGGCAAAAACACTCACAAAAAAACACTCGCACAAAAACACTTGCTTATATCCGAGCGACAAATCTGTCGAAACTACACACTCGCATCTCGCTGCCCGCCAACTCGTTTCTAGTTACTAGCCCTAATCGCTACTCGTTCATCGTCGACGGTCGGACAACTTACAGAAGAAAGTTTACAGCATGCATGCTCTTGTGTTTCTCTGAGTGGAGTAAGAGATGCCAGAGCCTAATTGCCTATTAAGTATATCTTCCTAATCTATACTAATATTATAAAGCTGAAGAGTTTGTTTGTTTGTTTGAACGCGCTAACCTCAGGAACTACTGGTTCGAATTAAAAAATTATTTTTGTGTTGGATAGATCATTTATCGAGGAAGGCTTTAGGCTATATAACATCACGTTGCGACTAATAGGAGCGAAGAAACGGTCGAAAATGTGGAAAAAAAAACGAGGAAAATTATACGTCTTTGAGGGCTTCCGTTGCGTGCGCTGCGAAAACCGTTCGAGATACCCAAATGATACCCAAAATAACTATTTCACGCGGACGAAGTCGCGAGCACCAGCTAGTCCCTTATACTTATTCTCTCAAATGGTGGTTTGATTGAATAACGCATCATAACCTGCTACTACCAAGTTGTTAAAATGCTTGACGACTTTCCACTTTATGTCAACGCACTAAAGTTTATTGTTATCATCATATAATATAATACCTATTACCGTCATTGTCATATTTTGTCCAGTACACGTACACCTACTTCAAATAGCAAAAAGTCAAGTCTCATGTCTTTGTAAAAGAAACCTTATAAATATTAACATTGAGTTGAATTGAGAAAAATATACAATTTCTAAGACGAAAGTGCATTTTACATTAAAGTAGACGGAAAAGACTTTTCCGGAAAAGACACCTAGTAACTTTCTTAGGTAACATGCTCAGTGAAGATTGAATGGGTTCTAATATTATATGCGATACACACTGCAGTGAAAAATAGTCAACAATTCAACGAAGTAGATTTTCGAATGTTAGAGCTGGCATACTTTAAGTCCTACGATTTTTTTTTTTAAGTCAAGGCAGCCCTTGGCCGCGATCTCACTTGTTGTAAGGTGCAGATGCGGCCGAAGGTGGACCAGGCTTACCTAGTAAGTGCCCATTTATCCTACACTAGCTGGTGCTCGCGACTTCGTCCGCGTGGAATAGTTATTTTGGGAATCATTTGGGTATCTCGAACGGTTTTCGCAGCGCACGCAACGGAAGCCCTCAAGAATATTTCCCCGTTTTTTCCACATTTTCTTCGCTCATCGATTGTTTCTTTGCTCCTATTAGTCGCAACGTTATGTTATATAGACTAAAGCCTTCCTCGATAAATGATCTATCCAATACAAAAAGAATTTTTCAATTCAAACAAGTAGTTCCTGAGATTAGCGCGTTCAAACAAACAAACAAAAAAACTCTTCACTTTATAATATTAAGTATAGATTTGAAGACCCCGAGGTTGTAATTTTGAGGAAACACAGACGCAGGCAATGAGTTCCACTCCTTAGCAGTTCGGACAAGGAAGGTGGAACTGTAACGCTGTAACTGTTCATAGATATATTCCGAAATATTTTCGGATAGGCATTTGAGGTAAACTGAAAACTTAGTTACAAATTCAAAAGTATAAATCTAAGTAACAAAATTTCAAAAAAAATAACTAACATAGATACAAGTTCAAAAGTGTAAAACCTAGAGGAGAATCAAAAAAACGTGATACCATCAGATCTAACGACGCAAACTCACGAAAAGGAAAACTGCCAAAAATGTACCCCGATAAAGTTAACGTCTGTGTGGACAGCGTGGTTTGTCGGTTAGGAATAGACGTCTGTAACACCCAAAGTACATATTTCTATAAACTTTCCAGTTACATCTAAGTACGGAGCCAAGACTTGGTGTTAAATCACAGAGCAAACGCAGCGAGCGAACCTAAATCCATTTTATGTACCTATAGTAAGCGTGGTATTAACTCTTCTGTGTTATTGTTCTAGAAAAGCCATATCGCTAATTTGAAATTATAGACAAAATCTATACTAATTATTATAAAGCTGAAGAGTTGTTTGTTTGTTTGTGGTTGAACGCGACAATCTCAGGAACTACTCGTTCGAATTGAAATATTCATTTTTTGTGTTGGATGCCTACTTTGGATAGTCCATTTATCGGGCTATATAACATTTTGAAAACGGACGAAATCGCGGGCAACAGCTAGTTTTATTATAACAGCTTTTAAAATACATCATAAAATATTTTATATTCCGTTAAAATGAAATTTTATTTTGAAACTTCGCACGGAGTTGAAACTTTTCAGTAATCCTTTCTTAGCGAATACTTACGCTTGTTAAACTTATGTTTCTAAACCCCTAAGTACCAATTTTTCATTACTAGCGAGCCTCCCCGACTTCGCACAGATGCAATTTTTTTTCTGCAAATTATATACAGACGCAGAAAGCGTCTTATATATTATTATATTATGTGGGATCTTCTTCTTGATAATAATAACTCATTTGGCTCGATTAAACTGCGTCTTTTATTTAAAATTAAATTATGCAAGTAACACTTCTTTACACACGTGTATTATTATTATTCTCATATATTTATTTTATTTCTTAATTTTAAATTTTTTTAAAATAATTATATCAAAAACAATAAATATTATAAAAAAAAACTTAAAACTAGATTGCCGCAGGTAGCGGGGCAAGGCCCAAGCTAGCGGTGGTTAGGGCTGCAGGGTGAGGAACCTCCTGACAATTCGTGCCGTGTCAAGAAGTGCCGCCTTCTGTATCTTATTATTATTATTATTACGAGTATTCTTTATTCGTAGCGCACGACTACATTTATACGCCATCTTTCGGCTCACTCCTTTTTACCTCATTCACTCTGTTCATCTTCTATATGATACGTTCCGTTTAACAAAAAAATCAATCTCAATATTACAATAATATCGCACCCTTTCTTTTTTTAATCCTACTTATATATATTTTTATATTTATTATACTTTCATATGATTACTGACAAATTTAAAATCGGAGAATTTTCTACTTCCCATATTCAATTACAGTAAAAAGTTATAGTTATCTTTTCCAGTAATTTAGTTCAAGCCAAACCATACTATGGTTGAATGCTTTTAAAACTAACTCCGCGCCAGTAAACCCATCTTTATCTGTCTTGGTGGATTAAGAAAGGACATTTTCAATTCTTAACGGCAACAACAGAATTTATTGAAGTAGTAACAGTTTTAAACAGAAATCTTATTATTATTACCACATCTGCTGTCTGTTTTAGCCCATTCAGTATGCTATAGATTTTCTAAACACTATGTATAATATAGTGCTAAAATTGAGCTTGCTAAGCAATGCTGACTGTATGGACACATTTCTTTGAATAAATTATTTTTCACATAAAACTTTCATGTGTCTTACCGAAGATGGAAGCAAAAAGAAAGATATGATACATTCTTATACGACAGTCAATAAATGAGCTACATTCCAC
The DNA here is from genome assembly GCA_947623395.1 of Synanthedon tipuliformis. Lineage (NCBI taxonomy): Eukaryota > Metazoa > Arthropoda > Insecta > Lepidoptera > Sesiidae > Synanthedon > Synanthedon tipuliformis. The sequence continues at coordinate 3,475,495 of OX392431.1, read as the reverse complement.
AAAATCTGTCTCCGTATTTTTAACGTGATGTATATGCAAGAGCAAGACTGTGTCATTAGAGCGACTAGGGAGACTAGCGACTAAAGCGCGATTAGGGAGTCACTAATATTTCTTTTTGCTTTCATTCACACCTTTTGGAACAAGAGAAAATGTTCTGAATAGGTATTACCTATTGGAAAGCTAGTTGTTTAAGGTTAAAATCACCAAAAACTAAAGTAAAGTCGAAGATTTTGCGATTTGTCGGCACTCGAAATCTCATTCATTCGAGACAAATATCATAACAAATTAGCCAAAAATCGCAAGGTCTAATAAGGTTACTTCGACTAGTACCTGAGAGATATTAAAAACGACATTACTGTCACGTTGAGTTAAAATGAAAAAAATCTGTTATCATATTCCGAATTTTTTACGACGTCATCAAATCTTTTACGACCGGTGGCTATGCATTTAGGGTCGTTCGAGTTAATAAAAGCTGTCAGTCTTTCCTCTGTCGAAGTGATTTTTACATTATATTTTGCGCATTTCTACCTATATATCCATTTTCTCTCACAGAACTGCTCACATTTTATTACGTGAATCCGCTATTTGACTAATTTTAGAAAATCGTTTTAAATTATTCTATATTACATAATAAGCACACTATATTGATATTTCCGGGAGATGTACTGTATTATTAATAAAAATAAATGTTAACGTTTAAATTTCCAAAACCGCGCCAAAAACGCTGTTTCTGTAATGGCGCTGGTCTTTGATACGTGTGACGTCACACGCTAGTAAACAAACAGAACTGAATGATGACACAGATAACTAATATTCAGTGAATAAACACAATTTATTACTCTATGTCTGATATGTTTACTAGCGTACGACGTCATCAGAGTTGCAACCAGTCACAGGGCGTTTCGGGGCCAAGATAAAATTTCAAAAATTATGATATATTTTTTTTTCCATCGTCCAGATGAATAGTCCAGATCTTAAGTTTTAAATCAACTTTCATTTTCCATATAATTTGAACCGACTTCTCTTAGTAAAATATGGCAAAGATGAAAAATCGTGGAGCATTTCGAGAAAAAAAATCAAAAAAGCAATCCTGATACAACTGCCTGAATTACACTCTGACTAACGATGTATGGTAGCATGGCTTGGAATAGTTCAGAAATTCATTCCTTTGATTTGTTGTCATTTATCGATACGAGAACGAATTTCGACCAACTTGTTTGAACTTTGATTTTATTTCGTGTAATCATACATCGTCGATGGGAGAGTTCTTTGAAATATTTGATGATCGAATAGTGCCTTTTAAAGTAATCGTAGAGCTCTATGAAATTAAAATTCTAATGAGAAATAGAGGTGCTACGAGCTACGACAAAAGCAGTGGGTTGGATTTCTTGCGGTTGAGATTATGATCATTTCACACTTAAAAATACAATAACATTTAAATATACAAGCGAGTTCAGTGCTTTTTCCTTATACCAAGTCATTTTTAAAAAATATCTATTCTTAATCTTACCTGTACACAGTTTTGACAACATTCCTGTAATAACTTTAACAGTAATATAATACAACTAATAAGAGTGTTTATAACTACAACTATGTAATGAAATTCATCATTAATTTGTATATATATATTGTTTGATGAGTATTCCATAGATATTAATAGTTCCATAGTTAGTTAATACTCCTAACATCCTCTGCATTGTTTACTTAATGTTTGGTAATGAATATGACGGATCAAATCAACATAATTATGCTTGTTTACGCGTAGTTTGATAATTACTACAAATAGGTCAAATGAATTCAACTTAAAATTAATTTTTGTTATTTTAATTTGTTTCATATTATTATTAGATATTACTCCGACTTATACGTTACTATTTGTCCCAGTCTATTTGTCATTCCAGGGATGGGATGGGATGGGATGACTACCCTAAGCGTCAGTTCACTTCGAAACCTTAAAGTTTATAATCATAAAAAAAAACAGTATAACTCACAATTCTCTCCAAATAAAAAAAAAATTAAAGCAGTTTGTAGGGCTGGATACTTTACCTTTGTCTACAAGTACGTGCAAGGTTATCCATTAATGATGAGACACCCTGTGTTATCTTTTGTTTATAGTCAAATTTCGATCACAAGGCGACCTTGTATTCTTGTATAATCTAATAATATTCTCGTGTCGCGGTGTTTGTTGCCAAACGGTTTTGTTGCCGCGGTGGCTGGACCGATTTTGATGAAATTTTGTGTGCTTATCGAGTAGGTCTGAGAATCGGCTAACATCTATTTTTTATACCCCTAAATGTTAAGGGTGGTTATACCCCCTTAACATTTAGGTTTTTTATACACCAAAAATTTATTTTTTATTTTTTCGCAAATTAAATTCAAATTCAAATCATTTAATTACAAGTGACATGGGTTAATGAACCAGTTCTTATTGGCTTGAATATGCCGCCTCATGCACTGCCACGTCTGACGTGTAAAACAACGTTTGCCGGGTCAACTAGTTATTATATGTATATTTATTCTATCAACATTAAACCTCTATTGACGCTGACTGCAACCAATTTAAAATTGCTTTATGGTTTAAATCAAAACAACATCAAAACAAGTTGAGTTCGAAACTAACCGGAACTGTCGACATAATTGAACCAATCAGGTTAAATCTATTGGCATTATAATCAGCAATTTTAGTTCGAGTTTGATTTTAGAACTAAATGTTGTACTAACGGTTAAGATCGGACAGTTCGGAAAGTTTAACTTGTACAGAAAAACAAACACTCTGCTATTGATTAATTGTTCAGTTTTGTTGGAGTAATATTTATGTCCAGGATATGATTAGTTAAATTTTTTTTTTTTTTTAAACATTGTATTGTATATTGACGACTCGTTTGGAGTGGCTAGTAACCCTAGCTGTTAACCAAGCGGTCGCGGGTTCGAATCCCGCTAGGGGCAAATGTTAACATTTTATCATTGTACCTGAGTCATGGATGCTTTGTATTTATAATATGTATGTATGTGTTTACAAAAAAAAAGTAATCTATGTAGTATATCAAATGTCTAGTAGGTATCCATAATACAAGCATTAATTGCTTACTGTGGAACTAGATGGTGCTGTGTAGAATGTGTGAAGATATTTATTTATTTTTGTTTACCTGACAAATTGCATACCAATCGATAGAATATACGCAAACGTTAGGTTAACTATTTTTTTCTTGTTATAAATATTGGGTATGCTAAACAGACAAGTCAATACTAATATTTTGCACTCGTCTGTTTGATATGATTTTATATGCTATGTGTTTATAATATTGATTCGGGTTAAAGATTGGTATAATAATTACCCTTGGAATAATGTTCAAATTAAAAATATATAAGTATTTAAATTTTCATCAGTATTTTCGAGTAAATACAGAATAATTATTCACATTGAAAGATGCGTAGAATGAAAATCAACATTTCGTTATATTATTTGCTTTTAATCTTGCAGAACTAACTAAATATTTTTCTGTAAGAGCTCATCAACCGTATGATTGAACTTCAAACATTCACAGATTAATCAAATTTCACAGAAGCGACGATCAATCAAAACGTAATTAGAAAATTTAAATGAACATTTGTTTACTCTACATAAGTATATAACGCTAATCATAATTTTTATGGTAATAATTGTAGTGTATGCATCATGGATTTGTTCACTGGCAACATTACAAACACAGTCTAAAACGTACCACGTGACGGATGCCAGCGATCCACGGGGATAAGTTAGTCGCGTGTGTGTCCGGGAGTGATGCGTGAGCATATATAAGTGACTCTATTGTGTGAGCCTCGGAGAGTATAAGAAAGGGCACTACAATACTTTTAGTCCAAATACTTTTATCGTCCGACCGATATAACAGAACTACAATTCCAACTATATGATATGCGGACATACTCGTACGACCTCTTTTCGCGAACGCGTTCATTCAACTGTCTGATACCTTTTCAATATCATTCAATATCATACCTTTTCTATCTCACCGAATGAATCTGAATAAATGAGTAACGCTTTTTGGAACGTCGCAGAGCAATTTTTACTTCTTTTTTTTTTTTTTTGAATCACCACGGTTGTTTGCACTAACTCCCGAGATACAGGCGCCCAGCCTAGTTTGGGAGTTAGAGAATTATGTAAAACTATGTTAAAATAAAAAAATAAAAATTGTGTAATTAAGTTAGTGTAAATGTGTTTTTTGTACAAATAAAGATTATTATTATTATTATTACTTTACTATCCACTAATCAATCAACTTCAGTCGACATAAATAGCAACTCTAACAAAGATAAATAAATATTTGTGTCAACAGCAACAGCCTACTGCTGGGTATAAGGTTCTCCCCCAAAGCTCGCCGCCTTGGGTCGACATGGTGACGATATAGACAACTTTGGTTCTTCGGCGAATTTCAGAAATTCTGACTATAGAAAGCTACATTACCAGCTACTATCCGTACTAATATTATAAATGCGAAAGTTTGTATGGATGTATGGATGTATGTATTGATGTTTGTAACTCTTTCACGAAAAAACTACTGAACCGATCACCATGAAATTTTGCATACACGTTGTCTGGGACACCAGCTAGTAGGCTATATTTTTTAAAGTTACACGGACGAAGTCACGTGCAACACCTAGTATTAATAAGTCATCAAACCTACGTCATTGAATTATGGAAACTTTGTTATTAGATTTTATCTCACTTTTGATCCACTATTCCCATAGCTCCGCTTTCATACTTCGTTACCTACAACTTATATCAGTAATCACTAGAGACTGGCCTAAAACACATACCTGCCTAGGTTTTGTTATTGACATTTAATTCGATAACATAGGACACGTCATTTATTTGTTTACGAGCTCTTTCTCTCGACCTTGTAACTCTTTCACGCCAAAACTACTGAACCGATCACCATGAAATTTTGCATACACGTTGTCTGGAACACCGGAAAGGACATAGGGTACCTTTATCCAGAAAAAAAGTACTGCTCCCGAGGGATCATCTAAAATTAAGGAAACTAACTCCTGGCTAAGTGTAATAGCAATAACAATGCCAGGCGATATATTGCTTTGTCAACGCGGACGAAGTCACGGGCACCAGCTAGTAATATTATAAATGCGAAAGTTTGTATGGATGTATGGATGGATTTTTTGTTTACGAGCTTTTTCTCTCGACCTTGTAACTCTTTCACGCAAAAACTACTGAACCGATCACTATGAAATTTTGCATACACGTTGTCTGGGACACCAGAAAGGACATAGGGTACCTTTCATCCAGAACGTGGACGTTTATTCATCTAGAAAATAAAAGATAGGGTATTAGGAAGACATAGGGTAATTGGCTCTGGCATCCCTTACAATAGCACACATGCTTTTTCATATTTCACTTTGGTAAATGTAATATTATCGCTATGATAACACTGATAATAATAGTATTCTGCCACATCAAATCACACGGTACGTGAATCGAGTATATCCGGGAATGTCATATATAAATTATACGCCCGTGTTAGTGAATACGGAATCAGGTTACATTGTTTATGTGTCACGGGGGAGGTCGTGTTTGGAAGCACAATGTGAATTGTTGTTCAAAAAAAACTATTGCATATTAAAACTGATGTTTGCGATTGCATGTGGCCAAACGGCAAAAATTCTAACGGTCCATTTGATCGTGTGGCCACAAGCAACGCCAAAGTTTTTGCAAATACTCTACTGATCTTAGGACTAAACATAAGTGATTTAGGAAGTTCCTAATCCCTTATCATTAATCCGAAGATGTTATTCACTTGTCGAAACACACCAGCACAAGTGCTAATCCCTTATCATTAATCCTAAGGCGTTATTCACTCGTCGAAACACAACAGCACAAGTGCTAATCCCTTGTCATTGATCCTAAGATGTTATTCACTCGTCGAAACACAACCGCACAAGTGCTATTATCATACGGTGGTCTTCTGTAAGAAGGTGCTATTGCGGCAATATGGCTGCACAATTCATGACAGCAAAACGCAGTATGCCATTACTAAAATATTATGAAATATATAATTATGTGTCACATAATTTTATGGTTTATTAATATAAATGATGCATATTATACCAATGTTTACGTAAGCATGCTTTTGTGACAAGGAGTAGGGGGCGGTTTAATATTTGTAATAAATCTGCTTATGTAATACTAGAACAGGCCTTATACGCGACGGTAAGTAGCCACCTACCCTACCTACCATATAGTTCACCGTCATAATGTGTGCCGATCTTAGCATAAAAAAAACTTTAAAATGTAATATGCACAATTTGCCATGCCACTACTAAAGTTTGCTAAGTTATTAAGTTTCGATTTCATCATTTTTAAGTGACAGTAACTGAATATAAACTAATATTCCCAAAATAAGTCGAAACCTTTGACATTATGTTCCTATAATACGAACATTGAAAAGATTTAACCCGAAACAAAATCCTCCATTAAAGACCTTGTTAGAGAATATATAAAATATGTATTCACAATAAGAGGCCATTATTTTCTGAAAGCAAACCTGAAAAAAGCTATAGCCTCCAAAAGTTATCGAATATCAAAAGGCTTCATTATTCAAATATAACTTGAGAGATTCATGAGTGTGTCCAATTGGTTAGAACGTGTCTGTATTTTTCACTCACTTTTGGGTGTACGCAGAAAGTTTCGAGTTATGAAGCCAAGAAAAACTTTCAAACACTACCGACCTGCCCACAGCGTTACACGGGTGTATTTTTTTTCTGCAAATTATATGCTACACTTTCTCCTAGATAGAAGTGCAGTGCGGGTCTATTTTAATTTTTTAATTTTTTTAAGGATAAAGTTAGGTTCTTACAAATATATAGAAAAGTTAATGTCGAAATAATTCGACATAGCCTTTACATTGTGGCTACTGACACACGGTAGCTTAGTAATTTTAGAAAAATGTACCTATAGTTATCTTATAGGATATTTTCTAATACTATAAAAATACGCTAGAATCATTTTTCTTTTAATATATCCCGCAAAGATGTGTAAACTTTGGTAACAATAGCAAAATCAAACCCTCTGCCAACAGCCACAGTAAGGGAGGCAGTCTGGTAATAACTTACCATACTAGGAGAGGGAGAATCTTTGCAGTGCATATGTTACGGTTCATTACAAATAATTTGTATAGTTTTAAAATGTCCATTTTCATATTACACTAGCGATTCGCTTTCTTGGTTTACCCGGGATGCACATTTTTATTTTATATGTTAGGGTCGACAGACAGACTGACGGTCCACTTGATGGTAGGAGACTGCCGTCACCTATAACACAAGGAATGCCTAGAACACAGCAAGTGCTTACTACGCTTAGTAGGTAAGCGTGGTCCACCTTCGGCCGCATCTGCACCTTACATCAAGTAAGATAGCGGCCAAGCGCTGCTTTGCTCAATAAAAAAAGTGCGTTGTCGACTATATTACAGAAGGATTAAGAATAAAGGATAAGGAAGGGCATCTCATAAATACACAAACCTTCCTCGTTTATGCCTCTTTCCATAAGTGAAAATCGTATTAAAATCTATTGAGTGGTTTAGTAATTAGCGGAGAAACAAATATCGTGGACAGTTTCGACGACTTTGTTCCAAAATATTGTTTTTTTTTTCTAGTTTCGTAAAAACATACTTAATGAGATTTTATTTATTTATTTATTTATTTATTTATTTATAAAAACAGCAACAGCCTAGCATACTTAACATTCTAACCGTGTCGCTCAACACCTAGGTCCAGTGTGCAAGCCAATTAGAGCTGAACACATAAGTCACTTTTGGTACATAAGCTCCAGCAAACCAACTTCAAAAATTCGAAACGAAAATAAAATCTAAACAAAATGCATTACAACAAAAATTTTTAATACTATGTCAAATGTTAGAAAAATGTCAAAAGTAAAAAAAATCCAAAGTTAAAAAAAAAATCAAAAATCATAATTTAAAAAAATTATTAAATGAATTAAATAAATTAATAATTAAAAAAAAAACGCGATGCTATTACAAAATTAGTAGACATAATGCCAAATGTTAAAATTGAGAATTGTACTGCTACACGCTGACCTCCCCTACAGCAATAAAATCTTGCAGATTCACAGTAATATGGGGCCGCCATATGTCGCGTACATTTGAATCACAAATTACGACAAATATAGTTAATTCGAATTGTAATAGCGTAATTTTAGATGTAGAGGGTTGGAAAATTAAATGTATCTGAGGCGCAATAATTTCCTGGCTCATTTATTTAAATAAATAACTTTGTGTCTAAAGTACTTTTAAAAGCTTTTAATAAGATAATAAGGGTGCAATTTAATAAGATAAGATAATATTTACAAATTTCTTACAGAAAGCTACATTATCAGCAAGTAACATAGGCTATATTTTATGAAGTCGCCTTCAACAGTTAGTTATCATATATTTAGCTCACTCGGAACGAATACATAACTCTTATAGTTAGAAAATTAAATACATTAATTAAGAACAGTCCATGAAACCTTAAACAACAAATCAAAACATTAAAATGATAACTGCTCCTTCTACTGTATTATTAGTTGCCTCGTTAAATTAACGACCAAAAGCAGTGCCAGCTTATTTCACTAGTGGAGATAAACCTACTTCCACAACGATGGTATGCAAGCAATAAAACTTAGTATTACGTGTGAAATGGACTGTAAATTGCTCTCGTGTTGTTCGTAATGCTGCGGAGGAAGTCTCGTGTGTGAGCAGCCTTAAGTAAACCGCTACAATTAAGTCGCATCGTGTTGTGGATTGAAATTCTACTCGGTACATTTCCGGAATGAACTTGTGTCTTTTGAGAATAGACTGGGAACAGAATATAAACGCACACCTATCTACTGTGCCCATACTAATATTAAATTATCCATACTAATCTAATTACATATTATAAAATACTATCCATACTAAAGTGAAAGTTACTCTGTCTGTCTGTTACAAAGGTAAAGGTCACTCTTTAACTACTCAACCGATCGTCATGAAATTTTGCATACGTGTTCTCAGGGATACGGCGTACCTTTCCTCTAGAAAAAAAGTGCTGTTCCCAGGGGAACAAAACCTGGCCAAAGTGTTATACTTAGCAACAGGAAGTTAACCGTTATATTGCTTAATATATTTTTATTTTTTAATACGGACAAAGCTCGTAGTATACGCTATAGAAACTAAAGATTGGCCTTGATCAGATTGATCTAACAAAGCAACAAAGGATACTTAACGATTAAAAAAACACACACACACACACACAGTGCCCGCGCGAACTCATCATATACAATACAAGTAAATAAATAAATAAATAATTAAATATCTTCACACATTCCAAACAGCACCATCTAGTTCCACAGTGAGCAACTAATGCTTGAATTATGGATACCAGACAGTTGATATACTACATAAATACATACATCTATACTAATATTATAAAGCTGAAGAGTTTGTTTGTTTATTTGTTTGTTTGTTTCTTTGTTTGAACGCACTAATCTCAGGAACTGCTGGTTCGAATTGAAAAATTATTTTTGTGTTGGATAGATCATTTATCGAGGAAGGCTTAAGGCTATATAACATCACGTTGCGACTAATAGGAGCGAAGAAACAGTCGAAAATGTGGAAAAAAAACGGGGAAAATTATTCATCTTTGAGGGCTTCCGTTGCGTGCGTTGCGAAAACCGTTCGAGATACCCAAATGATTCCCAAAATAACTATTCCACGCGGACGAAGTCGCGAGCACCAGCTAGTACCTATATTATAAATACAAACATCCATGTCTTCAGGTACAAAGATAAAAATGTTTTCTGAAGCTTGGTTAGCTGTGATTTTGAGTAGCGACGCTTTAAACTTTGCATAAAGGCCATCTGCACTCGTATCTAAATATAGTTTTAATTTGATTTCATTTTGTAATAAAGAGACTTCATAACTAGCGTCTAGACAGCTATGGACGCATTAATCTGAAAAGTGCTTTCCAGATTAAAAGTATTTTTATAAAGCGACTGCACTTCGTTTTAAGTACCAAATATGTGAAAAAATATTTTTTAAATTTAAAGAAACTAGCTGACTCGTATGCATTGAAATCACAGTTTACAAAAAAAGGAAGTCTTCAAAATAGTTTTATTTAATACTAGCTAAAAATAGAATGAATTTGGGATGAATGCTAAAAATAGAAAGGAGTCCTTTCTATTTTTAGCATTCATCCCAAATAAAAATCTTCTCCGTTTAATGCACTTTTCATTGGTGAAAACCGCATGGAAATCTATTCAGTAGTTTATTAATAATATCTAATATCTTCACACATTTCACACAGCACCATCTAGTTCCACACTAAGCAACTTAATGCTTGTATTATAGATACCAGACAGCTGATACACTACATAGATTACTTTTTTTTTTTTTTTGTAAATACATACATATTATAAATACAAAACATCCATGACTCAGGTACAAAGGTAAATGTTAGCACATTAACATTTGTCCCTAGCGGGATTCGAACCCGCGACCGCTTGGTTAACAGCTAGAGGGTTACTAGCCACTAGACCAAACGTGTCGTCAAATCAGTTGCTGCGGAGAATTGGTTTGTAATAAACACGTACTTGTGCACATAATGTGCTTTATTAATTGTTACAGTCAGTGTGTACTCTGCCTAAGTCGAAGTTAGTATAACTGTTATCGGAGTTCACAGCTCACACACTCCCCGAGAACCAAGCCAAGTGTGACCGCACTTGCACTAAACAACTCCGTGTACTATTAACATCCACTTTAAGACGATAATTTACTATTTTGTGTTCATTGAATAACCAACTTATAAGTTAATTGTACAACTGTCTTAAAAGATCGAGTGGTTAAGGCTTCGATTTCCAGGTAGGCCAACTGAACAAATGAAATTTAAAGTAGGCTCTAAATCCAGTGGTGGAATAGTAATTTTTATAGGTTTGGAAAGCACGGTTAAGACATAAATTTACCGGCTTCACTCTGCCAATAGGACTCTTCTATCTTCTTATTTTATCTGAGACAAGAAATAGCACAAAACTTAAACATACAAATTCATTTAATTTTATTTAAAAAAAAATTAAAGCTACTATATACTTAACATTAAACTGGATGAAAACAGAACAAGCATGATTAGGACATTTAATTTTTCTTCAATTTGAAAACTGTCTACGACGCAATATTCGCTCTTTAAAGTTGACGAAGCTTTATTTGTACATTTTGTCACTAAAATGTCAACGTAATCAGGAAACTTTGATAGATAAGCCAACTGACAGATAAAGTTGTTAAAGGCGTAACTCACTGGAAGCTAATCTCGCTGACGAGGAGAGGGATCATGTAGCCTCAACGCACACTGAAGATTTTTTCGTGTAGGTACCTTTATGTTTTTGTTTAAGTAGTGGCAAGTGTGGCGGCAGTAACCAGAACCACGCCCTTGCAGAAATGAAATAACAGCACATTTGCTGTTATGTTTCTGTAAGTGAGTAAGGGATGCCAAATCCCATTTCCATATATGCCGTCCCCAATCCCTTATCCTTAATACTATTGTAGTCGACAGCGCGCACCTGTGTTTCTTGTTTTATAGACTACGGTAGCCACATACCATCAAGAGGACCGTCAATCTGTTTGTTTATTTATTTATTTATTTAATGGCTAACCTTACAGCATGTTACATTTAACACAAATACATAAAATATATTATTTTTTTATATAATTTATAGATTAGGTATATTATATAATTATAGATATTTTTTTTATATTTTTATAGATCGCGGGAACGTTGGAGGTCTGAAAATGTTATTTTTATAATTACTAATGTAAGGTAGATGAAGAGTCTGAAACAAAGTAATTGCAAAGAATAAGTGTAAGGTGTTCTTTAATATTTGTCATCTTGGACCCATATCAGTGACAACGAGTTTATTGAATAAAATGAACATGAGATTCGCACTTCTGCGATACCTGATTCTATTTTAAAAATAAATATTCTTCTATTTCGAAATGCAAATCCGAATTTCCTTTATTTTGTGACATTATATCAACTAGCTATTAATCGATTATCTTTTGGATAATATATTTTTCACCTCTCCAGCACGAAAAGGGTGCGTTTGATGCCTAAAAACTCGCAGAAAAATCGATTTTTGATGCGAACGTGACTCGAAATTCGAACACGCTATTTAACTCACAGGAATAAAGTTTTGATTTGATAGTATGTCCAGCCATAGCTAACTAGATTCGGCCGGCCATAGCCGACTAGATTCGGCCCGCCATACTCGCTGTTGAGGTGAAAAGTTGTATGTTTAACACGAGAGCAAATTTTTTTATGTCTCGTGCGTGCCTTTAAATCACTCACTTCGCTCAGTAGTCTATATTAGAATCACTTACTACGCTCGTGATTCAATTCTATAGACTACTTCGCTAGTTCGTGATTTAAAGTCTGCACTCGCAGCAAAAAACGATTTTGCTCTCTTGTTGAACAATATACTATTGTAATCGTTACATTACATCTTTGTAAAACTGAAACCAAAATAATAAAAAATCGTGCGTTTTCTAGATGAAATGAACATTCCTTGGAGACAATAATTGTAATAACCAATTAGTTAGATGTGAGTGCGTTGTGTGTGTCAAGCCCGATTCCATTTCCACTTTGCGACCAGCCGTTGGACGTCAAAGCACTAAGTCATTTCCTGCCGCAGGAAACCGGGCGCTACTCCCGCTTCCCGCCTGAAGGTCGCTCACTGAATTTTATTGCCAAAGAACAGATAACGTAGATATGGCACGTCTAATCAAATTTAATAAACACTTCAGGATCGGAAAATTTATTGATTTATCTTATTTTATAACAAAAAAATCTATAATAAATCTAATCTATACTAATATTATAAAGCTTAGCTGGTCGCGAGCACCAGCTAGTAAACACTATGTAAGGATCGACAAATTTATTGATTTATCTTATTTTATAATAATAAAATATATAACAAATCATTAATACAAGATAATAACAAAGTCTGTAAACTATTATTAGGTTTGTATAAAAATTTTATTTCACGCCAACATAACAACAATTTATCAACATGCCATGCCGAACTAACTGAATCGCATTTATAATATTAATACGATTTGTAACTCTTTCACGCAAAAACTACTGAACCGATCTTCAATTACCATGAAATTTTGCGTCATATTGTCTGGGACACCAGAAAGGACATAAAGGACCTTTCGGCACGGTCGCGGGCATCAGCTAGTGGTATAATATATAATCACACAAGATCATGTTTTTCTAAGAAACGCAAATATTTGTAGATGTGAAAAAAAAGTGAATATTGAAGATATCATATGTAGAAAGACAACTTTTGATATACTATTTATAATATACTACTCTCGATAATATATATAGTTAAATCCTAAAACGGAGTTTCAAACAAATTTTATTGTTACTTCAACAACTCAAACAAATCAAACGATCACAAGTAGGTTACTACAGTGTGGAAACCATTGAATGTAACATCAACATTGTTGACATGAATATTTTATCAAATTAATTAAATAATTAATAAATATCTTCCACACAGCACCATCTAGTTCCACAGTAAGCAACTAATGCTTGTATTATGGATACCAGACAGTTGACTATATAGATTACTTTTTTTGTAAATACATACATTATTATAAATACAAACATCCATGACTCATGTACAAAGGTAAATGTTAACACATAAAGATTTGCCGCTAGCGGGATTCGAATACGCGACCGTTTGGTTAACAGCTAGGGTTACTAGCCACTAGACCAAACGTGTCGTCAAATAATAATAATAATAATAAAATAATAGATACCTAAATTAAAAATGATTTCTTTTTACTTGCATTCAGTGATCTGTCTGCGCAATTGTTATCTTAATCTGTGACGCGCTCCCATTTATTTAGATTAAATATTTTCTTGGTACCCTTTCTGCAGCCTTTCTGTCATTGGTGTTTGCTCAGTTTGTCACGTAAGTAACTGTATTTCCTACTGAGTAATAGTGTTGTTAGCAAATACATACTTTGTTTGTATAAAATTATCTTCACTTTGTATTGGCTTTTGTTTGGGAATTCCTTTGAGTATCCAATTTTTTTTTATATCCAATTTTTTTTAAATTATATCCTATCCTATTATCCACAACTTATATTTTTTTGAGAAATGTTATTAATTTTTGAGCGTATATTTTTTGGAGTTAACTCTTTAAGAATCGATGGGTAGTCCAGGGTATGATTTACAGGAGTAAAATCAAATGTCACACGTTACGCGTTACAGGCTACAATATGCTTCAATACATATTAATATAATAATTAATATAATATATTATATTAATATGTTTTAATTATATTTATTAAATTATTTATTTATCGTTCACAAGAAGTAAACTCCAGTCATGTGTCGGAGCTGACACACACAAAATTTTTTTTTTAAATAGGTTTAGAGCTTGCAGTGAGGTTATTACTAAAAGAATATTTAGAATAGAGCAATAATGAGTACTTGCTCTACAGTGAAACTATACACAATTAAAAATAGGAAAGATTAGCCTTAATGCCTTAATGCTCTGTCTAAAGGGTCCGGGAGGGTAAACTTACTAAATGAACTTTTCAAAGTTTTTTCTGGTCTGGGGGCCTAGTGCGAGTTTTACTCTATCAAAAGTGTCGAACGCGTAAATGTCAATTTGTATGGGAATGAAGCAGCGCTACCTGGTGGCTAATGTGTAGGACTGCTTCAGTCCCATACAAATTGACATTTACGGCTTAGCCGTTCGCCAAAATCACCCGGGTTTTGTTTAGTATAAAAACTGCGCGGGTAGGCCAAGAAACCTTTCTGCCGAACGTTCATCTACACATATTCGATTCTACCGCCCGGCTATGCCTGCCCGACTACATGTAGTATTAGCAACCCTTTTTTTTTTGACGAGGAGAAATCCGCTTACAGATTCCCTACCGCTGGCTAGGCGATAGGGATATGTGGGGGTCGCCCAGCACCTGATGTTAGGATGTTAGCGGCACTGGGAATACCCACTAAAATTCCCCGATGCCTCCTTGCCCTGTGAGCGAGGTGAACCGGGCTCTGCCGAGGCTACTAACTCCGATCCACCCCCAGTAGGTATTAGCAACCCTAACAGTGAAAAGGTGAATTTTTTAAAGTGATTTAAATAAGACGATTGAATTAAATTCTCCGTAATTCATGTACATACAGAACTAACTAGTCGCATAACTCATCCAAGCGAATGGGGTGTCGTCAGTTCACGCCTCAACAAATTCAAGCGAACTTTCTTCTCTCCCCGTATAGACTTATGTTCGGATTAGTTTCTCGCAAGTAATAATCAAAGTAATCACTAAGTTTTACGAGCTTCTTCTGTCTTGTTCGTTATACAAATTGCGACGCTCTTGTTCTCTTTAAACGTTCTTGTTAAGCCTACTGGTTTAAAACTACTGGTTGGCCACCAACCAAACAGTTGCTAACAGCTTCTATATCGTTACCATTACATTTTACAAGGTAATTGTCAGTCCTGTTATTGTTCAGAGTGAGAAAACCGATCTATTCAACCAATTGATTCATGAAATGGCTGTATTAATATTGGTATCTATGCAGAATTCGATGGCTCGAAACTGTTTAGGTTTGAAACACACTGAGTTTTAAATTTATATAAAACTTTGATAAAAAACACTTAAACAGATCTTCATAAATTATAGCTTAAGCCTGTCCGAGACGGTCAAATGGTTTGATTCAAACCTTACGTTTGATCAAACCGTTTGAAGTCGCTTTGAAATAGCGTCAAATATTTCCAATTTCTATTTCGTCTTTGTCTGGCATTTTGGATACTACACACAACGTATCGCTCTAAAAATTAACACAAGACCTCATCAAGCTTTGACACAAAACATATCGCGAACACGTTCAAACGGCGCTTCAAAAACGCTTCAAACAAAATATAAATTTCCATAAAACGAGCTTCAAACACGTAAATGTTTGTCAAACCTGTCAAACCAACCACGCAAACGATCAAATTGGTTTGACTCAAACCAAAATCTACGTGTTTGAATCAAACCGTTTGACCTTCTCGGAGACCTTTTAGAACCGTCCGGATTAGGTCAGGTTTCGTCCAAAAAAAACTTACCAACATCGGAGTATATCCCCGACATCCGTTTGGGAGCTACGATTCCACACAAACGCACAGATACACAAACACACACGTAAAATTGATAACACCCCGTTCAGTGTAAGACACACTTTAGTACTGGTGGTAGGTACATTATATCCTGTTTGTCTCGAATGGTTAACAACAGTGACATATTGACACATAGGAGTCAGAACTTACAGAAATATTTTTTAAGGATTATCTAATTATTTATTAGTAATTGTTGCACGCGACTTCGTCCGCGTTGAAAAATAAAAATATAAAAGCAATAATAATTGAGCTCTTGTTGCTATAACACTTTGGCGAGGCGTTAGTTTTTTATTTTATTTTAGATAGTCCCTTGGAAACAGTACTTTTTTTCTGTATGAAAGGTACCCCATTTCCTTTCTGGTATCTCTATGTATGCAAAATTTCATAATGATCGCTTGAGAAGTTAAGGCGTGAAAAGTTAACAGACAGAGTTACTTTCACATTTATAATGTTAGTATTTTATTTTTATTTTATTTTCTTTATTTATTTGACGGCGCATCTGCCAATGTCACACATCAGGTTGACGTTTAGCTGTCAAAGTCTGCCTAGCGAAGCGTCATTGCCGATGGTTAGCAGGGCGGCCATCTTGTCCGGAGGGCACTTACGTTTCGGATGGCGACCCGTGAACCACGCGTTTTGACGAATCGCTTTGAACTGGTGATTTATCTGTCCACGCCCGCATACCCACATATTTAATACACAATGAGCTCTGATAAAGGCCTTCCTGGCTCTTCATATTCTTATTATTTACACATATTTATTTTCATTCTTAATTCTAAATTTTTTTACAATATATATTATATAAAAAACAATAAATATTATAAAAGATCTTGAAATTAGTAGTCCACAGGCAGCGGGGCAAGGCCCAAGCTACCGGCGGTTAGGGCTGCAGAGTGAGGAACCTCCTGACAATTCGCGACGTGTCAAGAAGTACCGCCTTCTGTATCTGTTCCTTGACCCAGCCATCTAGTGAGAGCCTCTTGAGGTGCTGGTAGAGTCTCTATAAGACCGTTCGCCGATACGACTATCGGGACGATGATGGTCGAATCAACATCCCACATGGCGGTCACCTCGTGAGCCAAGTCTAAATATTAACTTAGTTTATCTTTTTCGGCTTTATTATTTATATTATTATTTTAAAACAATAATATAAATTTTAAAAGACATTTAAAAAGACCCATCTCTAGTTTAAAAATTCGTTTAATGCCTTTATTTAATGTAACGGACTGTACAAGTGTACATTATGCTAACGAGCGAGTTAAGTTGTCTAGTGAAATAGTAGGTAAAAATCAAACATGATAACTCGCCCATTCGAGATAAATTCGGGCGAGTAGTCCAGTAACTCGATTTAAAATTTATACGTTTCAAATAAGACAAAGTTATGAAATAAGTTGAAATACATGAAAAATGTTTCTAATAAAGTAAAAAGAGCTGTAATATCTCACGTTCTAGTCCTTTCAAACTCTACGACTACTGGGAAAATGTGTCTTTTGCTTTACTTAAAGGAAAATATCGAGGGGAAAATAGTTTTGAATGAAAACTAATAAAATTTAAAAGTAACAATGTTAAAACTACAAAGATTCAGAGGTCTGATTTTTTTAATATCTAATCCTATCCGTACTAATATTATAAATGCGAAAGTTTGTATGGATGTATGGATGGATGTTTGTAACTCATTCACGCAAAAACTACTGCACCGATCACCATGAAATTTTGCATACACGTTGTCTGGGACACTAGAAAGGACATAGAGTACCTTTCATCCAGAACACTGACGTAGTCGCGGGCACCAGCTAGTATTATAATTTATTTACTGAATATGAGTTACAATATGAGTTACGCTGTCTACCTCTGTCTGTTTCTTCGCTAAATTCTTCTAAATCACCCATTGGGATTTCAGGGATTCAGAAAAAAATTACTACAGGTACCCGAGGGATCAGTCTTTCAAAAATTAAAGGAATTCGGACGAAGTCGCTGGCAAAAGCTAGTGTTTACATAAAAACGAGACTGTTTTCAAATCTATACTAATATTATAAAGCTGAAGAGTTTGTTTGTTTGTTTGTTTGAACGCGCTAATCTCAGGAACTACTGGTTCGAATTGAAAAATTCTTTTTGTGTTGGATAGATCATTTATCGAGGAAGGCTTTAGGCTATATAACATCACGTTGTGACTAATAGGAGCGAAGAAACAGTCGAAAATGTGGAAAAAAACGGGGAAAATTATTCATCTTTGAGGGCTTCCGTTGCGTTCGCTGCGAAAACCGTTCGAGATACCCAAATGATTCCCGAAAATAACTATTCCACGCGGACGAAGTCGCGAGCACCAGCTAGTGTGTCAATAAAATTTAGCCTATGCTACTCGCCATAGATGTAGCTTTCTATAGGTGAAAGAATTTTTGTAAATCGGTCCAGTAGTTTTTGAGTTTATTCCTTACAAACGAAAATACAAAAATACAAATATGTTTTGTCTTTATAATACTAACAATAACGATTTTTTTCTTATAAAATTACGCTATGACAACTTTTGCTAAACAGTCACAGAACAAGTATTTTGTTCACAGAACAAATAAGCAGTGTGTGTACATTTAAACACATAATTCGCATTAAGTAAGCGACATGCATGACGCACTACACTGATTGATGTATTCTCATTCGAAATATCGACAGGTCGTATAATCGATTTATGATCGGAAGTCATGTTTCATTAAGGCTTCATCGAAAACATAAATTGTATTTTCATTCATTCAGGAATCAAGAGATAAAATATAGAAATGGACACTGCTTGTTGAATAAGAGCATTAGTGACAACTTTTTAGGTTTTTTTTAATCCTTTATTGTATCGTCTTCAAAGTAGACCCTCAACGAAAGAATAGACAAAATATTTCAATCACCAAAATATTTTTATACGCATTTTCAGGAAACGACTTCAGTACTCGCCGCGAATTCTCTTTTATGTATTCTATCGACTGGAAATGAAAGGTTCGAAATCATAATTTGAGTTTTAGAAAGAGGAAAGGCTCTACCGCAGCCGGAATATGGCGGTTTTTAGGATTTGTTGACTTTTTGGCTAGAAATTCGTTCACAATGATAACCCTGTGAGATGGTTCGATATCGTGGTGCAATATCCATGAGTTTTCACCCAAAAACCTTACCTTTTTCGACTAATTTACTCTTTCAAACGTCGTTATGATATTCTTTATTCACTGTCTAAAATTACGAGTGCACAACTACAGGATAGTCAACAAAAAAAACATTTGTAATTGATTTTCGGGACAATTCGAGAACCCAACCAATCGTTTAAAGTCATACAAACTGATTCGTGGGATACTTAGATAAATTTTAGCGGCTGCCTCTCTTACAGCCAGTTGCAGAAACGTTCTTTAAATTCTAAAGTCGCCTTTAAAACCTAAGGAATCATTTAAGTGTTGCACAAAGCTACAGTAACGTCACCTTTAATGCTCCATTAAAATTTAACTAAAGAAGTGTCAAACAAGACCTTATCTTTAATCTTTAAGAGAAAAAGCGTTGCACAAAGCGACATTAGCGCCTTTAAAGGGGCTGTCAATCGTTTTGTGAAACGTGTTTAAAGTTAATGTACCCATTAGGGATAAGGACTCGTTAGTTAATGCCAATTTTAAAGAAGCTTTGTGCAACTGACTGTTAGAAAAAAACTATTTTTAGCCACTATTTCCTTCACTTTAGCGATGTTAAGTTCAGTAGAAGACGTTGATGGCCCAACTGAGCAAGGCAAATCTTTCATAAAATCTTGGCCTCTTGAATGCACTGCTGTCTGTACCACTCATACGAGGTCGTTATTAATGAAATTGATTCACAGTCACCCTTACGTAGCACTCGTAATTCCATTTGAAATACAATATTTCTTTGTTCGATATTTAGGTCACTGTAAAATCGAGACACACTTGAAAGGAACACTTGAAAGGAAGGAAAGGTACACTAATAAAATGGGGAACTGTAAAAAAATGACGACACATTTGGTCTAGTGGCTAGTAACCCTAGCTGTTAACCAAACGGTCGCTGGTTCGAATCCCGCCAGGGGCAAATTTTTATGTGTTAATTTTACCTTTGTACCCGAGTCATGGATTTGTATTTATAATATTTATGTATTTACAAAAAAAAGTAATCTATGTAGTATATCAACTGTCTGGTAACCATAATACAAGCATTAGTTGCTTAGTGTGGAACTAGGTGCTGCTGTGTGGAATGTGTGAAGATAAAAAAAAATTAAATAATATGTGACGCTCAAACTCTCTCTGAGCATAGAGATTTGCTAACTGCATAAAATGTCAAGTTTTCGTTGAAGACTAATTCACATAACTATAATTTTTTTTCTCAAAGCAAATCTGGGTTAATCACATTTTATCGTAATAATATTTAAGAAATAGCGAACACAAATATTGGTAAAATAATAAAGATTTCATATAAACCTTTTAAGCTTTAAATGAGCTTAAACCGTTTAAAAATGAATTAGACTTTTTCACTTTATTCCCGTTTCGCTTTTGATTTTAAGCTTTGCTGAAATTTCCTAATAATAATTATTTTCTTGACTTCCTAATTACGTGTTCACCTAAAAAATTTGTGCTTCAGCAATAAAACTGTTAACGGTTTATCAACGGCTGGAAGTTAGACATTTTTTGCAAACTTCAATTAATTTTGATCTGCAGCTTGGAACACTAACTCACAAAATAATTAAACAAATAAATATTAGTCCAGGTTTTAAAAATATTTTCAATTTAATGAAAAAAACCATATACTTTTAATTTTAAAAAAATTGCCTATAAATCGTCTACTGCGCAAGTTCAACCACGTGATGCTTCATCTCTCTTCTTTCGTCGCACTTATTAGGGCGCCTTCACATTAGGTCGCAAGCACCGCGACAGCAGCGCGGCTTCCATACTTGTGACCTAATGTGAAGGCGCCCTTATACCTATCCACATCAGACACAATTAGTTAATTTAATCCGATATTTATTTATTTAATCAACATACAATATATATAATATTATATTATATGTTGTATATTAATTATATTATAATATAATGAATTACAACGCATTTTGGCTGAAACGCGTAGGTACCAATTACAGGCGTAATACAGCATTAACCACCAGAACGATCAAAGATACACAGAATATTGTCAATGTTGTTAATGAACTATTTGTTGCCTACACAGTCCGCCCACGTTCAACGTTTGGTACTGTTTATATCAATTTGTGTTAGCAGTTAATATTAGCATAAGCTGAATTATAATTATGTGTCACGACATCCCTATTCTTAACCTTAAAAGAGCTGACTAGTTTTTGTTATTTTTATTTTAATGTAAATTTAATAAGCTTAAATTAAGCAGTTTCATAAAGACATAAAAAAGAGGTGTTAGCGTTAAAAAGAAAAAAAAAATGTGTGAGTAATTAAAAATTAAATTAGGCTAATTACTTATTAATTACTGGTTTGTCCAAATGATTGCGAAAAGCAGTATGTCCTGGCAAAACTTAAACATGATTAAGGTTATAGGATATATATTATAGGTACATATTTATAAAAAGCATCTCTTACTCATTCATATTATAGAAATTCAATACATGACCTGCTATTTCATGGGTATTTCACAGTTGATCTTCTGAAAAGGAGTGGTTATTGCTGCCAGGTGGGCTGTCTAGTTGAATATCTTTTTATCGTTGGGAAATCCTCTTTGGATACCCAGCACTAACAGTGTAGGGGACTCTGCGGGGTTGTGCCGGATTCGTACCGGCTAAAACCCAACGACTTTCTATCGCGGCCGTTGATAGGCGGGGTCGTGGGGACGTTATTACACGACTTCGGTGCCCTGCCACGGCTATCCCACGCGGGGAGACCTGTGCTCCCTGTCAGATCCTCGGCGTACCCGAGAGTGGAGGTACTCGGGGAACCTTACGACGGGCGGCAGTCCGACTAAAACCCAACGACTTTCTAGCGCGGCCGTTGATGGGCGGGGTGGCGGGGACGTCATGACACGCCTTCGGTGCCCTGCAACGGCTATCTAGCGCGTGGAGGGGTACGCTCCCTGTCAATGCATATTACAGACTATTACGTTATTTAAACCATACTCTGTTGGCAGTAGCTCGTAAATCGATATGAATACCTACATAAGTATATAAGTTTGCTTCCATAGTGGGAGGCACTTTAGAAAACAGTTTGATACTGTATCTACATATACATTGTCCACATCCAAAATTTAATTACACCACACGATAGATAAAGGATTAAAGATTTTTTTGGTAAATATGGTACATTCGGATTCGTTGAATATATACCTACATAATATAATGCGCTCAATGAAAATATTACTCGTAATCTACAAGTATTCAAGTAAAACACAGGGCCGTGTCCACGACACAGCCACACAACATTTTCTTCTTTTAAAAGTATCGTTTTATAACCAGATTTCTCTGTTCATACTTTATCAGGGTAGCGGCCCCTAATATATATTTATTTAAAAAACTTCACCATGTCGGCCCCTGACAAATGGACATCGCCGCAATCCGGCCCACCGCCACTTTTTCAAACGTCGGACCGTCGTCCTCGGAAATATTACGAGACGAAATGGAATAAGCCGGGCTTCTTTCATACTCTGAACCCTATTATTTATTACTTAGCTTTTTACGCGACTTGATTCGCTACGAAAAGGTAATACTTACCATATTGCTATAAGAGTGAGAGCAACAAATGTATTAAGAAATGGCTACTAAAAAATAATAATAGTAATAAACCGCGCCATGTGGAATGTGGATCCGACAATCATCGTCCCGATACGTACAACCACGTCCAATAGATTTATTAATTATATTAGCTGGTGTGCGCGACTTCGTCCGCGTTGAAAAATGAAAAGTTATATATTAACACATGGAAAAATATCTGACACCACGGCGACAGTGGCGCCATTTTTTAGACAATCCTTCAGTAACCTAAATTTTTTTTTCAGGATACAAAGTGTTCTTTTTGTTAATCCAGGTCATAAACTGTCAGTGTGCCAAATTTCATCCAAATCCGTTCAGTAGTTATACTATGTAAGATGTAAAGATAAAGAGCGCCTACACAAAGCCCTAAAAGCGGTGGCAATATCGGGGGTAGCTCCCTTGATCGCCTATTTATAGAGAAATCGTAAACACAATTAGAGGCCTAGGAGCGATCTAGGGGGCTCCGCACCATTGCCCCTATATTGCCACAGATTTTAGGGAAGTATGCAGGCATTTTTACAGCTATTAATAAAACATTCCCGATTTACTTACTTCAGCAAGAATAATTGCATTAGGTATAATGTCAACGAAACGTAAAACTCAGTAAGCCTAGGGTGATTTAAAATTCAAATAGTATTTGTATATTCAGGTGGGGGTTGAAAAGTTTCGAATATCTAATTAGTTCTCTCTCCACGCATTCGTTTACATGAGTAATTGTTCCAAAGTTTTCGTGGTCGAAATCATTTAAATTAAGCTAAGTACTCGGTGAGTTGTGGCAAACTGAGTGGTTTTATTTATCAAGAAAACATTAGAAATTATACATTGTGAACAAAAATGCGTTTCAACTGCATTAATTTGCTTACTTAAGTAAGACTCTATACTAAACTAAGTTTTAAAGAATATATTTGTATTTTTGTTTATAATGAATAAACTCAAAAACTAGTGGACTGATTTTAAAAATTCTTTCATCTATAGAAAGCTACATTATCAGCGAGTAACATAGGCTATATTTTATAATGTTACGCAAACGAAGTCGCGTGCAAGAGCAGTGTCTTATAACAATTATAATTCTATACGATCATGCACAAAAAGACATGCGCGTATGTACTTGCTCTAAAAATATTTTTTAACCTTTTTTTCTAAAAATACCGAAGTAATCTACAAAATATTATTTACTAGAAAAAAATCATAAGCCATAAAGTTTGGAGAAATTGCCATTTTGAACTGCTCTAAATATTTTCAAAATCCTGAAAGTCTACTTAAGAGCTCACTTGCCAACGGAAGCTGCTTACCGATTCCATATAGGTACGCATAGCAATACCATGATTACTTTGGCAGTTATTGGTCGTAGCAATAAATAAAAAAAAACATGACATTTCTAAAATATAATTATGTCAACGACACCGCCACGCTTCCTTTTTTAAACGAGTCACGCTTGTCACATGGTACCATATTCGATATTAGAATAGAAGCTTGTCTGCGCAGTATTCTATGCATATGCAATGGAACGGAGCTACGTTCCGTGCATTATTTGTTTTTCAAATTGGCTTTTTATGTAAACTTTCCGTATAATATCTGAATATCGTATAATATATGAATTTGACGACACGTTTGGTCTAGTGGCTAGTAACCCTGGCTGTTAATCAAACGGTCGCGGGTTCGAATCCCGCTAGGGGCAAATGTTTATGTGTTAACATTTTACCTTTGTACCTGAGTCATGGATGTTTTGTATTTATAATATGTATGTATTTACAAAAAAAAAAAGTATTGTATGTAGTATATCAACTGTCTGGTATCCATAATACAAGCATTAAGTTGCTTACTTTGGAACTAGATGGTGCTGTGTGGAATGTGTGAATATATATATATCTATGTCTCGGGAATCGTATGCATACACTGCACGACACTCTTTAGCTTTGTACAGAAATTATATTTTTCACTACCTGTGACCGCACACTGCCACACAGGCAGACACCGATTCATAATTGACGATCATAAGAGTTGTAGAAACCCAATTGATAAATAAATATTTTGATTTGATTTGTGGAATTCAATTTATGGCAATACTTAGGTACTTCCGATGTGGCTGATGAATAGGCTCATAAATAGGGTCTTAAATAGTATGGAGAGTCGAAGTCGAAGACCGCTTGAGCCGGAAGTTTCACGGTATCCCTCGAGAACAGTACTTTTTTTCTGGTTGAAAAGTACCCTATGTCCTTTCCGGTATCCCTAGTATACTCCGTACTTATAACTATTAATTTATTTAATAATATTATAAATGTGCAAGTTTGTATGGATGTATGGATGGATGTATGGATGTTTGTAACTATTTCACGCAAAAACTACTAAACCGATCACCATGAAATTTTGCATACACGTTGTCCGGGACATCAGAAAGGACATAGGTTTCATCCAGAACGCGGACGAAGTCGCGGGCACCAGCTAGTATAATATATTTCCCTGCTTTTTAATTATAATGTTTATGAAACAAAATCTGGCCGCAGTAAATGTGGCATGAAACTCATTGTAATTAAACATGTCTGCGTGTGTTCCGAACAGGTGATTCGCCGTTTATCTAGTGCTATATTATGACGTCATCCGTCCCATTGTTCATGCGGCAATAACCCAGAACACGTTATAAATCTCTACATCTGGTCCTCCAAGCGGTACACTCTCGTAAAGGTTTTAAATGTGGACTACTTTTTATCTATTTATAAAACAAGGCTGTTGGCAACTGGCTGGTTGGTGGCCACTACGACTAGTAATAAGAAGAAAATATATATTTAAAGGCAGTAGCGGTTGTCATTTAGCAGAGTCAGGTTGTGTGTCAAATCTGTGTGTACATAATTTTGTGCTAAATATACGTTCTTAATACCTCAACATCATTTTCATTTCAAACAATACAGTCCACTCCTCAACAAAGGCATTGAGCAAAAATTCTATTTTAATTACATTTTCGCTGTTTACTACTTTTTTTAATGTAAAGGTCGACAGACAAGCTGACGGTCAACATGATGGTAAGTGGGTATCGTATGAAACATGATAAGTGATTAGGACGGGTTTTAGAATCTATTGTACTCACTTACTAAACCACAACAGAAAATTTTTATCTTGATTTTTTTTCTTAAGATAGACCGACAGGCTGACGGTCCACACGATGTTAGGTGACTACCGGCGCCTATAACACAAGCAACTCCATAGGTGTTACAAGTGAGCTGCCGATTATCAGGAGCAGTACTCACTCACTGAAACACTGAACAGCACACATAGGTACCTACTTACTGTTATTTAATTTACTGTGGTCTTCTGTAAAAGGATGGTTACTGCCGCCAGACGAGTGTCCTAAGTGACTGTGAAACATAGTGTGCCCTTCCTGGATTTTCCAGATCCAGACCAGAACCAACTTTGAACTCGGGGCCCCCTGGCACAGTGCGTTAAGGACTCTGACCACTCGTCCAGTGGGTTAGTCATTATAATATTCCCAATATCCACGAATCCCAATATCCTCTTAATTACTTATCCAATAATTTATTTATTTATTAAACAAAGCACACAGACAGAATACAATCACATTAGTGAAAACAGAGATAAATGTTTGTAACTATTAGCTAAATTGTATTCCTAAATTAAGTGCATAACATGATAAACTTAATTCTAATTAAACACTAATGATAACAACTAAGTACTTAACTAAAAAATAACTAACACCTAATTAACAAAAGTAAATAAAACATTAGCCTACTTAAATACCAGCCCCAATCTAGACTTGAATAAACGGAACCTACTGTCGAATATGTCAATATCCACCTCAGATCCAATCACCATGTCATTGTAAGTTCGACACAACCTAATTATTGGACAAACAATGAATTTATTCTACCCATATACGAGCATCAAATGCGGTTGGCGCAACAGGAGTGCATACCCGAATGCGGTCGCTCTGTGCAATATTTCCGTTACCACTGGATTGCATTCTGTGACGTTTCATATATCACACACATTTGACTGACGCTCGCGTCTCTTGTTATTATAGAGGAAAAGAAATCCACTTTTGTTTAAGATATAAGTTGTAAAAATGTCTTGCAATGTACACGACGTGAATGTGCGATATGAAGTAATCATTTATGGCAGTTACATAGCAAGAATTTTAATTCAATTTTTAAAGCTAAGAATGTGTGTTTCGAGAAAATTACATAATACATATTGTTTAAAACTAGCTGGTGCCGGCTGGACTTCGTCCGCGACGAAAAATGAAAAATATAACACGAGAAAATATTTGACATAAATTTCAATCAAATCAAATGGAAATATTTATTTATCAATTATAGATTTCTCCAAGAAACTCTTTTATTATCGTTCTTAGAAATTTAAATTTACCGGGATGTCGGGAAAAAAGCCAAGATGACGATCCTGAGAAAAAACCCCGATAGACCAGGATACCATTCTTTTTGTTATCTATAAAATAATAAAATAACAACATATTACAATAATTTCAATTAATTATAAACAATTTGGGTTCATGTCATTATGCTATGTAGGAAAAATATGCACTAGTCAATTTGTGTCATCATAGATTTGAGTGCTCGACCCTTGACTCATTATGTAATAGTCAATTTATGCTGAAGGCAAAAATCAAATGTAGTCAGTCAGATTGTGTTCTAGACAGTCCAAGACCAACCCAATCAAAGTAGGTATACACTACTAAACATAGGATACATCCATCCTTACAAACTTTCGTATTTTAAAACAATAGGATTAGGACTAGTTGAGATAGTGTTGGTATCACATAAGATCAGTTGTTACTAACTATATTTTGTTAAATATAGTTAGTTAAAGCGTTGCTTCAAATTTGGGTCGATTAAAAATCTATCCATCATTGGCTTTGATAAATTAAATTTAAATTTGCTGCGTTCATTAATCACCAAATGTGATGTCACTATCAACGCGAGTTAATCGATAGATTCGTCTCGCATTAGAATCAATTTATTCTTTTTACT
The DNA here is from genome assembly GCA_947623395.1 of Synanthedon tipuliformis. Taxonomy (NCBI): domain Eukaryota; kingdom Metazoa; phylum Arthropoda; class Insecta; order Lepidoptera; family Sesiidae; genus Synanthedon; species Synanthedon tipuliformis. Next base: position 3,447,552 of record OX392431.1, on the reverse strand, counting down.
TCGGTCGAAGACGTAAGACTTTTTCAAGACTGTTTCATATCTGTGGCCTGGTGCTGAAATATCTATAATATTTTCTTTCAGTAAGTAATAAGCATTAGAACAATGAAAAAGAATTGATAGTTATTATTTACATACTAGCTGGTGCCCGCGACTTCGTCCGCGTTCTGGATGAAAGGTACCCTATGTCCTTTCTGGTGTGTATGCAAAATTTCATGGTGATCGGTTGAGTAGTTGAGTAGTTTGATCGGAGAGTGCGTGAAAGAGTTACAAACATCCATACATCCATACAAACTTTCGCATTTATAATATTAGTATGGATATGGATATGGATATGGACTACGGATATTGTAGTATGACTTAAATATCTTTTTGTTATTGGATAGGTATCGTGTATTTTATTTAGATTTATAGATAGAATTCAATTTAAAAGAAAATTGGGTATTTTTGAAAATATTTACTACTTAAGCCTTTTTAGCACTGATAAGAATTCAAAGTTAGTTACAAATTTTATTTAGAAAGATACAGAAGTACCGCCTTCTGCATCTGCCTCGTGTTCAGCCGATCAGCCGTATCAGCCAGCTAGAGAAAGTCTTTGGTCGTGGCTCTTCGCCAATAATAGACCGTTCGCCGAGACGAGTCTCGTGACGATGATTATCGAATAAAAATACCATCATATGACGGTCTTTTCTGTTTGTTCTGTACTTGCTAGGCTTGCCTTTTTTCCTATTTTTCGAGGTTCTATTATAATTAAAATTAATACGATAAAAAATGCTTTATAATAATACCTAATTGATACACAAGTATCATACTTCACAATTTGAATAATTAGTGTCGTAATTGAAACAGTATTGTTCCTTAATTAATATTACGGTGTTAAAATAAAACAGAACATTGTCTTTATTTCTGCCTCCAGACGAAATTAAAACGCCTTTAACATTTCCTGGATATCAAGAAGTGTTGAACATTTACAGGTACCAACATAAGGTGAGCCTTTTACCTAAAGGCTTCCGTTTAATTGGAAACCGTATCTGAAGATGCGAGAGGTCATCTAATTCTGGTCACTTTATTATGCTACACTCGTAGCAACTAATGAGCTTGATCGTTTAAAGCTGCAATGTTTTTATTGGATTTTTGGTACGAAATGAAGCTGGAGGTTTTGTACGGACGCAAAAGTGGCTATTTGCTTTCAATTAACACAATATTTGTCGCTTTTCGTATGAAATAGATTTTAATAGCTTTTTTTGCGATATAGGCATGGTATGCGCCAACTACGGCAAGCAACACCGCTAGTGTTACTAACAAATGTAAGTGCAGTTGCGCTGCCGACCCTAATACGCTAAAAGTAAAGTGTAATTCAATATATGTACAAACATTGGACTCCGGAGTTATTATCTCTATATATAAATATAAAAATTACGTGTCGAGTTGTTTAACGCCAATGAACTCCTAAACTACTGAACCGATTTTGATAAAACTTCGTAACTATGTGTAATTTGGTCCAACTTAAAAGACAGAATAGTTTTATTTTGAACTCAGGCGAAGCCGGGAACGTGTAGCTAGTCTTAATATTATATATAAAATCACATATCACTATGTTTGTTTAGGCTAATCTTCGGAACCGTCCAAGTAATTTCATCTAAATTTTGTTAATTTGTAAAGTTGATTCTTGCTTGAAAGGTTGTATAGAATTTGTAAAAGTACGCCGTATTATTGTTACACGTTTAGCATTACATAACATCTGCCATTAATGAATTATATTAATTATACAATGTATGTTAGAATTACCTTCGGCGGTCGAAAAGGTGAAGTACCTAATATTATTCCTTCGCAATAGAATCAGTTAGCGAATTTTATTTTGAGAAGGTACTAGAAGAATAATTTGTTTGTTATGTAGTTAAGTACATTTAAATACGAAAATGTTTAAAATGAAGAAAATAATGACCAAAAAAGCTGGTGGCTTACTTTCTCTTGGAGTATGACAGGGCAAATAAGATGTTGAGTAAAAAAGCGGTTCCAAAGGCGATAAAAGATAATTCGTCGGATCTAGCGCTTAATGAGGGTAGTTGGAAGGAAAAAATGACAGGTTTTATCCCTAATGGCCCGTACGCATTATCTTCATTAAGATTGAAGTCTACTCATTTTTCTACACGACTGTGTACTTTCTTTAGTAGGCCATTAGATACTGCGTTGAATAAATAGATGTATGTAGTGAAACCAAAAATTAATACAAGTTTCGGTCTAAGTTACAATAGTTTCAACTTTTATAGCTAATAGATTTTAATTTCCTTTAACGTATAACTTTTATTTACCTGAACTGAGATTTTGTTTAATAAATACGAGCTGGTGCCCGCGACTTCGTATGTGTTCAAAATGTTATGTAGCCTTACTAAAGCCTTCCTCGATAAATGGACTATCCAACACAAAAATAATTTTTCAATTCGAACCAGTAGTTCCTGAGATTAGCGCGTTCAACCAAACAAACAAACTCTTCAGCTTTATATAACAGTGTAGGTAGTAAGTATAAAAGTATAGATGTTAATGTATATAGTTATATATATGTAGTTCATTTATACAGACATAGTTTATCGTAGATGGTATTTATGTATAGTCGCCAAGGCAGATAGTTTTAAAAAACTATCTGAAGGCATAAGCCTTCAGTAGGTTCAAGTAGGCTCAATATTTGATTTCAAATAATTGGAACAATCCACTTGATAATAAGTATCTACCGTCGCCAATAAGCACAAGCAACATGAGGGGTTTGCAAGTGTACTGCCAACTCTAATAAGAACGGCGGAACATTGCACGCTCTAGCTCTACTCACAACAGAATCACATACAGAAATAACACTCATACGTTCTGTAATGTCGCTGTTATATGTGTACTATTTCAGGTGATTAATACTGATAGACAGACCGTATGGTAAATATATATGAATGTGAATGAAGCGCTGCGTTCTTTACCACTAATTTTAAAAATATTACCGTACATTTTTAAAAACTAGCGATCCTCTCCAACATTGAACGGCAGCAATTGGAAAATGTAAGGTTGCATTCTTAATTCTTAAAAATTTTAACTTAGAAGAAATAAATAATTATTTTATTTTAGTTCTCACGGTCTCTCTCTCTCTCTCTCTCTATCTCTCTCTCTTTCACTATCTCTTCCAGCGATCTCATCATCACCAGGTGAAGCAGGTCGTATTGTGATTCAGATAGGCTTTAATTATCTCTTTATTTAATAACTTGTGAGAGAGCCCTGGGTTGACTGTATGTGGAATAGAATCTAGATAGACTTACTACTGATACTGTCTTTTTGTAGGCAATGCATAGTAGCCTGTTAGCTGGCTGTTAAAGGCGGCAAAAGCCACCTTCAATTAAGTCAACAGTCAGCAACCAACTCTTTCTAATAAAATAATGCGCTAAGGAATCAAAAATTACTTTCACCTTATCGATATCACATTATCAAAAATGCCTCTGAGCAAGAGCGTCGGGGGGGAGGGGGGGGGGTTTAATTAGGGGGGGCAGACGTCCCCCCCCCCTCCAGAGATTCTAAAATGTAATAACTTATTCACAAGTTTTATTTAGTACTAAGAGCTCGTATAGCACGTTGGACTCTGTACTGTTGTTATTACAATCGCCGTAAATGTAAAGCTCGTACTACAAGTGAAAAGCTTCATGTGCTCTCGACTGTACCTATCACTACATAGTATAAAACAAAGTCGCTTTTTCTGTCCCTATGTCCCTTTGTATGCTTAGATCTTTAAAATTACGCAACGGATTTTAATGCGGTTTTCACTAATGGGTAGAGTGGTTCTCGAGGAAGGTTTAAGTACATAATTTACTAAGTTACGCGGGCAAAGTCGCGGGCAGCAGCTTTAATTTTATTAACACGTAATTTTATAAACTATAACTAACATGTAGTGCCATCTGTTAACAGACTTTTTCCATTATTCGAAGTGAGATTAGATGAATTAGAGTACTACATTGCTTCAAACAGAATTCCCTAGATGGCGTTGTAAATTTTGCATACACGTTGTCTGGGACTCCAAAAAGGACATAGGGTACCTTTCATCCAGAACGCGGACGAAGTCGCGGGCACCAGCTAGTAATTCATATTTTCATATCTCCATATCAACTTCTTCCCCCCCCCCCCCCCCTTGTAAATTATCCTAGACTGTAGAGTTTCAACAATATATTACAATGTGTCGTAGCTACACAATTTTGTCTTAATCTTTAACTCATCGAATTTGCCCGAGCGCTTCCGAGTCTAGTCGACATCTAGTCGATCGCTGACTATCCCCGGCTGACCGCGGTGGCGTCCGTTGATTGTATTTTATGTGGCATAAAATAGAAATGCGCTCTTGGGTCACATTAGTAAAGCTCGGTTTCCTTATTTGAAATTATGTTTACTATAAGCATAAAAGTACTGTGTAGAGCGGGATTATATTCAGATTTACTTATTTTAACTAATTTTCTTTAAAATATAAAGAAACTAGGTAATAGGTCGTGACTTCGTCCGAGTTGAAAAATTAAAAATATAACACCTTACATCTTTATCGCTGTTACGACGGTGGCGCCAAATTCTTTTATATTTTCCACGATGTCTCGTGAACCTAACATTGTTTCAGAATTAAATTATCCTATATGTTAATCCAAATAACAAACTATATGTGTACCAAATTTCATCAAAATCCGTTCAGCTATTTTTGCGTTATTGAGTAACAAACATCCATACATCGTTGCTCACAAACTTCCGCATTTATAATTGTAGGATATGTAGTACGTTGTTAGGGTGACGTGTTTGAAGGCAAATGCAGAACTTGCTCACAAAATCGCAGAGTCATTATCTATTAGTGGCGTACCCCTCAGGTGATTACATCGGCTTTGACGTGAATATTCCTACAATGTTTTATTCATGAACATTTCAAGGAATCTCTTTGCCGAATGTGTCGTATATAGAGTAACTTATATATGTGTCGAACACACACAGTCATTCAAAACTTGAAGTTAAAATACTTACTTCAAATCTTTACAATTTTAAGTAAAGTAAAACTACACTAACTGGTGCTTGCGACTTTGTTCACGTGGAAAAATCCGTACTTACTAATATAATAAATGCGAAAGTTTGTATGGATGTTTGCAACTCTTTCACGCAAAAACTACTGAACAGATCACAATGAAATTTTGCATACACGTTGTCTGGGACTCCAGAAAGGACATAGGGTACCTTTCATCCAGAACGCGGACGAAGTCGCGGGCACCAGCTAGTATAAAATATAACAATATTCATTGCTGTTATAATTTTGCCAGGCGTTGGATTTCTATTTTTAGATTATCTGCTGTAAGATGCTGAGTAGTTGGTTATTCTGCAGACAACTTGATGCTGCAGCACCAGCTCAAGGTAACTATGTCATGGAAATACCATCGAAGAAACAATACCTGAACCAATTTCGCATTAAACCGAACAAGTAGCAGTTAGTTGTTAAGTATGAAATGGTCTTCAAACACCTGAACAGATCTTCAATATTATATCAATTCCGATCACATCAGCTTTTAAACAAAAATGGAGGCTTAAAATCGTTCCATCCGTTTGGGAGCTCCACACTCCATAGACAGATACACGTCAAATGAACACCCCGTTTTAGCGTCGTGGTTTAAAAATTAATAACATTTGACGAAAAGTGTAATCAAAGATAATTGATTGGTCTCGCTGCACTCGACTAGATAGAGCGCTATACAAAAGCAATAGCGCCAAAAATGTGGCAACTTTTTATTTTAGTGTGTGTAAAAATTGTCACTTTTTATCACTTTTTACCCAGTTTTATTATATTTTTACACAGTTTCACTATGCAAACTGGTATTTTATTATGCCTAAAATTTAATAAAACATTCGGCACGTACACATCACAGACAGTTTGCAGTGTGACTGGCTCGGGTACGCCGAATCCGGCGTACTATTTTATGCCGCATTTTACAAGTACGACGGCGGTATCTAGTCGAGCGCAGCGAGACCAATCATTTATCTATGAGTGTAATATTGTTCACTAAACATTAAAACCGTACGTGACATAACTGCTATGCAAATGTGATCATGTATTAATGATACATAAATATCCCGTTACATTGAAATAACGCCAATGTTCTGAATCGCTTGTTTGTTTCCATTGTACTGCTTATTGCCATCGAATAAAATTAATTAAACATTTAAATTTCATTCGGAATCTTCTACAATATCCCTGTTTCCATTGAGTAAGTTTTAATTGACAAATAAACTTGCTCCAAGAACAGTCTCACAGATTAGCAACATTTTAACGTCCCAATTCCTCTATCTATACTAATATTATAAAGAGTAAAGATTTGTTTGTTTGTTTGTTTGAATTGAAAACTACTGGAATGATTTAAAATATATATACCGAAAAATCAATCAAATCATAAAAAAAAAAATAGAAGTTTACTTAAATTTGTATCCATCCGTACTAATATTATAAATGCGAAAGTTTGTATGTATGTATGGATGTTTGTAACTCTTTCACGCAAAAACTACTGAACCGATCACCATGAAATTTTGCACACACGTTGTCTGGGACACCAGAAAGCAAAGATGGTATCTTTCATTCAGAAAAAAAGTAATGCTCCCGAGGGATCATCTAAAATGAAGGAAACTAACTCCTGGCTAAGTGTAATAGCAATAACGATGTCAGGCGATATATTGCTTTTTCAACGCGGACGAAGTTGCGGGCACCAGCTAGTAAAATATAGATGATGGCCAAACATCGAAGAGATCTGAACTTCTCGAGACTAGTCAAATACATACATTGAGTATAAAGTTGTATTCTACCAAAATATAGGAAACCAATACCGGATGCCATAACGTGTCTGAAACTAAACAGTCGGATACAACTTTATCTATCTAGTTGATATTCAAGTAGGTACGATATTATGTACATGCACGTTTCTCGATGCTTGCGCGTTCACACCTTGTGGAGTACTAGCGCAAGTGCTCCGCAAGTGTGGAGTAGGACTTTAGTAGCGCTAGTAGCCATCTGTCTGTCTTTAACATAAAAAAGTACGTTTATTTAATTGCAAATTTCATAATTTCATAATAATTGCAGAAAATTACAATAAAAAGTAACATGGTACAAATTTTAATACTTTTCCAGAGATTTAACACAGAGATTTTTTCCAACAGAACATTCACCCTTTTTAATTAATACTTTTTATATTTACATAATATAATAAGTACAATACAAAAACTTAAATTCATCCAAAACAACTTGGTTGTTGAAAATATTGAAATCACAAGTTTTATCATTTTTTTTGCAAACATAATAAAAAAATATATCAACTTTTAAAATTTATTTATTCTCTTTTCTTGGTTTGTAGGTTCATGTACTCGCTATGATTTTTTTACATTTTCGTTGAGTAGTAACGAGGCAACTTGAATTGATTGTTGCAATCGATTCAAACGCAGCATATAATAAAACTGAATAGCGCATTCCGTGAAACGTAAGATGTATTGAACTAGAATTGATTTTTTTTTATTACCGTCTCATCTAATAGCAGCAAATGCACATCGAAGTCTATTATATCTAAAATCATGGTTAGTAAGGATATAAAAACAGTCGGCTGGCGTGGTGGGTAAAACCCTAATAACGTGGTACGTTATCACATATATAACATATGTAACATATATAATATATATAACATATATAACGTACCACGTTATTCGCATGCACGTTATAACATAATTAATGAATAATTATTATAACTTACCCTTGTAACGCATGCGTCTCAAGGACACTTTTTGCAAAAAATGCAACTGAAAATATAAGGGCTGCTTTCTGTTAAGGTATTATAGAAGAGGTATAAAACAAGTTTTCAGTTTGCCTCATATACCTACCCGGAAATGTCTGCCATCTCTCGGAATAACACGGCCGAGTCAATAATTGTGACATTTTTTTATTTTATTATTTAACGCTTAAGAAAAAGGGGCGCGGACTAAGCCGCGAGCAAAAGCTTGTCACTTAAAAGATAAAATTAAATATACGTGTTACTCTGTTTCTTCTTCTTCTTTTAATGTCTTGGCTCCATCAGATCTTCTCCGATGATTTTGCCAGTGTCATTAGTAAAAATAGCAATTCGTAATACCCGGTAAAATTGAAATTAAAGTCAAAAATAGCAAATCCCGATACTAGTCAGTCAAGTCAAGTTCAATCAAGTCATAATTTTGATTAGTTTTCCAAAACAAATGTTGATTAGTCCGTCCAGTCCAAAGCAGTCAAGTCCGTTACTCTGTTTTTAACGCTAAAAGAATCTTTACAAAAGGCACGTCCAACTGTATCACTCTATGCCACTTATCACGTCAGTGAAAAAAAAATGATCCTCCATTGGATGAAAAATGCTTTTACATAATAATTGGTTAGGGAAATCCAGGTTGGGGGGGTGCGCCTCGTAATTTACTGATTTACATTCACCTCGCCAAACCATTTCAGAACAAAATCACTCTATGAATATATGATTATTAAGGCCCTTATTGAGTGACGAGTTTTGAATTAAATTCGATATATCTTTTCATTTATTCATTACATACATGTTATGATGTTTGCTTGTTTTGTATTTTTTATATTCAATATAAATTATGATATAATTAAAATTAAATTATTTGAGAGATTAAAATTAAACTGTTTTCAATTTTATTTTATTGTTATTGCTAGGTCGTTTAATTATTATCTCTCATTATTATTATCTCAAGGACATCCTGTAGAAAACATCCTAACTACTTTACATAGAGCGACTATGTGATATAAATATATCACATAGTTATATAACATATCACTTTATAAAATATATAAAGTTAATATGACGCCTGATATACATTTACGCCCGACATTACACCTTTGCCAAGCGTTAGATTTTTATTTATTTATTTGCCTTAAAGTTATAAAAGGAACATTATGTTTCACCTTTATCAAAGGCATGAAAAACTTTTTTATAGATTTTTAGAAAAACATTTTTAGATAGCGCGATGCTATTGAAATATGTCCATCCTGAAATTGTAGTCTGAATTGTCTAGTGAAAGATTTTTTTAAATCGGATGAGTAGTATCGAAGATTACCTACCTTTTCTCTTTATAATATTAGTAAGTACAGATAGTTTCCGAGCCGACGCCGTTATGCAAGCAATCGCTAATACTTAAGTCTCCAGACTCACCTTATAATACATAAGTAAACTCACATAAATTCAGAGCGTACTCGTTTTGTAGTTCATCTCGTAAAATTATTAACATGTGTTGTTACAGCTTAAGGTCTAGGGTTGTCGACAGGTCATAGTTATATAAAAAATAATAAGATTAGTAGTGGCAGGGCATTACTACGCCTCGCAATTAAATTTGGCACAGCCCTTCAAGTAGCACATGTTTTTTTGTTCTCCACTACCATAGACACAAGCAAATATATCGCGGTTGCAAATGCGGTGCCGATTTTCATACTATAAGAGATAAAAATGTAGATAAATGTATAAATTAAAATAATAAATAAATCTGTTCTTATATCCTACTAGTCCTACTAATCCATACTAATATTATAAATGTGAAAGTAATTCTGTCTGTCTGTCTGTCTGTTACCTATTCACACTTTAACTACTTAACCGATCATTTTACATTTGCGTTGTCAACTCTACAGAAAACCTTTCATCCAGAAAAAAGGTAGGTACTATACACGAGGGATCATTTACAAATTAAGAAAACTAACGCCTCACAAAATTGCAATAAAGATGTCAGACATTATATTATTATTGCTTATTTAATTTTTAACAAGGACGAAGTCGCGGGCACTAGCTAGTATTATATAATTTTTTACACATTAAAATTACATTAAATTTACTTAAATTAAGTATAACATTTTCAAAAACATCAAGTGGCAACCCTAGACGTACACGATGCCCGTAAGGGTTGCGATCATAAAATTGTATACTCGTAAAAGTTTATTTTCCTTGAGATTTTTTCATTATTTATTTTATCTTGACCGTAGAATATTTATGCATTCAATTATGTACCTATCATTATACAGTGTGCGTTATTGTTTAGAGTAGGTAAGTATATGTAGTAAAGCAACATTATAGCCTAAACCTTTGTCTTTTTGGTATTTCTTTAATATTGGATTCTTAGTTTACGAGTAAATGTCGATAACTCATTTTTTTTTAATTCCAAGGTAAAATTTTATATTTGTGTAACGTAACGTAACGTGTAACGTTTAAATTCTTAATACAAGTGAAGAAGAAGATTCAACATTTATATTAATTTGTTAAACAATTTTCTTGCCCCGGAGGCTTGTTCTCGGAGTCGCAATTTCGTACAGTTTCACTAGTGAAAGGTCAAGTCTTAACAATGATTTAAAGTTTAGCGACGGGCGGTGGGTACTTTGAGTTGTTTCGAGAAAATGGTTCACATCGCGTTGATGGATTGGAAGACATCTTAAATTCTAAATGTAAATTCTTTGTTATCAAACGATTATATATATTTTTTATTGTAATTTTACAATAATTTATAATATTCTTACTAAGTATCTATTCTAACGTCGACCATCATCATCTCAGCCGTAGGACGACTATGTCGGTATGTCGGTAACTTTCGTTTGTGTACGGATCTCCTCATTTCTGATTTGATCTCTCAATGTTACCATGAGCAATAGTCCTCTCCGTAGCTCAATGAGCGAGCTTGAGCTTTTTTAGGGGGGCATAGTTAATACATCAGAATGTGTAATCTACATAACAATACATTTTTACGGCGAGTCTTCTAAGAATCTGTTTAAAAATATTAACCCTCTTTACACAATACACAAACACAAAATATTTAACATACTTTGTAGTACACAAAAACGGACAGAAGGCAAGCGAGTGCTTTTAAGTAATTATACTTAAGTTAAAGTGTATGACGACTGTTGTCTTGTGTCTGAAATGTTGCCAACTTTAAAATCTACTCAACTTAAAAACTTCTCTAGAGACGTTGGTAGTCCTAAATGAAGGAATCTCTTATTTTATTTTTCACTCTCTCTTGAAGACTTGACGCTTCCAGCTTATTAAAGAAGTTTGTTGTTTGTCTAATCGATAATTATTTCTGGGCTGTACAAGACAAGTGGACAAGCTATTACCGTCAGCATAAATAAATAAAAATAAAATAAAAAACCTTTTATTTCTTGGAAAAATTATATACATGTGACTATTAATAACCCGTCCGCAGCTAAAGGCCTCCTCCAAAGAAAACCAAATGTCTTTATCTTGGGCTGCTTGCATCCAGTATGGGCCAGCGTTTCGACTATATCATCTTCCCATCTCTTGTGCGGTCTTCCTCTGGGCCCTAATTCTCTAACACCACTTGGCGATTCCTTACTTCGAAACCTATTATGATAACTAATCGATAATCTTCGTAAATTGTTACGATATGTACTAGATTCTGCTAAAAAGTTATTCACTTACATATATATAAATGCAATGATAAGACTAGGATAAGACATTGATGTGTTTTGGCAGAAGTCACAAAAGCGTGAAATTTGCCATACAGAATAAGGGCCCTCTGTAGTGTTTCCCTTTTGGGCCTTTCCACAATGTCACTTATGGTCCATCGCTCGTCTGGCAATCGCGCTACATGTCCCGCCCATTTCCATCTTAGTTTCTGGGCATAATTAAGAGCATCAGAGGCTTTTGACATGTTTCATATTTTGGTGTGTCTTATTTTTTGGATTTTCTTTATTTTTAACATACTGCGTTCTAGTCTGTTATATTTTTTTCTTTTATTTTTGTGGTATACTTCCATGTTTGACACGCATAACATGTGTTCATTACTCTAGTTTTTGGTCTATCTTAACTTATAAAAAATTATAATACAAATAATATTCAAAAAACAATCAATTGTAGACTTGATGGGAACGGGAAAAACATTTAAAAAAAATCATAACAAGAAAGCGAACGTTTATTATACAGATAAAAAAATGCTATAGCATCTTGACATTTTAAATTCGTCGTAACATACTTAGGTAATTACAGACTCTTGAGAATTAGTAATAATATTACTAATTAACCTATGTCACAGAGACCAACTGTCTTCGATTATAGCCAAGATTATATTCTAGCTTTGAACTGTTACCACATTTTAATTAAGACTTGGAGATTGCAACAACTTACTGCTTCTCACATTTTCATTCATTAATTGAGAAAATAATCAAATCATCAGAGAACTTAATGTACTCGTATAGTTTCTTCTCTAGAAAAGCAATGTAAATACTTTCTCAGTAAATAAATAGCCAACACGGCCAGTAGCAATACAACAGTTATAACAACTGCCAAATATTCCATTCTTTCCATTTGAATTCATAAAAATTGTAAAAAAAATTAAAGATTTTTTATTCACAGGAGAAAAATTGTAAAAATTTCAAAAGAAAATCTATTTTATTTCGATTAACTTAGTTAAATAAAATAGATAATAATGAACAATAATACATCGTAATTTTCATAAAATATATGTCAAAATATTAAATAAAGTGACCACAGATAAAAGAATGTCTTTAGTGACAGCAGTCAAAATATTAAATAAAGTGACCACAGATAAAAGAATGTCTTTAGTGACAGTCAAAATATAAAATAAAGTGACCACAGATAAAAGAATGTCTTTAGTGACAGTCAAAATATTAAATAAAGTGAACACAAATAAAAGAATGTCTTTAGTGACAGTCAAAATATTAAATAAAGTGACCATAGATAAAGAAATGTCTTTAGCCACAGAATATAAAAATATGTTTAAGAAATCTATAATGGAGCATCACTTGAGTACTGATTTTTCTTATTTTTTTTTATTTTTTTTTTGTAAATATCAGTACAATATTTGTGTAAAGGAATTTTTTGGAAAATTTACGGAAAGTCGAAAATTTCCCTGAGACCGACTGTTCAGACTGCTTCGTACTATTGGTCGGACGACGCGGACTTTTTTCCTGTCAACTATTTTGACTCTAAACTATTTTGGATGCATTTTCATATGAAACTTGCTACACGCTCCCGGCTTCGCCCTAGTTCACAATAAAAACTATCCTATCTTTTAAGTTCGATCCTACGATCACGGCATACTTAAGAGATTTAGTATACAAGTATAATACAAAGTGGGTCATACTTAAGAGATTTAGTATACACGCAAAATTGCCACAAGGGGAACTTCAGAGGTCACGTGGGTGATCGGGGCAGCCATTTTGAATGTTTTGTTTTGATTGACATGCCATGCCAAGCCAGCCGTGCGTGCGTTTTCGGTTTTATTTATTAGTTATATTGTTTTATTGCGAATTTGGATTCTTTTATTGGACTTCGACGTGGATTCTTTTATGTGGCTCTACTTATCTGAATTCCGATTAAGTTGTGATTAAGCTGCTGTGTTTTGGATATTACACAATGGTTTTCATCGTATGTTGTGTTTCTTCTTGCCACTCGAAAAACGATACAAAACTATTTAAGTTTTCTCGAAATGATACGCTAAGAGATTTTTGGATTGAGCAAACCGCTCCACATTGTCCAGAACTTCGACAGTTGTCACCACATCAACTAATACAAGGGAAAATTTGTATAAAGCATTTCCAAGCAAAGTTCTTGGTGAACAGAAACCGACGTTATAACGCTTTTCCTGCGTTGTTCAGCACAGAAGAATTCTTCTCTGGAACACCTGCTTCCGATGTTGAAATTAAAGGTCAGTAATAATTATTATACCCTAGCACAAACGTTCTTAGAGTATTCTTCATTCTATTTAACCAATATTAGGTCCGGTTTCTGAGACTTGACAATAGATGAACAATTGTGCCTTAGTGTCTAGTCATTTTGAGAAGTTGACAATTTGTTACATGGACATTATGCTAATTAGATAAACTGCTCATTAGATTTTACAGAGTTATGTCATTTAACAGCTGTTAATCTATTGTCAAATATCTGAGAAACCAGGCATTAGTTTCTTCTCAAAAGATTGGTGAATACAGATGGTCATTATTCATAGTGAGTCTGCATTCAACTTATCAAGTTGCCCGTTACAGTATTATTATACCGTGGCAAAGATACAGGTCATGGTCCTGCAATGATAAATTACTTAATAGAAATTATTTATTTTCAGATCCAACACTTATACCGTCAGACCATAACTATTGTAAAAGAACTTGTGTAATGCCCAACATTTGTAACTGCCAAAAAATGGAAAAACAATGAACCTGACCTAAACCGACCTTCTTCAGGCAGCTCAAACGGTAAGCAAAATTTTTTAAATATTTTTTTAATACATACAATATCTACTCGCGTACGATTGGCCCTTTGACCATAAGCCAGTTGTTTTGAGAGATTATTTGCCTTGTTAGATTTAACCACCTATTGGAAGGATGTTTACCAAATAAAGAATGCATTAGTGAATTGAGGGGTAAGAAAAAATACCTATAACTGGACAGTAATGAATAGTTAGCATATTACTAGTCAATGTTTGTGCCAAAATTGTGAAACTGAAAAGAAAAATACTATCATCAACTTTAGTATTATACATAAATTCTTAATGGTATTTTTCTATAATTTCAGAACAAGAAATACTAACTTTATGGAAATTACTAAAGAAATTGGGAAGGAAATGCCGAAGAATAAGCATCCAGGTACGAGCAAACTATCAGTAATAAAGATAAAAATTGAAATTATTTTTTGAGTTTCCTTTTTGAGATCCCTTTTTATTAGACTATCGATACAATGGACAACCCTAGTATCGATATCGATATTTTATAAACAGAACATCATTACTCTATGCTAGTGCGAACATAGTGGCACCTTGCGGTGAATCGTCTGCATACTAAACTCCTTACGAGTCACGAAAACCGCTAAGCTGTCGTATCTGTCTTTAGACATATAACTTTATAATCTGTGCCTACGATCGGCACAATTTTAATACACATACGATTTAAAAAAATGCTTGTGTGAACTAAGTGACGTGCGTTTGATTTGTTTACATTTAGTTTATCCTTGGGCCCTAACCAAGAGCATACCAATGCAAACGTTTCGTTGCGTTCTGACGAATAGAAACGAAATAAAGCCCGGTGATTGGTCAACATTTTATGTGGGCGTTACAACAACCAATCACCGGGCTTTATTTCGTTTCTATTCGTCAGAACGCAACGAAACGTTTACATTTGGTATGTTCTTGGCTACGGCCCCTATATTGAATCTTCTATAGATTTTTTTTTCTATTCATCGTTTGGCTTACGAGGCCCATAGTTACAAAACGTGCTTAAGAAATATTACATTTTCTTCTCGAGAGCTATGTAGATTAAACCAAACTAAATAAAAACGAGTTATGTAAATAACTAATTTAATAAATCCGTTAATTGTAATATGTTTATGAATAACGAAATTATAGAAGTATACAACATGAAGGCACCCAGTGCGTAGTCGTCTTCATTTAATTCCACTGTTTTGCCTCCCAATATTGTTTGTAACTGCATTATTAGAATCTGAAAACAGTCGTAACATAATCGTAAAGAATAATGACCACTCAGTGTTTAAGTTTGTATTGAAAAAGAGATTGTTTATCGTAAACTCCATGTGTGTATTATAAACTTACTAGCTCATTATAAATTACGCTCCGTTACAGTAGTACAACCAAGTAGTACTACTGGTAGTACAAATGCCACAATGTTGTGTCACTAGTACTACTACAAACAATACAAGCATTATCACTCGGGTTTACAAAAAATAAATTAAATTCACATTTTTTTGTCTTTTATTTTCTATTATCAATACTAATAATAAATCTGTAAGTGTAGGTATTGTATGTATGTAATTATGTATGTATGTATGTTCCTCCATTAGAAGTCGCGTGTTAGAGTTAAAGTTTAAAATCTAGAGGTAGGGGTTTTTTAGGTCTAGAAATCGATCTGTCAGGGTCTTATTTTCGAAAAAATTCGTTTTTGGTAGTTTTTTTTTAAGGGAACGGTTACAAAAGTAATACCGCTTGTTCGTTTTATAATATCTAATTATTAATTCAAGTATTTTTGATTTTTTTTTTTTCAAGTAAATTTAAATTAAATATACATTAATTAATTTACATTTATTTAAATGAGAAATATTGTGCAAATTTTAACCAGACTCGTAACTAGGCTTTATAACGAGCTATGAAATAGAATTCATTTTCGTTCTTTGAATCGTATTAAAATAATAAATTTTAAATTCGCCCTTGTATGCATAGATAGAGATAGATTTACATACCTAGAGGAACACAAAATATACTTACGATGACCTGTAAAATAGTTCCAACAAAAAGCAACGCAATATGCACCGGCTTATAATAAGTTTTAGTGAAGAGCCAGGTTACATAGATCAGTGTCGTAAGAATAAAAAACACGAGACTGATCACAACGATGTATATCATGAACTTCGTGAAATCAAACTGAAAAACAAAATGTATATATGTATTTTTTATGTTAAGGTCGACAGACAGGCTGACGATCCACTTGATGGTAGGTGGCTACCGTCACCTTCCATAGAAGGATTAAGGATAAGGAAGGGATGGGGTGATGGCCTCTGGCATCCCTTACTGACTCATTTTAAGTACTCATTTTAAAATCACTTGCAAAACGTTTCGTTCTGGGAAGTGCTGTTGTAATCGGCAATTCGACTTTTTTTTTGCAAATATTAACTAAAGTCCGAGGAAGATGAGAAAATCTGGAAAAAAATGCCCAGGGAAAAAACGTAAATACCCCATATTTTTTCCCCTATTTTACAGAACCTCTTTCGGATTTAAAGCTAGTACTTAAAAAAATACTCACATTAGTACACGCCAATCCCAAACAAACAAATACAACGCAAGAAGTCGCTATCAGAGCTAATATTATAATGTGGTCTTCGCGTTTTGCGGTGACGTATCCCGTCATGCCTGTCATAGCTAACACCTGAAAGATTTAGTGAATAAGCTCAAAAACTACTGTGCCTATTTAAAAAAAAGTAAGCTATAGTAAGCTACATTATCAGCGAGTAAATTGAACCTTTTGCTAAAACTTACCGTTATCGCAAGACACACAATGTTGCAAGGGAGCTGTCGGGTGCAAGCGCTACACACCATCGCATAATCAATTCCAATCATTATTATTCTAAAAATATAAAAAATATGTTATTTCAGCACAAGCAGGGCACACTGGTTCCCCCGTGTAGGCTGGCGTACCTCCACTCTCGCGGGTACGCCGAGGATCTGACAGGGACACAGTCCTCCCCGCGTGGGATAGCCGTGGCGGGGCATCGAAGTCGTGTAATAACGTCCCCACGACCCCGCCCATCAACGGTCGCGATAGAAAGAAAGTCGTTGGGTTTTAGCCGGTAGAAATCCGGCATAACCCCGCAGTATCTCCTCCACTTTCGGGTACACCGAGGATCTGACAGTCCTCCCCGCGTGGGATAGCCGTGGCAGGGCACCGAAGTCGTGTAATAACGTCGCCCATCAACGGCCGCGATAGAAAGTAAGGGCAGTCGGCATAACCCCGCAGTGTCCCCTTCACTGCCGGGTATCCAAGAGGATTTCACAACAATTAAAAAAAGGGCACACTGGGTCCGCAGTCGTACACTGGTCAGTCCGCTTGTCGGCAGCAACCATGGGGTCAAACCACACCCACCTCTCATCTATCTATACATAAAAGTATCTTAAACGAGCCTTGTCTGTAGATGCATTAAATATTTAAAAAAATTGTACCTGTAGGTACGACACGTTTGGTCTAGTGGCTAGTAACCCTAGCTGTTAACCAAACGGTCGCGGGTTCGAATCCCGCTAGGGGCAAATGTTTATGTGTTAACATTTACCTTTGTACCTGAGTCATGGATGTTTTGTATTTATAATATATATGTATTTAAAAAAAAGTAATCTATGTAGTGTATCAACGGTCTGGTATCCATAATACAAGCATTAGTTGCTTACTTAGTAGCATTAGTGGAACTAGATGGTGTTGTGTGGAATGTGTGAAGATATAATATTTATAATTATATATAAATAATAATAATATAGGTACCTACTAAAGTCCCAACAGAGAAAAACTGATGTCTTACTATAACGCTCTAAAACCTATGCCTTTGTGGAATATTCACATAAATTATAAAGAAAGATAAACAAATTTATGTATAGGTATATACTTACATGCAAGGCACATATACCATGATTCCGTATGTAATGAAGAAATCTCGTAACATTGGACTGAAAAATATTTTCAAACACTTACTTATTATGAATGCAGATATCTTCATTTGACTTTGGTTACCTACATTTTTCGTTTCTCCACCATTGAGTATTTTTCATTTTCATGAATTTCTTGAGATTTAAAATAAACAACAGCCATTTAGGCAGCCCTTCTTAGGCGGCGGTAACCACGCCATTGCAGAAGACCAGCATGTGGGCTGTTGTATTTCAGTGAGCGAGTAAGGGATTATTCCAGTGCACATTTCCCCATCTATTCTCAATGCCTCATCTAAAATAATTTTATCTAACTAATACTAACTCATCTAACTAATAAAGAGAAAAGATTTGTATTTTTGTTTGTAATGAACTCCTCCGAAGCGGCTGGACCGATTTTGATAAAATTTTGTGTGCTTATCGGGTAGGTCTGAGAATCGGCCAACATCTATTTTTTATACCCCTAAATGTTAAGGGTGGTCCACCCCAATTTTTTTATGGCAAAACAACTTTTGCGGTGTCAGCTAGATGGTGATCGGTTCAGTAGTTTTTGCGTGAAAGAGTTACAAACATCCATCCAAACTTATAATATTAGTACGGATAACAAAAAACTTACTTTGCTAAAATAGTGAAGTTTAAAACGGTCGTAATAATTAACATTATGAGGAGAATCGTAAAAACAGTTCGAACAAAAACACTTCGACTTTCCGGATTATCTTGTAGTAATTCGCCTCCATGTGCCGATGCTGCAACATAAAAGAATTTACAAGGCATGTCTATTTATACTACATATCTATACTAATCATATTAAGAGAGAAGATTTGTGTTTTTCTATTTTTGTTTGTCTATACTAATAATATTATAAAGAGGAAGGCTTTGTTTGTTTGTTTGATTTGATTTGGCTCCAAAACTACTGGACCGATTTGAAAAATTCTTTAACTGTTGGGAAGCTATATTATCAACTAGTAACATAGTATATATTTTATAAAGTTACGCGGACGACGTCGCATGCAACAGCTAGTAACAGCGTGCCCTTGTACTTACTGTGATAAAACAGCGTACCTATACTTAGTATTCTGCGTTTGTGTTCATCTGTTCGAAAATAGATAGCTCTAAAAGGATAGCTTACGTGGACTAAAAAAAGTATATATCTGTACTGGTTTAAAACTATAAGTTCCGGTTCTTTTTTCATTTACTCCGTCACTTTTGATTTCCGTAGCGTCGGGTTTTATTTTTACATTAAGTTCTTTATGCTCATTTAATTCGTGTTTCTTTTCATCACTTTCATTGACTTCAGATTTAATATCTTTTTCATCTTTATCTTTATCTTTATCTTTATCCTTGTACGCTTCATCGAAATTAATAGTAACATATTCTATACTTGTTTCAATATCTAGATTAACATCGTTATTTACCGACGATTCATTCATATCGTAGAAACCACTTCAAATAAAAAAAATCTAAAAATCAAATAAATTAATTAATCAAATTAACATTACTATACAATATACCTTCAAAATGTCACTTTAACGTCAATAATGATAGCTGAAAACATAGACATTTTGTATGTGTGTCTTTATAAGTCTATGGTATACATCAAAGCAGATTCGAATAGTTTCTAAGTTTAACAACCTTTAATTGATCTTTCATGTTGGTAACATTTAAGTTTATTCATGTTAAAGTCGACAGACAAGCTCACGGCCCACTTGATGGCAAGTGTCTACCGTCGCCTATAACACAAGCAACGCCAGCCAACCATAGAAGAATAATGGAAGGGATGGGTTACTGGGCTCTGGCATCCCTAACTCACTTATATCACGGTGGTATTCTGTAAGAGGGTAGTTCACGCCCCTTCTGAATGACCTATTACCGGGCAATACCGCTCTAAAACTCCGCATCTAACATGTACATCGGCAAATATGAGATCCGGGATCACAGCGAGGTCTTATCTCCGCGCCCCACAAGAACCGCCATGTTCCCGCGGACCTGTCTCCTGCAGCCAAGCTGCGTTTACTCCTGTAGCGACCCACTGGTACATAAATAGGTCACCACACCTCACATCAAGTCTCTATTTAAAGTACTGATTCGCTAGTAATGCCGATTAAAGTTGTGTTATAAAATGCAATCGTTAAAGCCGTGGCGAGTCAGTGTAATGCCAATAAACGCATCAGTAACACGTAAGTTGATACTTCTCTAGTGTTAGGGAGGCCGCACATCGGCTACTATCGCTTAAACGATATTAACTCACTTTCGGTTGCGGAAGCCACCATCCGAGCACACACTGTCCTGTCGTACACGATAGAAATGTTGCATAAGCGACTATTTTGTCGCTAGAGCGATCAAACGACACTTTCACATATAAATTCAAAATTATTTGAACTTCCGTTAACTTCCCCATTCATAGATTGACAAAATTTCTCCATTACACTAATCGCACACTTTTTTTGTATTCATGAGGTTACTATTAGAAAATTAGTTAATGAAGCGACAAGAACGATCGCACACGTGTCTGCGCAGTTGCGATGTTGTCGCAAGCAACAATATGAATGCTGAACTTTTTTTTTGACAAGGGGAAATCCATCATGAATACCCACCGGCCTGGGGTGGCCAGTAGGTTATGTCGGACTCCTACCGACCAAAACCACGTTGGCGTTCCTACGTACTGCAAAGGTAGTGGGGACTAGAGAAATGAACTAACGTCCGTCCAAGAACCCCACCAGTGAATGCTGAACCTAGACTAACCGCAATTCCAGCGCGATTATAGCTAGGTAATGTGCAAATTCAGTAGAAATCCACAAAGCAACTAGTTACTCTCGCGATAGTAGCCAATGTGTGGCCTCAGTACGAACCCGGCAATGCAATTCGGTTGATCCCGCGATAGAAGCCAATGTGCGACCTTCCTTAGTTTAGGGCAGTTAGTGGCACTACTCACGTCACGTCCGAGAGTCCGATTTTGTAAATAGACCAGTTAGTCTATATCGTGTTCTGAAATTGTAACCCTCATTCTGTTAGCAATATCGGCTCAGCTAATACAAGCTTGTTTAGCAACTGTTTCGCTGTTTCGTGCTTTGAATGCTAACTACATAGGGACGTAACGTAAACGCGATATTGCGCGTTAATTTCCAGTTTTGTTGCGTTTCACACAAATTATAGGATTACTGGAAACAATGTTTCGCATATAAAATACCTTGTGATTATTTTATAAAGACCGCTAACTAATATTATAAATGTGTACAGTCAGCCTGGGTAACTTTGAATAGTTTTTTTGCATTATACATTTCCATCATAAAATATAATGTGCATAATCCAGTTTACTACTATAGTTGTAGGATTACTACTATAGTTATAGGATTCAGTTTATAGGTGGAGCGCGGGCGGGGGTAGCTGCATCAAGCGACTCCCGTCGTCTCGTTTTCTTTAACTACAACAGTTATTCATAACCTTAAGGGATTCACATAGGCGAATGACATTGACGATTTGACCTGGTCTATATATTTCTCTATAATGTCTATATATTTTAAAATAATTCCGCACGAAAAATACAAACGTAGTCCACAGCTCAACGCAGTCACTGAGACACTGAAGGTCCATATATTTAGAGCTCCCAGGCGGTGTGGTTTTTTGTATTTACCATTAAAACAATATTTAAAAAAAAAAACAATACATTTTTTTAACTGACATTGACTTACTAATCGGTGCAGGAATCATTTGCACGCAATAAACCGTTTTCAAAACAATTTTCAATATAAGTCAAATTCTTCTTATGTTCTAATTTTTATTGTGGGGTTTCTATTACTTCGATGGAAATTCTAAACAATACGATTTATTCTTCACATATTTAAGTATAACATATATTTTTTTCAAACCAATTGCGTTGACACTTTCTTGTAACATCTTTAGTAAACAATGCAAATTCTAGGATTTAGCCTTTGTTTACCCCTTAATAAGGTGTTAGGTATCTTTAAAAATATTTCGAATCAACAGTAGTCCGGCGCGCGTATTAGTATGTTTCCAACAGTTTGTGTAGGTATTATTGTTATCTGGGTAATAACGTAAACGTGGGTGTGATAGTACACACAATGGCTCATGAGACATCCCTTTTGTATTGTTGACAATAATTAATGTCCTTACATAGATTTAGTTTACACAATAACTCGAGTAGAGTGACTTAAGCTTTGAGATTTTAAACAGAAGACGTTTTGTATCATTACTAAGTAATCTAAGTCTTAATCTCAAAATAAGGAAAATTCTTACCACTCTCTTGTCAAAATCCCTTTTTTCAGACCAACTCTTTCATAATACGCACGGTCAACTGCCTTCCGTTCCGAGCTGTGTTTTCGAGCTCGTATTATCAAAATATTTTTAAAGTTTGTAAGAATAGACATCTTCTGGGTGAGCTCGCTCCATCTTCGGCCTCTTCTTTGCTGTACGGCTATAGATGCTGGCCAAAAGCAAGCCAATTATTAATAAAAAGTAATAATAATAATAAACAGGAATCTGGCAATACAGACGCGGGAACATAATATGGTCCTGTGAACTTTCGGATTTCAAATAAGTAAATTTTCATGTGAATAATATTTTAATGGTAGTAATATAAATATGAAAACTCGCCAGCAATATCAATAATGAAGCGAAATTTCGCAAATATATTGCAAAACACAGAGAGTAAAGTAATATTTCATCAAAAGCCAGCCAAGTCGTGCCAACTTAAATGTTGCGGTTATTTTAGTAATATGGTTTTTTAAAGAAAAAACC
Organism: Synanthedon tipuliformis; assembly: GCA_947623395.1. Taxonomy (NCBI): domain Eukaryota; kingdom Metazoa; phylum Arthropoda; class Insecta; order Lepidoptera; family Sesiidae; genus Synanthedon; species Synanthedon tipuliformis. Next base: position 3,424,599 of record OX392431.1, on the reverse strand, counting down.
CAAAAAATATTACAAAGATCGATAAAATCTATAAAAGTTAATAAGTTATAAATATTATAATTAATATTATAAACTAACCCGCAACATCCTATCGAGACTATTCTAATGAGCCCAAGCACGGATCTGCTGTAAGTTGCTGAAGAGCTTGGTATCCCGCAGACTACTTGATGTTGCAGTGCAAGGTTACCATGTCGTAGAAACACCACTGCAGTAATTAACCGTTCACCAAATTTCAAATCAATCAAACCTGTGGATGTTAGTGAAATCCCTTTGTCAACTAGAAAATGAGCTGAAAATCTTCAAACTGATAATGTGTCAAGTGTCATTTCGACTTGTATTAGGTACAAGTGGACGGCTGGGCCGATTGTTACGGTACTTTAGTAACAGAAGAGCCGAGTTCAGCTCGTTAAAAATAAATATCTTTTACCTTTACAACATATTTTTAAAAATAAATGTCTGAAACGAACTACTTTTAAAATTTTCATTCACAGATACTTCAAACAATGACTGATTACGCAGTTTTCTTGCAACATAGGTCAGCGATCTCAAGTCGGGATTCAATTTCCTAGCACATACATCATACTCGGCTCGCGATTTTGTACGCGATTCGTTCATTTTACCGCATATTTATGAAGTTCAACGTTGAAACGAATACTCATTTTGACGTACAAAGAGAGGCTTCCGTCTATATTTGACAGAATGTATATATACTGTTCTTAGGTAAGTACATATATTATTATAAAATCATATAATATACAGATCATAAAATAAAGTCGCTACCCGCTACTGAAAAATATGCATCCGTATGAAGTAGGCACAATAGGTTTTGCAGTCATAATCTAAATCTAAACATTTCTAAGGCAGCAGTAATCATCTACTTATTAATCACCTGCAGTTATCAAGAGAGGAGAAGAGAAGAGAGGAGAGGAGTACTTGCAAGTCACGATGCGCATACTTACGTTGGTTCTCAGATAAAGATTTTATTATGTAGACTTTGTAAAATCAATAAAAAAAATAAAAGTAAATAAGTATACCTTCTGTGATTATAAAAGTGTATGAGAAAAATTGAGAACTGACAAATATTTTTTTCTCCACTACCGTTGGTACAATTAAGGGCAGGTGTTTAACTCCAAGTCCTTGACACATATCAAACATGTCATCACGAAACTCGTCAAGCTACATGGACACGGGGTTTAGATCTGAAGCCTTTATCCCTCCGACGACCCGTGCCAAACTCATTGTCTCGACAAACACTGAAATTCAATCAAATGGAATTAACGACACGTTTGTATGTCACATACGAATGGCGACTTTATTGTTACAAACAAAAATAAATATATAATATATAATATAAAATACAAATATAATATAATATACACAAAAAAAATTTCGCCGACCATAGATATATATAGGCAAGGACTTATAAATAAGATATTAATATACCGTAGAATGGGGTTACTTTGAACCGCAGGGTTACTTTGATAAAAACTTTATTTTGTTTTTAAATGAAAATTTTTCGGTATGTGAATGCAGCGCGTTTGTTTTTTTTTTACTACCGTTGGCATCACTGATTATTATCATTCTCTGTCATTGCTCGAACGCAGCGCGTAAGAATGTGTCTGTGTGATGAAAAAGTCGACAAATATGTAAGTTTTGTAGCCTGAATAACTTTCAATGTACCAATGTGGTTGGAAACACATTATTTTGATGAAATCCACTGTGTCGAGTATTTTTTGGTATACACCATAATAATTTTGTTTACTGTACTTACCATTGTAATGTACCATAATAATAACATAATGGGGTTACTTTGAATGGCTATCAAAGTAACCCCGATCGCAGTTTAACTTTGATAACGCTTTTTGTTTAATTTTTTGAGCTTATTTTTTAATATTTTAAAACCATATTTCGACGATAGAAAGACAAACGATGTTATGGTTTTCTTAATTTCTTTTTTTGCGCCAATATTTAAAGAAGTAGAGCTATTTTAATTTCAAAATTGATCAAAGTAACCCCGTTTTACGGTACTTATTTTATTTAAATTGGATTTGTATGGTTCTGTACGAATATATACGAATAAATAATGACGAATACTAATTTTTTTGTAATTTCATGGTCTTCTGTCCTTAGACGCTGCCTTCTAGCTGCCTTGAAACTCGATGGCCGAGCTGCCCAAATACAAATACAAAAAAATGTTACTCCCTGATAATGTAGCTTTCTATAGGTGAAAGAATTTTTAAAATCGGTCCAGTAGTTTTTGAGTTTATTCATTACAAAAATACAAATCATCTCTCTTTGTAATAGTTACCTACCTAATATAGGTACTCAGATAAGTATACGTTCTGAAATTTGTAAAAGCCTTATTGCTTGGATCTTATCTTATAACTTGGAGCCTCGTCATTTTACGCAGTATATGAAGGAGACGGAATCTAATATTCTGGTGCTGTAACCTAATAAACATCGCCCCTGAGAACCGGCCCTGGGACACTCAACTTTACGGTAATGATGTAGCGTTAGTTGACGTAATCATCTGTGGACTGCTTCTACAATTGCAACTACCTGTTAAGTGTTTACAAATTAATAAAGAACCCTCTAGTAACCCAGATAAATAATTAAAAACAAAAAAAAAAATGTGGTGCAGAGCTCATTTTTTTTTTGTTTTTGCATACACAAACTGCCCAAATTAGCGATCTGCATACACAAACTGCCCAAACCATCTCTAAAGAAAACACCCTCGAAGAATGTCTCTTTCTAGAGACTAATGTCTAGAAAGAGGGTAAGGTAGAGTAAGGTAGTTACCCTTTCCATTCACAAGGCAGCACTTACACCCCTTTGAACCCCGACGTCTGGCGTAAAAACAGGGTGTTATAAGATTGACATGTGTGTCTGTGTATCTCTGACCTCTGTTTCTGCGTAACCGTGTATCTGTCTGTGGAATCGTAGCTCCCAAATGGATGGACCATTTATTTGAAAGCTTACTTATAATTACTCGCCGTTGCGGGCGAGTAGCGGGCGGGATAAATTCGGGCGATTTGTCCATTAGTGATGTCAAGCCGTTTGATGTGAAATTTGGTATACAGTTACTTCGGCGGTATTTCTATGAAATGATAACCTTGACCTGATGCTGCAGCATCTAGTAGTTGACGGGATAACCAACTCCTCAGAAACTAACATCAGATTTGGGTAGGGTTAGTTTAAAGTTCCTTATTATAGCTTGTTTTTACTGAGATTTTTTTGGAGTTTACTCCTTAAGAATCGATTTTCATATGTTTTCATAAGCATAGGGTATAAAAATTGATGGAAGTAAAATCAAAATTGTCACATGTCACGCGTTACGCGTTAGTTTTCATTTTAGAATATCTCTAGTTTCAGAGATATTGCGCCATCTACCAATATCTCTGAAACTAGAATATATTCGTAATAAAACATCCTTGCGAAAACTAGATGGCGCCGGTATTCATTCGAACAGAGATGGCGCTGATATTAATTCGTTATTGATAAAATTGATAAATAAATATTTTGATTTTGATTTCAGTCTGACACACGATTTTTTCCCTTGTAAAAGAAAATATCTTCTTTTATAACAATAATATCAAACGCCATATTAATGATCAGAATACACACACAGCTCATAGTTTCCGGAAATCAATTATTACTTTGATGACATATAAACAATTTATGTACGAACTTTGTTATTGGCCTAATTCTCTTGGGTAATAAAGTTAACGATAGATGAAGTCGGTATCTCAGTTTTATCCGATATGCTTAATCTTTTTTATATCAGGAAGTATGAAGAACCGCTAAAAGTCCTAGGTAAACGTCAGATTTCCCAAAAACTTACAATGACAAGTTTACACACTGGGACATTTTCCACATGTCGAAAATGTTTTACTTATATTATTATCTATATTTACTCTTTTAAGTATTTTTGTATGTTTGTAATGAATAAACTCAAAAACTACTGGGCATATTTTAATATTCACAGATTGTGTATAAACAAAAAATATTTATTTAATAAATATTTTAGTCAAACCTTACAAAAAATTCCGTAATACTGTAAAAGAATGGTCAGACTTTATTTTGTTCCGTTTTACAGCATATGTTGACGGTTCTTTTTTAATTTTCATTTACACCGTAGTGCAATTCAATGAAGCTTTGTATTGAATTGAAATACTCCATATTAACAATAGCTGGTGACAAAAACTTCGTACGGGCTGTTTTTTTTTTTTTTTAAATCCCTCAGGAACCTAAATTTTTTCCAGGATAAAAAGTATCATATTCGTTCATCCAGGTAATAAATTATCTAGTTGTTAAAGAATAAGTGATAACCAGAATATATTAGAGTGCACAGACAAACAGACAAAAAAATCTAAAAACTCTTTTATTTTTTTTACTTCGATGACTGAATTTGTACAACGTGTACAAATTGTTTTTTTTAGGACATGGCTGACATCTTTATTACTATTGCACTTTTGCCTCACGTAAGTTGTATTAGTTTTAGAGTACTTTTTTTGGATCCCTGAGAACTTATATTATGCGAAATTTCATTTGATCTCTTGAGTAGTTAAGGCGTGGACAGACAAACAGACAGAGTTACTTTCACATTTACGCTCTTATTCATAAAAATCCCTTATTAGAGGCTTAAAACGTTCAATAGTTAAAACGCTCATAAGACCTTAATAAGCTTATTATAAAATTGCTATTCATAAACGTTCCATAAGCCTGTCATAACTAATATGTCGCTATTAGTAAGTTTATCATTGTTATGTTGCCGTTCTGATGAATTCATAGACAAAAAAGCTAAAATCTCTGTATCCACGCCCCAAATGACAGTAAAGTGATTTTTTTTATGTGATATTTTGACATTTCTTATGAAAATTGAAAATATAACCCAATTTACTTGTGTGATAAATAAGTGATTATGTTAATTTTGTCAAATTTTTGATTCGCAATTAACTATGGAATCCAAAAGTGGATAAAAAACGGCAAAGAAGCCTAAATTGGTCAGAGGAAGATAAAGTGAGTGTTTTTTTTTTAAATATTTATTTGCCATTAGTTGTGTTTATATAGTATTTTCTGTTTATTAATTTCTTACGTTTACTTCCGTAGCATCTATTGTTGGAATTGGTGAGGGAGAGAGTTGAAGCGATCGAAAATAAAAATACGGACACTAATTGCAATTACAAAATACAAGCAGCGTGGGCGGATTTACAAGTCAGGTATGTATAGCTTAGTTTGGCAATTGCTAAGACATGAACTAACACATATTTAATGCGTACGTTATTGTTATATTAGATGTTTGTTAAAGTTGTTCATTATTTCCAGCTTCAATAGTAGGTATGTGCAATGGTACCACACGTACCATTACTCAGCTGAAATCGCAGTGGGGCATTTTAAAGATGACCCAAAAACGACAAAAAGTAGAAGAAAGAAACAAACTGTTGACTGGTGGTGGTCCACCGCCGCCAAGGAAGCCAGACAACGCTGAAGATATAAGTTCGTGGCTCCCAAACGAATTCATTATAGATACAAACGAGTTTGATTCAGACCAAATAAATCAGGTAATTTTATGTTTAGCTTTCAAATATTCCCTAACCTAAACAAATTATTTTATTAAATATTTTTTATTTGTTATAAATATATTTATTTTATTATTTTTAAAACACCTTCAACAAATCTGCTCATATTCTTTGGACTGATCGCATGATGCAATTTTAAAACAAAAAAATATTATTATTATTTTATTAGAAATTGTTATAATTGCTGTCATGAGGGAACCACTTTTATTTTTCTCAAAGTTTTCTAACTGTGAATTTTGAAAATCGGTGCAGTAGTTTTTGAGTTTATCACAAACAGACAGACAGATGGGGCGGAGGACTTTGTATTATAATATGTAGTGGAGAAATAATAAATAATTATGTGTGGACAATATCACATAACACCATGACAATGCAAAGTTGATAGTGTGTTATTGCACCACAGCCTTCGGGCTCACATAGCTCTAATATGCTCATATCTATAAAATATTGTATGCCAAATAAACATCCCACATAATATTTCATCACAACACATAATAATATGTGCTATTTTTATTTCAGCCTTTTATTTCATTTTTATTTCATGAAATGGAGTGTCGGAAGGAGCTTCATGAAGCCCAAATTAAAAATGAAGAGAAGAAAGGGAGAATATTGGACCTAAAAGAAATTTTAGTGCAAAAGAAAATTGTTATGAGAAAATAATAAATTACTTGAAAAATATATTGTATTTTTACTATATATATCACTTATTATGTTATATCTTACATAAGTATGTAATTTAAACTATTATTTGCTAATTCCTTTACAAACAAACATCAATCAAAATTCAAACTCCACATCAAACGTCAATAGAAATCAGTCAGTCGGTCAGCTGTTTTAAGTCGGCCATCTTGAATTGTTCCCTTATTAGAGGCTTATAGTAGGGTCCTTGCTTCAATAACTTTATGAAACACTTATTAAGCGGTTTGCTGCTATTGAACGTTTATGAATAACACTTTTTGGTAAATTTCTTATAACAAGCTAATAAGCCTTCTATAACTTTTTATGAATAAGGCCGTTATAATATTAGTAAAAGTATGGAGTATTGATTAACACCAAAATATGTATTAGTATGTACGTACCACCAATTTCCATTTAAATTACACTATCAAATCTATATATATAAAAGGCGATGTATGTATGTATGTATGTATGTATGTATGTATGTATGTATGTTTGTTCCCTATGAACTCCGAAACCGCTGAACCGATTTCGATGAAATTTTCACATAACCTTCAGATTAGTCCAGCGGGTAATCCTATGAAGTTTGGTAGCGATCGGACGCGGACGAAATAGCGGGGTAAAAACCTGGTGCTTTTTAAAATTGCAACTTACAGGTACGATGCAGGAACGGTGTGAGTGGCGGTGACAATTTTCAATTGTAAACTAAAGCCGTGTGCCGGATGTGCCGTTCTAGTTGTTTCTAAACGCTTTGTCAATCAACAATGTTTTGTTCCTTTAAAATTTTTATTTTCTTGTTTTTTTTTTTCCTTTGCATTTCCTATCTTTCTGAACTTTGACTGGCAAACGCAAATGTCCATTTTTTTGCGCTTAAGGGCACGCTGTACGATTGAGTGAAGTCAGTAATAGATATTTGGGAGAATTGGTAACTATTGACAACCCAATTTTAAATATAGGTACATTATAGTTAGAATGTCCGTGATTTTCAAGAATTCAACCCTGGATAATGTCACAAATTCTGGAACATTAACAAAATTAATTATTGTAAAAACAAATTCGGGTAGTTTGCGTTTATTTCACCTAAAGACGTTTTCACTTAAAAAATTATTTATCAATGTATAAAATTGATTTTGTATATTTAAAGAAAAAAAGGATTACCCGCTGTGAAGCTCTCTTTCAATTAATATTTATCACGAAACCCCTTCAGTATGAGTTTACATGGTAAAACATACGCAATAATTTCAAAATGTTTATTCGCTCAGAATTCATTCCGGGCTGCACAATTATCTCATTTCGTTTTGGAAAGCTGTGATGTAAAACATCAAAAGAACTCGTGACCTAAAACCGCGACAGTCATATATATATAAGTAGGTATGTTTGTTTGCGTTTTCGTGTCTAAAAGGCTGACACTGACAGAGTATAAAACGGTGTGTGGTAAAAAATGCACAGGATGACGTCAGTTGGTTAAAACATTCGCGCATCTAATATCTTAGCACCTTAAGTGGGATGCAGACCGAAAGCTAAGCTAACTTAGTGTAGCTTAGCTCGCATAGCTGACGCAGTTTTCATACTTGTATGCAGACTGAAAACTATGCAAACAAAGCTATGTGAGCTAATTAAAATATGTGAAACTAAGTTAGTTGTGTATACCGATGCGCAGCTACACGAGCTAAGCTAAGCCCTTCCCGCCTGCCCCTGCACACTCTGCACTTCCTTCGCCAGTCTTGTCCAGTGTCTTGTATTGTGCACACGGTCGTTTTGTACATGATGTAAAGCAATGTCCTTCCCCCATAGGACAGGCAGAGCCTTTTTTTTACAAGAGGAATCCATCATGGATACCCACCGGCCTGGGGACAGACCGGTGGGTTATGTCGGACTCCTGCCCCGAGATGGTATTGGGGAAGACCTACCGACTAAACCTCTTGGCGTCCTCCGCGTTCGCTATGAGGCGAAGTTGCGAGGTCGGACGAACACTCTTCCGCAACTCCGCCGCGGGGGTCCGTAACCGGGCACTGCTCATTGGGACGGCGCACCCGAACTGCCAAAGTGCGCCGTGCCTCTCAAGGACAGGCAGAGCCTAGTGTGGGGGACAGAAATATGATAAAACTAAAGTTGTTATGTTATTCTCAAATCTGTACTAATATTATAGAGAGAGAATATTTGTATTGTTTGTATGTTTGTAATGATAATCAAAAACTAACCAACCGATTTAAGAAAAAAATTCACCTATAGAAAGCTACGTTATCAGCGAGTAACATAATATAGTTAAGCTAAGCTAAGCTCGCGACTTCGTCCGCGTAACTTTAAAAAATATGGCCTAAGTGAAAGAATTTTCAAAATCGGTCCAGTATTTTTGAGTTAGATATATGTAGACATACAAATACACTACAAAAAGTACAAATATACAAAAATACAAATCTTCACTCTTTATAATATTAGATACTATAGATGACGATTAGTAGGTGAAACTCTGTGTAAATGATAATTAAGTTAAACCATTTTTTAAGACATTTTACATGTCACTTGTAAATAAATGAATTACAATTTGAATTTGAAAAAAAAAAAATTCCTACCATACATCATAATAACTCCGTTTACAGTATTTGGATAAATAAAATGATACTAATATACTTACCCTTAATATAGTAATCCAAATGTGTTTGAAACTGAGATGGTTCTATTATATATACTTAATTGATAATCTCTATACGTGAGACCTTTTTGTGAATAGACACAATGGAAGCTTGTTTCCAAATGGACACATTCGCATGGATGAGTTATTTTTGTTTATTTATAAAAATTAAACGATCAAATTGAAAAGGAGGCTTCACTTTGATGGAAACATTAAATTTTATATCAATACATTTCTTTACATAAAATAATATTGAGTGTGCAAAATTTCAAACTAATATTATAAAACATTTCAAAAGAAATTTTATCTGTATCAATATTATAGAGAAGAAAGATTTGTATTTTTGTATGTTTGTATAGAATAAATTAAAAAACTACTCGACCCAGGTGGGGTCGATTGTAAAAATTCTTTCACCTATAGAAAGCTGTAATATCAAGCGAGTACTATCAGTACTAATATTATAAATGCGAAAGTTTGTATGTATGTATGGATGTTTGTAACTCTTTCACGCAAAAACTACTGAACCGATCAACATGAAATTTTGCAAAATAATAAAAAAAAACGCGTATCGAAGGATGCAATAAGCCGAGTGCATAATTTAATAAAACATAAAATTATTTCTGAAAGTAACTAATCAACACTTTACTTGTAGTTTGTTTAAGAGGTCCTTATTCTTTATCCTGCTAAGATTAGCAGCAGCAGTCTGCCCTAGGTGGCCTAGGGCGGACTACCGACTTCAAAAATATCAAGTAAATTATATGTATTTTAATGATTCAGTAATAAAATAATAAAATATGCTACGATTTTGCGATTTTAACGGCTAATTGCAAGCATTACGGCGGAGTCACGTTTATTTTATACATTTTTAAATAAGAGTTAGCAACAAAATGTTTCATTCATATAAATTGTAAATGTAGTGGCCTAGTCTTGGGGTCTTTTATCCCCCAACTAAGACGGAAGTCACGTCTATTGGTCATTGTCCTTTTTCCCCGGTTTCCGGATATGTGTTGCCCATAAATTCTTAGAATTTGCAGTGAACACTCATTTTTTTCGACGCCATTGTTGGCTTAATTTATTACGCTTTTTCGAATGGAGAATTCACTAAACGGAAAAGTTGGACCAATTTATGATAAGTAAGTTTATGCTTCAACAAGTAACGGTAAAAAATCTACTTTATAATAAATGAAAATAAATCGCAATATACCTACTCGTATAACTGAGCATCATTTGAGATGGCACGCTCGATTTTGATATTGGCAGGACAAGGTTCATGTTAAAGATTTTTTTTGGAAAATCTACGGAAAAATCTTCGAGGCAAGTACAAAATTTCATGATGATCAGGTGAAAAGGTAACAGACAGAGTTATTTTCATATTTATAACATTAGTAGACTAGATCTACTACATAATATTATATGGATGTTTGTTACTCAATCACTCAAAAACCGCTCAATGGATTTAAATGAAATTAATAATTAAATGAAATGAATTAATTAATTTAGCACACAGATAATTTGTTACTTGTAATAACACATATGATACTTTTTTTCCAGGAAAAACTTTATATTGCTTCCATATATTTTCTTGTATTATATTTCAACGCAAACGTAGTCGCGGTCACCAGTTAGTATATAAAATGTATCTATTACGACGCGCTTCTAAACGGCTTGCACTCCCCGTACAGTGTGGTACAGTTCTAGTGGAGATTAGACGAATCTCCTCGACATTTCTATCCATCCGAGGACCTTGTCAAACAAAATAATTTGCAGAGTGACAATGGCGTTATACAAGACATGTGTGAAGTTTGGTGAATTGGGTTAAACGGTTCACGCGTCTGAAGAAACTGTCGTAAAAGGAACGTGTTAAGTAAATGGTGAATCGGAACAAGCAATAAGCAGAAATAGATTGCCATTCCCCTCCTTTTTCCATTTGCAATCCACCAGACCTTAGGAAGTGTGTTTAGTGTGCGCAATCAATTTATTAATTAGTATTAACTCCCTGCCGTCTTTGTTTCTCAGCTCATATAGAGCAAATCTTTTCAAAGTTCGAATAGGCATCTTCTGGGTGAGCTCGCTCCATCATAGGCCTCATCTTCGCTACACGGCTGGATGCTGGCCAAGAGTAAATTCACATATAATAAAAAAAATTGCAATAGAGGATGCGAAGAGAGGTCGTTCTTCACCCATCTGTTTACAATAAGAAAAGTATATTTTATCATCTCAACAAATTATTGACGAATTTAAGCTCATTATGAACCAAGAAGTACGTACTAATTCGCATAGATGGCGCTTATTCATCCGAAACAACTGCGAAGTGATTACTTAGCACTTTTATACGAGCTGAAAAACGCTAATCTGAAACCGCTCTAATAACTGGTCATTAGTTGTTATGCAAAATGACTAATGGAAATAGTGGGACCATAATCTATTGATACAATATTCCCACTGACACCATGGATCATAACACTGCGGGCAGAGGGCATAGTGGAATGTATCTACCGCATAATTCCGCGCCGTTTATCGCTTCGCTTGTCACAAACACCATTTGACTAAATGCCATCTCCAGCATTATGTCGCAAGCAGGGGACTGTGTAATGCTTACTCCGCTTTCGGGGTTCCGTCTTAAAGGAAAGCGACCACTTTTCTTGAACGACACTTTTATGGGTGCGTATAAAACATTGTTCTTTTCCGGATAAATCGTTAGTTTAAATCAAGTGCCATGACCAATTAAAGCTGACCCGATTTCTTTTACCCCGTTGTCATTTAAATAATATTTTTGCAATGTATGTGAAATTCTGTGGCAGCTGTAGGACGTGGTGCATTTTTTTATTATTGAAAGAAACACTAAATAACGTTGCCGATCACGTTGGCTTTCAAATAAAAAAAAAGAAATCAAAATCGATCCATCCGTTTGGGAGCTTCGATTTCACATACAGATACACACACGTCTAACTTATAATAACATGTTTTTGCGTCAGAGGTTGGAGGTTAAAAATCGCATAACCAACACATAACAGAGCTGTAATGCCCCAGGTGCGGGCTTCGATTTAATAATATATGCTTCAATGTTGAGCTGAAAAGTAACAAATATAATTACTGACTCACAGTCATATTATTTATATATCGTTATCTATTATTAACTGCGCAAGAGTCTGTTTTGTTTTAGTCGAGTGGTTCTTTAATTTATTAAAAAAATCTTAATTGTCTTATACTTACCTATATTTGATGGTTCTCGCACTTTACTGTAGATTTTTTCTTTTTCTCTTTGCTTTATTTGTTTAATTATTTTTAATTTTTTTTTAATTAAGTTTAAAAAGATGAAACCTACTGATATTAGTTTGAAACGGTTTTTCTTATATAGATTCAATATGCGGAAACTTTTAAATTATTGTATAAATATCACTGTAAGTTTTCCTTAAAAATAAATAAATAAATAAATTATACAAAAAAAAACTTACTTAATTAGATATTGTTGAATGTCAATCGCTCACAAAGTGGCCACAACCTAAGCTAGGCAAAATATTTCTTAACACATTCCAACTAGCACCACAGGTACCATACTCTTTTTTAAACATGCAAACCTAATTATTTGAGCTGAGCTTTTACACAAATAACTAGAAAAACTGAGAGTAAACAAAGAACTCTTAGTTTTAAATGGACTGGAAAGTTGAAAAATTTTACCGAGGTCATTGTGCGAGATGAAATTCGAATTTCATTATAATTTTATTTTGTGGACTGTATTTTTATGATCGCCAGCATAACAAAGCTAACTAAGTAATCCAAATAAAAATAGTAGTAGGTATTATTTATTTGTTTATTTATTTTCAAGGAAAACTTACAGTGATATTTATACAAAAATTTACTTAAAAACTAAATGACAGATTAATTTGACACCATTTACATGTTTCCGCATATTGAATCTATTGATATAAAATAATGAAACCGTTTCTGAACAATGTTTCAGTAACTAAAACAAACTACGACTAAAAAAAAATAAAAAACAGAGTACAGATTTTTTGAACTTAAGAAAAGAAAAAATTAAAAAGAAATAAACAAATAAAGCAAAAAAGAAAAAGTCTACGACTGTAGACCATCAAATAATGATTTTTAAAGTAACTCTTATTTTGGTTTATATACTTATTATTCTTTTGGTTTATCTTATAATATAAGATCTTTAAGTCCATCTTTAGATAATTATGTACTAATAATATGGTTTTTGGTAATAATGTTATATTATTATTAATACATTAATTATTATCTAAATAAAATACAAATATTAATTCTAAATAAAACTAAACTAAACTAAAATCTAAAAATAAATACGCCTAAAAAATATCTATAAAATTGGGCGCCCTCGGCATGGTACCGAGGATACTGGCAGGATTTCCTCACTGTATTGCAATGCTAATGCGTTGCGCTAGGAAACTGCCAGCCGAAAAACTAACGCCTGGCCAAAGTGTTATAGCAAGAAGAGGTCAAGCGTTTATTTTTAATTAACAACGCGAACGAAGTCGCAGGGGCCAGCTAGTACTTAAATTTGTTCGGTTTAAAACGTATTGCGGTGTAAACTTGTTTAAACAAAATGGCTGCGTCATCAGTGAGATAATAAAATTCTGTCCATAATTTTCAGCGAATCGGATTACCTGTCCCTATTTTCCACTGAGGGATCTCTTTAAATGTCCCATCTTCATCTTTATGCCTTTGTAGGATAAAATCTGTAAATACCCTTTGTCCTTTTTCTCGTTTTCGTGCGAGAATAATAACGGAATAAATTAAGTCACGATTTTCGGGTACAGGTGCCTTGAGTTTTATACAATAAAGCACCTTACTCAAACCTTAATAAAGACCATAATTGAATGTTCATAGTGTATCCATTAATACAGTTTCGGCCAAACAAATCATACGGTTGACAACTCTGCTGAGTCGGTTGTCGTGGTTACAATTCAGTTACATCAAATTCAAAATTTCCAACAACCAGCAGTCCAGCTGCAACGGATGGACCGATTGCGATGTTTTTTTTTTTTCAAATATTCGCTTGAATTCTTAGAAAGGTTTTTATGACGAATTAAAAATTAAGGAATGCTAGATAAAATGTTATATCCCATTTTTCTTCCTCCCATCTAAAGTTCCTAGCAGAAAATTCAAAAATTTTAATTAAATATTGACATCAAACACATAGTCATGAATACTAGAGGGAAGGAGGACCAACTTACATGGGTGTTAAACAAGCTAAAAGCATTAAATAGTGGTTCATAAATTGACCAGAATGGCGTTAGTATAGCATTGGTGTTTGATAATGATTGGTTGGTTTCGTAGTTCATGAAACGACCGTAAATATAATGCTACTAGAGCGCCACGCCCCAATTCTACTACAGCGCTGCTCAATTGAATAAATAAATATATAAATATATTCACACATTCCACACAGCACCATCTAGTTCCAAAGTAAGCAACTTAATGCTTGTATTATGGATACCAGACGGTTGATATACTACATACATTACTTTTTTTTTTGTAAATACATACATATTATAAATACAAAACATCCATGACTCAGGTACAAAGGTAAATAAATGTTAACACATAAACATTTGCCCCTAGCGGAAATTCCCTAGCGGGATTCGAACCCGCGACCGCTTGGTTAACAGCTAGGGTTACTAGTTAGGGTTAATTGAGCATAATCGACGGACACTTTCTCACATATAGAGTTGGGCATCCTTACTTCTAGTCTCCATGCACATAGTTAAACAACACAAATCTGTTGTGAAAGTCAAATCTACTGTCAGGTCTTCTGTCAACGTCCAGAATACTTAGCTTTTGACAAAACTACTTCTCTGGACTTGACTGACTTGGACTGGACGGACCTGTTTTGGAAAACTAATCAAAATTATGACTTGACTGAACTTGACTTGACTGACTCGTATCGGGATTTGCTATTTTTGACTTTAATTTCAATTTTACCCTTTTTTTTTAAAAAAAGGGTATTACGAATTGCTATTTTTACTAATGACACTGGCAAAATCATCGGAGAAGATCTGATAGAGCCAAGACATTAAAAGAAGAAGAAGAAAACTACTTCTGTCAGGTCAACACTCACAAACTGGGGTAGTTGTCGGTTAGTCAGCTAGTAGCTAGTTAGTACCTTATGGACTGCAATTGCGATACCCGCTCTGTCCACTTTGATTAAAGACAAGAAAGGAATATGGGAATGGGCTTTGAAATTCCTTACTCATCACAATGCTCGTGGTCACTGCTACCAAACGGCAGCATGTTAACCGACCTCACCAAGCAGTATAATTTCTAGGTGAACGTGATTTTTTCATTGCCAAAACAACTATGTAGTTATAGTAGTGGACATATAGTACGATAGTATCTCTGCCCGCACTCACTGCCTGCGCACACAATTTTTTGCCCGCGTTCGCATAAATCAACACCCCCGCTGTCGGCTGTCGGCCACTAATTTACGTCGAACCGAGATAAATTCTATTACTACTCGTTTGCCGTTTGTTCCCGGCCTAATCGAATGAAAGAAAGATTGATAGGTTGCCTCAAGTTCGGTGTGCGGTTATTCGTAGCCAGTTGTGTACAAATGTATATTAATTAGTGCTGTCTTCATTACGATATTTTTGGGCACGCAGTAATACCTACACGTTTTATCGCGAATAATGTGGTAACATAAACTGGTTTTATTGTAGCTGTTAACGGGAGGTTTTTTTTATGTCAAGGTCAAGGAAAGTAGCGCTATCACTACTTTCCAGTTCCAGACGAGAGTCAACTTTGAAAAGTTCATTTCCAAAGTTGAACCTGACGGAAATCGAACTAGGAAACCCTGGAACACAATTGATTCCACTCGAGAGCCTTCTCATCTTAAACAAATCAGTATGGTTAGTACATACACCAACTTTAGGTATACCTAAGTACTTATACATAAACAAACCAATAATATTAGGAATATTTTTTTATATGAAAAATAAATAATGAATTCGCCCCGAGTACCTGTCCACGGCGGAGTTGCTTTAGATGAATTCTTAAATCCGCTGTCGCTGAAAATACCAGAACAGGGGTTTTAAGGGTTTTAAAGGTTTACGTTATTTGGACGTCCGACAAGAAGTTGCGAATGTTTGGATACTCCCAAGTAGGATCTAATAAGTATGATTCAATTATTCAATTTAAAACATAATTGAAATTAATCCCACCACAAAAGGCTTTCATTTATATAAAACTAGCTGGTGGCCGCGACTTCGTCCTCATTGAAAAAGAAAACATATAAAGATCAATGATTGGTCTCGCTGCGCTCGACTAGATACCGCCGTCGTACCTACTTGTAAAATGCGGCAAAAAATACTACGCCGAATTCGGCATACCCGAGCCAGTCACACTGCAAACTGTCTGTGATGTATACGTGCCGAATGTTTTATTACATTTTCGAGCATAATAAAATGCCAGTTTGCGTAGTGAAACTGTGTAAAAATATAATAAAACTGTGTAAAAAGTGTTCTTTTTCTCGCTGACTGTACCTTTTTATTCAAAATCTTTGAATTCCGATGGGAATAACTTTTAAAATTATGGATAGTCTCCTACAAGTTTTTGTTCTAGCTATAATGGTTTAGATAGCTGCCTTTACTAACCCGTCTGAAATTACCACCATATCCATGATATTATGATCCACAGATCAACCCACAGATCCACACTGCTCTAATAATTTTTTTCATACGACAGAAAAAGAAATCTTTGTAACACAATTCATGTACAGTCGGAGTAAGAAAAGGTTCGTCACCTTAAAGTCGAAATTTCCTTGCACCAGGGCAATTTTCAGTCATGGCAAAATTTCATTTCAAACGTATGTCAGTTGTCTGTTGGTACTTTAGTGTCAAAAGGTACTAAAAGTCTACGACTTTTTATTAAAGGAATGAATTTGAAAATTGACGAAGGTTTTCGTACCCCAACTTTACCTACTCAAATAAATCCCAAAAATAGCGTATCCATACACCTGTACATATTCACGAATCACTGTATAACGAATTAGGAAGTATGACGGACAGACAGAAGGAGCGACAGCAAATTAATCCGTGCGTACTGTTTACAAATGAATCCTTCGGTCCGCTTGTTACAAGGATCTAAAATGGCTTTTTAATAAGTAGCTTCAGCTTCGTATAATAAATTCTGTATCAATGTATCTCATCTCAGATAAAATAAAAACTAAACATCCTGTAGATGCAAATTTTTGCATTGTGGAAAATAAAACTGCAAATGTAAAAAAAAATGCAAAAATGCAAACAAAAATTTGCAACAATTTTATTTTAATTTATTTATATTGTAAATAAATTTAAAAAAATTGAACACTGTAAAACAACGCCAAGGACACTGCGTTTCGCTGTCATCTGGCGGCAGTAACCACCCCTTACAGAAAACTACAGTGAAATCAGCTGTTGTGTTTCGTTGAGTTAGTAAGGGATGCCAGAGCCCATCCTGAATCCTTATCCTTAATCCTTATCCCTTATCCTTAATCCTTCTATGGTACTAGCACAGCATTGTAAAAGTGTTAGCAATCATGTTAAACCAATCACTGACCAAATATTACATCTGTAGCTTTATCATCATTACCTATAAAATCATGTGAATAAAGTACATGACATACTTTTACATCAATATTATAAAGCCTTAAAGACATTATTATTATATATAGGCATTATCAATATAAGAATCACAGCTAATAATTTAGCCTTAGGAAATTTAGAACAAGGATCTTAAGGGTTAGAAAAGTGTGCAAAGATTGATCTCATCCATTTGCTAAATGTCTGAGTATTTATACTTTAAAGGAATGTATTTTATTATTATGGGCTGAACGTATTGTTTGCCATGATTTAATTTCGAGTAACGGACAACATAGTCTTTTTATGAAAAAAAAAGACGAAAGAAATTTTATTTTTATTTTAACTCTTTATTTTTTCATTTTCTTATTTATTTGACAGATCTTTTCAAAGATGATTATTTTTGTTAAATTGTATTCCTCGTTTAATACTCTTTCAATTAGTGAAAACCACATTAATATAAATAAGTATCCAACACCTTGAGAAAAGTAAAATGACAGGCGTCAATATATGTATGTCAGGCAGGCGTTATTCTTTTATTTTTCGACTCGGGGCACCAACTAGTCATAAAACAGCACAGACTAATAAAACAGTCACTGTCCGCCTCCGTCTGTTTCTCCGCTGACTTCTTCTAAGCCACCCAACGAATTTTGATACGGTTTTCACTAATGGAAAGAGGAATGTTTATTTATATAACTTGAAAAAAATGGAAGGACAAAGCTGGGAGCGGGTCGCTAGTATCGTTCTCATTCTCTAATTTCAAGGACAGTGATTATGCTTCGCGGGCGTTAGCGAGACATACGACAAGGTTTATTAATGACAAGCCGCACCAACAAACTTTTATTGTTCTACATTGTTTAGAACTGCTTCCACATTGTCTACCTATCTCTGAGACACGCTGGCACAGCTATAAAATACAAGCGGTAGCGGAAATGTGTAAGGGGATTACCAAATCGTTAGCGTCAGTAATAACTAGATGTATGAATAGCTTTGATTTATAAAGATACTAGCTGGTGTCCGCGACTTCATCCGCGTTCTGGATGAAAGTTCTTTCTGGTGTCCCAGACAATGTGTATGCAAAATTTCATGGTGATCGGTGCAGTAGTTTTAGCGTGAAAGCATAACAAACAAAGAAACAAACAAACTCACATTCACATTTATAATATTAGATATTAAGTAAGGATTGGATTCCGTAGAAGCGCTACGTAACCTACTGACGTAGCACTGTGACGTAGCGCTTCTACGGAAACCAAATTTTGTATGGAAATGTCGTCCGATAGGTTTATTCTTTCGATAGGTTATTCAAAAACGCTTTATTCTTTTGACTTGGAGACCATATTGCAGACTGTAGACGCCCGAACATTATGTGGTGTAAACTCATTACTAAGCCGACCTCTATGTTAAATACGATAGAATTAGAAGACCCCAGTTTTGTAATACAGAGCGCCCACTATTTATGGACCATCAAATCTGTTTTACTAAAGATCAAACCACACTAAGGCTTCTCGCCGCTTTCTAATAAATGATATATTTTTTGATATTCTATAAAATAAAAATTGTATGACGAACAGTTGAATATGAGATGTTCTTTGTTACTTATTCTACTTATTCTTTGTAAGTTCGTAGGTGACCGTTCACCAACCTTCCCATCCAGGTTGCTTTTACTTAAAATAAGTTAATTGCATTTCAAGTTTATGCAAGCGAAGAAATATGTAAGTACTAACTGGTGTCCGCGACTTCGTCCGCGTTCTGGATGAAAGGTATTATGTTCTTTCTGGTGTCCCAGACAACGCGTATGCAAAATTTTATGGTGATCGGTTCAGTAGTTTTTGCGTGAAAGAGTTACAAACATCCATACATCCATACAAACTTTCGCATTTATAATATTAGTACGGAGATACTTAGAATATAGCACTAATCCAAAAGTACTTTGTTTTAAATGGAGCTTTTTAAAACAAAGTACCTACTTAAAACGGTAAGAGGCTTTTCGAGAAAAAGTTCTGCTTTCAGTAAAAATACTACTTAATAAATATTTTATGCCGGAAGTGCAATATTTGTCGATTATTTCTTAAGTTTCTTTGTGTTAAAATAATAAGCGATTTTTGTGTTTCACAGTAGGTAAAAAATTGATATTTTGAAAGAGACAACCTATATCTATCTATAAAAAGTATATCTAAATCTACATTATCTCTACATATAATAACTAACTTCATCTAAACCAGTCTAAAGATTTTGATACGTTTCTCACTATTGGAAAGAGCTATAACGAGGTTTGTATATATAACTAGCCGGTGCCCGCGTCTTCGTGCGCGTTTTGGATGAAAGGTACCCTATGTCCTTTCTGGCGTCCCAGACAACGTGTATGCAAAATTTCATGGTGATCGGTTCAGTAATTTTTACGTGAGTACAAACATCCATACAAACTTTCGCATTTATAATATTAGTACGGATTTTTGCATCTTTGCCAAGCCTGAGCTGAGGCGGGTCGCTATTGTTTTATTATACAACATACTGCTGCCCGCGACTTCGCCCGCGTAACTTTGTAAATTATATACTAAAACCTTCCTCGAGAAACACTATCCATTAGTGAAAGCCGCATTAAAATCCGTTGCGTAGTTTTAAATATCTAAGCATACATAGGGACAGACAGACGCGGCGGAGGACTTAGCTTTGTAATATTATGTAGTGATGATGATAGTGAAGCCACTGCCTTTGTCTGCTTCTCCTCTAATTTCTTCCAAACCATCCAACCGATTTTGATAGGGTTTTCACTTATGAAAAGAACGATAAATAAGGAAGGCTTGTGTATATAAATATTTAAAAAAATGCATCTGTGTATTTTAAAACCGTTGATACTTCCGAAATGTAAGTAAGTAATTAATATTGAGATATTATTTCCGCTTAATTTGCTCGGGCGTTATACACTTTGAGAAGTGCCCAAAACTCTTGAAGGCGCAGTGAATGATTAATTAGGTACCTACGTTGGGACACTTTACTAAACGGACTTGCTTAATTACTAATCACCTGGCCGACAGTTCGCCCAGTTAACTGCTTTAGATGCACGCTTTAATTAAAATATTATTACCTACCAAGTTCAAAACTCGAAACAAAAGGTTATATTTTTGAAAGAAAATATAATCTCAACCGTTTTTGCTTGCTATTAGAAAATACAGTTGCCATCATTATGTTTAACTAAAAATTTGGTCGCGAAAGTAAAATAAAATTATATATTGCAAATAAATCATACAAAAATATCTATGTTTATTTTAAATAAAAATAAAATTAAATTAAAATTCATTTATTTTCAGGCAACTGCGGGATAATATATATTATTATATATTAATTATTCTAGACAGTTCCATATTAAAAAATTGAGTAAGGGGTACTGGCGTTGATGTTTTTCGATGTTCCGCAGTATCTTTTAAAAGGGAAGTCCGAAAGTTTCTGTCATCAAGTAATGCTTGATAGTCGTTTTTAAAGTATCTGCTTTTTTGAATGTGTGGTATATATGTATTTAGTTTACTATTATTTTATTCTTATTCTTAGTATTATTCTTTTGTATAGTTTGATTTATTAGTTTCCTTTTCATTAGTTTCATTTTGTTAATTAAATAGAAAATATCTTTTGTGTTGTTGTTTAATGCATGCTGAGTTAGCCTATGAGTGTAGTATACGATATTATAAAATAGTGATTCAATGTGTGAAGAGGAGTGAGTAAGTAAGTAAGTAAGTTTCAATGTGTGTAAGTGTATGAATTGTTGTATACTGTGTTGGCTTCCTAATAAATAAAATAAAATAAAATAAATATAAATAAAATCAAGGCACAAGATAAATGGACTCTGACATCCCTTACTTGCTCACTGAAAACAGCACACGTGCTGGTTGAACGTGAACAGCACATTCACGTTGGTCTTCTGTAAGGGAGTTGTGCCACTGCTAATACTACTTAAGGCATCTAGGTAATATCTGCACCTAAAATGTTGAGGTCCAAGTGAAAGTAATCGTATACACATTACGTTAGGGTTAGGTACACAATACATACCTATATATGAAATATTAATAAATAAAAAATAACATTCGCAGCAGGTTTGTGCTATTATCACGTATTCCCACGACAATATTGTACATTTGACCCTTACGCCCTATGAGCAAATTTTCATACTGAAACACAAATTTCTTTTTACGTGTACCACTTTCACTAGCCTATCAAACTCGACCTTAAATACTGCTTAATAAGGATGAAAATCGTTAGAACAGAACAGATTTAGATACACATTAGTATTTGGTACAGGTTAGATCTGAAGCCGCGAGCGAATACCAGTTTCGATTTCGTTTTTAAATTAAAAAGGGACTCGCGATTCCCAAAAGGTCTTCCGTGTATGAATTAGGTAGGATCTTTACAACAAAAAAAGCGATGATACATTTATGTATGTTGATGGCGGTTTGATTTGAATATTTTTATGTGATACAATATATTTTTTCCTATTAAGAAAGAACAATCTTACAGAAGTATGCCGTATTATAAGGTATACAGTGTGGAAAAATAAGTCGGGCCCTGGAGGGAAACTACCTTAAATCCTTAAGTTGGCTCATTTTACATAAAGAAGACATTCCTTTATTTTTAAAAAGAAACAAAACTGCATTCAAAAATTTTCTAAAACTCGGTTGACTCGCCCGGGACTCGAACCAACTAAAATTATAAAAAACAAACACTCGCTGTTTTATTATACTAATAATCGATAGGCAGTACTTACTTTACTTTACTTTATACTTTAGTTCTGTATACTGTGTGTATACAGAACTAAAGGCTAATGTAAAACCATCTGACAAATTTGTTCACTAATTACCTACTTACTCTTCTTTAGGCTTCAAGTTAATGTTTATGTTACACCTATTTAAACTTAGACCACAGTGCCCCAGTTCTGGGGACCTTGTTTGAGATAGCGTCACTCAAGCGTCGCATCACCGCGCCAACGGGAGCTACATTTGACGTCATTCTCCATGCTACGTGTTAGTTTATTTATAAATAGGCACTTATAAATATATTTTACTATTGACTTTAAATGTTATAGTCTTGGAAATTCACCGGTCACCACGCGGGTGTTGGCCGAGGAGAGACGGCACCCCCGGTTCTTGTGCATCGATGGCGTCGCACGAAGACCAGCGCGGCCGTTAACTAATTAATTTGTATTATTAGTTGATATTTGGCAGGCTAGCAACTAATAGCCTGCCAAATATCAACTAATTCGAACCCGCAACCATTTGGTTAACAGCTAATTTTACTAGCCACTAGACCAAACGTGTCGTCAATAACATAAAATAACATAATTTGTGCTGTAGGTAATGTAACACCGTAAAATAATGCCGAAATATTGCATCCACTACTTAGTTAATAAATTACTTACTTAATTAATTATTAACTTAATTATTAAATTAGTTAATTAAGTTTAATTGTAAATTAAACTTGAGTGTGAATTAGATTAAGTGTGCTCGGTCGGATTGTGGTTGCATTTTATTTATTCGACCTTTCCGCTTCTCAGACACTAATTTCAGATAATGTCAGTCACGTGCCGGCTACCGCTTCCTGTGAAATCAAGAGCTTGCTTAATGTGGAAGTGGCTTCGAGTACACCACTGGTATACTTATTTATCTGCACAATTACGTGTTTTAAACCCAACTTTTAACCTCCGCAATAACCGAGTGTTATAAATTTAAACTGTGTGTCTGTCTGTGGAATCGTAGCTCCCAAATGAATGGAGACCGATTTTAAGTGAAAACGTCTTTAACACTGGAACTCGGCCAGTGAGCTGTAAGCGACACACTCAGTGACGTTTAATTGTATGAAATAAACGCTATCTACCCGAATTAGTACATACTTCTTGTGTCATAACAAGCTTTAAACAATGTTTTTGTTTGCAATATTTATAACATCGTTCTCAGCTATAGTTTATGAAGATCTATTAGACTTTTAGTTGACGCCTCAATAAAGCGCCTACATTATTGATCGTTGTTTATATTTTTAGGTGTTGTCTTGGGAACATTATTTTATTTTTTCTAGATGAACCCTATGTCCTTTCCTGTATGTACCTATCCGTGACAATATAACAGACAGAGTTACTTTTACATTTATAATATTATTAAGGAAGTATATATTACATATCCTATTGGAATTATGTGGGAACCTTTCAAACAGTGATAAGATTATCATTTTTAAGACTATACAAAAAAAATACCTAGCATCTACTCATAATATTTCTTTTTAGATCTGTATCTCGCTGTCGCTGCTATCTGTAATGTTTTTGCAGCATTTATTATTTTTATTCTTATTCGAAGTCATAAGGAATTATATGCGGTCCTTTTTGATAAATAGCGCTCTTAATTAGTGGTGCCGTGTAAGAGAGAAAAAACACCGGCCGGCTTGGTAATTAGTGGGCGAGCAAACATTTATTTTTTGTTCCTAATGCTCGGACGTGACAGTCATTATGCTTCCTTCAAAACAGCTAAGTAGGTACCTTTTATAGGTAGTACTTACCTTTTATACTTAAGTACCTAAGTAAAGTTTTGTGAACTTCAGGTTTCTATAACTTCTCTATTTCACTGAGTATAAGTAGGTAGGTACTCTTGTGATTTTTCTTTATTTATTACTAGATGTTTCACGCAACTTCGCCTGCGTTTATAAAATATAGTGTTATTTAGCAAGATATAATATTATTAGACAGATTTCATTAGCAAGATCTTTATTATTAAAATTATTACTTAAATACTTTAATTAAGTACTATTTTCATAGAGTAAATACACAGAATAAATTCATTGAGTAAATGCACGATACAGAAGCGGTGTCGTGTATCTATTACATTATTAAGGCGCAAACAGCAAGCGACAATTAAATAGTTAAACTAACACTTATAAAACTGACCAAAAGTAAAAAATCGTACAAAACCAAAGTCTCGCAATTAGTGACCAATCTTTCGCATGCCACACAGAACTTTACAAACTTAATGGAACATTTAAAAATGACAATTATATAATATATCATGCGTAAAACACATTGGACTTTAAAATCAAGTACTACGACCAAGTAGTAGAACTTGGTGTTAGTACCTTTTACCTTTGACGCGCAAAGGCAACTACTCTTGACAAGACAAGGCAAGATACTTTAATGTCTGCCTTGTCTTGTCATGAAATTCTTATGTCTTATGCCCCCAGCTGAGATAACATAATATTATCTGTGTTGTCAGTGGAATTGTCAAATACTTTTTGACATAAAGATGACATATTTTCCCCGTTTTTTCCACATTTTCGACTGTTTCTTCGCTCCTATTATTCGCAACGTGACGTTATATAGCCTAAAGCCTTCCTCGATAAATGATCTATCCAACAAAAGAAGAATTTTTCAATTCGAACCAATAGTTCCTGAGATTAGCGCGTTCAAACAAACAAACAAACAAACAAATAAACAAACAAACTCTTCAGCTTTATAATATTAGTAAGTATAGATGTGCCTTTGGCATTTGTGACACAAAATCCATAGTTGTAGTAGATTGATGCCAAAAGTCAATTCCAATTCCATATAATGTAAAGTTTTTCTAAACTAATGGAATTTCTGGCGTATATTTTATTATTTTTGCGAGTTCAATAAGTGGCGCAAATGTGTTGCGTCACATTCTATCTTCGTCTTTTCAGCCTAACTCTTATAACTTAGACCTTAGTCGACTTAGTCTAAAATCTAATTGAGAGGCACACGTCCGCAGCAATCCGACTTGAGGCAACTTAATTCCATTCTAATTTGAAGTCCGTTACGTTACAAAATTGAATTGACCTGCCTAAGGCCCGGTTATCAAGAATGCTTGCATGAGGGCCAATCCTTTTTATGCTGTCCACCTTTTGAAGATCCTGAAAAGTCATCAAAGCGCTTATTCTCTTCTTTACATAGTATAAATTGAAGTCGTTTTCCGCACCTGTCTATATAATCGCTAACTGCTCTATAACCACCTCACGGATTTTGACAAGGTAAACACCATCATTTAGATAATTTTTCAGGGAATATTAATTTTAGATAACGTCTCACAACTTCCACAGGTTCTATTGATTTGAAATTTGATGTTCTGTGATGGTTTCGTGACCTTGACTTGATGCTGTAGCACAGATTAAATAATAGTTACGCTGCAGTATCAAGAGTAGTCTGCGGGACATCTAACTCTACAGCAACTTACAGCAGATATAGCGTGTTTGGGTTTAAAAGAAGGTCGCGGGTTAAGCCACCTAAAGTTTATATGCAGAAGGAAAAGAGAAAAGTAATAATATTCATATAATATTGTTTGTGGTCAAATTTCGATCAATGGGTTACCTCTACTGTTTTGAATTACAATATAATACTTTTAAATGTGTGAAAAATTAATGAGCTTTGTAGGTAAGCTTTAATGAGAATAAAGAAATATAAACCTAACCTAAACATTAATGAAAAAAAATTCGACAAATAGTTTTATGTATGTAACATAAATAAATATAAATGTCAATATTACTTAGTATTTTTTACATACTTTTTACTAATCTAAGGTTGGCAGCACACTTATGATACGCCCTTTTGTTGCTTACCAACGCCCAACCTACCTACCATCAAGTGGTAGCTTTTTTACTGAAACGCCTTTATAAAAAAAATATAAGTAGGTACTTACATCATTATTTTCAGAAATTCCTTACAACACAAACCTGTAATTGTTATCCAAGGAATAACAATTTGCTAGGTGATTCCTCAAACACGCCACTAACTGGAAAGCCATAAAAACTTTCATGGCTGTCGTAAAATGGATATATGGGTTTACCATTATTCAGTCTCGCTGTGAACGGACCTTAAGCATTGACAGGTAATTGAAATGTTCTGTTGTTAGTGGCCTGTTTTAGGATAAAGGGAGGCAGATAGGCTGACAGTCCTCTTCAGACTGAACTATAATAAATACTACGACAATGACCGTTCTCGTCTTCTTAGTATTTACAAGCTGGTGCTCGCGACTTCGTCCGCGTGGAATAGTTATTTTGGGAATCATTTGGGTATCTCGAACGGTTTTCGCAGCGCACGCAAAGGAAGCCCTCACATTTTCGACTGTTTCTTCGCTCCTATTAGTCGCAACGTGATGTTATATAGCCTAAAGCCTTCCTCGATAAATGATCTATCCAACAAAAAATGAATTTTTCAATTCGAACCAGTAGTTCCTGAGATTAGAAACAAACAAACAAACTCTTCAGCTTTATAATATTAGTATAGATTTCTAAATTTAGGTGCGACTAACGTTTTTAGAATTTTTACTTGTTGTTATAGGTATTTTTTATTTTTCAACGTATTCGCGAGCACTGCAGCAAATTTTAATATAACATTTACGATGTCAGTTTATTACAAGTTCATATTGTATGTAAATATTAATATCTAGGTACAAAGACGCCCGAAAGGATCTCATATAATGTTCTATAAGGTCTAGAAGTTTCAAGTTTCAACTGACACAAGAAAACTTATGTTTCCAACATTTCATATAATATTTACTTACTCGTACTTAGGTATGTTCTCTCGCTTAACTTAATATTTGCTTTTCAAACTTATATTATATTGACTGAGTACTGTCAGTCTTTAACAATATTTTTTTGTATTAAAATTAAACAGCTATGTCTTGAAAACTTTTCGTAGTTTTGAAAAACATACGGGTTAGTATCATCTCGTACAAGCTTCATGACACTTCATGCTTTCATGACACTTACTAGACGTCGTCGTGTGATTCTTCGTCCAAGTGCAATAAAATTAAATAGGCAAGATATTTGTCTATTTTTATTGCTTTTTTTTTTTCAAATTTTAGCTCTTCAAGACTACTCCAACGACGAAAGTCTGTTCGCAAACAGAATACATTGTTCTACTTATAGACCATAATATTTTGACACATAAAATAGTAACTTGGCATTGAACAAATAACTTTACGACAATGTAATAAGCGATATAATCGCGCGCAGTTAGCGATCAGGCCACGTAAGCTCGATTACCTCGGCCTACAGGAGATTGGCGTCATAAAGTGACACCATCTAACTAAGTAGCTACTATCGGCTCACAGTGGGGCCTCGAAAACGGATATAAGTAATTAATTACTATTGAACTCACGTGAATACCTAATTTATTCACGTTTTGTACTAATCTAGAATCACCACCAAATTGTTAGTATTTGATATATAAATAAATTACAATTAAGTCGACGAATTTCGTGGTCAAATTTGTTCATACATAATTAAAAGTCTTATATAAATTAAATAATTTACACATTTATGTAAATATATTATGATTCATAATTTATATTAAGGTCTATTTCAATATTCTTACATAGTCGTTATGTATAATAAAATAATTTCTAAATACCTAGTGTTAGGACACACTCTATACTGTGTTTTGCAATCATTTGTGGAGCCCATCTGATGCTAGTAACCACCCGCTTATAGAGGACTACCATGAAATAACAGCACTCGTGCTGTTGCGTTTCGGTCAGTTTGTAGGGGATGCCACAGACAATTTTTCATACCCCTCCCAGTCCCTTATCCATTTTTTTAATTTTTTTTTAACTGTGCCAGGAGCCTTCGCTCTTCCATAAAAGCTAGTAACCAAGTTTTTTTAAACACTATAAGTCAGCAGCGCACTTTCAGCTTGTGACGGTAACCATACCTACCATCAAGTGGACCGTCAGCCTGTCTGTCGACCTTAACATAAAATGAACTAAAGACAAAAAAAAAGTAATTCTTTTTAGAAACCGCTAATGTAATTGCCCCACACGTAGTCCATCCCGCAACGTACTAAAGGCTACCTATAAACCGAAGGCACCAACCACTACGTTCGCTCGTAAAATTGATCCCCAGAATCGAGTAACACTGGAATATCCTCTCCAGGGCGACATGTTTTTGTACGAAAACTATTACAGGGTTGGAAAGATAGATGATCACTTGGTTTATGTATTGCTTGCGTAACGTTGTTTCTAGAGACTATTAAATACTATAGGTGGGTGTATTACACAATTTTCATTGAGATTTATAATCACTGCTATATATGCTGAGTTCAAAATAAGATAAATAAATTACAGCTAAAAACCATTTGTAAGCTTTCAAACAAAAAAAACCGAATTTAAATCGCCCCATCCGTTTGGGAGCATCAAACTTATAACACCACGTTTTTACATCGGGCGTAGAGAGTTAAAAATTAATGTATATTTTAACATTTTGTATAATATAAATAGTATCGTAGAGCATAACGTGTTACCTAATATATGTTGTTTAAATTCAAATCACGTATATTTTACATAGCTATTTATTCTCGTTTTCTCATTTCCCACGGATTTCTAGGTATAATCCTCTTAGCAGTAGACCCCTCGGGCTAAGCGCAGTGGGGAAATACATTTTAGTGATGTCCCTATTCAATATTCTACAAACTAAAATGTTTCCTTTTTTATATATAGAAGTCACACTATCATATTTAAATTTCAGCTATTTGACTAACAATACACCCCTGCTTCGCATGGATGTACTTCGAAGTTTATCGCTCTTTGTTTAGACAAAGTTAGCATAGAAACAGACAAAGGCTGTTTCTATTCTGTTTTAAATAACTTTTTCACGTAAAAATGGCTGAAAGATTTGGATGAAATTTGGCACACAGATAGTTTATCATCTGGATTAACATATAGGATACTATTATTCTGGAAAAATTATGGGTTCTCAACCCGAGGAAACGCCAAAAAAAAATTAAAATCAAGTGGCGGCGCCACCGTCGTCAAAGCGATAGTTAGAGGTGAGGTATTATAAATTTATGCTCATATTTCACGCGAATGAAGTCGCGGGCACTAATAAATATTTAAGATCAACTACAATTTTTATAGTAAACTAACTGAACCGCTTCGCTGTGGCTCAGTCAGCAACGTTCCACGGTTGCCATAACAAAGGTCAACATATGAAAATTACTAACTGGTGCTCGCGACTTCGTCCGCATCCTGGATGAAAGGTACCCTATGTCCTTTCTGGTGTCCCAGACAACGTGTATGCAAAATTTCATGCTTATCGGTTCAGTAGTTTTTGCGTGAAAGAGTTACAAACATCCATACATCCAAACAAACTTTCGCATTTATAATATTATTAATTAATTAATAGGAATAATACGATAATATGTAATTTTTTTATAAAAAAATCAGTTTCCATCGGAATTTTGCGAAAAAATAAATATGATTATTCATCTATTTCAATGAAATGTTGTGTAAAAATTTCAAGTCAATCCATCATCCGCTAGTTTTCGAAATTTTGAAGCATACACAAACCAACATAACATTTTTATATATATATAGTTTTTTACTTCTTATTTACCATCTAAAGTTATTTACAAGTTAATGAACTTTCTCAGCAGACCATTTCCCAAAGCGGTCGTGGCCAGTTTTTACATGCAATAGGCTTCTTGCAAACCGGAAGTAGTAAGTACTGGAAAGTTTCCAAGACGGCTCTCCAAGTTTCTACAAGAAGCTTTCGTACTTTTAGCGCAAAATAAGAAATAAATGTAGGTACGTACAATAGGTGTAACCAGGCTTTATCTAAAATACTTTAGTCTGTCCTCTATCATGCTTTCTAACTATACCTACTAATAAATATTATAAAGACAGAAGATTTGTATGTTTGTAATGAATAAACTCAAAAACAACTGGACCAATTTTGTAGCTTAACTATAGGTGAAAATTCCTTCACCTATATAAAGCTACATTATCAGCGAGTAACATAGGCTATATATAGCCTATGTTACTCGCTGATACGGCTATATATAGCCTATGTTACGGCACAGCATACTTATTCCGTACAGTAGGCCGACGGAGACGTCTAGACAGGGCAATCGTGCAGGGCGTGAGTGGGACGTGCCCAAGCTGCATACTTCGTCGTTCTTAGTAGCTGGGGATAAATATTCTAGGGCTATCGCGTCTTTCAGATTTTAATTAATTTATAATATAAATCAAAATGGTGCATACGGCATGTGCTGTAAGTGCGTGCAAATCTTTATCTCGCATAAACAAAGAACTAAGCTTTCATAAATTTCTGCACGATGAAGAAAGGTACTTAAGCACATTTTATATTACATTTGTGTCAATCCTTCCGTAATTTTTAAATACCTACACAGGCGGCGGTATCGCCACGGAGGTGTCGCCCAACATCAAAGGCGTCGGCCTACTGTAGGAAATAAGTATGTTGTGGTTACGGGGACGAAGTCGCGTGCAACAGTAGTATGATAGGTATATGAATCCATCAATACTAAAAAGATTTAAACCAATTCATTAATGAATTGTAAAAGGTAATTTTCCTTTTCCTAGATTAATGGTTCGATAATAAAGTACATTAATTTTATTCATTCAATAAATAATGATTTTATTATGGAACTGTAGCATGATGATAATAATGACAATAATATACCAATATATACAGATAAGCTATAATAGCTTATAGTATAGCCCTAATAATATGCTTTACTATATTAGTAACACTATACTTTTTCAGTTTTCAGTAACGGTCGACTCAAGGGCGAACTACGTCAGTATCGATTCCATATAACCGCTGAAAGGATTCGGTTAATACACTATCAAAAATAATGTTACGCGCGGTGCCTCGTAAAAGAAACAGCTTGGATTATGTTATAAAATTTTACCAAGTCCTGTTTTACTTCACCGCTGTTTCAATATACCCCGCCGAAGAGGGAACATGGAAGAACTATCTCGCCCATATCTACGCAGGCGCTTACAATATTACGGTTTTAATTTCTGTTTTAGCATTTTGGCACTACAAATTAGATGAAGATTCTAATTTCGTACAACTGACCGTTGATATTATCACTTGCACCGGTAGCGTACTGTTTATAACGTACTATGTTTATATAAATTTAAAGAAACGCAACGCTCTTTTAAATCTTGAGGAGAAGTTGGAAACAATTTACAATAATGTATGTGTGAATGAAAACGACACAAAATATGGATACGTGTATTTCCTATATTCAACTGCAATTTTTTACTGGACAGTAACTTTCATGTTTCACTTTAAATACGGTCCATTGGACGCTATATCTAAAATTTTACACAAGTATTCGTTATTCATTTCACATGTAATACTAATAAAAATTATGATGTATTTAATAAAAATATCAAAAATTTTACAATACATAAACATTTTATTCGATGATATGGAGTTACGAAGCGTTACAGGCGAATTTAAGCCATTCGCTTATAGAGGGATAGAAAGAGACATGTTCAAAAGGTACGAAACGTACTTCGACCGTGTTTGTGAATGTATAAATGAAATTAACAAGAATTATGGTTATACCCTTTTATTGTATGTAATATTTGTTGTTTTTAAAACGAGTCTTGACTCTATAAAATTTTTTATGATTATCGAAATCATGGACATGGAGAGATTAGGTTTCATTGTGACCCGAACTGTAGTCTCGATTGTAACAATGACTGCTTTTGTTTTTATGTGTGGCGAAATAAAAAAGAATGTGAGTATGTACATAATTATGTTACTTAGTTTAGGTAATATTATAAGTCTACTTCACAAGTTCAAATTGTTGTTAATTGTTGATAAAAATCTTAAAAATATGTGCTTATCGGATATTAAAATATTTTATCAGCACAAAAAACACAGAAATAAAAATTGTGGAGTAATTAAATTGCTAAATTTACTCTTTATGAACGATTATAAAATTTCAATTTTCACAATTCGAACACGCCGAAGTGTAGATGGCACAATTCGAATAGAACGTAAACGTAACGCATACCGTGTGACAATTTTGAACTTACTAGATCGCACCCTTGATCGCCTAATGTGTAGGCAAATCGTAAACATAATGAGAGGCTATCTAGGGAGCTCCCCACCACTGCCCCGATATTGCCACCGATTTTAGGAGGCCGTGTGTAGCGCTTTTAGTTATTTCCGGATGGTCCCTGTTGTTTGTTTAACAACAGGGACTGGTCACTGTTGTTAAACAAAGGGTGGTGTCGATAGATTGAAAATAATTACTATTTCCATATGTTGCAGTTTCAATATAATTTCAAAATATGTTGCAGATTCAATATTATTGTTATATATTTCAGATTAAATATCGTCAACATAAAAATGCTGAAATGTTGACACATTGTAAAACGAATGAAATGATGGAAGCTGTAAGTACAAATTTAACAATAGAGTAGCTGTACCTATTTTCTCATACAAGCTCATGAAGCATCTAGCAATAGTGAGGATAGTCCATGGGCTAGAATAGTCAATGGCGAGAAAAATTGCAGTAAATTTTCCTATATAAAAATTATGACCTTCTTTACAGATGGAACGATTTCATTACAAAATCTCAAGTCTCGATTTGAACATCACCGCTCGTGGATATTTTACTTTTAACAATATGTTGTTATGGAGAGTAAGTATCATGATGTCCTGAGATCTGACTCGACCCCCTCCCCATAATCTCGTGAAATTATTTTTTTAAAATGCGTATTTTTAGTTCAAAAAACATTACTTTTATTTAAGACTAGTATTTAAGACTACTCAGAACCTAGTCTAGAATCACAGTGAGAATATTGAACAATACTAAAATTCCTATAGGATTTAGCCATATTTTAGTGGAGAAATATGTTTTACTTAATTTAACTCAGTTTTCTAGCAATTTTATACTGTTTCTCGCGGGAAAAAAATGACCTCACGTGGACTTACTGAAATTACCACAATGGACGCTCCCTGATAGGTTTGCTCTCAACGAAATAGTATATCTCTGCGAGCACTTGGCCAGCATCTAGCCGTGCAGATAAAAACGAGGCCCACAATACTAAAAACTATTTCTTTTTTATTACAGATATTACAAGGCATCATAACAAATCTTACTGTAGTACTGCAGGTGCCGTTTCCAAAGAATTTGAACTAAATACCGCCAATGCGCCTGGCCGCCATGTTGGTGACGTAAAGTATTTTTTTATTTCTCTTGGCTCCCAAAGGATATCTAATTATTTATAGTCATTGAATCCCATTTCATTTTAAGGATAACATTTTTAAGGATAACACATTTTAAGAATTTTAAGGATATTTGACAGTAGGTTCCCTTTATTTAAAGCTAGATTAGGGTTGTTATTTAAGTAGGCTAATGTTTTGTTTGTTTTATTTACTTTTAATAATTAGTGTTAATTAGTTAAGTTACTTAATTGTTCTAATTAGTGTTTATTTAGTATTAAGTTAATCATGTTAGGCACTCAATTTGGGAATACAATTTAGCTAATAATTTTACACATGTATCCTTGCTTTCACAAATTTAATTGTATTCTGTCTGTGTGCTTTGTTTAATAAATAAAAAAAAAAAAAAAAAAAAACATATAATTTAAATTAATAACTTAAAATTATAAAAAAGAGATATATATATATATATATAAGTTAATTTCTAAAGCGCCAGCAAAAAAAATCTTTTACCATTTTGAAAATT
The DNA here is from genome assembly GCA_947623395.1 of Synanthedon tipuliformis. NCBI lineage: Eukaryota > Metazoa > Arthropoda > Insecta > Lepidoptera > Sesiidae > Synanthedon > Synanthedon tipuliformis. Next base: position 3,390,630 of record OX392431.1, on the reverse strand, counting down.
TCACAAGAAAAAAATTGTCATTGGAATACAGACGCCGGCAGGGAGTTCCAAACCCTGGCAGTGCGCATTATAAAGGATGTTTCAAAGCGCTTGGTCCGAAAAGGACGGATATCGACAAGATGAGGATGGTAACCAGCCGTACGTCTGTATGTCCGATGGAAGAAAGGGGAAGGCGGTATGAGCTCATGCAGCTCCCGAGCACACTCTCCGAAGTACATCTTATAAAAGACACATAGACTGGCAATTTTGCGTCTATGTGCCAGGCTCTGCATCTTAGATTTTAAAAGAGTACTGTCGCCTATGAGTCTTCTAGCTCTGCGTTCTACCGAGTCGAGTGCGGCAAGTTAGCCATCCCAAAGGTGGGAGCAATACTCCATGCAAGATCGGACTTGCGCCTTATACAAAGATAGGAGCTGTCCAAGCGTAAAGTATCGCTTGACCCTATTTAGGATGCCCAGCTTTTTGGCTGCTGTTTGGGCTTTGGACTCAGTAGATGAGCCGAAGTTGAGATTAAAGCTCTACCTCATGCCAAGAAGTTCAAGATCATTGAAGTCGAGATCGAAACTGTGTGTGCAACTGTGTTGTCCCATCCCTATAATAGGATTATTCGCATACAGACAGATTCTTATATCGCTCAAATATTAGTAAAGTTATTGTTACTTATTGTTAGTTAAAATCTTATGGGAGCCACGGTAATAAAATAATTATCTTTGAATCCTATCGAATGACAAGGGGAGCCAAAATGCAAAAAAAATATCCTAGGATCCCATGGGATTCTAGACGTGGGAGCCAAGTGGAGGGAGGCAGTGGAGCTCAACTTTTTATATTTTTGAACGTCATGATAAAAAAATATCGTAGATATATCCAGGTAATAAACTATCTGTGTGCCAAATTCCATCCAAATCCGTACAGCCGTTTTTGCGTGATTGAGTAGGTATACTCGGTATACAACTGTTATACAAATACAAATATAGGTACAAACTATCGCATTTATAATATTAGGATTATTAGATAAGTTCCAGTGGATTTTCAAAAAACGAACTACATCACGAACGAAGTCCCGGGCACAACTAGTGTTATTACTCGTATAAGGAACCGAACTGTTTATTCCTTGTCTAACATAAGTAGGTATATATTAAATTAAACTATATTATTAAACTGCTTTTAGCCCATGCTCACACTAAGGAATGAACTAGTATTGATTTTTTGCTTAGTGGGAGTTTTGCCTTGAGAATCTAAAAACAAGACTAACACACAACACAAGAATTACAAGACGCGAAACCGAAACACCAAAATCCGTTTAATTATCTATACATAAAAGTATAGGTACTTATCTCCATGGATCCTCTCACGTTAATTAGAAACCGCAAGCAGTGCCGTCGGCTCCCAGTTCCTCGTAAATAAATTAACTCATGTCGCCTTGGCGAATGTTGTGATAAGTTCTCGGAGTAAATAAAGAGGTCGGAACGGAATGTGTATTATATTATCTTTCACTTACCGACTTCACTTACGGAATTAAGTCTTTCACTTACATCTACTTAATTCTCTCTGTCTTTGTGCCATATTAATAAAAGCTTTATCACTTTTGCAAATTGATTAAGTTGAGAGAAATGAAAATATTAGCACACCTTTTTTTTAACTTTGGGAATCCTAATGGATACCCGGCAGCGTGGGGATCGTTGCGGGATTATGCTGGACTCCTCCGGGCTAATACCCAACGACTTATTAGCGCAGTCGTAGATGGGAGGAGTCGCGGAGGAAGTTATGACTCGACATCGGTGCTCCGCCACGGCTATCCAGCGCGGGGAGGGCTACGCTCTTTGTCGGAACCTCGGCGTACCCGAGAGTGGTGGTACGCCGAACATCTCGTGAAACTATACGGCAGTTTCTCCTAAGACTACCGCCAAGGTCCCAGTTGAGGGGGAAGGTGCCTGCGCCCGAGCCTACTCCGGCAAATCGGCTGGGAGGGGATCCTCTTCCCGTTGCCTTAACGCCGCTTCCTTGCGAGACATAACGTTAGCACACCTACAATAAGTCTGACCTATCAAGGATTATCTTGACTGTTTATCTAAATTAATATTTAAGTATCTATCCTAGTTGTAACTAACTTCCATAGGTTCGATTGATTTAAAGTTTGTATACGGTTACTTCGGTAACCTCGACCTGATGCTTCATCATCAATTAGTCTGCAGGATACCAAACTCTTCCAAAAGATATAGCGTGTTTGGGCTCAATAGAAAGTCATGTTAGTTTATAACGTTTAATTATAGCTTGTATTAATATGTTGAAGGACTGGCTATAAAAAGACACAGAGTAATTAATATTCCGAATTAAAATATTTTCCTTAATAAAGCTTCTTTACTGAAATTATTATCGGTTTATGTGAAAAATCCTACGCATTTGTAAACACAGTTATTTCGAGACGGGATATCCAATTCTCACGATTCACCCTACAAATAAGAAGTGGGAAAATTCATAAAAACAAAGTTAAATGCCCTCCTAATTAAAGGGTCCTCTCCAGGGCTTATTATTGTGATAATTAGGGAGAATAATTTATTCGGGAAGTTGGCAACTTGCGCCAGCCAAAGTTAACTTATTTATCTGTAGACTACAGATACACCAACAATTATGAAACATTCCAAAGGGGAGAATTTGAATGGCCCGGACTTCGTCTTTTTTGCCTGGCACCCTGCTGGCTATAACTGCGAATATAATAAGGAAACTTTACGTCAGGCATTGAATTGTTATATATTTATTTTTAATATCTATTTAATTTTTTAAAGCTAAAAATTGCATTTATTTACTCACTTACCTACATGAACCTAGGTTCATGCTTACTTGTGATATTTTCTTTTGTTTTTTTTTTTAATTTCATTTAGTAGATTTAGTCTAGATTAGATTTAGGTAGTACATAAGATATTGCTTGTAGCTTTTATTGGCGCATGTTGAGCCTTCTATAATTGCGGCGGCATCCGGTTATTTTAGTTTGATGCCTGCCTCGTTGGGAGCCTTGTGTAACAAATACTTAAATAAATAAATAAGGTCAACAGACAAGCTGATGGTCCACTTGATGGTAAGTGGTACCGTCATCTGTAACACAAGTAACGCCATAGGTGCTACAAGTACGCTGCCGACCACAGAAGAATTAAGGATAAGGAATAAGAAATAGTGTAATGGGTACCAGAATTTTTCTTATTCACAGAATAACGAGGCATTCCTGTCGCTCTCTGAATAATGATTACTCCATAACGTGCTAATAGAAATTGGCGACCAAATGCGCCCAGAGTTGCGGGCGACAGGGCGATTCTTTGCCACTGAGTGTTACAATTGACATTATCAAAACACGAGCCCCAGAAGAACCCAACGAAGCACACGCTAAATAAATTCTCAAACACTTCCCTTCCAAGCGAACAAAGTATCGAGGGAAAGTTACTCCGCTTCTCTTTAAGTCAAAATTGTAATTCGAAATATGCTCTCGGAGGCGGATATTATCATTTCATTTTTTCTTTGTTGCGGCGAAAGCCCGCGCCTTCGGTTGCGACGAGACGTCTAAATTGGAATGTTTTGAATTGCTAAAACCGGGGCCACAGGTGCTTTCAAAGGAATTCCGTGATAAACCATTTCCTATAAAAAAAATGTAAACGGCAGCATTAACTTATTTGATAAAAAGGGATTTCATTTTTACAATAGAAACGGATCAATTTCGTCTGGCATTTGATATTCTATTGAAATCGCTCTTTTAGGTAAGTAAGTAAGTAGGTTACTTATGGACTTATGGATAATAAGTACTTATGGAAGGAGTTAGAACCAATATTAAATTAAATTAACAAGCCATCTTTAACAAGGACCGGACATTGCAAGGCGAGCGAAGTTGAAACTAACCGCAGCATCTAAACCAGATGAAATACTAAACTACAATATCTCTTAATAATATTTGAAAAGCAATCTGCTATACAAATTAATTTTGTTACTACTTACTACTGTGTCAAGAAAGTACCGGGAATCGGTCAATAAAACACAAAATAAGTATTTATCCAAATGCATTAGTATATCACCTTCAAAAATATTCTCCTTCCAACGCGAATAACTTTTACGCCAGCGCCAGCGAATAATTCAATTATCAAAACATAATTTAAAGGATTTTTTTGTAATCAACTTTACGTCTAAGTCTGACTTGATGTCTTCTAGCGACTAAAAACGGGTGCCTCGAAGTAGTAATTTGAGCTTTTGAAAAAAAAAAAGTCGCTTGGCTCCATCGGTTGCAATACTAAATCTATGCTTGGATCCATATCAGGGAATACTGTGATTGTTCCAAAAGAAATGCGTTAACAAATATAGCCGTGTGAGTTGGCGCGTTATCTTTGTATCTTTGTTTTCACGAATTTGATTGTATTTAGTCTGTGTGCTTTGTTTAATAAATAAATAAATAACTAAATAAATATCGTGGTGCAAAATCCATGTTTTCTTTCCATAGACGGAGGCTCTTTATAATATTATAGACGACTCTGTTTATCTATATCTTCTATACCTACTAATATAATAAAGAGAGAAGATTAGTGCGTTTGTAATGAATAAACTCAAAAACTACTAGACCTATTTTGAAAATTCTTTCACCTACCTACTTATAGAGAGCTAAGTAAATTATCAGCGAGTCACTTCCGTACTAATATTATAAATGCGAAAGTTTGTATGGATGTATGTATGTACCTACCTCTATGGATGTTTGTAACTCTTTCACGCAAAAACTACTGAACCGATCACCATGAAATTTTGCATACACGTTGTCTGGGACACCAGAAAGGACATAGGATACCTTTCATCCAGAAAAAAGTACTGCTCCCGAGGGATTATCTAAAATTAAGGAAACTAACTCCTGGCTAACTATAATAGCAATAACGATGTAAGGCGATATATTGCTTTTTCGACGCGGACGAAGTTGCGGGCACCAGCTATTAGGCTATATTTCATAAAAAGTTACTCAACGCGGGCGATGTCACAGCAACAGCTAGTAAGGAATATTACGAATAGGATCATCTTCCACAAACATTTATTATAACAAAAACTATCTAGGTAATAACTAAATAACATTAAATAATTAACATAATCCTGTAAACTGACCTCAGCCTAAGGGCTCAATTTTGTAACATCATGGCAATGTTTCAGGTAGTTACATAAATTAAATAAATAAATCTAATAAAAATAGTGTCCGGCGGTAGGTAATGTTACCCGACGCCCTTATAACCTGCGTTAAACGACTCCACAAAGATGTTTATTTGCTTACACCCACACCCTTTTCACCCCTACAGTCATTAAGAGTTGTCGCAAAAACACATTAACCGGCAAATTTAAGTGTTTTCCAACCCTACTAATTACTTAGTATTAACGGCATCCCGAGATTAGCCCTTATAAATTGTCTGCGCTGCGGTATACTGATGGGCTGTTTTTTAGATTATGCACCTATTCCTTTCTGTGTAAAAAAATAAAGCAACAAATCTGATGGTGAAAAGCATTTTTACTTTCACTCATTTATTTTGAACATGTTTACTACCAACTCAGTGCTTGTGAATAATCTAAAAAATTGCTTAACTAATTTTAGAAATTTAGAAGCTTTCACCATCTTTCATGTAGGCTAACCGTCACTAAAAGTCACCTGTCACCGGGAATAATTTAGCTGATATACTTACTAACCTTTGCTTGTACGGTAAAAGTCCCAAACATTAAAAAGAATATCTATAATTAAAAAAAAATCGCCCGTCGAAGGATGCACAAAACCGAGTGCATAATTTAACAAAACATAAAATTATTTCTAAAAGTAACTAAATAACATTTTACTTGTAGTTGGTGAAAGAGGCCCTTAGAAAGATGGATACGTTGTCACCGAGTAATATAGGCTGTATTTATTTATTTATTTATTTATTTTCGAAAAATTAGAGATCCCTACGAAAATTACAATGTCAAAACACGATATCAAAAATTTGTCCTAGGTATCAAAGATTACTACGCCACTTGCTTTCACCCGGCAACTAGAACCTCGGAAGATTGAAGACACTTTGAAGTTTGACATCGTGACTGTTACCTACTATATTATTATGCCTTCCGGGATATGGCTGTTCACATGACTGAACTTCCAAATGGTTCGAATGTGTAGATGTCAAAATGTACAAAGTTTAATGGTTAAAATGTTCCATTGACAATGGCGGCAAGTCGACATTCCCAAATAGTTTGGTGGGGCTTGTTACAAGTAAATATTTATTAGTTTGTCAAATGTTGTAAATTCAGAGGCATGAGGCACGTGTCGTGTGTCCGCCACATTTATCTATCAATTGATACGCCGGATTAAGTTAGCACGGCGAATGAACTACAAGCCAATTAGTGATGTGCCGGATATCCGTATCCGTATCCGCGGGAGAAGACGATCCGTATCCGTATCCATTACCTACATTTTGGCACATCTATTTACGGGTCTTTTACCTTATTAATTTTTAATTTATAGATGAAATTCTATATTTTATAAGTGATTAAGGTAGCAATGAAAAACTATTAAATTCCAATCAGATTATTTTTTATTTCTTAAAATTAAACATTAGGTACGCTGTCGTCAATTACCGTTTCAAGGTCACGCGCACCGACACCGTCACCGATTGAGTAAGAAAGTTAAGATCCGTATCCGTATCCGCGGATATACATTTTTAACGATCCGGCACATCACTAAAGCCAATATATTCACTCTCGCAACTTGGATTGCATAAGTTTACCTACATGCGAATCTAATTTGCATACAATGGGAGTGTTGCAAGGACTTCCTTCGGGAAGCGTAAGTGGAATCCATTTACGCTTAGATTAATATTCCAATGTTTGAATCTCAACTGATTTTTTAGTTTGATTTAAAATAAATGTGAGTGGTTAAAAACAAGTGGCCGCGAACTTTTTTGTGGCTTACGATAAAACTTTTTATTGAGCAGTGCCTTTTTTATGTGGTCGACAGGCTGACGGGCCACTTGATGGAAGCCATTCAGACCCACCGTACCCCTGGCCATACCCCTGGTGGTACGGTGGGTCTTTTAAAGGTGGCCACCGTCACCTTCCATAGAAGGATTAAGGATAAGGAAGAAATGAAGTAATGTGCATCCGTTACTCATTCGCCGAAACAATGCTGGCGAAACAAAAATCTGACGGAACGTAAATCTGTCGAAAACTGCCGGGCTCTGTCAAAATAGTAATAACTCGCCCAAATGACTGCAAAACGCACTGTGATTTTTCTTCCACGGATTTCGATATGGTTTTCACTGGACTGTGATAGAAATAGCGATTATAACGATAACAAAAAAACGGAAGTGAGTCGCTACTTCCGAGATTCATTATATTGAAATTCAAACTTTAATAGTTCTATTCTTCTATTATATGTAGGTACTTATTAAAAAATTATAAGGCATTAAAACAACCTATAATAACCGTATGTTTTTTATCATAATGTTGATAAACGCAGTGTTTTTGTACTTAACCTATAGTATTATAGGTAATAATGTACATACTTACATCAAGCTTACAACAAAAACGCATTTGCGTCTCCGGTCTCTCTTCTATCTTCACAATTGTGTTGTATTGTATACCATACCTACGACTGAATGAGCCAGTCTCCGTACCAAACTTCATCTATAGTCAAAATTGAGCAATTAAAATCAAAAATTAGCGTTACAGATTTTCCAGGCGGACGGTTAATTTTCGAAACTAAAAACTAGACAATTTTACATTTTGGTCCATAAATTATGGAAATATTAAATTGAAGAAGATACAAAATAAATAGATTACGTGCCATAGAAACTCGCTATAACTCCATTATTATAATATATGTCGTGGGCAGATCGTAGAATTAGGCAGATCGTAAAGTATGAAGTCAAAAATAGGTGCGACGAGGAGCGGAGCGAAGCAAAGCGAGGAGGAGCGTGTTATGTTTACATGGAAATAAATTTGGGGAGCTGAGCGAATCGGAGCGGAGTGAGGCGACCCTCTTAGTTTTAACAGAAATATGATCTGCCCAGAAATATCATGATATGCCCAATTCTACGATGTGCCGACGACATATATAACGACTATTTAAAAATCGTTATATAATTTTATTACAAGTAATAATAGTACAATATACTTGGCTACCTGCCTACGTGTTGATCACCAAGCATATAGTCTTCAAATTTCCTGCTCCATAGCTCCTCAAGCTGAAGAAAGAGAAAGTCGCTGAGAGCTAGATTTGGAGAATAAACAATTTATTCGAAACCCGCTTTTCGAATATATCCATTATACTTATTAAGTAACGAATCAACTTCTTTTGTATCTACTTATTACTGACTTTCTTTAAAGGATTGTAGCGTCCGCTAACCTGCCCTTTAGCAAACATTAGGTAATCAATCATTAATTAGTATTGTTAGCGATCGACCTCAAAATTGTTACGACTAAAGCAAGGCCAATGAGACAACGCAAAGAATGTAAACAAACTATCAAGGGTTTTCAATATGGCTTATTCCTATACCATGAAATGAAACAGATAACGCCGGTCGCTCGTGTGAGGGAAAAGGACAGAGGGCCGGGTTTGTTTACATTGTTTACATTACAAGAGATCGACTCGGTAGATGCCGTAAGTACTTACATACTTACATACTTGCGGCATCTACCGAGTAGGGTGTAAGTAGCATTCCAAAAGAATCGACAGGAATAAAAAACGTTGCGCAGCGCGGTTTGTATGAGACGAAACCCCTGTTTCTTTTGATATGTAGCTGCCCTTCGTCGTTAGCTTGTGGTTATTCTGGATTAAATGGGAATCATGTCGTCATCAAACAGAAATTGTGAATTGTGAATCGACATATATCGGTAAATATTACCCGAGATCGACTCAAAAAGCTCTCGTGATCCAATAATCTATTGCGATAACTATTTGAAAGTAATGCATATTTCTTGAGAATAACCGAATGAAGTTTGCATGAGAACAGAATCAACGTTACCTTTAAGATCTATTGATGCAAGTAGACAAACTATATTAACTACTTTTGAATATTTTCTTATAACTATGATGTCATCATTGTCTCCTATATTTTGTTACAATAAAAATAAATTTTATTTAGACTTATTAGCAACACCGAAAAAAATTTTAAATATTTCAAAAAAACGAAAGTCAGAAGCTGTCAAAGTGAGCGCGTGATAGACAAGCGTTTAAAACCAGCGACCTTTGAATACATGGACGCAGCCTAAGCGTCTCAGTATGACCCCACGAAAACTGAGCTGCGATGGGCGGGGCTTACAAAACTGAGCCGCGACCTGAATTAGTTCATTCAACCAGCAACCAATGAACGAACTTTTACAAACTTATTTATAAAATGGCGTAAGTAAAAAGTGCATCCTAATAGCGACCGAGACATGTTATCATTAAAGTTTCTTTTTAAATGCTAATAGTTTAATACTTGCTTTTAATGTCATATTCTATTTATGTCATATTTTAGAAAATTGAAAATAGAACATACAAAAATTGGCGTCGAAAATTGACGGTAACTAGTATGAAGGGACTGCTTCCATGCTCGCAGAGATATACTATTTCGTTGTTTAAAACACGTGTGACGTCACTAGTCGCAGTCACCGAAGTACTAAACTATGGAATTTGCGTTACGAATGCCAAAGCGACACATAAAAAGGCCTCCTTCCACTTGGATTCACAGCTTGCCTCCACATGTGGATCCGCGGATACCTTTATCTCCTCTTAAATCTACCGCTGAGGGGATTCAATAATAAACATAATTTTATATGCCACTTCGATCCACAAACGGGGATCCAAAAATAAAAATATTTTTCTATGCCATTTAAATCCACAATCCGCTAACTGTGGATCCAAGTGGAAGAAGGCATATCAGAGTCTTGAATTCGCGCGTCAATGGTAAAATGTAGTAACGACCAAGTTCTACTATTTATTTTAAACTCTAATGTGTTGACGTAAAGTCACATTTTCTTTAAACGACAGCTGTTTGGTTTGTTTTAAATGACACATGACAGGGTTCGTGCTCTACGCATATGTCACTCTTAAATGTTCCATAAGGTTCGTAGTGTTTTGTATGGAATGCGAAATCCATAGTTGTAGTACATTGATGGTCGCAGTGAAGACTCGGTGAAGCGGTCGCGGGGCGGACGGTAGTTGACGGGCGCATTTATAGCATAGCGTTTTTTGAAATAAATCAAAAAATGCTATACCTACTCGACATGCTTACAGCAATATGCTAAGAGTAACAAAATGAAGAAACCATTTTGAAGACTGGGTGTACTAGCTGATGAGTTATCACTGTTCATGACTATGATTATATTATGCAATTAAATAATATATTTTTTAATTGCACAATAAAGCACAAAAAAAAATTGAATTGCTGCTGATAGAAAATTTTGACTAACATTTTAAAAATTATTTTTAATTTTTTTAAAAACTAGTATAATTAAGTATCTAACAAAGTTCAAAATTACCTGTATAGAGGGCATACTTATAAATGTAATTTATCGAGACAAAAATAATATACAACCTTATTATTAAGCTTTATTTTTAGAAGCAAAAGGAGAAAAAGTATTTATTTATATTTATTAACAGCGCCAGAAATGCGTGTGTAATTAGCGCGAAAATACGCACAGTTGTAAAACTGCATTAATCTACTTCAAAACCTACATTAGAAGATTATAGCGAGTTTCTATATATAACAACTTGACTATTTTACTCATAGTAAACATAAAATATGTATTCAAAATAACCTTTCAACATATGTGTATTATAATGAAAGACAAAAAAATTACGTCTATTGCCATTAGTTCAACTGCTTGTTCAATCAACTAGTGAACTAGTGAGAATTTTTTTCCCAGTAGTTCAATTAGGTACATTAATCAATTGAACTACTGGGAACAAAAAATCTCACTAGTTCAATTTATTGAACTAGCAGTTGAACTAGTGGGAACAGACGAAAAATTTACACTTGTTAAAACAAAGTTATACAATTCAAAATAGTTAAATTTGTTGCATGGCAAAAACACGGATGGCTCTTATGAGTTCGTCGTACAACTTATGAGTTCAGAACTTTTTCCCATAATTTATAATAATACAGTTTTTTGGGGAATATTTTTTGATTTAAATTTTTTAAAATTTCGATCGTTTACGTGCGCGACAATTTTCAAAGTCATTGAAACGAGAATAGAGAATATTATAACTAAAGTACGGTCATGGAGACAACGCAAAAACAATGTAAACAAACCCGACCCTTACCAAGTTTTACAAAATCGAGCGACTATGTGTCTCTGTCCTTTTCCCTCTCACGTAAAAATGACATAAGCGGCCGGCATCATCTGTTTCGTGGTACAGGAAAACGGTCTTGACAACCTTCGGTCATCCTTTTATTAATTTTAATGCTTTTTCATGTGGAATAGTTGCGCTACTAGAATTATTACTTTTTATTTAAAAAAATGTTATCAAATACATACTAAAATTTTGTTTACATTATTTCCGTCGCTTTAATAATACACGAAAAATTTCCACTCATTAATAAAAACCTTTATATTTTACAGAAAAGTTTTGACAGAAGTTCACATAATATTTAAAATAATCAAGCTGTCAATACACATTCTAGGGGGAAGATGTGATACTATTTCTAGACGTTATAATTAGACACATACAAACGACACTAGAAATGAACATGTTCACAATACAGCTTGTATACAGTGGGTATGAAAATCAAGTTACTTTGTGAATAAAATTTCATGTATTTAAAAAAAAAAACTTAAATAAAAACGTAAGTCGGTTTTAGTATTGCACCAATGAAAGATCATTGTCATTGTCGAAAGACACTTTGCGACTTGATGTATTCTTTTAAAAACTATTATGAGACAATTCTCAACAACCTGTTTATATATACGTATATTACATCTAAGGTGTGGTAACAAAATGTACCCTTAACTAATTTTCATAATAGATACTAGATTCAAAATATATACAAAATTTATATACACGAATAGCTGTCTTGGACTTTTAATGGGACATATAAATTTCACAAAAAAATAAATTAATTGCGAATTATATACTTATATTTTTTTTATGACGGTCCACTTGATTTACTTCCTATGTCCTATCATATAAATGATGACAAACGTCATATAATTTTGCAGTCTCTAACAGAATTTGTAAATGTAAAAAAAAATACTTGCGGGAAAATAGCGGTATTTTTTTTTAATTCATTAAAGAGCACAATATAAAAAAAATCGATAGTGACTACGAATTCAATTATAAAATAATGATAAATATGGGTCATGTAACTTGTATAATAAGGTCAACGAGATTTAGCACTTCATGTAAGTACTAAAATTTAAATTCGACTAAGTTCATGGTTCTTCAATCTCAGTTTAATATAATACCTACCCATATAATTTTACGATAAATTCTTTGTTAAAAAAAAACACATGACAAATGTTGATTCTATTTTTAAAAAAACAGTTTACATTCTTTATCGTATCTCGTTGGCAGTACTAAAGTAAAGCCACGGAGACAACGCAAAAAAAATGTAAACACACCAGAGTTTTACAATATCGAGTTATAATTTATCTATCTTTGTCCTTTTCCCTCGCATGTAAAAAATACCGGCCGTAGCTATCTGTTTTTATCTTTACAGGAAAGCGATTTTGACAACAATTTGTCACCTTTTTTATATTTTTTTATGATTTAAAAAATGTTACAAACCCCTTAAAATTTGTTTACATTATTTGCGTTGTCTCCGTGGCCTTGCTTTAGTTTACGTGTAATCTATAATAAATTTCTCTATCAATGTAATGAATGATATTATTTTTTGATTGTTATTTTTGAGCATGCACTGAACAAAACACATTATTTCGAAAAATAATCATTTCAAAATAGATGATTTATCGTATGCAATCCATCATTCTTTGTTGAATGTGCATCATCATATGTGCAATTTTTTTTTAATTAAGGCCACATTGGCATTAAAATATTTGTTCAGACTAATCTAGAAAATTACGCATTGTCTTAACCGTACTTTCATTTGACGAGTTTTTTTGACTTATTTTTTACGTATTGCTTCTTGAAAAACTTATAGCCAAAACGGTTGTAAATCAACGTAATTTCCCAAAAAAAAGCCCAACCAAGTTAGAACTAGAACAGTGCCAATGTTTGACCGACAGAAAAATCAAACATTCAGAGAGTCTGTCTCACACGTTTGAGACGTTAATTTATATCCATACAACCGTCAAATCACTCACAAACCGAATCACCAAAACCTTTGCGGCCTGGGTCCGGCCCATCTGGGACGCGGTGGCATGTTTCTGGGCCAAAACTGTCCCGGGCCTAATCCGGGCGGCCTGAAAGTCCTCGGAGACCAATTTCTCGGGTAACGTTGGTTCAGAAACGGTCGCGCGGGCTGTTGCCAATCACTCTCACCGGGCAACTCCATAAACTCCTGCGGTGAATGATTTCTATCCGTCGGATTTCCTTCTTCTCTTCGCGACAAGTCCTCATTGAAAATCTGGTGATCCTGACTTTCCTCCGTGTTCGAGAATTGAGCGTCGAAATTTTTCAGAATCGGAGGCATTTTATCGAACGGATTGGCCAACGGGTGTGCCGGACGGGGTAATAGGGGTTTGTGGGCCGATGTCTGTTCGCGGGGCGTCAACGGTTCACTGGGTGTGATCGGTTCACGGGGCATCAACGGATCTCGGGGTAGGATGGGATCGCGGGGCAAAACGGAATCGTGGGGCAAAACCGATTCGTGGGGTAGAATCTGTTCGAGGGGTAAGACCAGATCGCGCATAGGCGGCGGCGGCTCGCGCAGTGAGTGGGGCACGTTAGGTATATTGGCATTCTTATTTTCGTACTCGTTACTATTGATTGTGATCAAATTGCTGTTGTTGTGATCGTTGTGCATTGTCTTCCCGTTGTAGCCGCCGACCAACACTTTGTTGTTGTTGAAACTCGTTCTACGATCAATGTTGTGTTGACTGTTGTATACACCTGCTGAGAATTCATTATTTACATTAAACATGTTACGTTACACTTTCACTAAGTATAATAATTTTTGTCTAAGTTTAAATAAATAAAAGAATAAAAACATGCGTATGTTGTATACAGAAAAGAAACTCCTTTGGCAAACAAATGTATAGTAAACAGAAGATGTCATGCAGAATCCATTACAAGAAGCGTTACACACGGACGCGTCACACAATAATCAAACTTGAAATTTTACTCTCATCGCCCGCAAAGAAGATTCGCTTTAAAAATATTCTTAACAAATTTTGTTATTTGACTTTGAATAAGCATGAACCTTTCCTTACTAGTTAATTCTTGAAAAAAATATTCAAAGCTCTCGAACAAATTGGTTTAGTTCAATTTGAAAATTGAATTTGATTTGAAAAATGAACTAAAGCAAGGCCATGGAGACAGTGTGGAATGAATGTAGACAAACTTCAAGTTAAAACAAATAGTTAAGCAACCAATCATAAAAATTATCATAAAAAGGTGACCGAATGTTGTCAAGACCGTTTTCCTGTGCCACGAAACAGATGGCGCTGGCCGCTTATGAAATTTTCACGTACGAGGGAAAAGGACAGACATATTTATACACTCGATTTTCTAAAACTCGGTAAGGGACGGGTTTGTTTACATTGTTTTTGCGTTGTCTCTTTGGCCTTACTTTAAATCAGTTACTGTATAGAAAATGTTGCACATACGTTGGTCTTCATCCTCCGAAAGGTCCATATCGACGCTTTCGACTATGTCCGGCGGAGGTACCATTAATGGTACTCGATAATCCTGAAAGATATAAAAATAATAAATAAATATATTTAGGCGAAAAAAAAAACAAATCTAAAAAGTATTGTGCAAGCTTTATTTAAAAAGGTCGGTTAGGAATAGACGGGAGAGATAATTATTTTATTATTGAAAAGTTGTAAAACAAATTTCTTTGATTTTTAGATACCATTGAAAAAAAAATGTCTAGAACTGCTTTTCGATATTTTTCAATTTTTTTTTTATTTTTAAGGTAATTAGATAATGATTGATATCGCTACATTTCGTATTTATTGCAACAAAAAAAAATAGTTGCTATGATGAGTCATTCTCTATTCCATTGCACAGTACGCTTAAAATTTCTTTGTCACATTATAATTTTTTTTATAATTTTGAAATTAAAAAAGTCAAAGAAAAGCATGTGTTAAAATCCCTTTTGTAATGATTTCATATAACTTACTTGATCAACCACCATGGTATTCATAATAGGTCGTGGCGACGGCAACTGTTGCGTTAACGGAATCAAGTTCCTATGATCTACGTCTAAAAATTATAAAAAAATACACAAATTAATTATATCCAATAGTTAATCTATATTAATGTTATAAGGAGAGATGATTTGTATGTCTGTATTTTTGTAATGAATAAACTCCAAAAACTACTGGACCGATTTTGAAAATTCTTTCGCCTATAGAAAGCTAGATTATCAGCGAGTAACATGGGCTATACTTTATACAGTTACGCGGGCGAAGTCGCGTGCGACAGCTAGTTTAAAATATTTTTATTTATCAGCAAACAATATAACTATAAAAGTGACAACTTTAGAATTTTAAACATGTTTAGATAACAACTTTAGATTTAAGAGGAGATAAAGGTATCCGCGGATCCACATGAGGATTTAAGAGATAAAGGTATCCGCGGATCCACATGAGGATTTAAGAGATAAAGGTATCCGCAGATCCTCATGTGGAGCCAAGCTGTGGATCCAAGTGGAAGGAGGCCCTTTTTTCATGTTAAGATCGGCAGACAGGCCGACGGCCCACTCGATGGTAAGTGGTTACCGTCGCCTTTAAAGCAAGCAACGTTACAGATGCTTGCATTGCAAGTAACCAAAAGTGCACTTTATAAGTGCAAATGTCTTATTTACTTATTGAGAAACTAAACACCTGCTTATTGAGTTACTGTGATTATTTGTGACTGAATGAATGATCAATAATCAATGAATGATCAATAATCAATGAATGATCAATGATCATTTATTTATCATGACTACCTTGTTGTACGACGGGATGTCTGACAGGCGTCGAGGAGAGAGGCGGCATAACAGGCATCGGCAGATGTCTATGGTCTACGTCCTCCATACCTATGAGTTAATATAGTTAGTGTGTCAAATCAATGTAAATAGTACATTGTTCAACTAGAGAGCAAAATCGTTATTTGCTGCGAGAGTGCAGACTAAAAGGCACGCATGAGACATAAAAAAAATTGCTCTCGTGTTAAAACATACAACTTTTCACCTCAACAGCGAGTATGGCGGGCCGAATCTAGTTGGCTATGGCTGGACATACTATCAAATCAAAAGTTTATTCCTGTGAACTAAATAGGGTGTTCGAATTTCGAATCACGCTCGCATCAAAAATCGATTTTTCAGTGAGTTTTTAGGCACCAAACGCACCTTTTTCGTGCTGGAGAGGTGAAAACTATATTATGTATACATTCTGAAATTAATGAACTTATATTGGTTACTTATACTCGGTAAATGGAAGCAAAAAAAAATAAGATAAGTGACTCACTACACTATCCGCGCATAGATCTCATATACTAAGTCCAATGGACTCAGTATCATTCTGTCGCTCAAAGATCTTGAATTTTTTGTCGAAAAATTTGAATACATTTGTCGACTTTCTCTATTATTACACCTAAGTACCTTATCTCTCTTTTTGCTTCCATCTACGCTTATACTTAATTAACTTTAAACGGAGACTACGAGAAGTAAAATTTTGTATTGTATAGTTATTCAGGGTTCATTTTTAGACCTAGAAGCTTACCTGAAAGCATAGGCAACACTGGCGGGGGTGGTGGAGGGGGTAGAATACCCCTATGGTCTACATCGGCTGCGTGTGTCTCCTGAAATTAATTTATAAGAACTCCATTAGTTTATTTTTGAAGTTTACTCATTAAGAATCGATTTTCATAATATATAAAGCCCCGGGTATGAAAATTAATGGGAGTAAAATCAAGTGTCACATGTCACGCGTTACGCATTCTTTTTAATTTTAGCGTTATCTACACAATCACTCTGAAACTAGAATATGTTACGTAATAATACATCCTTGCGAAAACTAGATGGCACCGGTGGTAATCATGTATCATAATTCGAACAGAGATGGCGCTGATTTAATTCGTTTTGATAAATGTTTTTATAATTTTTATTATGTATTTATTTTGTTCGTAAGGAGTAAATACCAGTCTTGTGCGTCAGAGCCGACACACATACTTTTTTTTTTAGTTGTTATTTTATTCATTTATTAAAAGGATAAAAACAATTGCTAATGTGATACCACTATCTTAATATTTTTCAATATTGTAAATTATAAATGTGAAAGTAACTGTCTGTCTGTCTGTTATCTATTGTCACGCCTTAATTAATCAACCGATCATCGTGAAATTTTGCATTCACGTCCTATTTTTAAAATTGTTTGAGGGTAGATGTAGTATATTTGTCGTCGGCGCATCGTAAAATTGGCCATATCATGATATTCCTGGGCAGATCATATTTCTGTTAAAACTGAGAGAATCCATATTTCCATATAACCTAATACGCTCCTCCTCGCTTTGCTTCGCTCCGCTCCTCGTCGCACCTATTTTTGACTTTTGGTGAAAGATTTTTGATTTCATACTTTACGATCTGCCCAATTCTACGATCTGCCCACGACATAATATAAATTACCTGCGGATATATGGCGGGTTCGGGCGGCGGCACGAGGCGTGGCACGTGTGGCGGCGACTCGGGCGCCTCCGCGAACACTGTGGCCCCACCCGAGGGACCTTTCACTTCCACACCTGTACTGTACTGTAATGCATCCGTAACGTCCACTTTATTAATTCTCCTCTTACTTTTTTTTATGTTAAGGTCGGCAGACAGGCTGACGGTCCATTTTATAATTGGTGGCATCGAAGTACTAAAAGTGTGGATTTTACATGACAAAGCGGCACATAGAAAGTACGCCTAAAAACGGATCATGGCGGCGTCAATGGTAAAAGGTAGTAACGACCAACTTCTACTATTCATTTTAAACTCCAATTTGTTGACGTAAACTCAAAATTTCAGGTGTTTGATTGATTTTAAATGAAAGATGACAAAGATTGAAATGTTCCATAAAGTGTCGTAGTATTTTGTATGGCTTGAGAAATCCATAGTTGTAGTACATTGATGGTAGATGGTTACCGTCGCCTGTAAGTAACACAAGCGATGCCACATGTGTTGCCATAAGGAATTTGGAATGGGATAGGGAAATGGTCTATGGAGTCTCTTTTCTCACTCACTCGTCCAAATATAACAGAGCACGTGGTATTCTATAATCTGTAATCTGAATAAATCGTAAAAATTTTCGAAATAAGCACAAACACTTAATCAACATATGTTTTTAAAAAAAATATACTTACAGGCATACTCCACGATCCATTATTCCATTGGTTTGTTTCGGGTTGGTAAGATTGTTCGGGTTCATCTGAAATGAAACATTACATCATTGTAATAAAATAATACGAGCAACGACACAGGTGATATTAAAGGGATAGGGAAATGGGAAATCACAACAGCACATGTGCTATTATTTGACACGTTTGTGTAAGAGGGTGCGTATTGACGCCAGACTAGCTAACGGTCCAGGTGAATGCGTCAAAATAAAATAAAAATTCACCATTGATACTGTTTTCCATTGAGCCGTAGAATGATATCGGCGGCGGGGGATTCCCCGTGCTCTCGGGTGTAAGGAGGTCCAAACCGGGCAACGCGTCCTGCGACTTCGCCGATGTGTTGCTGGTCACTAAGAAACCGAAGACCGATTAATAAGACAAGACATTTATGCAAAGCCAGTGGGCGCTTCTTCATTGGCCGACCAGAAAGTACTAGACGAGTCCCCATTTCATACAATTATGCGTCGCCATGGCGTCGGCCTGAGTCGGCCAATGAAGAAACGCTCATGCATAGATGGCGCCACGTTAATGTAGCGTAAGCAATGGACGTAATGAATGGACAAAATGATACGATTTCTACATTTAAAATTTACTACAGTTGTAAATAAACTTAATATGTACGCTATCACATTAAAAAAGTCATAAAAATAAGAGAAAAAAAATTGGCCTAGAAATACATCGCAGAATAGGCTAAAACTGATAATTTGAAATAGACAGTGCACAGTTGGTAGAAAATAACCATAGATCAATAGATCTCAAAGGTGATCTATTGATCTAAATTGATCAATTTCAACTTGAAAACGGTCAATATCAGAGAAAAAAGTGCAGAATATTTAAATAGACGTGCAGGAGAGTGAATCCTATTAAAGCAAGTCATGCCGGAATAAAAGTTTTAGTATTCTTTTAAACATCTAAAGACTTTTATACTATCAAAATTAAGCTTGATCTCATAGTACAGTCGGGGTGAGAAAAGGTTCGACACCTTAAAGTAGAAATTTGCTTAAAGTAGACAGGGCAATTATCAGCTTTAAAAGGTACTAGGTACTGACGAAAGTTTTCGTACTCAGACTCCACCTACTATGTAGTATGTACTTACTATGAGTTAAGCTTGATCTCATAATACTTAAGTACTAAGTACGGTCTTAGTCGTAGACTCTTAGTAACTTTTGAGACTATAGCACTAAGCAGACAACTGACATGACGTTTGAAATGAAATCTTGGCACTGGTTCATGCAAATGTCGACTAGGTGACGAACCTTTTTTTACCCCGACTGTACAAAGTTTATAGGTTAAAACGCAGCAAAGACTTCCGTGTTTATGGTATGTAGATGGCACTACTAAGAAAAAAAAAAAAGTGCACTACACAACCATCTAAGGCTCAAAAAGAAGTAAAGAAACCGGCTCGACGAACATTAGGTCTTTGTCGTCGTACCTGAGGAGTGTTCGGGTGTATTACATTCGTTTGTGATTAAATTTTTCACAATTTCATGTACGGACACATTTTCCCCTGTCTCTTCCGACCTATTACTGATCACTTGGATTTTATTCGCTGGAAATTCAACATTCATTTATTGTTACTTCCCTTATTATGACCGTGGCAACTTAAGGACTCTTAAGACTTAAGTAATTAATACAACTATTTGATACACCCTAGCCGTGGAGCTGGGCGAAACACAAGAGGTCAAAAGGCTTAAGCGCTATCACATTTGGTGAAATAATAGAATAAGATAACAGAAAGGAAATGAGGGAAAGAAGGAAGTAATGATCCCTCATTAGAAGAAATGGCCTTATAAGTCAAAAAAGCTCACAAAAGATATGTTTATGATTTACGACAGATTGCATGATTGTCTCAAAAAAAAAACTCAACTTTTTAATATATCTTTTTTCTTCTTTTTTGGGTAGTTTTAGTATGGTAAAAAAAAACACTACACTCGCGCCGACACACTCGGTGACGTTTAATGTATGAGTGATTTTTTTTTAAAGTTTGGGCAAATACTTTCCAAATCCAGACCAGAGCCAATTTTGAAAAGTTAATTTCCAAAGTTGACCCGGCCGAAAATCGAACCCGGGAACCCAGTGAGTTAAGGCAAGCAACCTAACCTCATTCAACGGGCTCGTCGTTTTACATTTATTTTATCTACAATTCTTAAAAAGGGATTAATTAATAAAAAAAGTGACCGAAGGTTGCCAAGACCTCTTTCCTGTACCACGAAACAAACTCTTATGACATTTTTACGTGAGAGGGAAAAGGACAGAGATATATATATACTATAATCGTTAGATGTTGTAAAACTCGGTAAGGGTCGGGTTTGTTTACATTGTTTTTGCGTTATCTGTTTGGTTTTACTTTTAACATTATAAACTCAATAAAAAACTTACCGTTCATGTTTGAATCGTTGAATATGGCCATCGGATTGTCCGAAGAGAGGAACGATGACAAACCCATATTGTAAAGAGATCCGTCTGCTGATAGTGACGTGTTGAATGTCTTGTCAATGTTATAACTCACTGAAAATACAAATGAAAAATAGTATACTTGTACAACTTTCATGAGATAAAAATAAAATACACGGAAAAAATATATATATTTATATATATTATAAAAAATATAAATTTAAAACGCATATATATGAGCTGATTTTAGCTGATTTCATCGTAAAATTCTGCACCTGCGTGTTATTTGATCGAAATGTTATTTAAATGAAACTTTACATGTGGGGTCATAAAATAATGTCTTGTATGACTGTGTTGTATGTTGTATGACTGAAATAAGAGTACAATGTCTTTGTTTCAGACTTTCGTCCATAAATGGTCGGTATATGGTCATAAAAATGACATCTTAGCATCTTTTTTTTAAGTGAAAACTTAACTTTTTAGGTTCGTTGGGCATTTTTGTTTTGTTTTTGAGATGAAAAAAAAACTATTGAACTCATCACCGTAACGTGTAACCGTAACGTTAACCTATATAATTGTCTACCTACACAATACCTTCTGAAACTAGAATATGTTACGTAATAATACCATCCTTGCGAAAACTAATTGAATCGAAATTAATTTAAAAAAAATTAACATCGAAATTAACATTAATATATAAAAAAAAATTGATTAACAACTCACCACTCTCATCACCATTATCCGGCACGGGCAGATCCAGATCCTCGTCAGGTCCAGGCGAGGGCACATCCTCATCCCGTTGCGGGGGCGAAGGCGCCGCATTCGGTAGATTCGGTATCAACTCGTCTAACTTACGTTTCAGTGTGCGAACGCGGGCACCAAAGTTCTTATATGCCTGTCATTTATCACATCGTACAAATGTGAAAAGTGGAAAAGAGGAAGACCCTATCTCAGATGGACAGATGATCTAGACTTTCTAGACAAGACCACAAACGGAGTTTGGAAAAAAAACAGTAAGGGACCGTACTGAGCGGAAAACTTTGGAAGAGGCCTATGTCGCAAGACAAGTTGGAATTGTTGCTGATAAATAATAATATATTATGCTTTTTTTTTCTTGTTAACTAACTTCAGCAATTAAGGCTATTTTAATTTTTTTTTATTTTTTATTTATACAAAAGTGAAACTTAAGATTTCTCAATAAATGTACAAATACAATCTGCACGAGATACTTTAAAATTCAAATCTGTATTTAGAAAAGAATACAGGATGAAATAATATACAGAACTTGCAATTTTGTCTGCATTGAAAAATAGAATATTTAACACTTAAAATATTACTAGGATAAACAGATTATGTACTAAATAGTTTACTTTTATTATTTTTTAGGAATCCCATCGATTTTTAAATTGAAAACGGTTATTACTATTTTTATGGGACATCATCATCATCATCATGATCATCTCAGCCGTAGGACGTCCACTGCTGGGACATCATAATAATATTAAATTCTAGTACCACATCTGTTGATGGGTCGGCGGACAGGGGCCATACAATTTTTTTTACATTTTCCTTTTAAAAGCAAACATAATTAAAATTTTAAATTTACATTTATACTCACATAAGCCACCACTTTGACTTCACCCCGCTGCGTCGAATAGTATTGAGTTGCGGCAGTCAAAAGTGCCAACAAAGCTTCCCTTGCTACGATCTCTCTTTGCAAGGCCTCAGTGTATTTCTCAACACACACTATACCTTCGTTCAACTCTTTCTCCACGTCGTCTTTATTCGTCCTATCTGAAAGTTAACATATTATTTCACTTTTTTTTATGTGAAGGTCCGACAGACAGGCTGACGGTCCACTTGAAAGTTATTGGTTATAATATTGTGGCTACCGTCGCCTATAACACAAGCAACGCCACTCATCGTGACACAACCGTACTAACTAAAAACTAATATTTCTTACACATTAAGTTCTTCACATTAAATATAATTTTTCGTCAGCCTGTCTGCTGATCATAACATTAAAAAAAAAGAAATATATCTATACTAATATTATAAAGAGGAAGGATTTGAATGTTTGTTTGTTTGTTTGCATTGAATAGGCTCCAAAACTACTCGACCGATATGAAAATATATATCACTGTTGGGAAGCTATATTATCAGCGAGTAACATAGGCTATATTTTATAAAGTTACGCGGGCGAAGCCGCTTGCAACAGCTAGTATAAAAGATACTTACCCTTCAAGCTAGTTCTCAATTCCTCAGAATCAGACAATTGTAATTGATTCTCATGAATATATTTCAGCTTTAAATCAGTGTCAGCCTCCAGTACTGAGCATTGTTTTATTTTATTCACTAATTGCTGAGGCTGCAAAAGAAATAAATTGTTTTTAACCTATCCTCTTAAATAAAATTTTAAACTGAAAAAGACAAAGATTTAAGCCAATATAAAATAAAATACCTGGAATTCCAGGGAATCATCATCAGTCTTTTTCATAGCTCCAGCCTGAAGTAGACCTGTCAGGTCTGATAGGAACTCTTCATCGTACACAGATCTCTGTTCCCATATTTTAAATATACGCAAAATTTTGTGTCTAATCTTCTCATCTCTAAAACATAACATTAATCATAAAAATGTAACATCTTACATTAATTAATAGTAAGTATAAAACAAAGTCGCTTCGTGCAGTCTGTACCTCTATATCCACGTTTAGATGTTATAAATTACACAAAGGATTTTAATGCAGATTCCACTAATGGAAAGAGTATTAAACAAGAAAAGTTTTTATGTATAAAGTTCAGAAAAAATCCATTAGGATGGAATGAAACATATTGGATAAATATGTTTTAGTAGTGGCACAATGCATGTCTGTCGAACTCGACAAAAAATAAAGAAAATTAATTTTATAATAAATGTTTTACCTTACAAGTGGGGTTGCCTTCTGCAAATTCAAACCCCAGCTCTCGACGAATTCATAATTTTTCCTCTTACTATACTGTATTACGTCGTTGGCCAAGTAGAACAACACCAGCCGCTGCTCAACCTTCACTCTCTTCAGAACACTCAGCCAACTTTGAACAATTCTCTTATGGTGAGTCCGCTGCTTCAAACACCAAGACGAAAGCGATTGTATATTGTCTTGAGTGTCTTTAAGATTCATAAGTTTCTTCTCGAACGTGAGAGCGTTAAATTCCTCCGTTTCACTCATAGTGAAAAGCATTTATATTAAACGTCTTTGCTTAAAACATGGTTGTAAAAATATAGATATTAAACACAACTGCCTCATTTATGTTAAGAGCGATAAGCGCTGAAAAAAATTCTAATTATTATGACACAAACTCAAATACCAATTATAACCAATAAGCCGGTATAAATAGGAAAATAATAGTGGCAAAAGAGAACCGAGTTTAATTTTAGTATTCGAATAGTCTCAGATGAATTGTAGAAAATAATGGTAACTGGTCACCAGGACAAAATTTTTAACCGATAAAGTTTTAGTGAAACTACAATTAGTTATTATATGAAATTCTCGAAAGCGTCGCAAGCGTAAATAACTATACAATACATCACAAAGTCAACATCTTCGAACCGCCATTTTCTGATTTCTGATATATTAATTTTTTTTATATAGTATACTTGGTTGGCATGGCATGTCAAGCTGTCAAGCTAACCACACAGAACAAAATGTAGATAACTTATTTAATAATATACTCTGTGTTTAAATTCATTGGGAGAGCTTAGTTTGTTTCACTGATTTGATAAAACATACGATTAAACTATATTATATATTTTATATATAAGAACCGTTAATTAAAAAAAAATCATTATATTATTGTTCTGTGTTCTGTTAGTGTTCAGATCATTAGTGTTCTGTGTTAATTTTGCTCAGTCGCTGTCAATCTGTCATGGTAAAAGTATAATCAAATCAAATGAAATATCCACAGATTATAAAGACTATGTTGTTTCACAACAGATAGGACACTGACTGAACGATTCCAAAGTGTTAGCGATTCGGTATGCGAGACAAACCGCCATAGACAATATAGAGCTGTATCCAAATATTTCAGTTATCGTATCGATACTAGTGATGCCGTACACATATCGATTTATTGTGATATTATTTATGGTTAAAAAAAAACAAATTCATTTATTTATTTATTTATTTAACAAAGCACACAGACAGAATACAATCAAATTTGTGAAAAGAAAAATACATATGTGTGATAATTAACTAAATTGCAGTCCTAAATTGTGTGCATATCAGGATTAACTTAATTCTAACTTAACACTAATGATAACAATTAAGTAACTACCAACTAACTAACACTTAATTAACAATAATAATCGTAATATTTGAGTAGGCTAATAAAACATTAGCCTAACTAACCAAATAAAATTTTTACTTTGTTTTATTTCTTCGTTTTTATAAATTTTTGCAAAGCTAACTTTTGTATTGAATCCATTTGGGAAGGATTTATTTTCTTTTGGACAGATCCCTTTAAAATTAAATTAATACCTTTGCACCAATTATATATCTGCAGTACAGAGGTAATTCTAATAAACAAATTAATCAAATCCCTTTTGTGAACAGGACAGCCCAGCCAATCCATATTATGATTTTTTAAAAATTGATTTTTTATATTTTTTAATATTCCCGTTTTGTGACAGTTTTTTTCTAATAGTTCATTTGTTAAATCAATTAATTTTGAAAATGCCACGATAAACTGTGTATTATTATAAATTAAATTTCTATGTTTTAAATTAGTTCGTTCTCTAAAGGTAGTCAAACTATGGGCTCCTGATATTTCTTTTGTTATTATTGTTTTTCGACAATTGTTACATTTTATATTTTTAAATAACTTTCGAGTAACGAAACCCGATGTATATGTCTTAGAATTTATATTTATTTTTTCTTGTAGCACTTTGGAAAGCCTATTTCCAGGTCCTTGGCTTACATTTTCACTGTCAATTATTGAATTTTGAAAAGGTAAAAATTGTGTTGTGATGTCACTATTTGTACTACTGCCTTGTGGTGTTATTAAATGTTTTAAATTTATTATTGTTGCACCAATATCTTCTTCACAATTGGCAAATTTTGAATGTATATTAAAAATATTTGTCATTAATAAAGATTTATAAGAGTTTTGGAATGTGTAGACATCTGGATTATTAAATCTGTAATTATGTGATCTTATTTTGCCAAAAAAATTTTCTAAAGGGTCCTGGTTTAAATTTCTTGTATAGAAAAACTTGACCCCCTTAGAAAATAATATG
The DNA here is from genome assembly GCA_947623395.1 of Synanthedon tipuliformis. Classification (NCBI taxonomy): domain Eukaryota; kingdom Metazoa; phylum Arthropoda; class Insecta; order Lepidoptera; family Sesiidae; genus Synanthedon; species Synanthedon tipuliformis. Next base: position 3,364,465 of record OX392431.1, on the reverse strand, counting down.
TTACTTATACGAATCAGACTTTCCAAAGTTGTCACCCAATTAATTAAGGTTGGCACTGTTTTCGTTACATTTTCGCCAGTTCTTTTCTTTTCCAAAAAATATATATTTTTGATTTTATTTATAGCACCCCTCCAAAACGCCAAATGTTGGCTGCTTACTTTAACAGGTCCTCGAATTTTTCCCGCAGCATTTCCAGTTCGTGACCCATTGCAAGAGTCAAACAGCCTATCGAAAAATTCTACAGCATCCGCAGTATTTTTTAAGGTGCTACTTAATAGAATTCCGTCTTGATGTTGTGCTGTGAAAGAATGATATTTTTGTTAATATAAAAATTTTGGAAAATATCATAGTACTTAATACTAACGGTAAGGGCAGAAATCGCGACATCTCCGATTTATATTATTCACAAAATGCTGAATATGGTAAAACATTTACTTACTGAATTGTGCTGTGTATCTTAAAGTTGCCGCCACCCGTTCACTTAGAACTTTTGAGCAGTAGCTTACTTTCATTTTCCTAATTTTATTAGGAATGACATGTTCGTCCGTTAATTTTGGGAGCATCCTAATCTGACCAATTCTACAATCAAAGTTGTAAACGTCAATTATATCTTGCCATTTCGCAATTCGGCCTTCATACAGTAGATTTTTGGTCAGCATATTATTGCGTATCCCTTTTAGGAGATGTGGAGGATCATATATAACACTAATGTTGCATCCCTGTAGTGAGACGGTACCATCTGTAACAATTTTCTAAGATTATAAGCTGTTAAACAGAACTAGGCTGTATTAGAATGCTTAAAATATATATTTCATCCGGTCAGCAGGATGTAAAAAGTCTTTGTTAGCAGCAGGATTGTTAATCTCAGAACCACAAGTTTCCTTCTTTATTAAAGCAAGTGGTTATTATTATTTATAAACCACACATAATATTGAAAGAATAAAGAAATGTTAAATTAAGACTAATCTGCATCTGCTACACATTAAAACTATAAATAAATAAAGCTTACCATATTGTAAATTGTTTTGCACCTGTAGCCTTCTAGTTGTTTCTTGTAATGATTTAAGAGTAGACTGAAATGTCATGCCTTGGTCACAAATAAATGCTATGGGCTCTAGACCTATATGAACTACGGCGCCAACAACATCATTGAGTATTTTTTTTAATTGAGCAGCTGGCATTGTACCCTCACAAAAGTAAAATGCAAAAGGTTGTCTCCATGATGTGCATATACCTCTTACCATGAAGACTAATGCATGATCAGCAAATCTGACACTTAGGTTTTTTTGTACAAAGCCATATATGTGATCTTCTGCAGGAGAAAAGTGGAGATGAGAAGACAACTGAACTTCATCAAAAACTATACTGCATATCTTTTTTGTAGGTGTCCATTTTTTAATTCTATCTTTTAGCATGTCACAAAAGTATTCATTTATACCACTCTCTATTTTTATGTTGTGTAAAATTCGATTAATTGTTCTTTTAGCTGGTAATTTAAATATCTGTTGCAATAAACTATAACCCTTCGGACTTTGCTTATATAGGGAGAGGCACAAAAGTTTCTCCTCAAAATTATATCGTCGAGCATTCTTATTTAATTTTGAATTTCTTATTTGCATCAGAATGATATTTTTTTGCATATAGTTTAAACTGTCAACAAGTTTTTGAAATTCTTTTGTTTGTGCAAACTCTTCTGCATTTTTAATATTTTTTTCATTGTCTCTTCTGATCTCAAATAGTCTCCTCCTTTTCAAAATTTTCTTGCAACTGTTATATAGCCTTCTGCATTTAGGTGAAAGCTCTGTGAAACAATTTATTAATCGCATTCGCGGTGAACGAGTGGTTCCTGAAATAAAAGATATTCTTACAAAAACGCTAAATACACAGACTTTAAAAATTATTTACATTTCTAAAAACTATTATAAACTCAAGTATAACTTCATATATTTGTTACTTGTTTTACTTGTTAAAATTTAGACAGGGGAATTACTTTAATGCATCATTAAACAAACTTCCTTTTACAAAATTAATATTATAGTGTTGTTACAAATTGAATTGCATATTATGTGTTTATGAACAATTTCATGTTGCCCCATAGTTTAGGTGCAATAGAAATGTTACTATATCTTTTGCTAATTGGTTAGCTTACCTCTTACACTTGAAATGGGTGACATATGATTAGATGTTGTACTTTCTTCCACGTTACCACTTTGTTCGAGATGTGTAGCATTTAATGTAGCTGTAATAATAATTTCCATAAAATTATCATATAAATATTTTAATACTTTTATCAAGGGAACCTCCCTCGATACTATTGTACTCATTGTTTCTTCATTGAATAATTAAAAGAACAACATTTACCTTGTGTTTCCATTTCTTTCAGGTATAGAGGTTTTTTCGAATATGTGTGATCATGACTGGAAATGCAATATGTATGATCTTGTGTGCCTAAAACAAAAAAAAAATGAATACAATAAGTAGGTTGAGCTAGACTGATTATGTAAATGCATAACAGAATTAGTCAAGTTAATTAAGATAATTGATTTTTACTGACCTATATAACACTCAGGATTGTTTGGGACTCCAGTGCTAACTTCTTCTTCAGTGAAAAGAGAAGGGCAGGCTTTGTACTGTCTCTTGTTGTTAATTAAAAACTTTTTCTCAAAATGTTTGATACAGATTTTTCTTTGCAAGATTTTTTGAGTTGACATCGATACAAGATTTTGACGATAAGCCGATGCACGAGAAACCCATAGTTCTCGCAACCTAACGTTCTTCGGAAAATTAAACAATGTCACTTCATCTTTCGACAACCCACAAATAAAGCACTTCGTGATCGGCATTGTGGTTGTTACTCTGGTTACTATTAAGTCGTTAGAGAAAAGAGCAATGTAATCTATAAAGAAGTCGTCGGAATCCAGAAATCAAGCAGTGTTACATTAGATAAATCCAAGTCGGTAAACAGTAATCAAGCAGTGTATAGTTGGGGAAATCTAAGTCGGTAAACAGTAATCAAGCAGTGTATAGTTGTTGGGGAAATCTACGTCGGTATCCAGTAATCAAGCAATGTGTAATCTTTTGAGAAATCCACTTAAATAGGCCAAACTCACTAAAATCTGAAAAATAACCTCTAACGCGCTATATACTAACAGAGAGAACAGACAGACAGTAGGCATGGGCGTTATTTCACGTCACTATTTACAGTAACTGGCTACGAGACATGTAACCGATTCACTAGTTTCAAGTCAAACGACAAACTAGTGATTTTTGTAAACATGTGATTTTTGTCACTACAACTACACCATAGAGTAACTTATAATATATACGGAAAACTACACTCAATGACAGAGTGTCGAACAAATACAAGTGATTTTTGTCACTACAATATAGTGATTTTTTTGATGTTGAACCACAGAACACTAATATCCTGACGGAGCGTCGAACGACAAACTAGTGATTTTCGTAATATTTTGCGACAGCTCTGTGTATTTTGTTTCTTTTGCCACTTCTAATTTCAAAGTTTTTTAATTCTGAACACGACTTTATTCGTTATATAACGAACAAAAGAAGGGCTGAGAATATTTACTTTGGGTGGGATTGTCCAAATACGGTTACCAAATAAAAAAAATCAATTTGCCATTTACTTGTCCATTTTTACTGACTAGTGACTACCACTATTTTAGTATATTAAATTTGCAGCGCTTATTGACTTTAAAACTCCGAAAGCGCCAAGATGTCAGCATTATTTTGTTATACGCTAGCATATCTGTGTAACCTACTGGCCGCGAGCTGCCCAGCGAAAAGACCTCTTTCTGAGTATGTAGTGTTCTGTGGTTCTGTAAGTCGGCTTCCTAAGTGAGTGAATAATCCGAACGCAGATTATTCTCTCGAGAAAAATCCGAACGCGCATTTGCTCGTCTCAAAACCAAAATAGAGTAAGAGTTATTATAATTCATATAATTTTGATAGGTATTGCTGAAGGCTTAGAGACTAAAGACTGGTTTTTGTGTTTAAATTATCTCAATAGTTCGTGGGAAGAATTACAAATTCAAATACTTATTGTTTTAGTTCGTTGACGAATTTAATTTCATAATAATTGTGAAATTTGCAGACTACGTGTATATATTTTTTGTAATTTGAATTAAAAATTACAGAATATAAGTGTAAATAAAGTGGGTTTCTTAAATAAGTAAATAAAAACTTAATTATTAAAGTATTAAAAAACTCAAAATAATATAAGTGGTAAGTATGTACAGTAACGTAGCCATAGCCACAGTATTTTGGTCTCGTAAATGACTGTTACACACACTTGGTAGAATATATTAATCTAGACAATATCACTGTAACTAATAACAAACAAAACGATACTTAAAAAATAACTAGTTACTAAAATCACTAGTTTTCAAAACTGGTGACGGCGTATTCATAACTAGTTACGTTACGTTTCGCCAAAATCACGTAACGACTCACGCCTAACAGACAGAACCGATGATGACAGAACCAAAACAAATACGTCACGTCACGTCCACTGAAAATGGCGGCAGGCGGACTATGGACAGTGGCGCCTCTATACCGTTTGTGTCGCATACCGCAAACTTCTAACTTCAGACCGAATAATATGAAGTGTCAATGCCGTGGAAATATCAAAACAAGTCTGCTCAAGTTTATGCTCTCATTTCATTTCATTTGACTCACAGATTATAAAGTTATGTCTAAAGATTTGACTCAAATATGTAACTGTTTTAAATTTTATAGTGTTATTATATTTTAATGTTACGTTATATTACAAGTCAAGAATAACATTTTAATTTGTATTTAATTCTTTAGTGCCTACTAAATTTATTCTTAGTTTTAGATTCATAATAAAACAAGTTTTTGTTTGTTAAGTAGGTATGTATTTAAGTTTTAATAGTATTGTAATTACAAGATTGTTTTCGCATGAATTATTCTGTTCTAGGAAATCCCCTATCTGTTTTATAAATACATACTATTTAATTAAAAAGTATTTTTTGTCACTATAGATTTCTGTTTACGTAAAGATAGGTTGTAGAGATTTTTTGCCTGGTATGAGGTCATCATACCAAATGTGACTCATAATGTATATCCAAAAATAGCTGCTTTTGGTTAGATATTTTCTCTTAGTGCCATCGCCTATCGGAGGTGCGCTATCATCGTGGCTACATGTAGGTAAAGATAAAGATAAAGATAGCCTTTAATTGCCTTTAACATGTAGGTACTAACCCTCAACACAATTCCATAGTTCACGCTTAAGAAATCTGCGAGTTTTAGGACTAGCTCCATATCTGCATCCCCAAAATATTTGAATTGATTATTGCAGATACAGTTGCACATGTTTAAATTGATGTGAAAGTTCAGTAGTTATTTGCAGATGTGGATGTGAATATCTGTGACTTGTACATTTCTGTACCTCGATATTATGTGTATATCCGAGGGAGAAGAAAGATCTGTATCTGTATCCATTACTTTTTGGCAGATCTTTTTACAGAGGTAAAAACCTTATTAATGTAAATGTGATTAAATAAAAAAAAAATGTATTTTATTTATTTAGTTATCTATCTGGTAGGTTCGAATTCATTAGATAAACAATGTACATATAAAATGATAAAATGCTGTACCCAGCTAGAACGAGACTAGCATGAAAGCCCAGATTTAACACTTGTTTTATTTGGTTCTAATTCCACTCTTCATTTTTACTTACAGGCTGAAAAATGGTACACTTGATCGGTGATAGTCTCGGTAAGAGACAACAAGAACTAAACCTACAAGTGATTGATGCAGCAAAGAAAAATGTGAACTTTGATAAAATTAAATGTGACAAAGAAAACAGTGATGTCGACAAGCTATTTAAGATCGACCTTGCTTCAAAATATAGGAATATTGATTACATTATTGAAACACTCAAATGTGGTGACAGTTTGTTCATCTCGAGATGCCTGAAAATAGACTGGTTATATGATGATGAGCATTCTAACATAATTAATCCAAAATATCTTGATACCGAAATCCTGCCTTTCATGTCCACAAAGATGAAGTGGAAAACACTGAAAACAATAGCAACACATATGAAAAATCAAAGAGCAGAAGTTTTCTATGAATTTTGTCTGAATTCAAATTTGCCCAATATTGCTGATAAATTTTTACCAATGACATCGGAATATTTTAAGCGGGAATTACTGAAAAAAAGTGATTTTAATTTTACATGCGAAGTAAAAGATTTTATTGGTGACTCATTTGATTTGGCTGCAGCATATTTGAAATGTAAAAGTAATGATAGAAAGGTTTTATATAAACTGCGCTATTTATATTCAGTATCTGATTCCGCTTACTTAGATTTACTTGAACAATATGAAAATGTTGATATGCATGGAAGATTCGGAATAAGGATTACAAAAGAAATTGTTACCAAACATAAGCAAAGAGTTTTGGAAAAACCTGTCTCATATTTAAAAGTTTTAAATTTGAAAGTTTTATACAAGAACATCAATTGCAGTGATGCCAAAAAAATTTTGGGTGACATATTCCCAGAGACTGTAAAGAAATTTTGGAGTAGTGACTTTTTGAAACATAAGAAAGACCTGTTAGATTTAGTTCCCTTTGAGGAGAGACTGCAATTTTTTAAGGACACATTTGCATCTAAATATAAAATGGAAATGTCCGAACTGTCAGAGGAATTCTACAAGGGTAGATTCCAAACTTTAATGACGGCTGAGGAGAGAGAAGCTTGGGCTTTGAAACATTTAAAAAGCGAACAGTGCATTTTAGGTAAAGAAAACGAATTTGTCTGGTATGAGTATGTGAACTTTAAAGAAGCGTTTAAGCAGATTAAAAAAATTATAATGCAAACTTCCGATCCATATAAGAGACTCGATATATTTAAAGTTTTAACAAATTCGCAACGAAGTCATCGCGATTTGGAAATTGTCTTCAACTATTACTATGACAGACACGTGAATGAAAAATATGACTTGAAAGAGAAGTTTTTGTTAAATACTATCGATAGACATGACTGTGTGAATTTTGACGATAATTGCTGGAATGCTCTTAACAAAATATTGTACAGTTTGAAAATATATGATCCAAATAATTCTTATGGAGATGACTTAAAGATGGTAGCGTTGATTTATTACATTATTAACAATAAAGATTTACCTGATGGTTTAAAAGATTACCTTGATAGAAGGTTAAGTTCTTATAGATTTATGTCAATGATGAATAGACTCAAATTAAACGAGGAAAAGAAAGAACTCGCATATAAGTTTGTCTTGGAATATTTTGTTGACAAAATAAAAGCAAAATATGATCAAACTGATCATACTAAAATACAACCTAAAGCTAGAGATTGGATTGATCATGTATTATATTTAATGCGTACATTTAAAAAGGAAGCAGATGAATGTCCTGAGGTTGTTATTAAATATATGAAATTAGATTTCGAGAATTATGGTAATCACGGGTTTATTAAAAAAGCTAACCCTCCAAAACTTACTCAAGCCCGTCTGTTGTGTCTACTAAAAAAAGATGCAAAATTAGTCACCAGTGACGATGTTTTAAAAGATGGACTGGGCAATGATAAGTTGGGAACATTTTTCAAAAAATTAAAAACTTATTTCGCTGAAGATATCGCCAAAGAATATGAGCAATATTTTATGAGGTTTTTATCAAAAAAAGACCTGCATTTTGGAGAAGTTTATACAGTAATGTTTGGTGTATTCCAATTGGGAAGTGATGAGTTAAAAAATAGAATAATGATGGATTATGTGCCATCTGCGCCTAAAATTGATCACAGTAATATAGACGGTGATCTATTGAAAATACAGGAGTCGATATGTCGTTTTGCCCATTATTCCCGGCCTCCTGTGCCTTTACCAAACATGCTTATGTATCTGAAAGGAGATTATGTTCCATTTTGTCTTCCAATGTTTGGCTCTTATTTCACAATTTTACCGAAGCCTCAATGCATAAAATTCATCGAAGCTACATTGGATACTCCTCTCTCTATCCAAAAACACAGCCTTCGATTGGCTTTTAAGTGTTTCGATAAAGGTTCTTTGAAAACCGTTCTTTTGAAAGTTTGGAAAAGTACAAAGAATATTACTTTAAGAGCGATATTATATGAGAGACTGTTTCATGAAGTGAGCAAAAACGAAACAAGTCGAGATGAATTATTTGATGTCTTGAAAACGTTTACTATGGATCTGAATGAAAATGATGACGAAAAACTATTTAACTTAATAAATGTCCATAATTTACCCGATGAAATTGCAAATAATTTTATACAAGTCGCTTGGGAAGTAGTCTCTAAGATGTCAGATAAAATTTCGAATTACGACAAGAAATATAATATTCTAACAGCTATGGTTAACAGAATAGATTGTATTGACGATGACTTTCTTAAGCCTATTGTTGAAACTCACGTTATGACTTCATTAGTGGGGAAACAGATAAAGTTGAATTATGACAAAATCGAAATCAAACGTTTTATAGAAAAGAAATGGGATCTAGTTGAAAATTACATACTTAAATATAAGAATAAGGAAGAAATGGAGACGAAACTGACACTCTTAAAACTAATATTAACAAATTGCTTGGAAATGTGGAACGTCGTTCACAGGGATGAAAATATGGACGAGAATACACAAGAAACTTACACTTACCGCGAATTTTGTTTGAATTTTATTAACCATATTAATAATAAAAGTAGAAATGTTTCAAATAAGCAGATGATGCCTACTGCGCCTATTATAGAGACTATACTGATCTGGTTAGAAAGTTCATTTCGTTTAGAAGAAATATTTTTAACTTTGTTAAATCTTAAAATTTCATTGATTTGTAAATCTATCTGTGCTAGTGAGAAATGCAAAGATGCAAACAACTTCAGTTTGGAGTTCGCTAAAGAATTAATTGTTACCCTCGGCTTAGAATTTGGTAAATTTTTGAAAGAGCTTGTTGAAAAATTCAACTCGATTCCTCATTTTTTAAACGAAATTAAAGATTTAATAGATTCATATGCTAACTCTGTGATTAACACTTTATTCCCAAATAATTACGTCGAGTCGTCAAATTTAAAATTATTTCTATGTGTTGGCCTAACAAGTGTTGATACTATAGAATCGTATTATATTGCGTTAAGTCTTCTGAGTTTGGACCCTCCGGTTGGACATGAAAAGGACTATGAGAATGTATTGCACAAGATAAAAATGTTTAAAGACAATACCATACAATGTTGTCTCTATCAGAAGTTCAATAAGGACTTTAAAAGAAGGAGGTACTTTTAGAATCTAAATTTTAAACGAGTTATTCTTGTATACCTACAGGATGTCCGGTAATTAATGGATAATCTTGGAATATAAGCCTATTTATAACTAGATTTTAGCTTTAATTGCACAGTTATCGAGATTTTTGCATTTTTTATATGGATATCGGATGTTATCCCAGTGAAAATATAACAAACTTTTTCTGCTTTATTGTATTAGTATAGGTATATATCTTATCTTATAATACTAAAAGAGGAATTCTTGTATGCCACGACGATCTCGCAAACGGCTCTTAACAAGTTTGAAGAAAATCTATGGTTACGGGTTTTTAGGTCTAGAAATCCATCTGTTAGGGTCTTATCTTCGAGAAAATTCGTTTTAGGTAGTTTTTTAATAGAACGGTTACAAAAGTAATACCGCTTGCTTCTTTTATAATATTTTGAATTATTAATTACTAATTCAAGTGTTCTTGAATTTATTTTTAAACTAGATCGTTGTAGCCACTGCTTAATGTAATGTGGTTAAGGGCCTCTTTCACCATCTGTCACGTAGACTAACCGTCATTTAAAGCGACCTGTCACCGGGAATAATTTAACTGATATACCTTTGTTTGTACGGTAAAAGTCCCAAACATTAAAAAGAAAATAAAAAAAATTCGCCTATCGAAGGATGCAGAGTCAGAGTGCATAATTTAATAAAACATAAAATTATTTCTAAAAGTAACATCAACACTTTACTTGTTTGTAAGTTGGTGAAAGAGTGACTTTACTTTTAGCTATAAGGAAAATGTTTTTTTTATTAGTTATTTTTTTACGCCAGTGTACTTACACATTTTTAAAGTAATTTGTTACAATAAAAAGCGCGCCTTAATTACGAAGTGCCTTAAATTTGTTAATTCTTCAAAATATGGGAATATGGGAATATTTATTATATCTATTTTTAAGTAAATTTTATTTTTTATATCTTAAACCTTTTATTTGCAAAGCGTGAGTTTTTTTGCACGTTTTTTTTTAATTGTAATCGACAAAACATATATTGTGATATCTTGTATGTTTCAAAAACATTTTAGAACTTGTACTTAATTAGAACCTTTAATTGGTTACCACATGTTTGTTATTAGTTTTTCATTAAGTTGTTAGTTAAGTAAAGTAAGTGAATATGTGTGAGCAAATGTTCGTAAATCTTTTGTAAAAATAAAAGTACAATAAGTACTAGTTAACCAGTAATGGTTATTAATTGTTAACCAGACAAAAATTTTAATACTTAACCCTTAGTATTTTATCTCTAGTTAGTATTTACATAGTACCTAAGTAATTATGTGCCTCAAGCATGTTTATGTTGTGTACTTAGTATGAATAAAGCTTAATATAAAAAAAAAACTTTTATTATTATGTCGTCTTCGTTTAAATTAATTTACAAATATTCATTTTTATTGTTACAAGATTCATCTTGTTCAATATTAATGTGTGCCATTATTTTCATATCCATCAGTGTGGTGGCGCCCGATTTAAAAGGGCCTATGTCCAATAGTGGAACCCTTTGACAGATTTTTTTATGTTAAGGTCAACAGACAGGCTGACTGTCCACTTGATGGTAAGTGGCTACCGTCGCCTATAACACAAGCAACGCCATATGTGCTGTAAGTCCGTTGCAGACCATTGAAGGATAAGGAAGGGTATGTGGGTCAAACCATAAAACAGAAATGAAACACTTGTACTTAATATTTTTGCAAATTTATTTATAATCTACCCAAAATGCAACGTTTATCAATATCTTGTATAAAAAATAATTAACAACAAATATTTAGTATGGCTATGTCACGTCATTACGCGATTGCGACTAAAAAACGCAGCAAATTACAAAACGGCGTCGCTTGCGATTAAATGTCGGCGTCAGCTTATGAGTTTCATACTCTTATTATTACAGTAAATAAATTTCAACAATCATCTCAATAAACAATCTGTCTTCATCTCAATAAACAAAGTGTTTTCATCTCGATAAACAATGATGCAAAAATGAATCATAAAACAAATTAACCTATTTCGTACAATTTAAAAAAATTTTAAAACTTCAAATTACTTACTAAATTAACTCTTTTTTTATTAAGGATTGAGTGCAAGGGAAATTATGGGACTCGTGACATCTCTTATTGACTCGCCGAAATATAACAGCACATATGCTGTTATTTCACGGTGGTCTTCTGTGAGGGATTGGTTTCTGCCGCCAGAAACCAATTAATACGAAGAAATCCAAATAAAAGGCAAACTTTTACATTCGTATAAATAAACAATATTAAAAGTTTGATTGTTTAAAGTTACAGAAACTGTTACATTTAAAATGTCTGTTTTATATATATGGGCATTTCAATATAAGAAAATTCTCATTATGTATTTTACTTTTTAGTATTTTTTTATTTATCCTACTAATATTATAAATGCGAAAGTTTGTTCGGATGTATGGATGTATGTATGGATGTTTGTAACTTTTTCACGCAAAAACTACTGAAGCGATCACCATGAAATATTGCATACACGTTGTCTGGGACACCGGAAAGGACATAGGGTACCTTTCATCCAGAACGCGGACGAAGTCGCGTGCACCAGCTAGTATTGTATAATTGATGATTGTAAAATTATCAATTATTTATTTAATGAAGTTATTTTTTTAAATTTTTTTTTAGTCCGTCTGAAATTTTATAAAAAAAAATTGAAAATTTTCCTGTTTCAATGCGCCACCCGTTAAAGCAAATCAATGTTACCATTACACAAAAACCAAAAACTCCTAACTGAATAATAATTAATTATCACTACATAATCTATTTCTCTCGTTACAATATCTATGGTAGGTAGGAGGATATATTAGTTATACCATTTTTTTTACCACGTTTTTTTTTTTTCACTAAACCACAACTAAATAATTTTCTAAATACTTACTAAAAACCCTTTAACAATCGCCATTTCTTTTTTCGTAAACAAATCACATTTTGCACTTTTACGTACGTATGTACGTGTTAGTTTATTTCCCTCAGCCGCAACAATATAAATTTTACTAAATTTCTTATTATTATTTTTTTGTTTTAATCAACGAATAAACGCTGGCTTTTCACTGTGAAATATATTTTATATTTTGTACTTATATACCAAAATACAAATTATATTCAGCGATCAGACTTCACACTTCAATGTGAAATATGAAAAAAAAAAAAATTTTATGATCTATGATTTGTTGAATTGGTCTCTAAAACATTTGATAATAGGTATCACGAATAAAAAAAAAATCATTTTCTCATACATTTTGTATGAAAAAAGAATATAAATTTATCTTCAGCAATCAGACTTCATATAAAAGTATTATTTATTTAAATTAAATCATATCTCACAGTGTAAAGTGGCCATAAATATGACTGTTATTTATTTTTTTACTCTTCACTTGAGGCCTGAGGAATACATAACAACATGTTAAACAAGCTTTAAATGTTATTATTATTACAATAAAGCACAATTTATTTGTAATTTTACATTTGATAAGAAACCGTAAGTAATATTTAATAATTTTTCAAGACCTAAGTATATTTATATTTTTAAGTTCGTTCACTTATAGAAATTAATTGAATCATCAACATCGATAATAATAATTGACTATTTCTTATTGATTTGAGCAAATAGAAAAACAACATACAATACATAGATAAATGATTGGTCTCGCTACGCTCGACTAGATACCGCCGTCGTACTTGCGTAAATGCGGCATAAAGTAGTACGCCGAATTCGGCGTACCCGAGCCAGTCGCACAGCAAACTGTCTGTGATGTGTACGTGCCGAATGTTTTATTAAATTTTAGGCATAATAAAATACCAGTTTGCGTAGTGAAACTATCTAAAAATATAATAAAACTGGGTAAAAAGTGACGATTTTTTACAGACACTACAATAAAAAGTTGCCACATTTTCTGATCTATTGCTTTTGTATAGCACTCTATCTAGTCGAGACCAATCAATTATCTTTGATACAATATTTATATTTTTCTGTCAATACTATAGTAAAGGCAAGGAGACAACCATTGAAAGTTTAATAATAAATAATAATTGTTTAATAATACCTAATAAATCTTCACACATTCCACACAGCACCATCTAGTTTCACAGTAAGCAACTAAATGCTTGTGTATTATGAATACCAGACAGTTCATATTAATATATAGATTACTTTTTTTTGTAAATATTATAAATACAAAACATCCACGACTCTGGTACAAAGGCAAAATGTTAACACACAAACATTTGCCCCTAGCGGGATTCGAACCAGCGACCGTTTGGTTAACAGCTACGATCAATAGCCACTAGACCAAAAGTTTGTTTACATTCTTTACGTTGTCTCGTTGGCCTTACTTATACAGCCAGTTGCAGAAACGTTCTTTAAATTATAAAGTCGCCTCTAAAACCTAAGGAATTATTAAAGTGTTGCACAAAAGCTACATTAACGTCAACTTTAATGCTCCATTAAAATTTAACTAAAGAAGTGTAACAAGACACTAATCTTTATCTGAGAAAAAGCGTTGCACAAAGCGACATTAGCGCCTTTAAAGGAACCATTAAGGGGCCGTCAATCGTCTTGTGAAACGCCTTTAAAGTTAATGTACCCATTAGGGATAAGGACTCGTTAGTTAATGCCAATTTTAAAGAAGCTTTGTGCAACTAACTGTAGACTCGGAAATGTTTAAAAAAAACGACAGTCACCATAGTCAAGAAAAGTTCTACGGTTCTAATTTATTGCAAACCAAAAGAAAACAATAAAGGTAAGTACTTTTTTTTGTTTCAAAAAAAAAAGTGGATACTTTTACAAAATTTCACTAACAATTCGAATAATATATTCTGCATTAATATTATGTCGTTTGGATATATAACATCAAATGTAAATCAAATTTGGAAGACATATTCATCTATAACGCACGTGTTTTAATAATATTTTTAAGTACTTAAAAATTCAAAAAATATGTAACACCGTGTTTTTGCAAATCAAATACGGACTAATCTATCCATACTAACATCACGAGTAACTGTCAACTTGTCTGTCTGTCGCCTTTTAACGTTATCAATGAACCTTTCAAGTGTTTTATTGCTTATATTATAATATATTTTGTTGCACTTTATTTTTCAATGCGGACGAAGTCGCGGCCACCAGCTTGTGTTATATATCCAAAGGAGAACTAACCTACTTACACGAATAGAATAGCGAGGGAAAGTGAAAATCTAGACTAGCCGTGTTTAGTATTAAGACAGATTAGTGTTTACTTAGTTATCTAAGACAATACGTATTATTATTAGAACTATCAATTAGTTACTACTCGAAATGTCTAATATTGATTACGCTTGGTGGCGCTTAACATAATATTACACGCGATTGTGACACAAAATCCTTAGACAATAAGGTTGGCTTTATAGTACCAGAGCCCACGACCAAAATTTTTGTGTCATCGTGATACGGCTAAAACTTATAAAACCCATTATTGGGATGAAAAAACCCCCAAAAATGCTAACAGCAGACATGTAGCCTGCTGCGTTTGACCTGAGTGCACTTTTGAAAAATGGACAAAAGTCGCCAACATGTGTCATCGCTGCACGTCTGCTATCCGGTATGTAGTTGAATTATAATCCTTAGATATGAAACAAACCATTAGCAGACGTCTACAGTGCTGTTCATACCAAGGAGATGACTTTGAAAAAAAAAAATGACAAAAAAAAAAATTATCGTAATACGTCTGGAAATAATGTTTATAAGTAAATGTTGGCCAGTTTATGTGAACGAACCAGTTTCCAGACAGATATCCTGCTGCATTGCATTTGAAAAGAATTTTGAAAATGTAAAAAAAAAATCGGATCAATATCATCGTTTTACGTCTGCTAACTGTTCCATATGGTGAAATAGGTTACTGAGATGTGGAAAAAATTAATATCAGACAAATGGAATGCTGCACCTACTTTATCAGACAACTTTTCGATGCTT
Source organism: Synanthedon tipuliformis (assembly GCA_947623395.1). Taxonomy (NCBI): domain Eukaryota; kingdom Metazoa; phylum Arthropoda; class Insecta; order Lepidoptera; family Sesiidae; genus Synanthedon; species Synanthedon tipuliformis. The sequence continues at coordinate 3,349,188 of OX392431.1, read as the reverse complement.
AAAATTCATTGCGAAATCGTATTCGGACGGATTGAAGTACCCTTTACAAATAAATGCATACATTAAATCGTAGGAGTAAAATGAAATGAATTTTGGAGAAATGGCATAAAATGGAACTCACATTGTATGCAAAATATTATTTATTGAAAAAATTATCACGAAATTTGTGGAAAAATCATTTCTCTCAATCGTCGTCGTCGTCGTCGTCGTCGTCGTCGAAATCGGCTCGCACGTCGTCTAGGTGATCGACGTTTTCTTCTATAACACAAATATCATTATTAAGAATTATTTATTTATTTACGAAAATTCAACAATGACAGTAATATTAACATTACCATTCGCGGATATCGATTCTTCCTCCACGATGACTTCTTTTAATTCGGGTAATTGGTTTCTCGCTCCGGACTGAGGAACCAGTGCACTCTCGAGTCTGTATACATCTCAGTGGTGTAGTGAAGCAAAATACAAGAGCGTAACAAGTAAATGAGCCTTCTGGCACAAGAGCGTACCAAGCGCCGCGGCGTTTGCCGCGCGGCTCCGAAACGTGTTTTTGCTTTTTGAAGTTATAAACAGCACTAGTAACGTCTGCTAATCGTGTTTTTGTCATCTCGAGAGCTTTACGAAACTTTCAAAAAAAATTTGAACCGGGCAGTTATTGTCAAGTCGGCTCATTTTTTTGACACTTGTCAAAATTTGCCCAGGTCAAACGCAGCACCCTATATGTCTGCTAACTGGTTTTTTCGTACTTATATAACAATTCCTATGTACATTTTCAATAGCAGACGTCTAACGATACAACGACCTGCCTTTTTTTTTTGCACAGCAGACATGGCCCCCCGCGAAGAAACAGCAGCTTTAATCGTTACTACATACCTAGTTGCGTTCAGGGGCATCAGGGCTAGTGACTATATATGATTTGGGCCGTATCACGATGACACATGGTTTTGGTCGTGGGCTCTAGTACCATTAGTAGAAAAAGAAATATCTGAAACCCAACTATCCTGCGCTTGCGCAGAAGAGGAATTTTCAAAGAGCGGTGCTTAACAGCTGCATTGTATTATGAACCTTATAGATATTGTATCTAAGGTTGATTGTAAGTTTTATGATTTCTTCGTTAATCATGCCGTATTTTTATTTTTTACGCGAAAGAATATTCACAACGCACCTTATTACTACTGTACCGGATGAAAAGTAATATATTTTATTTGTGACAAAATAAATCGCGTTTGTGTTACCTATTAAAATGTGCTAGCTAAAAAAAAAAACTAGCTGCTATATTACACTACTATAAATTCTCAACCATAGATAAATGATTGGTCTCGCTTCGCTCGACTAGATACCGCCGTCGTACTTGTAAAATGTACCCGAACCAGTCACACTGCAAACTGTCTGTGATGTGTACGTGCCGAATGCTTTATTAAATTTTAGGCATAATAAAATACCAGTTTTCTTAGTGAAACTGTGTAAAAATGTAATAAAACTGGGTAAAAAGTGACGATTTTTTACACACACTACAATAAAAAGTTGCCACATTTTCGGAGCTATTTGCTATTGTATAGCGCTCTATCTAGTCGAGCGCAGTGAGACCAATCCATTATCTTTGTTCTCAACTTTTAAATATTTAAACTCGTAACTAGACAAATGCGAAATCTTAATGACAAGGTAACCAGATTATTATAACGCTTTCTATAAAAAGGGTTACCAAACTAACTTATTAAGATTGCAAACAATTTTCAATCCTATTGTCTTATTTATAAGATTCAAAATAGGCTGTCCACAAGACAAGCGTAATCAACTTGACAAAATTAGTTACTCGCAAAGTAATCCGTTGTGAAGCCTCAAATTAATTATTGTCAGGCGATTGCTTTTCTGTTACAATACAAACAAGCTGCATTTAACCGATGAAAATAAGTCTTATCAATTTCCTTATCAACTTTTTTTTTCGTTTCATGTTTGCGAAAAATTATATTTATAAAATTTTAATAACAATTATCATTTCAATAAAAGCCACATTGTTAACAAAATAAGTCATATAACTTATGTAAATAAAAAAATATTGAAGGCGGAACGAATCTTTTGAAAGAACACACACACACACTCATCTCGAGTTTCAGTTAATTTTTTTTTTGTTAAAAAAATCATGGACGCATTTAAGTAATTATATTATAATAGTAATGATACAAGAGATAATTAGAATGATAACTAAGTATCATGAACATAACATAGGAACCTTCATTCATCTTCTCTTGAATGGCGATATTTGTTATTAACTATCAAATTATTAACATATTAGATCGGTGAAAAAGTTTTTTCCTATTTTATATATACAGGGTGGAAAAATAACTCGGGCCCTGGAGGGAGTAAACAACTTGTGTACTAAATAGGTATTCTTCATGGATATCTTGTACGACAGACGAGAGTTAGACCAAATGTTTGTTAGAGAAATTTTATCCGGAATAATAATCCTATCGATTAGTATAATAAAATAGCGAGTGTTTGTTTTTTTTAATTTTAGTTGGTTCGAGTCCCGGGCGAGTCAAGCGAGTTTTAGAAAATCTTTGAAAGCAGTTTTGTTTCTTTTTAAAAACAAAGGAATGTCTCCTTCATGTAAAATGAGCCATCTTAAGGATTTAAGGTAGTTTCCCTCCAGGGCCCGACTTATTTTTCCACCCTGTATACTGTTAGCTTCTGCTGTTTATGTCGACTGAAGTTAAGTAAATGTTTAGTAAAAAGTGCTCTGTGATATTGCAAAGAGGCGCTCATTCATTCAGATTCATTCGTTGATATTACTCCTTATTTTGTATCATTCACTTTATGGATAACGCATCTGTTACAGACATATTAACCTTTAGATTCAAAGCGATATGTCATTTTAAAGGTTAAAAATGTCTATAACTGTTGCGTTATCCATAAAGTGAATGATACGGAATAAGGGGGATTGAATGATATTGAAAAGGTATCAATCAGTTGAGTTGAACGAACGGGTTCGCGAAGAGAGTTCGATGTCGTTTGTCCTTATAGTTAAAAAAATTGTAGTTCTGATATATCGGTCGGTCAATAAAAGTATTGGGATTCAATATAAAGTTATATAAATTTATAAGATTTATATATAGAGGGTGCTAAAGATACAAATTAAAGATATTAACATTACTAAAGACATATAAATTATTAACAACTAGTTGAACATAAATATCAGACATATTGCAAACATCGCTGTGGCTCAGTCTTATATTAACTCGGCTGCAATATAACAACGGCTAACTTCCACTTTAAATGTGACAGCAGCGGTTCTAGTTGGCGAGTGAGTTCTCCTCGCTTTCGGCAGATGGCGCCGTAAAAAAAGATATCTTCTCGCGATCGAGATTATTATATATATTATTACCCGAAAAAAAGCTATATTATAATCAATCCGTGAAGTTGATTGAATATTGTGTTTTCGCTAACTTTCGAGTTTTTGAGTTATTTCGAACTTTCGAGTCACAAAACAACAAAATATTTTTATATATTATATATAGATATAAAAATAATGACTGTTTTTACTTTTTGTCCTTTTTTTAAAATGTAATTTATTTAATGACCAGACATTTTTTTTACTTATAAAATATGAAAAAAACTTTTTCCTCAACCTATTATTTTAATTATTATTTTTTTTAGCTTCATTAAACTATTTCTTTGTACTGAATTACACTCGATTAAATGTTCCATTTCATTTTAGCTAAAAACATTTTTTTTAATCTACATCTTTATGCAAATTATATTAAAAAAAAAAACAAAAGAAATTTTTTCTTCTAAACGCCTAAAGTCGTCGACTATTATAAAATTGCTTTTGGTTCCAATAACAAATTACAACTAAACTATTTAATTACATCAATTAGTTTTTTGTCTATGGACTATCTAATCTAGTTCTTCTATTTAGTGTTGCTATACTCGTTATTTTAAACAAATATAAGTTAGTAGTTTTGTGTCAGTCGCTTGATCGCTTTCAGGTTTGGTGTTTGGTGTTGCCATTTAAAAGAACCTCTTTTTCCTTAAATTACATAACAGCGAGACTAGTTTTAAATACTTATATTTTTATATACTTTTTAAAAATGGGTCAAAATTTCACATGTTCACGAATTGGTAACAAATTATTTAATTTCAAATAACATTAATAATTTCATAGAGAAAGCAAATATTTTACCACTCTATGTGGATCGCGGTTTGACGTCGTCGACTTGTATCAACTGCTCGATGGGTATTAGGGACAACTCGCCGCCGTGCATGGGCGCGGGAAGACCCTGAAATATATTTCAAAAATCCTTTTAGAAAATCAATCTATATTACCTATATACAATTCTTGTGTCACAGTGTTTGTAACCAAACTCCTCCGAAAGGGCTAGATTTTTTGTTTGTGTATATTCGGTTGGTTCGAGAATAGGTCGTAACTATTTTTTTACATCGCTAAGTGACAAGGGTGTTTTGGAGTTTTTGTTTACTAGAGTGAACTATTCACCCTCAAAGTTGCAATTAAAACTTGTGTTAAAATATACGGATTTTTCAAGGATCATATTATCTTTTAAATTAATACTTTTTCAACTATGTAGTTTGTATAGCAACGATCCTAGTTAAAGACAAGATAAATCGATAAAATGCTTAGGCACTTTTGTAAATTAAACTTAAAACAGGGAAGCAATAATCTTAAAACGTTTGTATGGAGGAAAGCTGACTTGTGTCTTCTTAAGGTACACTCTCACTCACCAGGGAGTTCTTGTCGGGCGTGTGCGGCGTGATGGCCTTAGCGGAGGAGCGATCGGCCGCTGCGGCCGCTTCGCGAGCTTTGCGCAGTCCCAGCGAGAACACCGCCACTGACCTCACGCGTTTCACCAGCAGCGCTTTGGCGCGCGACCTGCCTACCGAACCACCACACACATCAAATCTGAAGCAGCATTTCACTCAACTGTGCACTTAACGCACTCACTCTCACTCACTCTAACCTTGCAGTTAACAAGCTCTAATTATTGCATTGTCATTCAAGGAACACGATTCTCAGTTGACGTTAGTGGGAAGTAATACAATTGGTAATGAGGCAGGGCTCAATTCTCGGACCATATCGTCTGGTCAAGAATAAGTGAATAAAAGCCACTATGTAAATGACCTACACATTATTACTAGTTAAAATATTCTTCTACTTTTATAGTAACTTACTGCTTTTGTCCTTGTCCTTGTCCTTGTCCTTGGGCTTGTCGTCTTCGCTGGACGTTGCGCTGACGTCGATGGAGGGAGCCGATGACGGTACAATGTTCAGATCCGGTTCCGAGCCGCCCGCACTCACGCTACCGCTCAATTCCTGTCACAGTACAATTGCAGTGGGTCTAGCATGAGTTTATTAATGACCGCGTAAAACATTTGTTGGGACTAAAGATAAAGTGGTTTTAATTATTGTACTCGAAGTGGAGAGTGGTGATAAAATGTTTTACGCTCACGCTAGCGAGTGCGGTCCTTATAAACTCATGCCAGATGAGTATGGTCCTTATAAACTCATGCCAGATGTGTGCGGTTATTATAAACTCATGCCAGATGAGTGCGGTCCTTATAAACTCATGCCAGATGAGTGCGGACCTTATAAACTCATGCTAGCGAGTGCGGTCATTATAAACTCATGCCAGATGAGTGCGAACCTTATAAACTCATGCTAGCGAGTGCGGTCATTATAAACTCATGCCAGATGAGTGCGGACCTTATAAACTCATGCTAGCGAGTGCGGTCATTATAAACTCATGCTAGAACTAGAACTAGTCGCTAGTCGCTAGCGTGAGCGTAAAACTTTTTATTGTCACTAGTAGTAGTATCACTAGTAGACCCACAGTGGAGTGTACAGAGGGCCTAGTGCGAGTTTTACTCGATCAAAAGCGTTGAACGCGTAAACGTCAATTCGTATTGCAAATGAAACGTCATATAGACAGTACCTGCAGAGTGGGATTGACGAGCGGACGGTTGTGCGGATGCGGTATACAATGCGCGGAACGGTGCAAAGGCTCGTCGCGAAGTCCACGCACGCCCAGCAATGAAAGCGGTGCTCCGGGAGTCGCCTCCTATTTGTAGAAAAATGTATAAATAATTTTATAATTTTTATTTATTTATTTATTAACAAACCTATAAACCTTATATATATTATTATAACCTTATATAGAGCGCTAGTTGAGTACTAGCGTCTAAACTAGGCCGAGCCTGTATCTTAGACGCTAGTTTCTTCCAGTGACAATATTTCCACTTATGACAACAATCCATTCTATTTTACGTTTACATAAGTACATTTTTTTTGATTTTATAAACATACTCTGTAGTCTGTGTACCTTTCGTCTTATCGGCTTTGTGGGGCTGACATCTTGCAATATTTGTAGAGAGCCCGTTGTCACTGTGGGCTCTGTTATAGATGTCGTTTTAGTTCTGAAAATATTGTTAAATACATATATTACACACACATCATACGAGCCACAGAATAAATAGAATGAAAAGAGATGTAAAGAACATGTTAGAAGAAAGAAATAAAAATACTAACAACCAGCGGCGAGAAATACTAGGAGAACGGGTTAGTTACATCCGGCCCGAAGGACCAAAAACGTCAGAGACGTATATCCACACATTTATAATTATAATATCCTAGTAAATAAAATGCTATAACGATTTTACAATAATCAAATTTCAACAGATTACAAGACGGCAATAAAAAGGAATAATTTATAAAATACTAGCTGGTGCCCGCGACTTCGTCCGCGTTCTGGATGAAAGGTACCCTATGTCCTTTTTGGAGTCCCAGACAACGTGTATGCAAAATTTACAACGCCATCTAGGGAATTCTGTTTGAAGCAATGTAGTACTCTAATTCATCTAATCTCACTTCGAATAATGGAAAAAGTCTGTTAACAGATGGCACTACATGTTAGTTACGTGTAGTGTACGTGTTAATAAAATTAAAGCTGCTGCCCGCGACTTCGCCCGCGTAACTTAGTAAATTATGTACTTAAACCTTCCTCGAGAACCACTCTACCCATTAGTGAAAACCGCATTAAAATCCGTTGCGTAGTTTTAAAGATCTAAGCATACAAAGGGACATAGGGACAGAAAAAGCGACTTTGTTTTATACTATGTAGTGATAAATGTACCTATTCTATGCTAAATAATAAATAATATACAGAAGATTTGTGTTTGTGACCGATTTTGAAAATTCTTTCACCTGTAGAAATCTACATTATCAGCGAACAGCATATAAAGTTACGCGGGCGAAGTCGCGTGCAACAGCTAGATAATACTTTAATCGAAAAAAATCTTTTTAGTCGACTGAAATTATTCTTTTACTAAAAAGACTTGCTGAATCTCGTAATTTTCAAATATTCACTTGACAAAACAGTAATGTGTTCGATCGTTATAACAATTTATTATTTAATAGTTTTAAACATTGTTATTAGCATTAAGGCAATGTTGACATCAAGCAGAGCGGTGCTGCAATAGGTGAAACAGAAACAATATATTTTACTTATACTTTGATTTAGTTTTAGTGTCTGTGATTGCATTAAAAAATTAATTATGGTGAAATATGGTGCTAAAGTTATAAAAACTAGATACTTTTATTGTATAAGTATTTTATAAAAATTTAAATAAAAAAATTTAAATAAATAAATAATTACCTTTTTTGCACACGATACACACAATATTTCCGCTTCGACAAAAACTAAGAAAACTACAAAATTTCGAGCGAAAAATATTTATTGCAAATAAAAATTTCAACAAAGCGATAAAATCAAATACAAAACTATATAGAAAAAAAAACTATACATAATAATATAATAATTATAATATAAATAGTAAAATTTTGACAACTGAAGCTACACACCGATCCAGGCATATTTTATATTGTGTGAAATTAACTGAAAAAAGAAAAACAAAAGATGAATCTAAATTAAAATATAAAGCCCCATTTAACTTTGATCAATTTAAAATAATCGTTTTTTTTTTGTTATTTAAAAAAAATTATCCGTTGTTCACATTTTTAATGTACTTATCTTGTAGCATGTTAAAATTTTTATAAGTTTGTACACAGTGAAATAAATAAATTAGTGTTTCAATGCTGTCTGTTAAAAATAAATTGTCGTATATATCTATCCTGTGTTTTACTTAAACAATTCTTGCAAAAATATCATAATCAACTCCTATGGCAAAATTAAAAGTTCAAAATATTAAACTAATTTAAAATTCATTTTGGGCATTTATATCTCTACATATTTTTGATTAACAACTTTTGGGTTTTGATCAAAGTTATATAGGACACGAATATTTAATATGGCAACTAAGACTAACACATTCTCCATCACACTAAAAATAATTAAAACAAACTACATTGTTAAACTAATATTAAGTAATAACAATTGTTAGATTTCCAACACACAGTTTCTCCATTTCCGATTGACATGTCAATTTATTGAAAAATATCATCTTTAAGATCGTAATTAGGACTTAGGCGAGAAGATTTAATTTATTTTACTAAAAAGCGATATAACTTAGTTTCGGTGATTTGACCATAAGTTTCTGTGCGATTTGATGGCATGTCCATATACACTTGGCGTACAAATCAATTATATAGATCACACAGTGGTTTAAACTTATGGTAATCTGCAATGATACGCGTAGCCTTGCTAAACTATTACTATATGCAAACTATCCTAATCTGGGGACATGCACGCACAAAGGACGTAAGACTATAAATGCTAAATAAGAGTGACATTTGTTGAGATTGCTCGCTAGCTTGTATCGTTTATTTACTACCCAAACTTTGCCTCGGTAAAATTGACCATATCTTCAATGATACGTGAATACCTGCTAAACTATTATTATGCTAACTAAAGCAAGGCCAACGAGACAACGCAGAGATTAAACCAACTTTCAAGGGTTGTCAAGATGACTTCCAACACCATGCAACAGGTAGCACCGGCTGTTTGCATTGTTTAAACCAACTTTCAAGGGTTGTCAAGATGACTTCCAACACCATGAAGCAAGTAGCTCCGGCTGTTTGCATTGTTTAATAAACCAACTTTCAAGGGTTGTCAAATGACTTCCAACACCACGAAACAGGTAGCTCCGACTGTTTGCATTGTTTAAACCAACTTTCAAGGGTTGTCAAGATGACTTCCAACACCATGAAACAAGTAGCTCCGGCTGTTTGCATTGTTTAAACCAACTTTCAAGGGTTGTCAAGATGACTTCCAACACCATGAAACAAGTAGCTCCGGCTGTTTGCATTGTTTAAACCAACTTTCAAGGGTTGTCAAGATGACTTCCAACACCATGAAGCGGGTAGCTCCGGGTGTTTGCGTTGTCTCCTTGGCTTTACTGTAATTATGCTAACCTGGCGACATGCACACACAATGGTCCTAAGACTATTTATTACCTGAAAGGCGGTATCTCGGGAATCTTGCCAATGTTGATCCGTTTGCGCTCTTGTCCAGTGGGCTTGTCGACGTTGGCCGGCGTCGTTGGCGTGATGGAGGGCGCGGGAGCAAGAGGCGTGCCGCGCGATGCTCCCCTCACGTCATCCTGACTCGAACACTCCGACTGACAGGTTTTTACGTCCATTAATGTCGTTTTCAAATGGGGATTCGCCACTTGGAACTTGTTTTATTCAACGGCAGTCATTATCAAATTTAATTTGTCATTATTATGTAATGACATATGTATATAGAAAAAAAAACAACACTAACTGAAATTATAATTAAAAATTACATTGAATACAATGAATCACCAACTAGTTAGGACAATACTACGAAAACGACTTATATTTGATATATTTTTCTAAAAAAACTATTGTAATGTAAAATGTTGATTGGTAATTCACTTTTTGTGTACTGAGAGTTTACATCTTTAAAAATATTTTTGTATACATACTGTATAAAAAAAATGCTCTTTTAGTTAGTGGTAATTCTCCGTAACTCTAGTCGATTGCCAGCGAGCAAAGAAAGAACGAGTAAGCGCCGTATTTTTCAAAGCGCTTTCGACCTTTTGGTCCCGAATTTTAGCGTAAACTCTTATCGTATTTGACAAACAATTTCCTTCCGCTCACCAAGTCTAGTGGCACACATATAGAGATCTATGGCTTAAACAGAATAAAGCTTACCAATAAGGGTGCGTGGGCGTTCTTGATGGCTTCGCGCCGTTGAAATTCAACTTTGGCCATCTCGGTGGCCAGCCAAGCGGGAATCTCCGGGATGGCCAAGCGAACGCACAGCACCAGCACCAGAATCACGTGCTGCCGTATTTCACAATATATTTATTATATCTATGTATGTTTTCTACGCTTGTCTTTGTTTTCGCTGTCATCTTTTTCACGTTTTAACTTTAACATAATCATAAATATTTGAAAATCAATGTTTTGAGGTTATAAATTTGTTAACATAAAACCTATTGCTCAAATGAATAGAGTATAAATTACTATTACTGTAAATATTTTTGTGTTAATGTAGACAGACAGACCGACGGTGGGGCAAGTGCGTTTCCGGCCATAGTTAGTAGAATCACGGATAAGGAATCCGGAGAGGATAAGGATATTAATTAACGCTTAGTATTACAGTAAAGGTTCGGTCATACCTCGAGAGCGACTATAAGGAGAACAGTGTGCGCGGGCGCAGCTTCCGGCAACAACCGGTGGACGGGCCCCGAGAGGCCAATCAGGGCGCAGTTCACCAGCACGGCCACACCGACCATCACCTCCATTGCGTGCTATGGGCAACATCACTTCTTGGTGAGTTGATTATCTTTTATGTCGACTCCCTTCGGAGGGATCAACATAGATGATGATACTACTACATATGAACTCGTATATAGAAGACGATATTTACAGAAGACCGCCTCAAGTATGCTTTGACATCCCTTCATTTATGAGGTTGGCTGCTACCTCCAACGGACTATGTGATTCTTAAAGACTCATATAATTGTATTTTGAAGTTTATCATCATATTCTCAGTCATAGAACGCCCACTAGTGGACATACGACTCCCCCATAATTTACATTTGACAGGTCCTTTTGGAAAATGCAGAGTGGTATTGTACCTGCCAACTGCCGATGCTGTTGACGCGGTCGGCGAAGGGGCGCTGCGCGACGTGGCACAGCTTGAAGGCGTCGGCGCGCACCTCGGCCGCGTTGTTGGCGAGCGCGCACAGCGCCGCCAGAGGGAACGCCGACGAGAACATCATCACGAGGCCCAGCTGCGTCAGCATCTCCAGGTACTCCGCGAACGTGCCCTCATACTGCGCACACACACCGACCGCTTACTTTATTCATCCACTTTCCGCATTTTACCCTCTTACTGAACACATTGACGGCTTACTTTATTCACCCACTCTCCTCATTTTACTGCACACATCGACCGCTTACTTTATTCACCCACTCTCCTCATTTTACCCTCTTACTGCACACATCGACTGCTTACTTTATTCACCCACTCTCCTCATTTTACCCTCTTAATGCACACATCGACCGCTTACTTTATTCACCCACTCTCCTCATTTTACCAAGTTAGGCATTATAGCGACGCCGCATGGTGCAGCTCTACATTAAAAAATCACAGTGAACAAAAGAGACTCAACGGTTATCTTCTGATGTCCCTAACTCGGTTAATTTTAATTTTAGCAAGAAAGTTATATAAACATTTTTATGTTAACTAAATTCTCTACAATATTTGTTTAACGTTCTCTACTATCCGAATGACCTTGGGCAACTGGGCTCTCTTCACCCCACCCACTTGCCCACTCCCCTGCACTTCTAGCGCTAGCGTTTCTAGCGTCTGCCGGGCGACACGTACGAACTAAAATATAGTCCAAGAGCCAGTAGCTTTTTTACTTATGATAAAATGAGTATTATTTATTATCGATTTATTAACTAAATACGTGCAACAACAGCAATAATATTCTAATAAAGGGAATTTGATGACACTTTAGTGAACGCAAACATGTTTTATTATAATATTTTATTTTATTTTTTAAATTAAATCATATTTATAAATCCACAGCCTAAAATCATAAACAACTTGAAATATGAAACATCATCAATCAATACTAATAATAAATCGTTTCTCTCCTGTCAATATGATGTCGCTAGCTGAGCAGCCTAATGGTCCGTGATTACCTAAATCCAGTAATTGTTTCACAAAGTATGAGATGTCTACAATTCTCCTCCCAATTTTCTTATTTGTCATCTCTTTACTTTCAGTTGAAATACAAAACTGAAAAAAAAAATTACTATTTTCGAAAAAAGATATAAAAAAATACTAAGAAACGTGGTGTAAGTACAGTAGTAAGAAAATAGAACAAAATACCGTAAATAAAGTACTGTACCACTTTCTATAGTTTTTATGTATGTATTTAAATTTTCTTAAAGATTTTTTTCATAGAATTTATCATTATAATATAATCATTAATATTATTATTCAAACATGTCAGTAACGGCTGAATTTAGCAGGTAAAGTTTTCTACATTGGCACAAACGAACTTACTAAAGTGATGTTTGCTATTTGCCCAAAAATGACTTTCCTCCCAAATAACAACCCTATCTTATCTTTGAAACCTTATTTGTGAAATCTTCTATTTTCATCCACTTTTTTACGCCTACAGGAGTAGAATTTCCAAAAACCTATTTACTTTCAACCAAGGCCCCAAATCTCAACGAAATACAAACTATTTCATTATTATTTTTAATTTATGAAAAAAGCCGCATTGGACTCCCGGTCTATTATGTACCGATACTTTTATGTGTACCTAATCTTATGGCTACTGACGAATATATTCAATGTTGTTTTACACTACATTTTATTATATACTAATAAAATGTACAAAAATATACTTACTCTGGCTTTGGTGGTGTCTTATTATAAAAAAGTCAGTTAACTCTTATCACTCTCACACATCATAATAGCTTTTTTTTTTCTTTACGTAAGTGCGATGCGCTGCGCAGCAATACGTGTTCCCCGTACGAAGGCTGTCAGCCGTCTGCCGCCCGGCCCTCGCTAGGGCACCCGCTACTCGAAAATATCAAAAACCTTTGTTTTTCTAAAACTATGTTTCATTTACACTAATTGTCAAGTCTCATTTATAGTTTAAATGAAACTCTATCGTTTTATTATAGACACATTGCAAACGCTTCTTTAAACAACCAGTTTAATCGATTTTTGTTACAAAGCAAGACATTCAAATTTTATTTATTTTCCCGTAAACTATTATACTTAAAACAAAAATAACTTACCAGAAATATAGACCAAGAAGTTATGTATCACATATATTTTTTTTGTTACATTGGCTTTATGTTTGAACGAGCTGAATAGGAAATAAACAGTGACTTTTCTTATCGATGGCGGAAAGGAGCCTCTTAAAACTTTTTTGTAACTTACTATTTTTGTATAGTTGGAGGAAAACGCAGTTTTCCCACTACAACTTATTGTGAAAAAAATCAGTGGAAAAAGAGCGTTGGGAGACTTGGTATTTTTTACATTCTTCTACATTCTTTTACATTCTTAATAATAATTAAGAATAGCTGCTATTTTTACCCAAACAAATAAAAGAAAACGCAAACCTTAAACAACTGAGACTCGAGTTCCGCTTGATGTATCACCTTCTGACCGATCAGCGGTTCCGAGTCCCTCCTGTCTTCCTTCTCGGCTGTGCCGTTTATGATGCTGTTTTCAGGCGGATCTCCGGACGAGTCTGTCTTCTTTTCGAACAACTCCGTCAGTTGTGCCGACGTTGGCACTGAAAAACGGATTATAAAAATTTCTACAATATCAATCGTATTTTGATTTAAAAAAACTTTATATTTTCAATCAGCTTCTGGTCATTTACCATTATTGTACAAAATCGAATTAAATGGATGTCTTCTAAAGAGAATGAAATTAGTTCGATGTCTTCTATAAGTAACTTACTGTCTTCTAAAGAAGTCATCAAAACCTATGCTCGAACACTTTTATGGCTTTATTGCTGGCTAAATTGATATTAAAATAAGCCTGTTAAATTCAAACCTAAAAAGCTGACTTTTAACCAGATATTTTCCATTACAATATTTTCAATTAATAAGCTACATATAATTAAATCACTATCACGTGATACATAAATATAAATAGCAAAGAAAGAAAAATGTTTATTCTAACTAATTTTCGGTTCATTATTAAATCTTTTTTGCGTAATTGTAAACCAGATAGGCTGACGGTCATATACAGTCAGTTGCACAAAGCTTCTAATTGACATTAACTAACGAGTCCTTATCCCTAATGGGTACATTAAATTTAAACACGTTTCACAAAACGATTGACGGCCCCTTTAAAGGCGCTAATGTCGCTTTGTGCAACGCTTTTTCTCTTAAGTTAAGGTCTTGTTTGACACTCCTTTAGTTAAATTTTAATGGAGAATTAAAGTTGACGTTAATGTAGCTTTGTGCAACACTTTAATGATTCCTTAGGTTTTAAAGGCGAGTTTATAATTTAAAGAACGTTTCTGCAACTTGCTGATACAGACATAATGCTTAGGGTGGGTCTCCATTGTGTGGATAAACATTTTGTAATGCTCACTTTTGCTTGGACTCAGAGCTCCGAAAACGTCGACGCATATCTTGGCCAATCTCAAGTTTTCAATCAAATACGGCAAAGCGGACTCCTTCAAGTTCCCTATTATCTGTCTAGTGATCAATAGCACGGCCAGTTGCTGAAAGAAAACATTCAATCAACATCAATTTGTGGTAACATTTCGCGTCCATAAAACGGCCAAGGAGGCATTAAACTAATTTTTTTTTATGCATCGAAGTACTACCAGTGTGGAATTATAGTCTCACTACTTCGGTTAATTTTTTCGACTGAAGTACTGGGAAAAAAAGTCTCACTAGTTCGGTCAACCGAACTGTCAACCGAACTACTGGGAATGCTCCGAATTTGCGTCACATATGCCAAAGCGGCACGTAAAAAGTACGCCTTAAACGGGGAATCATGGCGGAGTCAATGGTAAAAGGTGGTAACGACCAACTTCTACTAATCATTTTAAACTTCAATGTGATGACGTAAAGTCACATTTTCTTTAAATGACAGATGTTTGGTTGGTTTCAAATGACAGATGTCAGAGTGCATGCTCTACGCACATGTCACTTTTAAATGTTCCATAAAGTTCGTAGTGTTTTGTATGGCGTGCGAAATCGTAGTGTTTTGCAATTTTTAATAATAAATTAAAAATTGTGATTGTGACGTGTACAACGTGATTTCTTTAAATGTTACCATTTATTATAAATATCCAATTAAATTAAGTATATAAATAATTCACTCACCTCCTTCAACTTATCCATGTCCTGAAGATAGAAGGCGATGTAGAACAGACTCATGTTCGAGTTCACGAATTGAAACTGAAATTTACAACAAAAAAAATCTATTTTATCCTTCTGTTGACGTTGAAAAGCGAACACCAAAAGCGTTACTACGTCATATTACCTTGAAAAAAAAATAAAAATAAAATAAATATTACAATGTCTATGTTACAGTACAATTAGAGTTTATTAAGGTTGTTTAGTATTTGAGTCTTATTAATTTTATCGCATGCCAACTACATAATTGTTTTAAGTAAGTGCGTGCATATGCGTTAATAGCAACTCTGCTTGTAAATCTGTAGCTGAGAGGTAAAGAATTGTAAGTCCATTTTTTAGTTTTTTAAAATAAAATTTTAAAAAAATTACCAAGGATAATGAGTATTTAATATCAAAGCAATAAAGTTACACTTTTTTGTACACTGTACACATTGACCTTTCTAATTTTTATTTTGATATTTATTTATTATATATGAAAAGTTATCTTAATAATATTTACATTGTCCCATAAAACTGGAAATATGTTTGCTTACGGGATCAAATTACTGTTTAAATGACTTAAGCTTATTAAATATAAGGTAATTAATTATTAGTCAATATTAAATTAAATTAATAATTAATTATTTAACTAATTATTCAATATTAAATTAAATTAATGAATTTAAATAAAATTAGCTCTACTGTAAACTTTGGCGATTGGTCATTAAGGTCATTAAGGTGATTAAGTTAAGGTGCTTCTGTAGTTCTCAGCTACAGAAATGTTGTCGTTTTAAAAGTTACCCAACTTATTTCCAACGACCCTCCATTCGTCTACCGTTACTGGCGAAGCGTGATTCTAGCTTAGCTGGTTTATAGCGTGGCATTAGGTGGCATTAATTTTTTTACAGCACTTATTTTTAAATACAAACCAAGGCAATTTTCACAATCAGATGATTCTCATATTTTGTCTCGAGTCGATAGTTTTCTGTTGGGAATTTGAAAAAAGAATCATGTGTCCAGTGTTACCAGTTTAAAAATTTGTAGGTTTTTATGTGCGGTCCGGATTCCATTCGGTAAGCAATAAAGAGAAAATTTATACTATAGTCAAAAATTTACCACTACACATAATATCGTATTTTGAAAAAAAAAAAAAAAAAATCTCTACAGATATCGCCTATCTAAGTACTATTGACTAGATTTTAAAATTTAGCTTTTTAAATCTATTTTTTTTAAAGGAGCGGTCTGTGAACAGATGTGATCTATGACTTTGTCTATAAGAAGAAAGGAGTCCTAAACACAGTCATGCACAAAATATTAAAACTAATAAAAACATCAATAAATTTTCATTTCATCATACAAAAAACACACACACACTAAAGGGGACTGCTCTGTGAGTATTTTTCAAAGTTATATAATATAACTATAATATATAGTGATTTTTTTCGGAAAAAAAATCACTTTTGGCATTATGGGGTCAAAAAACAAGCCAAAAAGCACCTTAAAGGGTCATAAATTAATAAATAGTTTAGTGAAATTGAAGTAATTGATTTCGATGTATATGCATGTTATAATCTCGTATCAGAGATGTTCTGTAATCTCTTTTTTTTTTGGCAAAAGTTAAAAGTTATTTTCAGGACTTTTTTTTATAAAAAAAAAAAACACTCAAAAAAACTCTATATTATATCTAAGATAAAGGGAAGGCCAAAATGCCTCTGCTATTAATACGTAATCACAATAATAAAAGTAATAAATCAAATAAAATCATTATAATAAAAATTACCCAAAAATCTTTAATTAATGTTGTATATATATATTTTTTTATAAATTTTTTAATTTTTTATAAAATTGTATTAAAACTCGTTTCGGATTTTGCTTTGTGGGAAATATTTACCTTTATCATTATTAAATTAACTAAGCGATAAAGAAAAAATTCAATTCCTACAAATTGTTCAACAGTCATCACATCACATATATAAAAGAATTTGATACAATAATAAATAACCGAATAGTATCGATAACGTGGACAAAAACAGAACATATAATATATATATATATATATATATATTAATATATATATATATATATATATATATATATATATATATATATATATATATATATATATATATATATTTAAATTAAGAGGGCGATTATAATTTGGACATATGAATTTAAATAATGCTCACGTACAGTGCATTCATTTTTTTATGTGATGACTGTTGACAGTAAAAAAAAAATTACAATAAAAGTAAATATTATACCTTTATTGTTTAGCCATTTCGCTATCCTGGAGTATATCTCCTCTTCCACCGCTATGATGATGGCCAGTAGCGCTCGCGGTATCCAAGTCATATAACCTACCCTATATTCCCACCAATCCTGAAAGAGTAATGTACCCACATATTTTATTGTGAAGGAAAGAGGAGACGATTACAATACGACACTAATATTACAAATGTGAATGTGAGTTTGTTTGTTTGTTACGCATTCACGCAAAAACTACTGAATAACCGATCACCGTGAAATTTTGCATACACGTTGTCTGGAACACCGGAATCGACATATCCAGAACGCGGACGAAGTCGCGGGCACTAGCTCGTATTATTATAAAGATTATTATGGTATTATTATTTTTGTAGCTCAACTGGCTGCTGCCTGCGACTTCGCCCGCTTAACTTTGTAAATTATATACTAAAACCTTCCTCAAGAACCACTCTATCCATTAGTTAAAACCGCATTAAACGCATCCGTTGCGTTAAAGATTTAAGCATACATAGAGACAGACAGTCAGACAGACAGCGGGAAGCGACTTTGTTTTATACTATGTAGTGATAGCACGAAGCATTGTGGCCCCGCTATCCCACCGTTCGCTGGTCGCAATCATAGTACATATTTACACAGCATACTTATTTCGTACAGTAGGCCGACGGAGACGTGTAGACAGGGCAATCGTGCGGGGCGTGAGGGGTGAGGCGCGAGTGGGACGTGCCCAAGCTGCATACTTCGTCGTTCTTAGTAGCTTGGGATAAATATTCTAGGGCTATCGCGTCTTTCAGATTTTAATTTATTATCAAAATTGTGCATACGGCATGTGCTGTAAGTGCGTGCAAATCTTTATATCGCATAAATAAAGAACTAAACTTTCATCAATTTCCGCACGATGAAGAAAGGTACTTAAGCACATTTTATATTACTTAATTTGTGTCAACCCTTCCGTAATTTTTAAATACCTACACAGGCGGCGGTATCGCCCAACATCAAAGGCGTCGGCCTATCTGTAGGAAATAAGTACGCTGTGGTATTTATGATGCTATCGGACTGCGAATATGCCAGCTTGTGGGGGCATGTTTCGGGATGTCCTGCTGTCATACCTGCGCCCTGATGAAGGCGAATGTGGCGACGACGGCCACCGAGAGACAGAGCAGCATGAGTGGGAAGGAGACGCAGTGGCGCCAGACGCGTCTCCGCCACGACGCGTACACAGGCTCGGGCCGACCGGTCACAGCGCTCAGGGACATCTCTCCCTGGAAGCGAACATATACATACATACATAATATATACTGTTCTATGTAAAGCAGACAAGAAAAGTGCTCCATTCACTAAGACTTAGAATTCGCTAAGACTTAGATTTGAAATAAGTTATTGATTACTGATTGACATAATTTGTCATCGCTAATAAAGATAGCAATAGAAATTGTCACTTTGAAATTTCAAAGGAAAACAGACTTTAACATTCTACAACATACCTACAAAGAATATTCAATCTTAGGGAGATAAAGCACTTTATTTGTCGAGTTTACAAAGTGTTCTGTGGTTATTAACTCAAAACATTGTTTTATTAACTTATAATTATATCTTACTTGAGTAAAATACATAACATATTATACCATATCAACTTGGTACACGTACACTGTCTTCTTTCCGAGAAAAATTCAAAGCTTATTATTTTTTCTTAGTTTATTTATGTCTTGTCGTTTAGTTGGAGCGCAGAAGCAACTTTAAAATTTGTTTATAAATTACTTACTAAAATAAAATTATAAATTACTAAAATAATCCGAACAAGCCTTGAGGGAGGGGACTCCCTGTTGCTTATCATTTATCCCATCAAAATCGTTTACACCCATAGTTATGCACCCACTATATTATAATAATAAAAATAAAACACAAAATAAAAACATGTTTAGACATACACGTCGTCATTATAACACCCCGTTTTTGCGTCGGGCGTTAAAAATATATGACACCTTTTTTTTTATTATAACGAGATTAAGACAGGCCGACTGTACACTTGTAGTTAATTCACTAGAAGAAGAGAAGAAAATAAATATTTAATAGACAAAATAAGATTCTTCTTTGCTATTTGGTTGAACGAGCGAGTTGTTAACTTTTAGGCGAACTAAAACCAAACTAGACTCTGTTAATCTTTAATTAATTAATTAAAGATTTAATCTTATCTAGACTTAATCTTTAATTTAATCTAGACTTTAATCAATACCTACGTTTTATGACTCTCTCTAATCATAAAACGTAGGTATTGATTAAACTCACTTGAAAAAGAGGTCGCGGCTCCAGTAACAAATCGTCTCTCTGATCCAAAGTCCCCCATTTGTATGCGAGCACATTTGAATATCTGAAATTATTCAAAAAAATGGTTTTCACATAATAATTATAGAACCGCGATAAGTCGATATCCTATAAAACTGAAAAGAAAAAATGTTTTGCTCTCTTATACCTTTCGAGTCCCAAAAATACTAAATAGGTATTAATATGAAAAACTAGCTGGTGCCGGCGACTTCGTCCGCGTTGAAAAAGCAATATATCGCCTGACATCGTTATTGCTATTATACTTAGCCGCCGGGAGTTAGTTTCCTTAATTTTAGATAATCCCTCGGGAGCAGTACTTTTTTTCTGGATTAAAGGTACCCTATGTCCTTTCTGGTGTCCCAGACAACGTGTATGCAAAATTTCATGGTGATCGGTTCAGTAGTTTTTGCGTGAAAGAGTTACAAACATCCATACATACATCCATCCATACATACAAACTTTCTCATTTATAATATTAGTACGAACAAACACACCTCTTCCATGTCTCCAAGTAGACACAAGCCCACATGACATTGAACAGGGAGAACAAAACGTGGGCGACATCCTTCCAATACTCGTTTGCTGTACCCAACCAAATCTGAAAATACCAACAAGTTACATACTATATTATAATTAAAAATATGAACTAAATCCCGACTTTCTATTGAGTCCAAACACTACATAATTATGCTGTTTGTTTCTGAGTAGTTGGGTGTTCTGGAGACTACTCTTGGAGTTGCATCATCAGGTCAAGGTTACCATGTTATGGAAATACCAACGAAGTAACAGTATTTATTTATTTATTTATTTTATTTTAGGAAAACTTACCTGTAATTTATTACAGATAACAGTTTAAATAGATAACTTATACCCATTAATAAAAAATTACCACTTATAGTTTAAGATTACAAAATAGTCTAATAATAACAAGAATAATTCACAACAGTGTGTTTATTACAATTTATACTTAAATTATGATGAGCCATTGAAGAATTTATCAAAAATTATACCAAAATTAACATCAATCGAATTGATTTAGAAGTTAGTGAAATCCCTTTGTCAACTAGGAAATGGGTAGACATTTGAAGACCGTCTCAAATGTCTGAAAAGATCTTCATAAAATTATAGCTAAGAACTATCCCCCGATCACTTCAGCACAGATACACAGACATACACGTCGACATTGTAACACCCCGTTTTTGTGTCGGGCGTTAAAAAATATGACACTACTGGCTGGTGCCCGCGACTTCGTCCGCGTTTTGGATGAAAGGTACCCTATGTCCTTTCTTGTGTCGCAGACAACGTGTAGGTATTATGCAAAAATTCATGGTGATCGGTTTAGTAGTTTTTTTGGTGAAAGCGTAACAAACAAACAAACTCACATTCACATTTATAATATTAGTAAGGATTTTTTTTTAATAACGAGATTAATACAGAGGCCGACTGTACACTTGTAGTTACATCAGGGGCGTGCGTTCCATACATGCAAATAAGCTCTGCATACCATGGAGTCCCACACATACATGCCCCTAAATGATAACTATAAATTCGTTAAAAATCATGGTAATAACAATAATAATTAATCTAACTCGTTCGCGTTTCACATCGCGCGCCATCTCTTGTTATGATTGAGAAACTTGTTGAGTTATCGCCTATCGACGCAACCGTGGCGCCCCTTGCATTTAGCGGCCATAAGCTGTACTACGTCGTGCTTATTTTTCATACAATACATCACGTGTAGTACACAGTAAATGTGTGTATGTGTGCGTGAAAATGTATGCGTGTGTTTAACTTTTGACGAATTTTAGAGGCACAGCTTATGGATGTAACCCGTCCGAATTGAATAGCAGACAAAGCGTAGCCTAATTGTTGATTGTAGGCGGTCGACTTGTTTTAGTCGGACAATAAAGACAATTTTGTTCCTACTTATTACAAAGCGGTCAAAGCGTTTTGTCGCTATTTTTTTCATATTTGTTTTGATTGATTTTCTTCGTGTTTGACAGTACTTAATTAATTAATTATTTCGTTCATTTACTATAAAACATGGAAAATAACATTGAAGTAATATGTACTAACGTATGAAAATAAGTGGGTTTAAATATAAAAACCGCCTTTACGTATGTAGTAATATGAGCTCATTGTTTTCGATGAAAAAATTAGTTGATCCGTGATGTAGGTACCTAGATACTTTAAAATTTTAATTAATTTGCGCAAAGAAAATAAACTTAACATTAAAGGCCACCTTGGATACTTATCACATAAGTGATTTCAATCACTTATTTAGATATTCATGGTGGCCCAAACAAATATCAGCGAATTAATACCTACTCTAAGCCAATGTCGCCGCCGGTCGCCGTGCGGTGAGTAGGAGGCAGTTAGGTACCACCGCAGGTAACCTACTGGCGGTAGGCCATCTAAACAATGCTGAAGTGGGTAAGTTTTAGCCGTGCATACCCTGTCTGAAATCTCTGTGCACGCCACTGAGTTACATATTTCACTGGAGAAGAAAATAAATTATTTAATAGACAATAGTCTTACCCAAAAGACGAATCCGACTACTGCGGGCACTGTGAGTGATCGCGTATAGTGTCCGAGCCATGCGAAATACATGGCTATCTTTACACCAAAATATTCACTTATCTCATCTGAAATACAATTTAATCTTTACTTTTTATGCTAAAATCAAGATTAGAGGATGAAAAACAGTTTTATTTTCAAATTTTATAAAACAAACAGTTGAAACTGCTTTAAACTTTTTAGATCTAAGTATTTAGTTTAAGTCATTAATCCCATTAGCCATATTAAATTAAATACATATTTACAAAAATTGATAAATGGATATTATATATTTTCATACAGGAATAGAATAAAATGTTGTATATATATACCTAACGGTTGAGGTGAGAAGAATGTTTTGACCCATTTCTTCCGTAGACTCTCCAGGGCCGTTCTGTCGTGCAACGGAAACATGCTGGCCACTACGCCGCGGCTCACACACGCGGGCACTACAACAAAAAATTTTTTGCGTTTCCCCAAAATTACAACCTCGGGGTCTTCAAACGTAGGGTAAATGGGCATCTACTAGGTAAGCGTGGTCCACCTTCGGCCGCATCTGCACCTAACATCAAGTGAGATCGCGGCCAAGCGCTGCCTTGACTTATATATATATATAAAAAAAAAAAAAAAAAAAAAAAAAAACATTGTGTGCTAAGCCCCAATAATCAGATCTTCTCCTATCATTATGCCAGTGTCATTTGTAATAATGGCAAAAATTCAAATTAAAATCAAAAGCTGCAGATCCCGAGACTATAGTCAGTGAAGTCAAGTCGAGTGCACAATTTTTCTTTGAGTTTTCCAAAACGACTCCGTCAATTACTTACAAAGCAGTCAGAGGTCATGTCGTATTTATCTGCTTGTTTTTATATTTTATTTGCTTGTGTTGACACCAATCACTACCACCAAAGACGGCCTCACCTATGCTCTGTCCGATTCGTAGCGTGAGCGCCGGTTCGAGAGCCCTCTCGTCGCCGGCCGCCGCACGCGCAGCCTCCAACACGTGGCGCACTAAAGCGCTACGCTCCTGGGAGTTGAACAGTGTCGACGCTGAGGTACCCTACAAAAAAAAAAAAAAAACACATATACATTCACGTTATAAACGCAGCCAGTAGAAGCCTATTGAAAAAACATTCGTCTGGTCTACGAAACCGTTTCGTAGAAAGAAAGAAAAATCTTTGTACGTAACTGGTTTCGCAGCAAGAAAAACAATTTCTTGTCACGTAACTGGTTACGTAGTGTTGGTTTCGGAGGCGGCCGAAGTAACTTTATATTCGACATTGGGTTCTCTTTATTTAAAACTAGATTAAGGCTCTTTATGTAGGCTGGTGTTTTATTGTTTTCATTATTGTTAATTTAGATCATTAGTGTTTTGGTAAAATTAAGTTAATCTTAAGTATTAAAAGTACACTATTTAAGACTGCAATTTAGTTAATTATCATAATAAAAAAAATAAAAAAATGTTTATTAAAATAACAGTTAGAAAAATCGTTTTTACAATAACCATGATTTAAGACTCCTTTTTTTATCATACACACGTATTTTTAGTATTCATGAATATAATTGTATTCTGTCTGTTTACTTTATTAAATTAATAAATCTTAACGTGGTCCTTAGAGCCGGATTTAAAACATTTGACCATATAAATTCGTTAATTATTGCATTATACCTAAATGAGATATAATACATATAGCATGACTTAAATAAATAAAATTATGAATAATGGAGTAAGTACCTTTTGAAAACAATGCATATCACGCACTGTGAACTCCTTGTATCCTCCGCCAAACTCTGGCTTCAGTAGTTTCGGAAGATGGACTTCCTCTGCCGTTTGTAATAATCTGTAGAGAGAAACATAAATTTATATTGAATACACAATTTTTTTCTGCTCTCTAAACTTATTGTCTCGGGGGTCCCGGGTTTGAATCCGGACAGGCTCAAATTTGATTTATGGGGAGTTAATTACGTATGAGGCAGGACTTACACTTCATCATCGGCCGTGATGTAGAAGGCGGAGCATTGTGAAGACGCATGTTGACGTACACAAACGCGAAGACGAGGCCGGCTGCCTCGTAACTTTTGAAGTAACCATAGAAGCATGCTGTCCGGAAGTCCTGAAAAAAGAAACCACCAATTTGACTGGCTCGTTGGATGAGTGGCTGGGATGATGGCCTTAACTCTCGTCTCAGGTGTCCGGGGTTCCAATCCTGACAGGGTCAACTTTAGAAATGAACTTTTTAAAGTTGACTCTCTAATCTCGATTTAGTGATAGTTATGAATCGTCAGTCTGTCTGTCGACCTTAATATGACGATATCTGTTTCTAAGATTAGTGTATAAATGTTGATAGGCGTTGGTTATTCTGAAGTATTACTATATTAGCGTAAAGTTTCATCAAAATATTTTCATTTATGTTTGAGTGAAAGAGTTTCCACATTAAAAAAAACTATTATATACATAAAAGTGTGTATGAAATTTCAATACCCAGAAAATAATGTATTCATCAGCTCTTTAGTACATAAAATTATTCGTTCACATTTGAAGAGGCAATAACCTGAAATGGGGTCAGTCACTTTTGGCAAAGGAATACAAAGTGATAGGGGATGATCACGGCTGGTAATCTTCAAGGAAAATTCACTAGACATAGGAATTTTATAGCCTGTGGTAATAGCAAAATAGAACATGACATTTCACCTCCCCTCTCATCGCCTTGATTGCCTTATAGCGATCTGTACTAAGAGCGGAAGCCATTTTGTTTTGTAAGGTCATTGTTGTTTATATTGTTGCGTCGATTAATTTCCGCCTTTTTATATATCTACTAATTTATTAATAACAATCTTTGGATACATTTATTATATTAAGTATGTATTACAAGTGCTGTGTGCCAGAAAATACAAGTTCGTGACAGGACTCAGTGGATGTGCAGTGTTATAGTGTAATCTGTTGAGTTTATCGCACACTTTGTTAGTACGGGCGTTATTGTTCTATTTATTTCTATTCTAGTTTCTATTTAAGTCGTATATTAAGTCCATGTTATGTTTGCCTATATCCTAAAAAATAAATATGTACGCATTATTTACTATGTTTTAATTTTATGATGATATTTCCTTACTTAAAAATAAATTCAAGGACTAATAGCCCGTAAAAAAACAAAGGGGCGAGAGGCTGAGAGGGGCGGGGAAGTCAAATGTTCTATTTTGCTATGACCAATCAGGTGAAATTAAAGTACTCGAGCTCATGTCCAGCGCATTTGTACTGCAGATTTCCGTCTGATACGTTAGTATCTACTATTTAGTTTGTGGGGATGATTAAGCGATTTGTGGCCAAACTTACTAAGTTATGACAATGTTTGAAGATTCATACCATTTCAGTGTTCAAGTAACCAAAATATTATTATTTTATATTACCATAGCTGTTGCACGCGATTTCGACCGCGTAACTTCTTAAAATGTAGCCTTTGCACGCGATTTCGCCGTTCGCGTAACTTCATAAAATGTAATCATAAAACTTCATAAACTTCATAAAATGTAGCCTATGTTACTCACTGATAATGTAGCTTTATATAGGTGAAGCGTAGGTGAAGGAATTTTCAAAATCGGTCCAGTAGTTTTTGAGTTTATTCATTACAAACATACAAATCTTCTCTCTTTATAATATTACGATAATAAGTATAATTTTTTTATTGCTGTGACAACGCCCACCCAATTTATTATATTTTTAAACGAGCCCTCGGGAACCTATATAGTTTCAGGATTAAAAGTATTCTAAATGTTAATCTAGCTAATAAACTATCTGTGTACCAAATTTCATCCAAATCAGTTGAGCCATTTTTGTGTGGAAAGAATAACAAACGTCCATTCATCCATCCTCAAAAATATTTCGCATTTATAATATGAGTAGGAGTATTTAATAAGCCTTCAACTACATTACATTATTTAACTTATTGTCGTACAATATAAAACAAGTGATTTGACATAAATATTAACATACCTTTTGGAAATATCAGCACTACATCGGTTTGTTGTGTGGGTGTAGAATGTAGAAGGAGTCTCCTGGGATGCATCAAATGTGCACCAAGCTGTCCGGCCATTGGCAAACGCCTGCGCAACTCTCGACCCGCTTTAAACATAATTTTCATCGTCAAGACTTACTTGGTTAATACTATGTATGAAGCCAGATATAACAACAGATTGGTTACAAAGACTAAATGGCAATATTCCTGCCAAATATCTCTATAATGTGTTAATATTGCATAAGCCAAAAAAAAAACAAGCAATTTTTGTGATCCGTTGAAGGTATAACCAATATTCACTGTTAAATCTGTAAATGAACTTTTAAAAATAAATAAGCAATACCTATCTAAATGTGCTTACAATAAAGTGGACCATCAGACTGTCTGTCAACCTTAACATAAAAAAAATCAAAGAGCCCACTGATAAAGATAACTAGGAGCAAAATAAAAAACAAATCTTTTATATTGCAATAAACAACAATGACAAAACATTGCATGGAAATGCTATCATCAGCGGTACTAGATAGAGTTTAGGAAGTCTCGACAGTTTTAGTCGCAGGATACCAGACGTCTCATGATCAAAGTCCCAGGACTTCAAGTTAGTTTTTCTAAATTAGCCTAAAATTTAAGTGCGGTGTCGGTGTTGGATCTCCTGATACTTAATAGGTGTGCCTATTAAATACGAATTAATAATACGTATTAACACGTTAATAGGAGCCTACCTTTTTTGTACCTAGGCAGAGAGATGATAAGTAATTTTGTATTTTGTATTCAAGACTAA
Source organism: Synanthedon tipuliformis (assembly GCA_947623395.1). Taxonomy (NCBI): domain Eukaryota; kingdom Metazoa; phylum Arthropoda; class Insecta; order Lepidoptera; family Sesiidae; genus Synanthedon; species Synanthedon tipuliformis. Next base: position 3,321,926 of record OX392431.1, on the reverse strand, counting down.
TGAATAAAATTATAATAAAGTTTATTTTTGCCAGAATATGTGTCAATAAAAAGGGATTATAATAAAACCACAATAAAACTCAACATTTGTTGAATATAAAATCAAATCAAAACATTTATAATGTTACTAGTAACCCGCTGCTGGCTTCCCTTGGAGTGCAATTTTTATAGATAAAAACATTCCCTGTTTATCCCTCTTTTCTATAAGTGAAAATCATAATTAAAATCAGTTGAGTGGACAAACATACCTACTTATCTAGATTGATTTTTATACAATAAAGATTTAATAGTCTATATCTATTAAGATTAAAAGATAAACTTTGTTTTAGTGTGTTTCATGTATCAAAATAAAACAGGTTTGACAGCTTAATACTTTTTTTAAAACAAAATCAGATTAAAATGTTACATAAAAATATAGGTATATAAAATATATTTTAAGTATATTTTGTAAAGGATAAACTTTACATACCGCTATCTAATTTATCCTTCGCAAACTCTGCAAATGATTTATGCTCTTGAGGGGTGGAATGAGAACTGCTCTCGTAATCATCTTTTTCGGTATTTCCCAAGCCGCTGTCTTCGCCGTCCATGATGGAAATTTATAAACAAACTAACATAACAATAAATAATTTTCGTCTGAGTGTCAGAGGCCTTGGAATTCTTACATCATCGATTACAATATCAAACGCAAAAAGGTAAAGAACATCGCACTAAATGGTAAACAACTTAATGTGACTTATAAATTTTATAAAATAAGTAAAACGTCTAATTACACATAACTCTTTAATCCAGCCTCAAGATTTTACATGATAAGGACCAAGTTTATTTGTTTTGCGACAAAATATACAAAAAAACCGTGACCTCACACTTATGTAGCTGTCACAATTTAAAATTGATTTTTGGCCGCCATTATTTTTTTATAACTAACAGTGTTGCAATAATGAATAAAAGTTGTAGACACACACACACACAGACTATATATTATGTTCCTTGCACACAACACTGACTATAATATTATTATATGAATACAAACTTCACATATATATATTTTACTATTATCTATATTTCCTATTTGAGCTTACGGTCTATCTATATTTTAAAAATGGCCACCGGTCCAAAGGATAGAAACTTTTTTATTATGGCAACACGAAATATTTATCGTTATTCGAATCAACGAAATAATATTTATATTAATGTATTCATATATTAATATTATCAATATTATCAATCATAATGAATATGATTGAATTTTCCGAATTCGCTATTTTTATGTTTTCGACAGACAGCTTAACTACGATAGTGATGATAGGTGGATAACACAAGCAATACCACAAGTGCTGTGCTGCAAGTGCGCTGCCGACCATAGTGGGATTGAGGATAAGGATTGGGATAGATAGGGAAATGAGCTTTGGCATCCCACTCACTCAGCAACGAATCATGCTAGTTGGAAAACCAGTCTAAACTCTAAACCCTATTTGAAGTGAATAAGTCTTTAAAATTCATGACAAATTCGGGGATAGGTACCCACAGTTTATATCCTATCTTAACAGGTACCTATCATCTACTCGATAACTAAAGAATCAAAGAATTTTTCGTTAAGTATACTTATATTGTATAGGCCTACAAGCGCCCCACTCACTGCTTCGCACTTTACTTTAAGTGTACCAGAAGTGTAACCAGAAATAACGAGAAAATTTAGGTAATGCACAAGAAAAAGTTTTTCCACATTTCTAACAGATACTTACTTAATAGGTATTCAAGGAGTTTGTATTAATTTATTTTCTTTATAGATCATATGGTTGCTTGTCTACGTACCTCAAAATTGACAACATACCTAAAAGATTCAGGTACCTATTTATTTAAGAGAAAAAAAATATATTCAGGTATCTATTATCTAATTTCGAAATAATGGCCATTGGTGTAGACTCATCAAAATGGAAGCCAAGAAAGATGAATGGGACTCCAGCTGCAAAATTTAGACATCGCATAGCTTTAGCTATTATCAGTTTAGGTTTTGCGTGTGGCGTTATTTTCCAGTAAGCGTTTTCTTAAAGTAATTTATAAGTAGATCCTTTTAGTTGCCCTTCTTCGCTATTTTTTTTGACTGCAATTAATCATACTATCTCTTTCAAGACGCTAAGTACTTAGCTATAATAATTATACAATACAATAGCACTTGTAGCTTTTTTATATTAAGGTCCAAAGATAATCCAGGTTGGTGTTTTATAACAAAAAATATTTTTTTAAAGTTTGTTTTCATTTTAACTAATAATAAGTAATTACCTAATTAATTAATTATTTATATTTTGTTACCAAATAGTATTGCACCTTTTACGAAAAAAATAAGACAAGCTACGGAGAAATTGTACGAAGAATCCGAAGAAGTGGTTTTTAGGAAATACATAATTTCAAAAGGACTGAGACCAAATCTTATAGACGATCCGGAAATTTTATCAGACTGATAATATAACTAATGAAGAAATTGTTAAAAAAATTACACATAAGTACTTAGATTGATTTGATACATACTATCCTACTATGCGCAATAATAGACATTTCTAATCTTAGACTTTGTGTATTTAATAAGCACAATAGTAAGACTTTTATTGTGTATTTAAAAAGCTCGTTGAGATAAAATTAATTATAGCATACTTACAGTCTTTCATTTTAAAGCTTACTGTCTGATCGAACCTTATCACTGAAAAATACCCACTTCGTGGTATGAAAATTTATTGGAGTAAAAATCAGAATTGTCACACGAATGCGTTATGTTATGCGTTATAGTTACGTTATATTTTTTTGAATATTTTAGAATATCTGAAGTTTCATAGAATAAATCTACACAATAAGTATTATTTAAAAAAATAACAATGTCGTTCGTAAGGAGTAAACTCCTGTCGTGGTCGGATACACACACACACACACACACACACACACATTTTATTTAACTCCTTACGCAAAATAGGAGTGTTTTAGTTTGACCTGTCTGTCTGTCCGTAGCTCCTAAACGCATAAAAAGCATCCTATAATAATTTAATCCAGTTTTTTAAGCTTTGTTAAAAGAAAAAATCAAAATACCATTAAGGCTGTATTATGTTTTATTACATCATTTAATTAACGATTACATTTACAGGCATTCTCAGACGTCTTTAGTATTTATTTGATCAGCAATACTTTTTTTTAAATTATCTTACGTAAATATACGTATACAAAACTATAATATGTAATTATATTATACTTTGGGCCAAAAAACATACTTTTTATAACATACTTACTGTTATAGCCTCACCGACAATTATACACATTGTTATATTAAAATATTATACACACCGTCGTTGTCAAACCAAAATCTGCATTTGCACTTTTTTGAGATTCCAATATTTTTATCTTAGTGAAAAGTTCACCGTCTCATGTATCATATAAAAAAAAACAATAAATAAAATATAACTAGAAGCTATCACGTGCAAAATTTATTCTATTATCAAAATAATAAATAAACTAATTATTAAATTTTCACTTTTAATTTACGTAAACAACGTAGTTTTAAATAAAACCATATTAAAAAAAAATTTTTTTTTGGAAAATTTTCAAAAAAACACTAAAAAAATTTTTTGTGAAAAATTTTCAAAAACCACAAAAAAAAATTTTTTTTTTTGGAAAATTTTCATCAAAACTTTTTTTGACAATATCTCAAAAGTATAATTTTTGAACGTTTTGGTGGTTTTACAAAATAAATTATTATTAAATCATTTGTGTAAATGTCATTTAGAATTGTTCAAGAGACCGGCTTGTTGTAACACTTGTCTGGTTGCATTATTTATGTGACGAAACCTGTCCGGACCCAACTGTATGCCTCCGTACCTGCAATGATAAAATTAAATACATAACTATAATATTATAAATGTGAAAGTAACTCTGTCTGTCTCTCTGCTACCTTTTCACACCTTAACTACTCAACCGATCATTATGAAATTTTGATACAGAAAAGGACCTTCCATTCATTCCTTCCACCTTTCATCCAAGAAATAAATAAATAGTGTATTTAAAAAAATCATATAAAATAGATGTTAGTATTTTATAATAATATTTATTTATTTTATTACATACTAGCTGCTGCCCGCGACTTCGCCCGCGGAATGTATATTATTATGTACTTATAAACCTTCCTCGAGAACCACTCTACCCATTAGTGAAAACCGCATTAAAATCCGTTGCGTAGTTTTAAAGATCTAAGCATACAAAGGGACATAGGGACAGAAAAAGCGACTTTGTTTTATACTATGTAGTGACTAAGCATTGAAATTTTTGTGTACACATTTTTTTTTTCAACAGTCTGAATTTGTAGAAATAGTACAAAATATAATACACAAAATGCAACATTTCATTTATTTTTTCAACACTCATGTTGAATTAAACTTATAAAAACCGACTGTAACAAATAAAATTAGAGTATTTTTGTAATTGTTTTTTTTTTTTGTATTTTTTTTAAATACATTCCAAAAAAAGGCAAATAGGTGACCAAAAGTGACTTGATAGTAAAATTTTGGAAAATACCAAGTCGCTGGAAACAAAATGTTACACATAGAAACATTATACAATTGTGCTATCCTTTTTCCAAGTATTTTTCCATGCAAACTGCGTTGAAACTGTCACACCCTCTTAATATAACACAATGTGTGTTGATCATGTGTTGTTGATGAAACGTGACCACTTACCATCGGGAGACGACTACTAGACTGTTCCTCTGGTCCAAGATCTGCAGCAAATGCAACATCCTGCCCCCGGCGTGAGTCTCGCCGTCGTCGTCGCAGTCCTGAACTATTGTAGTGCCTTTGGCGGTTTTCCTTTCGATTCTGTACGCGTACATGTTGTGGGTGGCGTTCATGATTTTCTTGTTCTCTTTCAATTTCATTATTACCGCACTGCCAACGAGACAATAATCATACAAATGGCTGCGTCAAGGGACAGATACAGATAAGGGTCATGTAGATAATCATGCGAGAGATATGTAGGTCACCACACCACTAGTGACCTACGCTCGGTGGTACCGTTTAACTTTAAAAGACCACCAGGGGTATGGCCAGGGATACGGTGGGTCTGAAGCGTAAGGGTCAAGGCGGTACTCCTTGACACCGCACTCTAGAGCCCTAACCACGGGTAGCTTGGACCTTGTCCCAGATTACCTGCAGATTACTTAGTTTCAAGTTTTTTTTATTTATAATAGTTATTTATTGCTTGTAAAAAATTTAAGATTAAGAAAGAAAATAAATAACTAATCTGTACTAATATTATAAATGCCAAAGTATGTATGTATGTTTGTAACTCTTTCACGCAAAAACTACTGAACCGATCACCATGAAATTTTGCATACACGTTGTCTGGGACACCAGAAAGGACATAGGGTACCTTTCATCCAGAACGCGGACGAAGTCGCGGACACCAGCTAGTAAAATACTATGTTCTTTTTGGTGTCCGAAACAACGTGTATGCAAAATTTCATGGTGATCGGTTCAGTAGTTTTTGCGTGAAAGCGTTACGAACAAACAAACAAACAACAAATAATATTAGTAAGGAAAGTCTATATTACTCGCTGATAATGTAGCTCTGTATAGCTGAAAGAATTTTTTAAATCTGTCCAGTAATTTTTGAGTTTATTCAAATCTTCTCTCTTTATAATAATGTTAGTATAGATAGATTAGTATTCGTATTAGTATTAGTATGGACAAAGAAGTATGGAGCATAATAATATTTACTAGTACTCACTTAACATCTTGTACACTTTCAATGATCGCTGCGTGCCCTTGAAACGAACTCTTCCTATCCATTATAACTTCCCCGTGAATTATTTCTGGACATTTGATTTCTAGCTGTAAATAAGGTATGAATTTATACGATAAACAAGCCAATAATATTTTCTCTAATAAAAGTCATCCGCGGATAACTAATCTTTCAATTTTGCTTCTATCTATGCAATCTGTTAACAAACAATCTGTATATACCTTGGCAATATCTATGTCCTCTTCAACTGGTACATTTTTAACTTGTTTTCTCTTATCTTCCTTTGGTTTTATTTTTTGTAGTATTTCCCTGATCTTCTCTACCCATTGAAATATTACTGTTTCACCAACATTTTCCCTGAAATACATAAATACACTATGACTATTTACGAACCATTTGGATAAGTGGTTGGTTAGTTCTAAATTGCCAATACATTATGCTTCTATAATAAGGTCCAAGACACGTTAAGCGTTAGCCTTATGTAAATTTAAAAAAAGTGGGGGATAAAAAAATAAATATTTGAATGATACGAGTTGCTTGAGATATCAATCTCAGCTAACATCAGCTGAACATTTATTTATTGTATACTATAGTAACCCCAGCATTTTATGGATCCATTTTTTTTTACGTAAATTATCTAAAGAAACCTTCCTAGTTTATCATTATTTCCATTAGTGAAAACCATATCAAAATCCAAGAAGTTAGCATAGAAACGATCAAGAAGAGATCCCAAATGCACAGCCTGATTTTGATCTAACTACTAGTTTTTTTTAACGCTGACATGATTGAAACGGTTCATAGCTATACTTAATTAGTAAAGAAGTACTGTTCAGGCGTTTAAAATTTATCACCTCATTTCCTAGTTGACGAATGTATTTCACTAACTTCTACTAGTTCTACTGATCTGAAATTTGGTGTAGTTATGGTTCGGTTGGTTTGGTGGTATATCCACAACATAGTAATCTTGACCTGATACTGCAGCATCAAGTAGTCTGCGGGTGTTGCTTGTGTTATAGATTTTAGTACCTGCCAACCATCGATTGGACTATCTTTGAGAGTTTTTTTTTTTGTTATTATTTCTTACTATATTTTTACAAAAAGTGTGAGCAATCATATCTGATTATATGCAATGTTTATTAATTATTCTGTATTACTTACAAATAAACTTCATCTAAGGCAGTATGGAGTTCTTGCTTTGATTTCCTGTCCATCCATGGGGCGGATAACTCATACTTGGGAGGCGCCTGGCTTGGGTATTCAGTTGGCATTGTTACATATAAAATTACTTCGTGCTTATTATCCTCTATCCTAATTCTATAAGATCTTGTTATATCACTTTCTGTTCTCCAGTCATCGCCGTATATTGAACTGAGCGCTTCAACTTCTTCTATCTAAAATTTTTATAAATAAAATTAAGTATGAACATAATACTGAGTTAATCATGAGTTTAATAAATCATTTATTATGGATTAATAGGCATACTGATCACAATAGTTGACCAAACTAAATGTAAAATTTAATCATCACTGTCAGCATCCACATATAGCCCATGTTTATGGGCTATAATACAAAAACTATAACATTGATTAAGAACCTGTCAGAGAAGCATGGAAAGGAGTATTTTAAGATCTTAAAAAAGATAAAAGTGATCAGCCGATATGAGGAAAATAACGAAATTTTTGGGTGTATGCAAACAAAACAACTGAAATAGCACTGGACAGGACATATGCTCAGGTAACCAACAGAAAAATAGACAAAAAAGCTAACCGAGTGGACTCCAAGATATAACACTAAAAGGAAGGTCTGCAACTCAAGAGATAGTCAGATGACATAAAGAGAACTGCTGTACCACTATGGATGAGATTGGGTCGAAACAGTCTGAACTGGAAAAAATTAGAGGAAGCCTATGTGTCAGGACACGCTGATACGGAACCGGACTGGTGTGCAACATTGACTAATGTTTAACACATAAGTAACTTGTAAATCAGCAAATAAAGCAAATCAGCAAATATTTATTTTATTTTATCAGCAACCACATGTTAGACTTATTGATATAACTAGTTGAGAGTTGCAGCATGCAGGATCAGAAAATTATGCTAATAAAATGTCATGCATCTTTTTTTTATTTTTATCATTAAGTATACTAACCTGTTTTGTTGAATTATCGTCCATTGTATAATATTATGCTACCATATGATATACCTTTATAGATAAAATACAAATAGTTACATATAATAGTAATGCAATATCAACTATATTTTTATACTAAAAAGTACAACCTAAAATAAAATTTATAATTTGATTATTATTTAATTATTTATTTACTTGATTACATATGATGTGCATATGATTTGATAATGTTTGATAACATTTCGCGTAACGTAAATGCCAGTCAAGTCTAGATGACAATTGACATGAGGTGAATTGTGGAGCTGCCATTTGGTGGTGTCATGTGTCAATATGTCATAGACTATTATGACTGAGCTTTGATTAATATTGTATTCTATATATTATCAAGCCGTAGCATTGTTGTTGGCAATTTCATTCTGTGCTTGTATCTCTCAACTACGTTTGTATCTACCATGTATCTACTATTTAGTTTGTGCTCTCAACTCTCAACTAATTCCATCAATATTCTATGCTGCTGATAGTGATAATTCAATTTTATGTTTAACTTTTTAAACAGTATGTCTTAGAACCATAGATTTAGTATTACTACCGTTCTGTTAGCCTTAGCTTGGAACCTATAACAAATGATAAGGAATTTAAATAACTTATAAAAGTTTTTCTTTGTCCTACTACATATTACAAAATTATAAAGATTGTCTATGGTTGAGGCGCGAAAATTTCAAATGTTATGTCCAGAATTAGTTAGGTATATTATGCAATTTATGCAGAATTTACTTATACATTTTAAAAGGTCGTGTTCCATTTAAATCGTCATAACTTATAGTAATCGTGTCGGCGATCAATTCCTAATTCTTATTTTTCAAAGCGATTTCTTATTTTCCAATAATAATTTTTGCAAATTATTATTGGAAAATAATAAATCGCTTCTTCTCTGTGAATCACTCTTAATTTTATTGATTCTTAATTTTCCGGATGCCTCATTTTCCTAATTAAATTTGTGTAATTTTATTTTTGATATGTTTATCTTTTTATACTTTTTTTTGAGAAAATCTATAACAGGTAAGTTACATTTAATGCAGTAAACAATGATATCGTGTCTTTTATACGCTTTTGTGGCGGAAATAGAGCAAGTAGTGGATTATATACTGACAATATATAATCAAAGACTGTTGCTTACAAATAAAACAGCAAAAAATAGACAAGTATTTGGTTTTATTGTGCTTTTTTTTAACAACTAGATAATGACGACGTGTTGCTAACACACCTTATAATCACTCTACGTAAATATACTTCTAAAGCGATACTTAATAAAGAAAATACACTATTACGAAGTTGTTTATCTACATAATTTACAGAAGATATTTTAATTAATCAATGTTTACATACATGTATTTACATATTTACAGAAAATTAAGAAGTAATATAATAAGTTGTAATATGACACAAATTGGTCGATTAGTCATTCGTGGCGGGATTGCAGACAAAGCCAAAGGCGAGCCTGAAGTAATGGAACAACATACGACTTGCTTTCATACAATGTTTTTCAACACATTTAAAAAAAAAGTAGTAAAAGGCTACTTTTACTTTTTTTCCTTCTACTTTGGCCAAAAAACACACTAAAACACAAAAAGAGAAGATTTGTAATTTTGTATTTTTGTATGTTTTTTGTAATGTGAATAAACTTAAAAACTATACTGGAGTCTGAATTTTGAAAATTATTTAACCTACAAAAAGTTACATTATGGATTCATGTTTTGATATTTGTATTAGAACCATTAGGTAGTTAAGAGTGTTGAAAAAAATTAATAACGATTAAAAAATAATTAATGTAAGTACTTATAATATCACAGAGTCATAATTTACATTAGATACATAACGAAGGCCTAATAAACTAGGTTATAGTTAAAACCATTTATTTAACAGAAAAACCTAAGTAGGTACTTATTATAGCTATGAAGAACAAACGCTAGGCATACAAACCTGTTGTGTGTTCTTTATAATGAATTTAGCATTTAGCGTCCACTTAGGTTTCTAAATTAAGAATAAGCAGTAGATTTTTGCTAGGTATTAATGATACTTAAATATACTTTGATACAGTTCCAAAATTACAAATAACATAAGTATTCAAATTATATATTTTATTAAACTATTTTTAATATTTTTTAAAACACACATACCTAATAACAAGTGCGTAATGTTCAAAACGCAGACAATTAAATGTGACTTCAAATTTCAATTAATTCTGTACGTTTTTGCCTTAAAGAAATACTTAATTAATTTCTTAGCTTAGTTTAGCTAGATCAGGATAACGGAATTTTTACTTTTGGGTCTTATATTTAATAAATAATAAATATCGCAATCTACTCGTTATAATAATAAGTACACACATATTAAAGTAAATGAAAAATCTTTTAATGTTTGTAAGGTAAGATGGACATCCTTACTAATATTATAAATGTGAATGTGAGTTGGTTTGTTTGTTTGTTTGTTGCGCTTTCACGCAAAAACTACTGGACCGGTCACCATGAAATTTTGCATACACGTTGTCTGGGACACCAGAAAGAACATGAAAGAACATAGGGTACCTTTCATTCATAACGCGGACGAAGTCGCGGGCACCAGCTATAATAGTGCCCTATAAATTATGTAAACGAAATTTCCCAAAAGCTAGGCTTTTGTGTGGGGTTTGTGTAATATTAAAAACATTTCTTCGTACAATTTAATCAAATCATTGAAATTACTCTGTGGTCTCAATAATATTGCCCTAATTCAATATTAAACAAAGTTGTGGTTAGTTTTCTATATTAGCCAGTAACGTCTTAAGTATTTGTAAAATGTTAATATATAGATGAAACAGGCTTCTTGTTAATGATAAATTAGATTAATCCTTAATTACTATTCTATTGTACACACATTTTACAGTATCTAGTCTAAAAACTAATATTTAACTAGTTTTTAAGTTTTAAATTCCACATAGGTTATTTAGTAGGCACTACATAGAAATGAATAAAACACTTATAATCCATTCTTATTAACTCTCTCTATTTGAACTTTCTAAGTATAATAAATATCATTAAGTAGGTATATATTTCAATATGGCAATTTAATAAATAAGTTGAAACGACAATTTGATAATGCTTTGAAAATTGTACCGTCTTGAAAGAATTTGAATACCGAAAGGCGCGTCTTTTGTGTAGAAAGTAGACCAAAAAAATATGGACGGGAGACGCCTTTGCGCATTCTAAATCTTTGTCAATCTTCAGATGCTTTACTTAGTTGCTTGCTTTAATTTCAGAGGTAACAGACTCATTAAAACTGTCGCCTTCATTTGAAACTCCACTTTGTACTGAACAGTAACTGGCTGGAGAACTCCTATTGCTAAGATCAATCTCGTGGTTTTGATATTCTATCATACTTCCGCTAGGTTGCCGCAGAATATTCTGGAAACCGACTGGATTTGCGCTAACCATTTTGTCGGGTTTCTTTAACAATTCCTCTATAGAATACGGGTTCTTTTTCTTCTCTTTTTCGCCAGCAGTTTTAGACTCCCTCTCTTCTGTGTCGGGACGGTCCGTGCTATCGTCACTTGCGTCTATGGAAACGTGTTCAGACTCTGATTTAGACTCTTCAGAGTTTATTCTGTTAATCAAATCTGTATGGAGGTTTAAGGCGTATGGAGGGAAGTGTTTTGAATCCGGCTGATAAGGCAGCATTATTCTTTGCCATGGAGATATTGGGTACGGCTTTAAGAGTCCTTGGGCCTGAACTTGGTTCGCTAGAAGCCATGAAGTGGCCAGCCTTCTGTCGTAAATGTGGGAAGATTCGCCGGTCTGTGGCGGCGGTACCCTTATAGCTGAATGAGCGAAGTAAGACGGATTTTGTTGGACTATCTGCGGTGGTAATGACGTTTTGAGTGACATGTAATCGATGACGTTTGGTGGTAGTTCCGGTTGCGGGTATGATTCTGAAAGAGAAATTAAAAAGATTGTTATATATAATTGTTGTTTAATGTTCGCTGCTTATATTGAAACAAATAATTAATGTAATTCTATTAAATTACAATTTAATTAATTAATTTAATTCTATTTAAACTAATAGCAAGTAGGTATACTGTTGTGTTTTGGTGAGTGATTACGTAAGTTATGCCAGAGGGCTCCTTCCACTTGAATCCACAGCTTGGCTCCACATGTGGATTCGCGGATAGCTTTATCTCCTCTTAAATTCACAGGTGGATTCATGGATACTTCTTTATCCTCTTCTATCCACCTGGTGGATCCAGGTGGTAGAGTGAAAAGCAAAAACTGACAGAATGCCAGAATCCATTTTATTGGTACAATATGATGATAATTTTGGGCTAATTTATCTGTATCGTGGAGATTTTAAATACACAAGTAATACACCTTCTGTTAGAAATATGATATGACCAAAAAAAGGTGTTTCATTCTTTCGAACTAACACAAAAGTAGCCTCCATAAATCGACACATCATTTGATTTGTCCATAAATTTAATCATTATAAACTTTTCAACTAAAATTAATTTCGTTAATTTAGATACATCGTAATCACATAGGTAGGTACTTAAATTAATGTGTAAAACAAATGAGTTGAAGAAACCATATTTTATCGCTTAAACATGACTGATTTTAATGTAATTAACCAGATATGGAAAAATGTTAGCATTTTTGTACAACTTCCGTTCACCTGTCAAGCCTAGCTAGAATTCGAGCACGTCCGTTCGTCAAGGTATGTATGTGGTATGACATCTATAATACTTTGACTTATGTTGTATTAATTAAAACTTAGTAAGTATAATTTAATTCCGTTGTCATTACTTATAGTTCCGTCCGTCTATAATTAACTAGCTGTGACCGCGATTTCTTACGTGTTTTTTGAATATCCCACAGAAATCTAAAAATTTTCTCCAGGATAAAAAGTAGGTATCCTAAATGTTAATACAGGTAATAAACTATCTGTGTGCCATATTTGATCCAAATCCGTTCAGCCGTTTTTGCTTGATTAAGTAATAAACATACAAACTTTCGCATTTATGCATTAGATTTTAGATATTATTATTATTACCATCTTTAAAAATCTGAAAATTCTGTGATGACAGGACTACAGGACTATTCTGTACTATTAAATCATTTATATTATAACCTTAGATGTATGTAAAGAGACCAATGCTCTTATCCTTCGTAATTGCATATTATCCTTAAGGGATTCACAAAGGCGAATGACATTGACGATTTGACCTTCACCGATATGACCTTTAGAATGTTTATATATATCATACTAATTCCGCACGAAAAACACAACGTAATCCACACCTCAACGCAGTCACTGAGACACTGTAGCTCCATATATTTAGAGTTCCGAGGCGGCGGAAACAATTCAACAGGCCTGATAAATGTGGTTTTTTGTACTTTTCATTAAAACTACAATACATTTTTTTTAAATGATATTGACTTATTATTCGGTGTAGGAATCATTTGCGCGCAATAAACCGTTTTCGCAACAAATTTCAATATAAGTCAAATTCTTCTTATGTTATAACTTTTATTGTGGAGGCACAATTCTAAACAATACAATTTGTTCTTCACATGTTTAAGTATAACATATATTTTTTTCAAACCAATTGCATTAATAGTTTCTTCTAACATATTTTTTTTAAAATGCAATTTTTTAGGATTGGCGTGTGTTTACACCTTAATGTTACTATTGTCGAATATAATATTATGAGCATAATATGAGCATAATATTATATTCTCAAAATATTATATTCGCAAAACATTACATTCGCAAAATATCAGTGCAATTGCCAGCACGTTTGGAGTTGCTTGTGTTATAGGCGACAGTAGCCACCTTAACATAAAAATATAAAACATAAAAATATAACCTTAACATACAAATATATTTTTCCTCACCATGCCCACTCCTGGTTTCATCGTCACTCCATGCAAGCCCACTATTTCTTAATATCCTGTTGACAGATGACACCGATGGAATCGAGTGCGGTTCGCAAACTCTTGCGCTGAGAAGTCTCTCCCTTATTTCCCAAGCGAACATACCAGGATTCTCTTGTTTCAAGCGTAGAATTTTCTTCACAACTGTCGGCGTTGCCACTTGCTGGAACAATATAGGGCACTATTAAAGAGTTTTCTTTAAAAACACTGTTTGAGGATATTTCTTTCTTTTGAGTCAAAGCGCCATCGAATAAATCGTATGTTACGGTGCATTGCGGATAGATGGCGCTACTAAAAAGAACACGCTCTAACTCTAACGTTTGGTGTCCGAAAGAAACCAACGTTTGTGAATGTAGGTAAATTTTTGTTAGCTCTCCAAACATAGTTCGGTTTTTATTGAATACATAAAAGTAGTTGTCACTGGACTGGTGTTTCATTTGCTGTACAAACAGAGTAGCTACAATATGGGCTTCTTAAAGCGAGCTGTAAACAAATTCCTGCAGGGTAGGCCTGGCGTTGTATGTGTCCCTAAACCGAACAATCCAGACTGTAGCCACCTGACATCAAGTGGATCGTCAGCCTGTCTGACACCCTGTATAAAAAAAAATGTGTGTCAGCTCCGACACACTACTGGAGTTTACTCCTTACGAACGATTATAAAATTTGAAATTTCACAATTCGAACACGCCGAAAGAACAATATTGTTCTTTTTTTAAATAATATTGTGTAAATTTCAGAGATATCCTAAAATATTTAAAAAAATAGAACGTAACTATAACGCATAACGTAACGCATTCGTGTGACAATTCTGATTTAACTCCCATAAATTTTTCATACCATAGGTTTATATTATGTGTAAATCAATTGTTAAGGAATAAACTCCGAAAATCAGGAGAGATGCAAACTTTTTAAACATTTTGTATTAATTAAATAGATCCTCAAAGAAGTGATTAATTCACAAAATAAATAATGATCTGTTGTGCGATTGTCAATTCTGATAGTCAGCCGGCAATAAACACAAATTTGATGTAACGATAGTATACCCACTCCACTACCGGCTAATGAGCAAAGCCTTCTATGCCAAGCCATTACGAACGACACCTGACTATTCGCACGGACTTTCATTTCACTAGTGATATTACATTTGAACATGGAGTGCAGTAAAGATATAACGATATAATGAAAATTCCAACTCTAATAAGAACTCTGTGGGGCATTAATTGAAATACATCACGCGTTAAGGACACTCACTCAAACTCCTTACTTACGTCTGCTATTCAAACTGGATGTATGACTGTATATCTTTGCCTGTTTCTGAAATTTCTTTAAGATTGATTTTAAGTAGTGACAGGGCACACTGCGTTTCGCAGTCATGTGGGCAGCCAATCTGGCGGATTAAGCAGTCCTTCACAGAAATAGCAGAATAACAATAATACTTCAGCATGAAATAACAGCATGATTGCTGTTATGTTTTTTTTAATGTTAAGGTCAACAGACAGGCTGACGGTCCACCTGATGGTAGGTGGCTACCGTCGCTTATAACGCAAACTACGCTACAGGTGCTTCAGTGCACTGCCAACTATAGTAGGATTATAAGGATAAGGCATTAGGGAAGGGGGCAGGGGGATAAAATAAGGTAAGTAAGTGATGCCAGATCTCTTTTCCCTATCCCCCTTCCAAAATAATCCTTTAACCTTAATCCTACTAAGGGCTAATATCATCAAGTGGACCGTCAGACTGCTGACGACACTTACATAAAAAAAACTTAATTTTATTTTACAAAAAAATACTAAATATTAACAGATTTTCTTAAATATAACATTATGACAGCCAAGTATTCTGAACGCATCAAAATAATCACCAGTCACTGTATTACGAACGCAGCCGTTCTATAGTTATAAAAAAATGCGCTCAATAGAGGATATCGATTGAGCATCTAATGGCGTAATTATTGGTTTCCCGCTAAAATTGACGCCTCGCTTCGTAAAGGGATACCTTAAAACATCTAATCCTGAAGGCTACTATTTACACATTAACTTTGACAGGCTACTTTGGAGTCCTGTAATTATTTACCACACAAAGCGTGTTAAGGAAGCGTAGTTTTTTCCGCAAAAAAAACCGGAATGTTTAATGGATTTCTGACCTCAATTTTTATAATTGCCTAGATGCTTATTTATTCAATCAAACAGATGATGCGCGCGTCAAGAAAATTGTGGACAATTAACAATTGTCCGACACCGTATTTTGGACTTAGCAGAAAAGCGTTATTTTGTCGCTTAATTTGACTTCTTAGAGTAAAATTAAAACTAGGTAAATACAGTGCATAATACTTACTTGGACTACCTATAATATCTAAAAAGTTTGAATTTTTGCAAGTAAAAATTACTAAAAATACTTACTAGTAAAAATGCTGAAATGTGTAGTGAAGGCTGTGAAAATATGTTCAAAAAATTTGAAAACCAATATTTTCAATAAAAATAAACAAAAATCTCTATAGAGTAAACGGCCTATATTATTTGGTCTGAGGGCACAGTAATAAAAATTTTCAGCGATAGGAACTACATTCTGTTTAAGCTTATTATTAATATAATTAAATTAGTTCAGTACTAAAGTATGAATCAGCTAAGTACTTATATTTTTTTCTATTATCTCTGACAATGTGTATGTAAAATTTCACGAATCGATTTTATAAATGCGAAAGTGAGCAAACAAACAAAATGTTAGGATTTAATAAAGAAGGTTCAATTCAAATGTATTTGTATCGTTTTGAATACAGTTAATGTTTTTTTTAAATTAAAATGTAACAAGGCGATACGCTTCATACAGTAATTTATATTAAACAAATTTGGAGTCTGTTCTGTTCAAGAAAAAAAAAAATTTTTGACATTCGAAATAAATTAAGTATGTGGAGTGTGGAACAATTCGCCAAATGTTTTTGTCTCGGAGGAAATGACGTAGGTATTTGTTAAAGTTCTTGATTGTGTAACTAAGTAAAGTCTATGTCTTTCTTCGTGATGACTGTTTTTCGTTTTTGTATCAAATAGGTCTCCTCTTTATAGTGCCTCTTCTCTACGATTATCATGGTTATCTTAGCCTTTTAAGCTGTAGAAGCTTAAAAGACTATTCTCTTAAATTCTTCAACCTGAATGTTTTTCTCCAGCGTCTGCTACGTTTGCTTTGTATTTTCCCTTGCATCACTAGTTAAAGAATACGGTAATATTTCGCCCTTCATTAAATGCTTGAAATATTGCAGCTTCTCTCCTTCATCATTCTTAGAACTTCCATTCTCTTTCTCATCTGACGTATTAACGTAAAACACAAGACCGTGTCAACGACTGAGATATCCCATTAAAAAAATTAAATATTAGACGACGCAACCAACCGAACTAATATTGATTTTTGTATAGCACAGACGTACAGACACGGCAATTTTCCAGTTCACTGTACATATAGATTTGCAGGCGAGCTGTTAATACGGTGGCGCATTCCCCCGTACGCGTCACGGCCCGTTCCGTTCACCGCGCGACGCTTTTTGCTCTGCGCCCGCGCATCAATCATACCTTGACACATCCAATATCGGTTTTTGCACGCGCCCGCTACGCGCGAGATTCCGCAAGATGGCGCTCATAACTGTCCACAAACGCGTGGACGATTAGTGTTTCTTATTACCGATTTCTATTAGACTTTCCACCTTCCTGATGGGGTGAGAGATAATTTGCCGGGGCGTGCGAGCGCGACCCGTTGCTTTAATGGCGGATTGATTCGATATTAATTCGAGGGAGGAAGAGATGACGTTTCTCCGTTAATATTACCTTAATGCAAGTCTGCAGGTGCTCGACGTAATGCCTACTCTAGGATGTTGACATGATTTTTTTTGTCGCGTCGTTAATGGGGCATCGGGCAGAACTAAATGCCATCGGAATTGATGGGATAAGGAAGCGTGCCTATTTCTTTTTGTTTGACGAACGCGCTGTGTCCGCCGGTAAATGCCGTGGCTTTTGCGGTATATTAGCGAATCATTGTTATAATTATTTTAACTACAATTCCCGCGTGAATTGTTAAAGGGCTTTGCATACCTAGGTCAACGATTTTGAGTATTAGACTTCTTTATCTATACTAATGTTATGAAGCGAGATTGAGATTTGTATTTTTCTTTCAAAGAAGTCTCAACAAACAAGTTTCAAACAAGTTTCAAAAAGTCAAAAACTACTGGACCGATTTTAAAAATTCTTTCACCTATTGAAAGCTACGTTATCAGCGAGTAACATAACATTTTATAAAGTTACGTGGGCGAAGTCTCGTGCAACAGCTAGTGTTTTATATTAGTACATAGAATCAAAGTAAACGTGCATTAAAAGAGAAATAATTTTTAGTAGCCTATTAAAAACTCCTCTCTATAATGACCTGCTCTAAACGTTACTATGTAAACATTTCATAAGTGCGCTGGATCCAAGGTTGCTTCTGAGCGGTCCTTTCAATAAATTATGGAGAGGCAGCAGTGGACATCCTATTCTATTCATCTTCTATTCTATTCTATTTCTACATCCTACGATTGAGATGATGATGATGAATAAGAGGCGGTTTTACGGCTGAATTACGATTAAACTTAGTGTTAAAATATCAACATATTTTGTTCTTATCTCTCTGAAGTGATGTGGGACTCACCCGGTGAAGTGACTTATCACCGGGAACACCACCCCCCCCGGGTTGATTCCACCATCAGCAGTGATGTGTGGGTCCGAGATGACAGCCGCAAAACGCAGTGTACCACTACTTAAAGTACTAAGGTACTAGGTATATTAAGGTTTGTTTTGCATTATAATATAAACTTGAGTGCCCACCTATACCTACACAATTTCCAGTAAAGCCGCGATAAATGCAGGACGCGTGCAATAATTTCCGATATGTTTTATGAGTCGGGTTTACGGTATTAAGAGCCGAGTAATATATATTGACAATATAATCCAACAGAATAGGGCTACTACGTCAGTGAAATAAAATAAGCGAAGAATTTAAAATCTTATTCATCTAGTACAAAGTTTTTTTTTTATTAAGTATTTTTTTTTAACCTACGACTACCGACGCAAAAGATGGGTGTTTAAGTTTGACATGTGTGTCTTTTGTTCCAGACATGTGAAAGAGGCCCAAGTATCACAAAAGCAAAAATTAAATTATCATCATAAAATTATTTTTATACGTCATACTTATTTGTGTGCACAACACACGAATTACTTTATCGGCCATCCTCACCAGTTATTAAACTCCTCCACAGATAACAACCGCGATAGTTGACAACGGTTGACAGGTGCTATTCGCTCCCATGACCCGACCGCTTGACCAATCGCGCCATTACTGATACAAATCACCCCCGATCCGACACCCGATTGTATGGAAAAGACCTAATTATTCCAATTTCAAATGTCGCGCTCAATCGATTGTTGTTTTTTTAATTCGCCTTTCCGATCAGACAAAGGCTTTGAACAACACAGCCTTCAGTAACAAAGAAGGTGCGATATTGATGGATACTTCAACGTTTCGGATAAAATAAGATAAAATTATCTCAAAAGTTGTTTAATTAATTGTTTTAGATAGATAGAGAAATATTTAACGCTTTATTCGAACTATATTTTTTTGAAATAAATAGTTAAACAGTTAAAAAAGAGTAGTTAAAGAGTGCTGCGACCCGCACCCGGCTTCGCCCGGGGACCTGGGCCGGGGTGTATTTTTTATATAAGAACCTTCACCGTTTATCCCTCTTTCCATATGTGAAAGCCGAATTAAAATCGGTCTATATACAAAGATTTAAGTATTCATACAATTTTGTATTGTTCTTCAGAGTGAATTCTTTGCAATTAATCTTGGTAATTATTCACGTGACAATATCCTAATCTATACTAATTTTATATAGAGAAAAGATTTGTATGTTTGTAATGCATAAACTCAAAAACTACTGGACCGATTTCTAAAATTCTTTCACTTACAAAAGCTACATTATCAGCGATTAACATAGGCTATATTTTATAAGGTTACGGGAGCGAAGTCAAGTGCAACAGCTAGTGCGTGCTGTATGTTGTTTGTTACTAAATCACACAAAAACGGATGAATAGATTTGGATGAAATTTCTCATACAGATAGTTTATTAAGTATAGGATAATAATATAGGACCATAAAGTATAGGATACTTTGTATCCTGGAAAATTGTTATTTTCTTGTAGCATTTTCAGCCATATACGAACTACAGTCTATACGAAGTCATAAGCACAGTTCGTTAGTTTTGCTATAAATAAGGTTATATTGGTATTCTTGGGCACTCTATTCACAGGATGTTTCCTACGGCGTTAGTGAACATTTGTTTTTAATGTTTTTCATTTTTAAAATATTTTGTGTCTATAATGACGTCATAAATATAGCTAATGTTGTTACTCCCCTATTTACAGTTCTAAACATACTGTTATCGTCTGCTATTTATGTCGAAACGAAAGGGATGAAACATACTCGTAAACCTATCTCAATTACGATTATCAGTTGGATAAATTTTAAGCAAACAGAACATGCACGGTTCGGTGTTGCTTACGCAATTAAACACGAATGCTACCTGTACGGGGTGTTGCCAGTATTGAATTTTTGATGCTCGAGTTATTATGTTTGACAAAGCTGTTAATGTCGCTTTGGCATGTCATAGCGGTCATAAAAAAAATATCATTTTTTTCAATAATAAACCAATAGCTGTTTAAATTCAGGGGATTGATGATTTAATAATTTCATATTATTTATTTTAAGCTTTATTTCACAACATTTACCTATAATACAATATCAGTCGACTAGTTTTTGAGATGATATTTTTTTCGAAACCTTTTTTATACAAGGCAGCAATACTACTAACATTTTTTAGATATTACAACTGAATCAGTTATTGGTATGAGATCTGGTAAGGTCCGTTATCAGATTTCAAACCTCAAGTACAACTATCAATTTTTAGTTAAGAGAAATTTGTACTTAATTTTTAATTGTTTACTTAGCAAACTGACGGTCCACTTGATGGGGTGACTATCGTCGTCTATAACAATACCTACCTACCATCACGGATAGGCTCTGGCATCTCTTACTCACTCACTTAAATACTCACAACAGCACACATCCTGTTATTGTCGTTAGACGGGTTTCTCAAATGACTGTGAAACCACCTCATAAAATATTCTATTGCACTTTATGTAGAAAGAGATGCGGTTCATAAAGAAAGAAAAGAAGAATAAAGAACTAAATCAATAAAGATAAAGATAAAAGCGACCTCTACCGACGCATTTAGAACTAGTGTTTTTGTAAATTTAATTAATCATAAAATAAAAGTAGCGAGTATAAAAAGTAACATAAATAAAATAACAGTGACTATTCTAAGTTCTAAAATATTATGTTTCCAATTTATTGATTAATCAAAATGTGATGTGCGTTCAAAAAACCACATTCATTTGAACAATTTTGACCCCCGACATCGATGTATTAACATGTCATTAAGATAAGCAGTATCGAGGGTACACTTTGTGGAAATTGGGGCGATTGTTGAAGGTTTTTATATAATATAATAATTCGTTCAGGAAAGGGTTGATTTATAATACGAGACTGTTAATGAAGATGTTTTATTCTTCAATATATTTTTTCCATAGATGAATGATTGGTGTCGCTGCGCTCGACTAGATGCCGCCGTCGTACTTGTAAAATGTGGCATAAAATAGTATGCCGAATTCGGCGTACCCAAGCCAGTCACACTGCAAACTGTCTGTGATGTGTACGTGCCGAATGTTTTATTAAATTTTAGGCATAATAAAATAACAGTTAGCGCAGTGAAACTGTGCAAAAATATAATAAAACTGGGTAAAAAGTGATAAAAAGTGACGATTTTTTACACACACTACAATAAAAAGTTGCCACATTTTCGGAGCTATTGCTTTTGTATAGCGCTCTATCTAGTCGAGCATAGCGAGACCAATCAATTATCTTTGATTTTTTTCCTACTTCACATTTATTATAAAAATGTGAAATATTCTCTTTCTTAAGTAAACTCACTTTCGTACATACATATTTGAAGAGATTTCATGTTTTATATTTATCTATTCATATTTTACTAGCTGTTATACGCGACTTCGTCCTCTGATCTTTATAAAATATTATAGCTGGTGCCCGCACTTCTTCCGCATTGAAAAATAATACCTATCAAAATTTGCAAAGGAATATAACACCTGTTATTATACTTTTGCAAATCGTTGCCTAGTGCCCTATTGGAATATTTAATCTATGATCATTCTTTTTTTTTGAGGGGGGGTATTGATCGACCCACGTATATAAACTAAATACATACAAAAATTTTGACTCTATACAGATAGTACAGATAGTATAAATAAGATAAGTAAGAATCCGTTTAGTAGTTTTTACGTGAAAGAGTAACAAACATACATCCATATATGTTCACAAACTTTCGCATTTATAATATCAGTAGTATGTCACACTATATAAACGATTCTGATAGCAATTATTAAAAAAAAATGAGAAATCCAATTAATCGGAATAAAGAGAAACTCGCATAAATTCGCACTAATCCATCTCAAAGGCCATTCGATATTTGCATACCTCAATCGAATGTTCACGCGGTACTATCTTCAAACTTTACGACTGCATGTTATGGTCTTTATGATGGATAGTCTGTATTTATGGTCAAATGACCATAATTAGTGGGGCCGGCGCGTCAGAGGCCCTTTATGTTGGGCGGTGCCATTGAGGCAGCGTTTTCACAGTAAATTCTAAGTGTCATAATACGTTCGAAGTGTAAACGCATATTGGTAATAACACGCTTATAATATCTTACCATTCATTCATACACTCAAAATCAAGTTTTTTTTTTAATTTTTATTTGAAATGTTTCATTAAGAAAGCACTTAAAGAAAATATAACTAGATTCCCAACAATATTAACCATCTAAATCTCTCTATATACTTAGGTATATATGTAAAATGAAAATTTCGTGTCACGTTTTATGACTCCAATGAACTCCTAAACTACTCAACCGATTATGATAAAACTTCGTAATATTTCCAACTTAAAAGATAGGATAGTTTTTGAAGAAAATTAAAGAATTAGAAAAGAAAAAAAATAAAAAAGTATGTACTTACTTAAATAAATTATTATTATTAGGTTGACAACTACACATTCGAACCATTTGGATGTGAACAGCCATGTCCCGGAACGGATTGACGGACAGAACTAGAATGCTCTTGAAAAATAATTTCAGAAAAGTCCAGATAATTCTGAAGAGAGAGACAGCTATGAATAAAAAAATTCTAACGTAATAACTATTCTATTAAGAAATAGAAACAAAAGGCTTATAAAATATAGTAATATCGTGTTGAACATCTGTAACATAAAAATGTCGTTGGTATTATATAACGGTTATAGGTATCAAGAATAATTTTATTTTAGTTATAGCTAGTTATTAGTTTAATTAACCGTGATAATTAACGAAAGCTCTTCCATCGATGAAACGCAATAAACGCTTCCGAAGTTATTAAGGATTATAAAATACCGTAGCAGGAGTGAATAAACGTATAGTTAGTAATTTACATTTTTATCAATAAAATTCATGGTATTTAGTCTCGTCTCCTGGAAATGTTCGTTCGGACTAAATAAAATCAAAAGAAGACTCTTTCTAGACATGCCGAGACTAGCGACTTTCAAATTTGCGCTTTTCACTGTGATGACAGGTTTTCTCAAAATGAATTTCATTAAAATTGAAAACATAATAGCATAATAAGAGTTCAGTCCGGATTCAGTCCGGTGAAAAGTACTAAAATGGTAGTTTGAAAGTAGTCAAATCTCATAAAATCATTTCAAATCACAATATACCAGTGAACAGCAGGCTGGTGGAATTACTTTCGCGTACTAGACTAGTAGTACGGATGGTACGGATGGTATGAATGGTGACATCACGCATATTTACTGTATAATTCAATAAATATGCGTCAATAAAAATGGAAACCTATTGAATTTCATGTTTACACTAGCTGGCGCCCGCGACTTCGTCCTCATGAAAAAAGTAGCCTATCCTGTGTCCCGTACGTCTAAATGTTTATCAACCAAGTTTCATGAAAGTCAGTTAATTCATTTAAGAGTTATGGAGGAACATACATACATACACTTACAGATTTGTTATTAGTATGACCAGCGTATTAGTTCGATGGATGTCTGACCGTGTACTTAGTTCGATGGATCGGACTATGTTGACTTTTTTACCAGTAGTATAAGCCCGAGCTTAGCTCTATCATCATCTATCAATAGCTCAATCTATTGATTATCGACAAGTAGGTACCCATATTTTTCTGTTGAATTAATGCGGCAATTCTTTGAATGATTAATTACAACGAGAACATCAATATTTTTACAGTTTATCCGGATCTAATATGTAGTTGATCATGCAAACTTTAACTGCCAAAAAATTTTCAAGTTCGCGTGTTTTCTCACGTTACATATTCGATTCGGTTTAACAAAAGACATATTGTTGTTTACTATCGATACAACTAATTGAATTATAACTATTTGTCTCACTCAGCAGTCTATTAAAGCGTTAAACTTGACGAGGTTTTTGAACTGTACCTTAACATTTTTAACTCCTTCGTTTTATTGTTTAGAATCAATTAATTCTAAATGATCACGTTTTTCTAGTTGGTTTACATCGTCATCAAAATTACCATTATCATCGTCATCATTATTTTCATTATTGTCATTCTGATAATTATCACTCTAGACGTCAGCTGCTCGATATAGAGACGTCTCCCATAAGGAACCAAATTGCAAATTTGTGCAGGAAAGAATTCCTTATTAGATTTTTAAATGAGTTATGTTTTAAGACTACAGTAGGCACATGCCAAGCAAGTATGCTCGTGACCACAGTGATATAAAATGTTGAACGCGTAGGTACTTAAGAAGATTCGGCTAGCCGTTTTTTTGATATTTCCCTTAGTTATGATATCCAAGGATAGAGATAAACTGGTCCAATTTTTATGCCCGTGTCACATCAAAAATGGTCTCACTATTTCGGTTGATTTGTTCGACCGAACTACTGGGAAAAAAAAAGTCTCACTAGTTCGGTCAACCGAACCACTGGGAATACACCCTATGAAGGTGGGTGAGGGCTAACAGTACTAAAAGTCGCAGAAGTTGCGGACGGCCCCTTTAGTTTAATAAAGCCTTTTCTTTTATTTAAGGTAGGTATAACAAACAATGCCTCCTTCTGCGAATCTGTAATGTCGCAGAAGGAGGCAGCTGAGAGGGAGCGAGAGGAAGGTCTAGCCCGTCTTCAAATGTCCTAGGGGACCTGCGTACATGGCTGGCCAGCTGTGTGCCTGCACAAGGTCCCCCCCGTCTGGGGATTGCCTTGGTGTCTCCGGGCAATCTCCCATTGGCGTTAGTCTAGCCAGCAATGGCTAGGCTGCCCTGGGATGAATCGGAGTTGTTGCTTCGGCAGAGCCCGGTCCATCCCACTCACAGGGCAAGAAGGCACCGGGGAGTTTTAGTGGTGCTGGGCGACCCCCACATATCCCTTCCGCCTAGCCAGCGGCAGGGAATCTGTAAGCGGATTACTCCTCGTCAAAAAAAATGATATAAGTAACAGACAAATGATATTAATTTGTATGCATAGATTGGCACATTATATTATAACCTTGTATAGTCGAAGGTCCATAATGACATTCAATCAACCGATTTTCCACAAGCAATCGTGTTTGTTATGCTTTAACGAACAAATGAGAAATTGATTGCTATTAATTCTGTACAACACCGACGATGTCAATACCATAGTCTAGTGTCAAGTTTTTTCTTGCTTATTAATTTATTCGCACCTAGCTTAGCGTAGGTATTTACCTTAGCGCTTTTCCTTCAGTGTAATAATTTTTGAGTCAGAAAGGATAAAAAAATTAAAGTAAATTTTATATATCAACTGTCAGCAGACAAGCTGAATATGTGAATAGGTGTTTGAATAGGTGAAAACCAAAAGTTAGTCTCTTTTTGTTTTTAACTCCGTAGGTCTAGCATGATTTTATGATGTACGTACTCGCTAGTTGGAAATATTTACACGTTAAAAAATTTATAAGTGTACTGTATATACTTTAAACACAACATAGCATATTATGTAAATCTATCAACATTTTTATTCAAAAGATTGACTGATTCCAGTGTGCGGCACGGGTTAGCGTGCTAGACTCCGCCCAAACGGCAAACACCATTGACGACTCCAAGCGCCTTAATGAGTTCAATTCTTGTGCCACCTGTATATTTCAATATGTCAAAACATCTCTTCTATTTGACCTCAAACTAAACGCCTATAAAAATAATATTGGCGCAATTAACAAATACATTTTAGGGCTCTGTCAGAGCGAACGAAAGATGAGATCATTTGACCGCAATACAAAATATTCGACAATCGAACGCGCCATACCGATTGGGCGGCTTGATTAGCCGTCAATTAAGCATTTCCATAACAGCGTCAATAAAACTGTTCTGTGATTTCGAAGCGTTTTGTAGTAATCAATTTTTGATGTCGGCGTTATTTTTTTGAACATCAAACGAGTGTTTTATAAGCGTACCGAATTTTGTGAGGTCAACGCTAAATGCTCACCGAACGTCCATTTTTTGAATATTTAAGAGTTATATGTTGCATATGAACGTTGAAAATTAAAAAAGTGAGATGACATTTAGTTTGACCGAATGAAATGATTCTTATACCTTTATAACATAGGGACTAGACCGACTAGTTCTAGACTAGAAATAAATTGTGTGTGTATACGCACCGACGACCCAAGGTGAGATGTCAAAGGTTACACATCATATGGGACTACTGGGCTCCTTTTTTATTATTGTAGTTTAATCCTTAAGAATCGATTTTCATATATAAAGCTCGGGGGCAAACTATTATTTAATGTGTGCCGGGGGTATGAAAATTTATGGGAGTAAAATAAAAATTGTCACACGATAGGTATGCGTTACGTTCTATTTTCTAATATTTTAGAATATCTCTGAAGTTTCAGAGATATTGCGCCATCTACACAATATCACTGAAACTAGAATATGTTAAGTAATAATAATTCCTTGCGAACAGAGATGGCGCTTATATTAATTCGTTATGATAAATGTTTTTATAATTTTTATTATGTAGCTATTTTATAATCCTTCGTTTGGAGTAAACTCCAGTCGTGCATCGGAGCTAACACGCACACTTTTTTAATATTACATTTTGAATAACACTCAGAATGTGGTTGCACAATCAATAAAAAAGGTCTGCTTCCAACCTTGACAAATAAGGATAAACGTTCTTATATTAAGGTTAGGGGGTAAGGTAATGAGTTCTTATACCCCTACTTATTATGCACAGCAACAAAACAACATTTGGTATAGTGGGCGTCTGTTGGTTATTGTCTTTACGATTGCTTTGTCTGTCGCTGAAACTACTCTTTTCAGTATATAAATTAACTAGCTGTTGCACGCGACTTCGCTTGCGTAACTTTATAAAATATAGCCTATGTTACTCGCTGATTACGTAGCTTTAAATAGGTGAAAGAGTTTTTAAAAACGGTTTAGTAGTTTTTGAGTTTATTCATCACAAACATACAATTTTTTTTTTCTTTATAATATTAAAATTTAAGATAAAATAATAAATTTATATACTCTTATAAATTTTATAAGAACATTGTAGGTTCTCTATGACCACTAAAGGTCATCTATATACAATGATGGACATATATTAAATTTAAATAAAGTAAAAACAATACTTATAGAAAAAAAGCGCTGACTCTACCCCGCGGCAAGTTTAGCCGTGTCGAAAGGGCGAGTGAAGAAGCCGAAAGATGGGACGATTTTTATAGTTTCTAATTACATTTGATTGCCGGCGTGAATGGCCGCTTCATTTCATTCTAACTCGTCGGACTCGTCGTCTGCCGATCCTTACGGTTGCAATGTATGACTGGTAGGCAATAGGCATAGAATAAAATTAGAATCTGTTACTAGTGAACTTGGTATTTATTCCTACTTCTATGCTGGTAGGCATTCCCCTTTTACGAATTATCTAATGGCTATCAAATAGATGGCAAAAAGAATGGTATCCTCAGTTTCTTTCGGGGTTTCTTCTCATCAGGGTCGTCATCAACTTGGCTTTTTTTTCCGATAGGTAGATACCCTTGTAATATTAAATTTATAATGACAATCATAAGTGTTTCTTGCAGAAAACTAATTGAAAAATAAATGTTTTAATTTTGATTTTATTTTGAAATACAAAAAGCTTCACAGTGGTCACGTGATTAGGTTTCGTTCCCAAAATTCCCTTACACTATTTTCATACAAAATTTCTGTCTGCCTGACAATGTCGCATGTCACGTGTCAAAATTTACCGTTTTACCACCTAGCAAATTGTCCAATATTTGCCATACAAACAACTGCCCAAACGCGCCTAAGAAATTTTGTCATTTAGAAAAATAAATATATATATAAATAAATAATTAAATAAAAAAAACTCACCTTAGTTTTGCTGCCACCAATGGAGCCAGGTCTAATAGAGCCAGTCTCGTAGAAACGGGTTAATATTTTGGACACGCAGCCATGCGATACCAGGAGTTGACGGCTGATGTCACACGGTCTGACCCCCATTATTGCTAGCTCGACGATCCTCTTTCTTACCACGTCGGGAAGTGGGCGACCGTTTACGAACACGCCTCCTAATTGATTCACTCCAGCTTGTCCTGTAAATAAGGTTCTCGTGTTATATGTTCGCCTAGTAGGTACTTTTCCTGGTCGCTTAGTTTATTATTTATAGTCGTAATTTGACAGTAGTTCTGTCAAAATTTGACAAACTTATTAGTAGTTGACAGCCCTGGGCCACGGGCCACGGATAGATTTTATCGAAGAGCCCCTCTACCTGACTGTGGCGAAGCCCAAATGGAGGATAAGTATAATAGCGATGGATAGCAGGCTCTAGCCAAGAGCAAATTAATGCATACGCTCCCTTTGCGTACTTACGAAGCGTTAAAAAATAAAGCCCGGTGATTGGTTATTGTAACGCCCACATAAAATTTTGACCAATCACAAAGCTTTTCTCCCAGCGTAGCGTAGCCTGAGCGTAGCGTTTACGTAGGTACGCGTACGCTGTACGACTTGCTCTTGGCTCTTGGCTGTAGAAGAGAGGTGAAAGAAAAATAATTTTCTCAAATTATACAAGTTATAAAAAAAAAGTTTCGCATAAAATATTGGTAGCGACTAGCGAATTTAGCTTTTCATAAAAATGTTTATATAACTTTTTTTTAATTAAAGTTAAGAGTTATTTTTTAAAATTATAAGATTTCAATTGTTATTATATAATAAAAAAAAATACGAATTTAAGAAAAATAAAATTGACTAACTTTTTGGATGACTGGAGTTTTTTAAACTTTTAAAACTTAGCTAAGTATTAATTAACTCTTATCTTTTAATCTAACCTAACTAATTTACTTTTACATAGTATAATTTATAAAATACTTATGTTTTATAAAGCTTACTAGCTTACTACTACTAAGCTTAGGCTACTTAAGCTTACTACTAGACCCGGCAAACATTTTGCGAAAAAATAAAAAATAAATTTTTGGGGTGGACCACCCTTAACATTTAGGGTTATAAAAAATAGATGTTGGTCGATTCTCAGACCTATAAGGATAAGCACAAAAAAAATACATCATAATCGGTCCAGCCGTTTCTGAGGAGTTTGGCAACAAACACCGCGACACAAGAATTTTATATATTAGAAGATTATTGAGGGTCGATCGGCAAAGTATATTGAAAATAACTTTCAATACCTATTAGTTCAAAGCATGCCATGACCAATTGAAATATTTATGGTCGATGCCCGGTTGCGATATCACTTATTTATGAATTCGTCACAGACGAACATTACCATTAGTTGTTATATGTACATTATTGTCTGACGACCGAAACATAAAAAAAAACATATTCAATATACTTTTTTTCTATATGGTGTCGATGGTTCTCTTGAACACTGCTCTTGTAACACAAGTAAAGTTTAGGGGATATAAGTGCGCTGTTGAGCATGATAGGATAAGGCTTTGTGGGGTTCTAGAATCCCTTTACTATTGGAATAATATATCAAATGTCGACTCTTAAGTGCATAGTTATCTGTAAGCAAGTGGTTAAAACTCTCGTCAGTGAAGCGCCACTAAAAAAATGAAATTTATATGGAAAAACCGAAAATTATTTCCAAAAATTTCAAAACCAAAAAAATATTTATCAATCAATACTAATAATAAATCTGTAAGTGTAAGTATTGTATGTATGTATGTATGTATGTATGTTCCTCCATAACTCTTAAAGAAATTAACTGATTTTCATGAAACTTGATAGATAAACATTTAGGTAGACGTGCGGGACACAGGATAGGCTACTTTTTTCAAGCGGACGAAGTCGCGGGCTCCAGCTAATATTTAAAATGAAATACTAATTATTTATTTGTTGCTCTATTAAAACATTTAAAGATTTTTTTTAAAACAATGCAGCCTTCACAGAGAAGACTGTCATGGCGACACATCCTAGGTCCTAGACTATCGGTTTCCACAACTTCACCGCGATCATTCTAATTTGATCATTATTAATTGAATATTTAAGTCTGTTTTATTACAGCAGGCGTTTCGAGGAAGAAATCGTAAAGGAAAGTAATTTGCATCCCTCGATTCCGAGGAGGTTTTGAACGACAATAGCCGTGAAATGGCGTAGTGGCGGGAGCGGTGCGGTTCCTAAAGAAATACTCATAAAATCGGATTGCTTCAGACAAATTAGTGCGCTAATTTTATTGCATTAAGGTAGTAAATCGGGATTGTTTTATTGTTTTATAATGGCGGAGTTAACAGTAGCCCGTTAAGGATGTAACTCGTTATTGACGGAGACTCAAAGTGATTAAATCTTAGGGCACATCCGTGTATACTTATCTTTAGAGTAGCCAATGTCGGCGGTATTACAAGTAGCTTCCTACTTGTATAACGAAAGTCAAATTTTCTTTAAAGCTGTAAGTTTCTGAGGGGTTGGGTGTACCGCAGACTACTTGATGCTACAGCATCAGTTCAAGGTTATAATGTCATGGAATGGAAACACTATATTCAAACGCTTCTAAACTAGCCTAATATAGCCTATGTTACTCGCTGATAATGTGGGTTATGAGCATAATATTATATTCGCAAATTATTAGATATATTCTCAAAATATTATATTCGCAAAACATTACATTCGCAAAATATTACATTTTGTAGCTTTCTATAGGTGAAAGAAATTTCAAAATCTGTCCAGTAGTTTTTGAGTTTATTCATGACAAACATACAAATCTTCTCTCTTTATAATATTAGTATACAGATACTTAGCTGGCTAGGCGGAAGGGATATGTGGGGGTCGCCCAGCACCTGATCATAGCGGCACTGGGAATACCCACTAAAACTCCCCGGTGCCTCCTTGCCCTGTGAGCGGGGTGAACCGGGCTCTGCCAAGGCACCAACTCCGATCCACCCCAGGGCAGCCTAGCCATTGCTGGCTAGACTAACGCCTACGGAGGATTGCCCGGAGACACCCAAACGGTGGGACCTTGTGACCTAGATACTTAGCTAAGCACCATGGTCATACCTCAGTTTGTCATACCATGTCGATTATGATAGCTTTCAAACAAAAGCGGATCAAAATCGATCCATCCTTTTGGGACCCACGATACACCAGCGATAATACACAGATCAAACTTATTATTACTTATTCTCTTTAAAAAAAATTGTATATCTATGTTTTGAATATTGAAAGTTTTACAACCGATATTATATAAAAATAAATGAGTAAAATTATTTATTGTGTCATGTCAGTAGGTATAAACATCTGAAATAATTATAATACAAAAGTCCCTTTGATAAAAACAATAAATTGTTAAAACAATGACAGAGGTTATCGCTCTATCATCTTCATAATTAGAGAATCCGAAATGGAGGTCAGGTAGGAGCATTATTATTTGAATTTAGCAATCAAATAAATATTAGGCCCGAATTGGACAGGTGTATAGGGACCGTTACTGCAAAATGACACAGTGTGTAGCCCTCCTAAATGAGATGACAATGGTACCAAAGTTATTGGTTTTCAATTAAATTCTATCGGTATAATAGGATTTTGTCATGTAGATATCGTAATAAAAATGCATTAGATATAGTTAGGCGACGGTGGCCACTTAACATCAAATCCATAAAATGGATCGTTCGCCTTATATGATTTTCATAACTTATTTTATCAATTTTTAAATGTTAGTACAGAAGTGTCTTTTTAAGAAGTATCAAAACTTTTTTAAAAGCAAGCTTTGGTAGGTTTAATATATGTTTTATAGAAACTCTAGTACTTGTTGGAATTTCTGTTCTTCTTTTTTTACTTATGCCTGTAATAGGCCAGAGGGAACAGAAGTATTCTGCACTGGAGATCTAGGTTCCATGTCTGATGTTATTCCGCCTAATACAGGGGCGCCGTCTCCCTAACTTGTAGTACCACAGATAAAATAATAGTTACTAGTAGTACCACAGCATACTTATTTGTAGTACTATGGCAGCCTTTCGATCCTGATCCGGTAAAAAGTAAGGGAAAAATAGGCTTTGGCATCTCTTAAGCAGTGAAACACAGTGGGTAATAGGCATATAATAGGACACGAGCAGGCTTGCGGAACGTACTGTGCTATGCCATTACCAAATACAATTTTGTATTATTTTAAAGGGAAAATCGGTTAAGGCTCCTATTTTTTTTAATTTTTTTTTTATTGATAATTCTCATTCTCAGCGTCATCTAATCACAACAAGTTGATTGTAAATAACCCGTGCCCCTACACTAACCTTCCAATTTGTGTGACAATGTTGTCCCGTCGCGAGACATCTACGAGCTATGCAACACCCATCTGTTTACATTTTATGGTATAACTTTCGAGAAACGTCTTTAAAAATCCAATTGCATGCACCGCTTTACCGCTAATGCGCTTCTTTTACAGTCCGGCAGTAAAATGCTTTGACTTTTTACTCTTGCCATATCGGCCGTATATCGCGAAAGTTATTGCGAATTTTACAACTTGTGACTGATTTTACAGCACCGAAGCCGCCGACTATCCACCAGAAGCTCGCTCCAACGGAAGCCCACCTCACTTTTTGCTCGTACCAATCACGTGTGCGTGAATTATTTTATCAACTTGGTACGGTTTTATAGCTGAGAAAATTCGAAATTGGTCGGATAACATCAGTTAAACTTCCGATTTTGTATTTATTTTCAAAAAAAAAATAGTACCAACAAAACTACTTTTTTAACATAGAGGGATAACATTTTTTTGTTTATTGCCAACACTACTGTCATTGTCGCCAACCAACATGTCATTATGACATGTTATGAATTGAACTATTGGATTAAATATTGAATAAAAATATATATAGGTATATTAAAACAGCGACAATGGACAGATGCCGATGCGAAGAATACGCTGCTGCTGTCGAGAAACTTAGATTCTTCACTGTCGGGACGCTAAGGCCGGACATCATCGACAACTACGACAGTATGTTTATTTTTATGTTAATGCTCACTCCATAGATAAATGATTGGTCTCGCTGCGCTCGACTAGATACCGCCGTCGTACTTGTAAAATGCGGCATAAAATAGTACGCCGAATTCGGCGTACCTGAGCCAGTCACACTGCAAACTATCTGTGATGTGTACGTGCCGAATGTTTTATTAAATTTTAGGCATAATTACATAAGAAAATATGACTTCATATGTATCAAAAATTATATAGAGACATTTTTTTTTATCAGGGTCCGGCTTTATTGTGACATGGATACCGCACGGTGTTGATTACACAGACATGAAATTTGAAAATCCCAAGGCGCATAGAATTGATAAGAGATATGAGTCAAAGGAAAATTTGCTGCCCCAAGAAATACGCAAAATACAGCAAATGTGGTGTCCGTATTTGAAAACAATCAGAAAACATTGAATTTATTTTTGTAAAATTTAAAACTTTACTTTTTCAATAACAAAATAAATCTGTTTTTAATCACCGTTTTTAACAAAATAATTCTTTTAAAAAATGAGTCAATAATTTTAACGGTGATTATACAAAAATAACGGTGATTTGATAACAAGGAAGTTGGATCTAAGTACACTCAGAAGATCGCGATAGAAAAAAAATTTGGTACATTTTTTTTTTCTATCACGCCTAATGTAAGTAATATATTAAATCGTAACACAGTTGTAAACGTTGGAGTAGAAAATCTGATGTGATGTCTACGATATATTGATACCGACGTGATTGTGTAGATATTAATGTTGACACTCTTTTTTAACATAATATATTTGACAGTAGGTAGTTACCGTCGCCTGTAAATAACTGTTACCACAGGCACAGATTAAAATAATAGTTACTATCGCGTAAACGTCAATTTGTATGGGACTGAAGCAGTGCTACACTTTAGCCACAGTTTCCTTACTCGTCAATTTCACTAATTACCAGTTTACTCATTAGACAGTTTCGGTAGGTTGACAATTTCGCTAGTTAGGCATTTTCCTGATTCGTCCTGGCGACGATAGGAAGAGTACCGTGCGCCTCCGACTCGACTCCACCTCGACTCCACCGCGGCTCCGCCGCGTCTCTGCCTCGACTATTGCAGTAAGAGGACGCCCGATATGATACATAGAAAATATGATACGCCTTTTGGTAGTCTCTCACGTGACGCCGCCTCGACTCTTCTTCA
This sequence comes from Synanthedon tipuliformis, assembly GCA_947623395.1. Classification (NCBI taxonomy): domain Eukaryota; kingdom Metazoa; phylum Arthropoda; class Insecta; order Lepidoptera; family Sesiidae; genus Synanthedon; species Synanthedon tipuliformis. Next base: position 3,287,246 of record OX392431.1, on the reverse strand, counting down.
ATGAGCGGAGTCCCTAAAATTCGCCGACATTAATATACTCGTAAGGAGTGCATAAGGGTAACGAACGATTTGTTCAATGACCGTTGAACGCAGTACGCTCCGTCACAATAAAAGTAAGTTTTGATTCATATTGAAAATAATTAATTTTCACATTCATTATCTACTAATATTAACAATTTATTATAAAGGCTCTTGTTGGGGTAGATGCATTGTTTGAACCTATTTCATGCAAAACCTATTGAACGAATTTTGTTGAAACTTTACAGTAATATATCCCGGGTACTAACTAATAATATATGTATGGATGTTTGTAACTTTTTCACGGAAAAACTACTGAACTGATCACCATGAAATTTTGCATACAAGTTGTCTGGGATACCAGAAAGGACACATAGAATCCAGAACGCGGACGAAGTCGCGAGAGCCAGCTAGTTGTTTATAAATCAAAATAACAGATGGCTACAATGTGTAATAGTATGTGGACAAAGTTGCAGGTAAAAGCTAGTTGTATTACGTATTTAAAATATACAAGAAATGATCCTTATTATGCTTACGTCACAATGCACCGACCGTACACGATTACAAGCGTCGGTCAATGATGTGTTAATTTGGCGTCAAAAGCATGTCCCGTCATACGGTGACGTGTCGCCGAAGCCGACAAAAAGGTTCCAACAACGATATTACGAGGACACAGTCCAATGAATTCGATCTATTCCATTGATAAGTTGAGGTTGTTACTTAAGAAAAAAATATATTTAGAGCAATGTTGACCCGAATATTATATTGTGTATTTACTAGGCGAATCAAATATAAATCAGACTTTTGGCCCTAAGCGTGTGATATTGAAGTGAGGGATGTCGGAATCGGAAGTGAGAAAAGCAAGTCAGATTTCTCGCTGGTTCCCTCGTCAATCCGTCAATAGTCATGGAGAATAGAAGCACAGCATACTTATTTCCTACAGTAGGCCGACGCCTTTGATGTTGGGCGATACCGCCGCCTGTGTAGGTATTTAAAAATTACGGAAGGGTTGATACAAATTAAGTTATATAAAATGTGCTTAAGTACCTTTCTTCATCGTGCAGAAATTGATGAAAGCTTAGTTCTTTATTTATGCGAGATAAAGATTTGCATGCACTTACATGCGTGCACATGCCGTATTTTGATTTATATAAAAATCTGAAAGTCGCGATAGCCCTGGAATATTTATCCCAAGCTACTAAGAACGACGAAGTATGCAGCTTGGGCACATCCTACTCGCGCCTCACCTCTCACGCCCCGAACGATTGCCCTGTCTAGACGTCTCCGTCGGCCTACTGTACGAAATAAGTATGCCGTGATAAAGTAAGGAGGCCCAACTCACCCCAACTCTTAGAATATATATTTATAAGAAAAAGCAATTTTTAAATTACAATAATTAAAAATACAAAAGCAGTTTGCATATAAAATTACCTAATCCGCTCACAAAGGCGTCGAGAAATATTATCACTAATGGTTCGAACTTATAATGACTTATAATACTATAATATGAATAGGAATTTATATTATAGTATAATTAATTCCAGCCATCAAGATAAATCTAAAGTTTTCTCACACTATGTGTATCGAGTTTGAAATTAGAATTTTTGTATAACAGGTGTCTCTACCTCCGGAAACTTCGTGGGTGTTATTTAAAGTCAATCAAAAACAAAATCATATCACAAACATCAAATTATACCTCTTACTACGATATTATCACGTTTACAATATTAACAGTGATATTATGTGACAATAATAAATGTTTATTAATAATTAAATCTCGTTTATTGAATTATTAAGATGTCTCCACACGACGCACGTTTCTGTCGCGATGAACTAGCGGTTTTTGCAATTTAATATATCTCTTTTTCTGTAGTTATCTATTTAATTAATAGTTTTATTTTTATCTTCTTTCATATTAATCTTCCGAACAACTGAAATCGTTTATTCAATTAATTTCAGTCGCAATGTTTTGAAAGATGACTAAACAGAGAAAAACGTGACATTTGTGTGACTAGCAGGCAAATACAGGCAAGTGACTACTGGGACTTTTTAGGAATAGAACGAAATTTGTCTGTAGCAGGCAAATTATATTGTGACATCCTTTTTTCGATGTTAGCTATGGTGACGGATCGATAAGCGAAACAGAATATTGCTCAAATGATGTTGTACCATAAAAATATATAGATTCGACTCACTGCCGCCCATCGTATTAATTACGACACCGCAACGCCACTCTGATTGTGTTAGTCAGCCTTTATTTCCATTAAATAATGAAGTTGAGATGAACGTGAACGTTCGCGTTTTGGTAATTCACAGTCGGAGGCATTAATAAGGAGCTAATGTGGCTTAAACATGTATAATGTATTAGGAGACAGGGTGGTCACAGAATTATTAACAAGCAGTAGGTAAGCAATAAATCTATACTAATATTATAAAGAGGAAAGATTTGTTTGTTTGTTTGAATTGAATAGGCTCCGAAACTACTGGACTGATTTGAAAAATTCTTTCACTGTTGGGAACATGGGAAGCTATATTATCAGCGAGTAACACAGGCAATATTTTATAAAGTTACGAGGACGAAGTCGCGTGCAACAGCTAGTAATATATAAATAGGTATAGCCGTATAGACGAAACAGTTACTAATTGTTATAACCGGTTTTCGTTTTTTATTGTTTACTTAGTAGCTATGGAACTTTAGTGTATTACTAATATAATATAAAGAGAGAGAGAGAGAGAGAATTTTTGTATTTTTTATATGCTTTTCTAAAATATTTTAACTGTCGTATGTTTTATTTTTTTGGCAAGTTCAATAAGTGGCGCGAATGTCTTGCGTCGCAAAATACCACAGCAAAATATCTATTGCTAACTTCACTGACTCTCAACATTTACTGTTGGAATATGTTTAAAATAGTGGTTCGACTCCGACAAACCTCTTCATTAAGTTAAGTTTATGTACTGGTTATGAACTATACTAGCGAGAACCTCTCGGGTGGGCTTCGATATGGATCGATACTATCTCGTAACGAGATTCATTTCTCGATTTCCTTAATTACCGTTAATGGACGGTGACCGTGTTTCTTTGAAACGCTTATGATTTCAATGCGTGAGGTAAATTCCGTTTCAGCGATAAGGGTCCTGTATTTAATGTGGCCCGTTTATGTTAATTAAGATTTGAATTTTTATTCTGTGCCCTTTGGAGCCTTTAGTTGGTTTAAGAAATTCTATTTTAATTTAAAGTTGAAGAATTCTCTCACTGTATTCAGCTCGCGACACACTTAGATATAATTTAGAACTATATTCTTTTATCTATCAATTATACTCGTAACTTAACTTTTATAATTGCTTAAATCTCGAATTGAGTTATGCTTTCATTCATGTTTTTTTCATTTTAATTATAATTGTTGAATATTTGCTTGTGAGCTACGATACCAAAGACATAGAATACAGGTACACAGACACACAGGTCAAAATTAAAACAACCCTCGTTTTGCGTCATACGTCGGGGGCTAAATAGGTGTGGATGGTGGACTATACATATACATAGTCCAGTCGGTTTACATTTGTAGGTTTCATTCATTGTAATTAAATTTACAAACAAAGAAGGGACAAGACAGACTTACCTAATAATTTAACAGGTTCGCCTGCTCCTTATGCGCTGGTTCGGTTTCATCATAATCCACGAGAGTTTTTTTGTTGATTAGCGTTTACTTCTTACTTAAGAGTTATCACATACCACACACACGCGTACATACAGAGTGTAATTTTTGCGAATAGATGCGAGCGCGGCGACAACTTGTAATCGTCTGTCTTGATTCGAAGGTAGGAAAAGGGAATAAAAATATATAAATATGTGGGTATATATATGCGTGTGATGCGTTTGTTTGTATGTGTGCTATGTGTGCGGATATATAGGTAAAAAACGGCGTAAATACTTGGCAAATAGGGAAAAGACGATTTGTGTAAAAAAAATCATATGGAAGAAATTATAAATATTTACCTGTGTGTGGCATACTGGTTGAAAGCAGATAATCTGAAAAGATAAAATTATAATTATAAATAATGGCCATAAAATTAAATTAAAATTATATTTGCAGCATCTTGACGTGCCACTTACCATCAAGTTTACCGTCAGCCTGTTTGACGACCTTTACCTTTGCGCGAATTTTTAATACGCACAGTGTAGCAAATGCCTTATGTCAATCAGTAGGTAATTGTAAAATAGCAGAATGTACATACAAGTATGTTCTCAAGAAAGCAGTAAACCGCAAGTATGCGAAAATACCTTCGCAGGAGACACAAACCTAAAAAAATGCTTGCCTCTTTATTAATGTTGATCGTAAACACGAGAATTATCATGAGTCCAATCATATAGGACTTTACTGTGAGTAGGAGGGTTATATTATGTACCTACCTACACTTATCGAAGATTCAATATTAAAATTTAATCTTAGATAAATGGTACAATAATTAGATGGTGTGAAAATTAATATTAATAATTACCAAAGTCGATGGCTTAAAACGCAGATGTGGTTTAGTACCTACCTACCTTTAAAAATTTGTAATATACCTTTTGACTACCTACTAGTATATTTGTAATACCTTTTGTAATATACAAATAAAAAATAAACAAATTTTCTAATTATTAAAAAAAATTAAATTAAAATTTTCATTTGTTTTAATTAAAAAAAAAATTTAAATTAAAAACCAGATATTGAAGAAGTAGGTACCAACCTACTTAAATTTTTAATTTTTTTTTTGGTTTCTGTTCTCTCGTAAACACGATTGTGCAATATTTTTATCTTTTTATTTTTGTTACAAAATTTTTGTTTTTATTTCTGTTTGTGTTCCAAAAATTAATAAAATATTGTAAATCCGTACTTCCGTAGGTACTAATATTATAAATGCGAAAGTTTGTATGGATGTATGTATGGATATTTGTAACTTTTTTTACGAAAAAACTACTGAACCGATCACCATGAAATTTTGCACACACGTTGTCTGGGACACCAGAAAGGACATAGGGTACCTTTCACCCAGAAAAAAAGTACTGCTCCCGAGGGATCATCTAAAATTAAGGAAACTAACTCCTGGCTAAGTGTAATAGCAATAACGATGTCAGGTGATATATTGCTTTTTCAACGCGGACGAAGTCGCGAGCACCAGCTAGTATAGTCTTATTTCATCGTCATGTTTTGAATGTACGAATATCATGTTTTGTATCAGTACGAAAGGTAAATGTTCGCGTGCCGGTGTTACAGTGGGGTACAATTTCAGTGTGACATTCTTACCATAAACGCAGCACGGTTGTGATTAAAGGCTGCCCATTACGCGCGATAACACGCTTAAATCATAATTTATTCAAATTAAAAATACTTATCAAAATATGATGCGGTACTAAATCAGGAATTAAGTAACCCGGTGCGTGTTCGCGGGCCAAATCGATGCTATCTGCGGCTGCGATCACCGTGAAAATTTCAAATAAAAAAAAAAACCAATAAAAAATTTTGTTGTCGCACGCAAAGATTAGTTTAAAGTAAGTGTCGTCTTAACTAAGAACAGTTATTCAGAGTGCGTATAAAGAGCAAATATCGTTTGTTATATTAAAATTGATTGAATGGAAAAGCTTTTCTTCTTAGTAGAGATACAATTTTGCATTTTAATTAATTATAATTAATTAATTTTATAATTTACAACACATAAATGTATATTTCTGTAATATTTTACCGATTACAAATATAAATAATTTTCCGTTTCATATATTGTATTACCGTGCTCATATACCTAACCCTTATATTTTCCTAATCTTTCCCTAACCGATTTTGATGAAACTTTTAGACAATCTTCAGATTAGATTAGTCCAGTGGGTGTTCCTGTGAAGTTTGGTAGCGATCGGACGCGGACTAAGTCGCGGGCAAATACTAGTACGAAATAAATAAATAACAAAACGGCATTGAAATTTTAAAAATGGAACGTAGGTACTCGATACTCGTTGTGTGTGCGAGCAATTGTGCTGCTTTTACGCTCAACTAAACAGCGAGTAATTAATGCACTAAAAACTAAGCCGAGGGCGAGCGTATCAAAAAATTATTACCGAAACTATTAGCATAATGATACGGGACAAAATGGTAAATTATACCGCGCGCGCTCTGACCACTCTGACCACGCTACCGACAACAGTACAGTCCGAACTTATAGAGATTTTTAGTTTTAGATTAAGCATGTCTATATTGCGCTCTATTTTTTCATATTGAGGTCGACAGACAGGCTGACAGTCCACTTGATAGCACGTGATAGTAGGCCTTAACACAAAGAAACGCCTTATTATTTCACGGTGTGTGTGGGATCCGAGGATATATTTACTTAGCGGTTTTACAGACAGGAAAAGCGACTTCAAAATACTACCTTACCTTACTTTTACCTTTGTACCTGAGTCATGGATGTTTTGTATTTATAATATGTATGTATTCACAAAAAAAAAGTATTGTATGTAATACTTATATCAACTGTTTGGTATCCATAATACAAGCATTAAGTTGCTTACTTTGGAACTAGATGGTGCTGTGTGGAATGTGTGAATATATTTATATATATTATATTTATTTGAATTAGGGTCTCAAGACAAGTGTTTTTATTACTTTCAAATTGTTAAAAACCATATGCCTGCCCTATCCTCGTGTTATTTATGGTTAATATGAATAGGTATTCAAGTTTGAAAAGTAATAAAGTATTTAACATATTGTCACATCAAAATATTCTCGTGTATTAACGTTCGCGAGGCGTTACCATAAAAATTGTAAGTATCATAATTTAGTATAAGTTATGAGAAAATTTATACAACACGCACCTTACAGCGTTCACGCGAAATTAAGTGACCGAGCAAAATTAGAAGTAGCCGTTTATCGGTTTTAGATTTGTAATGTATAGTGTTTGTTCTGACTTTTAATAAAACATTTTTAAATTATTTATCTACAATCAGATTATTTGGTATATTAATACGTCAAGCGATTACTTCTAAATCATAAACATACTAGCGACCCACTTCCGGCTTCGCCCGGGGTGCAATTTTATATATTATGTAATTATATAATAATTATCGACGACACGTTTGGTCTAGTGGCTAGTAACCCTTTTTTTTTTTTTTTTAACGTTGGGAAATCCTCTTGGATACCCGGCAGTGTAGGGGGTACTGCCGAGTTATGCCGGATTTCCTACATGTAATTAGGACTTGTCCTACATGTAATACGCAGGTACCTAAAACGGGAAAAGATGATAATACCCCATTGCGCAGCAACGTCTTACAAACGAGAAGCAGTAAAAAACACAAAATTAATTCTCCCCCGGAATATGGACATACGGCCATAACTCAAGAGGACATACGCAATATTGTTCAGGATGTGATGCAGGAGCAGCTTAGTCAGATGGTGTTAAAGTTGAACAGCGATTTGGTGACTATCCTAAACAAGGAATTGAAGCCATTGAGGAAAAATATCTCGGAGTTGCAGAATTCTATGATGTTTTTGAGTAGTGAATATGAAGATATTAAAAAGGAACATAGTAACTCGAAGCTTAAGTTAAAAGAGATAAATTTGGAAAATATATCTTTGAAAGCAACAATTAATGAATTGAGCTCACGTGTAAATTTCCTGGAACAATCAGCTCGTTCTAACAATCTAGAAGTCCAATGCGTACCGGAGAAGAAACAGGAAAATTTGACTGAAATCGTAAAGAAAATTGGCAAAGTTGTCGCTTGCGAATTGACGGATGGGGACATCTTGCATTGCACTCGAGTTGCCAAGCTAAACCGCGAAAGCCGCAGACCTCGCTCCATCATCGTTCAAGTCACTTCCCCAAGAATTCGTGATCAGTTTATTGCGTCAACTTTGAAATTCAACAAGTCGAATTCTGGGAACAAACTTAACACTGCACATGTAGGCTTTGAAGGAAATGTATCTCCTATTTTTATCACAGAGCACCTTTCCCCTTCTAATAAGGCTTTACATGCTGCAACTCGACTCAAGGCTAAGGAAAAAGGCTACCAGTATGTGTGGGTCCGGAACGGAAAAATTTTAATTAGAAAAAACGATACTTCTGGATATATTGTAATTAAGAATATGGACTGTTTAGATAAATTGGTTACATAATTTTTTCGTTATTTTTAAGTGTACATAGTTTATAGTTTTTTTTTTATATAATAAAATTCTCGTCATTAAGAATATATTACCAAAACGTCCGTGGTCTTCGCACTAAAACTGACAGATTTAAGCGTGAAGTATGTTGTAATAACTTTGATATTATTATATTAACTGAAACATGGCTCAATGCTGGTGTGATAAGTAACGAACTGTTCGATGGCAGGTATACGGTATACAGAAGGGATCGGGAAAGCTCGAGGTTTCATGGCGATAAGGAGGGCGGAGGTGTCCTTATTGCAGTATTAAAGACAATTAATTCGGTTCGAAAATTAAATTGGGAAAGTAAATGCGAGGACCTGTGGGTCGTTTTAAACCTACGAATTAGTCAATCTGTTCATTCGATTGCTTTTTGTTGTGTATACCTGCCACCTCCTGTCAATCGGTCAATTTTGGATCACTTTATAGAGAATAGTAGTAAAAATATTGATCAATCTAATATTTATACCTGCCTTGTAGGTGACTTTAACCAAGGCAACATAAACTGGAGTTTGGTGAACGACGCATCAGATGGTTGCATAGTGCCTAGTATTAGCCAGTCATTTGTGGATTTTATTAACCTTAATAAACTTAATCAGTTAAATCAAGTAACTAATAAATCTGACCGGATTTTGGACCTAGTGTTGACAGATCTACCTAATAATAAATGCTCGGTAACGGAATCTTCCGACGCTATGAGTACTGTGGATGCCTTTCACCCACCTTTGGAAATTACGATTACTGATGTTATTGATAGTGGGCTGTGTTATAACATCGCTAACAAAAAACCTAATTATCACAAGGCCAATTACGACGAGATATGTAACACGCTGTCTAAAATCGACTGGGAAAATATTTTTAAAGATAAAGACGTAAATGACATGATTGACATTTTTTATTTTGAGCTACATAAGTTAATTGAAAAATTTGTACCTTTTAAAGCTATCCATAACGGTAGGTTCCCGGTTTGGTTCGATACCAATCTTAAAAGAGCACTACGCGAAAAACAAAACATCAGACGCCGATATAAAATATATAAAAACCCGCGAGATAAATTTGAATTGGAATTGGTTGGTGAGAGATGTAGAAAATTAGCTCATGTTTGTTATAACAAATACATAGGTTCTATCGAGGATTCTATAAAATCAAACCCCAAGATTTTCTTTACGTATATGAAAGAAAAAAGAATGGTCAAGAGTAATTACCCCGGCACCATGTCAATTAAAGAAGGTATCGACGGCACCTCAAATGGCGCGGAAATATGTAAGTTGTTTGCTACTCACTTTAAAAATGTATACAGCACTGCAGGTCGTAATAATACTTTTAGTCTTGAGGGTGATCACTGGGCTACTCTGATCAAATTTAGTCAATCCCTGACAGTCCCATATATTAGTAAGGAAAGCATTCTTAAAAGTATCAAGTGCTTGGATCCTAGTAAGGGATCGGGACCAGATGAGATTCCACCTCTTTTTATTAAATCTTGTTCAAGACAATTTGTCTTGCCATTATATTTGATTTATAACAAATCCTTGCAATCAGGTGTTTTCCCCAAGATCTGGAAATCCGCGAAAGTGGTACCCATACACAAGGGAGATAAAATTGAGCTTATAAGCAATTACAGGCCAGTCTCAATACTTTCTACACTTGCCAAGATTTTCGAGTCACTAATTTGTCCCTATATACAAAATCACTTTAAATTATTTTTGACAGAATGTCAGCACGGATTCGTAAAATCTAGGTCTACAAATTCAAATCTAGTATTATTAACTGAACTATTGTTTGAGGCCTTGGACTCTAATCGAGAAATTGATGTAGTATATACTGATTTCAGTAAGGCGTTTGACCGGGTTCCAATTGATATTCTTACACTCAAATTGGAGGCGTATGGTGTCTCGGGTTGCTTGCTCGAATGGATCAAGTCTTACTTAAATGATAGGGAGTTTTATGTCGTTGTAAATGGCTTTCGATCAGACTACTGCAGTATCACTTCGGGTGTACCACAGGGATCACATCTGGGCCCGGTGCTGTTTAATGTTTTCATAAATGACATAATTAGCTGTTTTCATTATTGTAAACCGCTTATGTATGCTGATGATTTAAAATTAATTCGCATTTGTGACTCAATTAACGATGCTAAACAAATCCAAGAAGATATTGACCGTATGATTCAGTGGTGTCATATAAATTGTATGGAATTGAATGCAAAAAAATGTTATCACATACGATTTTCAAGAAAACGTAATTCCTTTGACTCTGTATATAGAATTGGTAACATTGCGATTGAAACTGTGGAAGAGATTAAAGATTTGGGAGTAATTTTTTGTTCCTCAACAAAAGCTAACTTTTGTTCCTCAATTGGAAAGTGTGATCAAAAGAGCATCTAGATCATTGGGTTTTGTTTTGCGTAACACAAGGGTATTTAGGAACAACTATTGTAAAATCCTACTTTACAACACTTATGTTAGAAACATCCTGGAGTACTGCAGTGTTGTATGGAGACCTCACTATGCAACTCATTCCCTCAGAATGGAACGCCTACAAAAAAGATTTGTCACTAGCTTGGCTTTTAGCAACGGAGTCGCCAAAAAAGTACGATCATATGAAGGCAGGCTTCGTCTCTTCTCTATAACATCTTTGGAGAGGAGGCGGAGAATGTCTGATATGTACTTTGCATTTAAAATTCTTGGAAACTATATTGATTGCCCTCCGTTGCTGCAGCGATTTAATCTTCGTGTTCCCCGCAGAATCCCTAGAGCACCCATTACTCCACTGTGTCCACCTATTCGCAGATCAGTATTTGGTTCAAGCTCTCCTGTCCCAAGGTTGTGCAAATCGATTAACGAAATAAGCGATCTAATCGATATATTTGCTGATTCGTTCACCAAACTCCGCAAAACTATACTTGAGAGTAGCAGTTAATGGTAAAGGTTGCTTTTTAGTTTTAGTTTTTAGTTTTTAGTTTGGTTCTTTTTATTTACTTTTTTGTTTTTGGTTTTTTTGTTTCTTATTTTCCTGTTTTTTTTTATGTTTTGTTTGTGCTGTATAATTACTTTTTGTTGTTTTCTCGTACCTTTTTATAGTAAGTATTTTGTATAATTTTTCTCTGTGTAAGTGGTATTCACCAGTAATTGTTTGCCACACATGTTTGTTAGTGTTTTTTATTTTGCTTTTTATTAGATAAGTGTATATTGTGTGTGAGCAAATGTTGGTGGGTCTTTTTTGTAAAATAAAAATAAAATAAATAAAATTTCTACCGGCTGAAACCCAACGACTTTCTATCAACGCGGCCATTAGTGGGCGGGGTCACGGGGACGTTGGTACACGACTTCGGTGCCCCGCCACACAGCTATCCAGCACGGGGAGACCTGTGCTCCCTCTCAGAACCTCGGCGTACCCGAAAGTGGAGGTACGCCGGCCTTCTTGGGGGGGTGGCTAGTAACCCTAGCTGTAAACCAATCGGTCGCGGGTTCGAATCCCGCTAAGGGGAATGGTTAAACATTTTACCTTTGTACCTGAGTCATGGATGTTTTGTATTTATAATATGTATGTATTTAAAAAAAATCTATATATAGTATATCAACTGTCTGGTATCCATAATACAAGTATTAGTTGCTTACTGTGGAACTAGATGGCGCTGTGTAGAATGTGTGGATATTTATTATTATTATTATTGTAGGCTTAACATTATTATGTAAAAAAGATTTTCTTTTTATAGTAACTATAACTATAGCTAAAAGAAAATTTATAATATTAACTAGCTGGTGCTCGCGACTTTTGGGCTGTAAACTATTTTTTTTTAGAAAACAGATTTTTGTATATAAAAATCTGCCCTATTTAAACTTTTTTAAATATAGTCTACTATGCACTGAAATTTTATCTAATTTTTAACTTTACTCTAAGAAGTCAAATAAGGCGATCAAAATAACGCTTTTCTGTTAAATCCTCGCCTTAAACGAAGGAAAAATAAGACTAAATTCTAAATTAATGAATTCGCAATCGCTAAGCTATCTTTAAAATAGATATACCCATTTAAATATCAGATAGCGTGGCGTATAAAAATGAGCTAATTAACAGATTGACAAACGAATCGGTGGACTCGAATGGTTTATCTTAATCTTTTTTCTTTTACTGGAAAAGATATATCGCATATATAACGCTAACCCGTCAACGGCTTAAGACCACACTAAGATATCTTAACCCCGCGCCGCGCCAGGCGGCCGGATTAAATTATACGCTCTTTTCAAAATAAATATGTCTCAACAGTGGCAACACCGCTTGTCGAGGTTCTGTATACATTAAATTAAGGCATTAACTTATTTAATAATAATAATTTATTTGTTTGCTGTAAATATTTTATAGTTTTTTTTACAATTATAACAATTGTGCTAGTTTATTTGCACCCTGTAACGGGTATGCAAATATTTTAGGAATATTGCAAAAATGTGCTATGTGTGCTCCTGACAAGCGCCGACTATAGTTGCATTAAGATATGGATATGGAAGCTAGGAATATGGCTTATTCATCTCCCCCCCCCCCCCCCTTATTTCACGGTAGTCTTAATGCCGCCAGACAACCCTGACTACGCTATTTTGTTAATTAATACATTTGAAACCCATAACAAGTCTACAGTTTACGGAACCCCAATCAAAAACGTAAAAGACCGAATCCAGCGGCGTTCGCGAGTAAAAAACAAACTATTGGTGAATTGATTAGCATATACCTACCATAGCATAAATATTAACGGTAGCTAAACATCACTAAACTTTTCTAAATTACTCACATGTTCACACGTATGGAAGCTGCATGCAGTATTTCATTGCTTATTTATTTATAACTAGCTGTTGCACGCGACTTCGCCCGCGTAACTTTACAAAGTATAGCCTATGTTACTCGCTAATAATGTAGCTTTCTAACCTATAGAAAGAGTTTTCAAAATGGGTCCAGTAGTTTTTGAGTTTATTCATTACAAACATACATATCTTCTCTCTTTATAATATTAGTATAGATAGAAGATTAGATAAACAAAGAGTCGCCTCAGTCTCTTTTTCCGCTAACTTCTTTTCTAAACCACTAAACGGATTTTGATAAAGTTTTCACTAATGAAAAGAGTCTATATAATAGTGTAAATAATAGTAATGGTACAAAAAAATGGCGTACACAGACAAAGACAAAGGTCCTGAGGTGAAACTCACAGTATATTTTGTAAATGTGTGGCTATAAGATAATCTGTGGCGTGGTAGAGTATTCTCACCGTTTGTTTGTTGTACTGTTGTAAAGCGCTAAGACCCCCCACGGGTCAACTCTCAATTAAGCCACTTGTCTGTTCGCACTTCGTGTGCGAGCGCCCTTATCGCGATTCGTGTGGGTGACATTATTTTCTACTGGATTTTTGTATTTACCTACTAGACGGTCGCGTTTCATTTTCATTCTTTTGCACAAATACCTAATATCAACTGAAACTAACAATTTATTTCAGTACATTTCTTGTAATAGATTACAGTACATGTACAGTCAGGGAACGAAAACTTTCGTCAATTTACAAATTTATTCCATTATTAAGTCGTAGACCAGAGACAAAATCAGTTAACAGAAACTGACAGACTTGACTTTAAGGTGACGAACCTTTTCTTACCCCGACTATAATAAAAAAATGTATAATATATTATATAATGAATATATTTAATAATAATATAATTTAATTATTTATGTTATTTATCAATTTACAAATCCATAGACATGTGAATTTATTTATACATTTAAGTAAATAAAATACACATATACAATTTACGGACAAAAATAAACAAAGTAAAACATCTAACGGCCAATTAAGGATTATAAATCACTACAGACCCTAAGAAATGGTCTTAAGTAGATTCCATGATGATCATGAATAGTAAATGATCATGTCATGAAACTTAAATGTAAAATGATCATAAAGGTGTCAATTTTTTTTTTTAATATTCCATAGTAAACTAGCAACGATCTTCCGGTTGCGCTTAGATGTCAACACGCTAGTTAGATGAAACATGCGGACAGCGGTTGTTGCACGCCACTTCGCCTGCATAACTTTATAAAATCGAATATATAAAATTCTCGTGTCGCGGTGTTTGTTGCCAAACTCTTCCAAAACGGCTGGACCGATTTTGATGAAATTTTGTGTGCTCATCGGGTAGGTCTGAGAATCGGCCAACATCTATTTTTATACCCCTAAATGTTAAGGGTTATTTATTTTTTATTTTTTATTTTAACCCAAAAATTTATATTTTATTTTTTCGCAAAACAACGTTTGTCGGGTCAGCTAGTATAGTATATTATGTTACTCGCTGATAATATAGCTTATTTATAGGTGAAAGAATTTTAAAAATCGGCCCAGTACTTTTTGAGTTTATTGATAAGGTACACATACAAAAATACAAATCTTCTCTGTTTATAATATTATATAATAGTATAGATAAAGATATATAGAATAACTAGTGCATTTCACAAAAAAATACTCACATAAAAAATAACATAACTAACTCTTAATATAGGAAATACGTCATTGCGAAATACGTCACAGTCCGCTAAATGCTAGATGATAAATTTTATATTCTAAAACCAGTCGTAAGCAGAAACTAGTTAGCTCTACCTACATTTTTTTAAATAAATAAATTTTCTCGATTGGGCTTGCTGACTTTTTCAACATAGAAACGTTCTCCGACAAGTTGATTGTAAATCGTCACACGTAATGTTAAACAATCGTTATTTAAGCGTATAAATGAATGGAATATATCTTCATTATCTTTAAACTACTTACACATGAGCTTGGAACACTTCGAACGTAGCACGAAGTCCGACTATGACACCGTATCGAATCGAATTTTTGTGTAAAAATATAAATTAAATGTATTATTTATGAAGAAACAAAATCTTTTAAAAAAATTATAATGAGTATGGCTTGAAATAGTTTTCTACATTTAACTTTTTGTCCCTTTTGGCACCAATAATAATTTAATACTGACGGTGCTGCGATGATTTTATTGACTGACACTTTATGCTTACATTTTTTTAATTAGCAATTTTCAGCTTTTGATTAATTTAGAATTGCTCATATAATTAGTGTTATGACTAGTTTATAATCCTAAAATGATGTAGATACTTTCTCATGTACTCCCTTAATACATATTTTTAACAAATATTGCTAACTAGCTGGTGCCCGCGACTTCGTCCGCGTTCTGGATGAAAGGTACCCTATGTCCTTTTTGGAGTCCCAGACAACGTGTATGCAAAATTTACAACGCCATCTAGGGAATTCTGTTTGAAGCAATGTAGTACTCTAATTCATCTAATCTCACTTCGAATAATGGAAAAAGTCTGTTAACAGATGGCACTACATGTTAGTTATAGTTTATAAAATTACGTGTTAATAAAATTAAAGCTGCTGCCCGCGACTTCGCCCGCGTAACTTAGTAAATTATGTACTTAAACCTTCCTCGAGAACCACTCTACCCATTAGTGAAAACCGCATTAAAATCCGTTGCGTAGTTTTAAAGATCTAAGCATACAAAGGGACATAGGGACAGAAAAAGCGACTTTGTTTTATACTATGTAGTGATTGGATGCTACTTGTAATATGTAATACTAACAAGACAAAAAAATAAATAGTCATTATCTAATTAATCACTTTTCATTATATTTGTTATAATAGGTAATTCATTTTAATTGTTCATTTTATTTGTTCATTATAATTATTCATTATATTATTGTAAGGAATGAACCTGCGTCGCGGAGCGGGAGGACGAGCGAGAGGGTCGTCTGAGGAACGGGGTTCGCCTGATGCGAGCCCGACACAACACACTACTCCGCGCGCGCCTCTGCAGTTCGCTCGTCACCTGTGCCTAGGGCTACCTTAGGGCCTGTTTTGCTTCTTTATTGCCTTTGTTAATTAAATTTGTCTATTTCTATTAAAATTGTCAATATTCTAGAGTGCTTTTACTTATTTCCTAAAATCAGAAGTGGGATTACGGCTCAAGCAATCAGCCTGACTGTGCCACCTTTTGGTTTTTGGTTTATTTTGTTACAAAGAAGCAAAATAGTGAAATTTTGTATTTACGTCGTAAAGTTTCGTTCGTTTCGTAATTTGTGTAAATTACGAACGACCAATAATAATTTTCGTGTCTTCGTTAAAATAAGCGATTAATTCCGTGTTATTGTGTAAAATAGATTAGCTTAGCGATTTGTGTCTTATTTAAGTTTTCTATTTTACGTGTTTTGTGAAAAGAATTTTCAAAATAATTTAGTGTGTTTTTATGGTTTTTAGTGTTCGTGTAAAACAAATTAGTTTACTCTCTAAAGTAACTTGAAGTAGTATTTTTATAAAAAAAAAAATAGTTTAGTTCTGTCTTAGTGTCCGTGAAATGTCTGAGTTATCACGACGACGACGTAAACGTACGCGTACGCCACCTGGTCATAGAGAAATCCGTAATAAATCAAAAAATCGCAATAAACTCCGTTCGAAAGACAGGTCAAGGTCACATTCCCGTGATTCGAATCGAAGACATCATCGGCGTCGCGTATATCCTAAAGACGGTCAGGAACAGACGCAGCGTGCGTTAAGTGAGATTGTTTCAAGGCTACAGCAACTTGAACGAAATCATTGTACGGCGAGTAAAGTAAACTCAAACCCTCCAGACCCCTTGATCGTAAATCAAACCAGTGAACCAAATACTTTTTTCACACCTCGTGAGTCCGGAGTACATAACGTAAACAATGACTCGGTTAGCTCTCAAGTGTCTCAGACGTTGCTTAACGAATGTAATACGAGTGCCAAAGCACTAGCCGGCGTGTTTAACTTATTAAACCATTCTCAGTATTACATTTCGAACTTTGATCCGAGTATACACGATATAGACGTATGGTGCAACGAAGTTGATCGCGCTCGAGAAAGTAATCTTTGGAGTGACGGCGAATGTTTATCACGAGTGGCATCTTGCCTAAAAGGTGATGCCAAAACTTGGTTGAATGAATGGGTAACTAACGATAGGACCTGGACTAACTTTAAGCGGGAATTTAAACCCCTTTGCCCGCGTAGGCTTGATTTGGCAAATATTTTATTTAAGGTTATGTGTACTACATCCGATAATTACGCCACTTATGCAGAATACGCTCGCCGGTCTTTACTGCGCTTACGTATAGTTAGAGGGTTAAGTGAGCATTTAATGACCTTAATAATTATTAGGGGTATAGCTGATGCACAGGTGCGAGCTGCGGCAATTAATGCTAACTTGACAACCGACAACTTGATTTCATTTTTATCGAACTATTCTAAACCCGTTCACGCTGAAAATGATTACCATCCGCCACAATTAAAGCGACACGCGAATTCCATTCGGCCAGACCAACTAAAATGTTTTAAATGTGGACAAGTTGGGCATAAAAGCTATCATTGCGGTAAAATTTTGCGTAATGACCAACCTGAAAAACTTTAACCACGACTCACTCGCTCTAAGATTACTTGTAAATTTTGTAAATAAAAAATAGGACATTCGGAGAATAGATGCTTTGCGATAGAACGGTCCGAGTCACGAAATAAGCTTAATGTAAATCTTTGTCGTCATGTCGACCCTTCTCTGTCGAATATCGATGGTCGAATACTCATAACGACAGTGACGTAACCACCGCAGTAGTGCAAGGCATTCCAGTAGACGACCTAATAGATAGCGGGGCTAGGAGCGTATCGTTAATTTCAGAGGGAATCTGTAAAGATGAGATAAGTGCTGTATCCTATGCCACCATAACTTACGTCCGTACAAAGAGTAGGCAGTACATAACCAGATTTAACGTCGCGTTTTCGGAGTCTGTTCATTATGTCGGCATAATTCATGGTGCTGACATTAATACGCCTGCTCAGGGTAAAGACAAGGAAAACATGATGTCTATACTGAACGAGTTTTTGGATGTTTTAATATCTGGAACCGCTAGCTCCACTGTTATCACTGGTAAAATGCATATCAACCTGAGCAGCTCCACGCCACTGGTCTACCGCCCATACAAACTTTTCTTGTATCTTTCTTTCTGGTTGTGAAGCGTTCCACATTTTTTGAGGGTTTCAAATTACTGCGAAGAGTGTTTTACAAACCCTAAAAGAAGCAGGCTTCTCGATCAATTTACGAAAATGCTCATTCCTAACCACGACGTTAGAGTGCCTGGGCAAAGTTATCAGTTTGGGTCAGGTGAAGCCGAGCCCACATAAAGTAGAAGCATTAATTAGCAGCCAGGCTCTAGTGAATCTCAAACAATTTAGACAATATCAAGGTCTTGCCCCGTGGACGTTACGAATTGAAGTTGCTGTGTGGGGCCTATGGAAAGACACGTGCAGCGGCGGAATATATGGTTCCGTGGAGCGGGGAATGGTGCCCTGCGTCGTGTGCAGAATTCGTCGAAAGTGAGTGTGCTACCTGTGTGCATATTCTTTGAGATAGAAGGTTCGATGTAGATGTTACTGAACCTTGGAGGAGAAAATGGCTCGATTTAGATGTTACTGGGCCATGGGGTGTGTATTGGTTCGATGTAGATGTTACTGGACCATGCGGTGTGTATTGGTTCGATGTAGATGTTACTGGACCATGGGGTGTGTATTGGTTCGATGTAGATGTTACTGGACCATGGGGTGTGTATTGGTTCGATGTAGATGTTACTGGACCATGGGGTGTGTATTGGTTCGATGTAGATGTTACTGGACCATGGGGCGTGTATTGGTTCGATGTAGATGTTACTGGACCATGGGGTGTGTATTGGTTCGACGTAAATGTTACTGGACCATGGGGTATGTATTGGTTCGATGTAGATGTTACTGGACCATGGGGTGTGTATTGGTTCGATGTAGATGTTACTGGACCATGGGGTGTGTATTGGTTCGACGTAGATGTTACTGGACCATGGGGTATGTATTGGTTCGATGTAGATGTTACTGGACCATGGGGTGTGTATTGGTTCGATGTAGATGTTACTGGACCACGGGGTGTATATTGGTTCGATGTAGATGTTACTGGACCACAAGAGTAATGGGTGAAGTATAGTGGGAAACGAAAAGTCAATGGCATATGTGCGTATCTAATTGTTCTTGCGTATTACAGACGAATCCGATGAAGCAAGCCTGGTTCAAAATGACAACGCTGCTGAAGTCGTGCCAGATTTTTGGAAGCGGTCGGGGACGACGCCCTGTCAGGAGAGGCCGTGTAAGGAATGAACCTGCGTCGCGGAGCGGGAGGACGAGCGAGAGGGTCGTCTGAGGAACGGGGTTCGCCTGATGCGAGCCCGACACAACACACTACTCCGCGCGCGCCTCTGCAGTTCGCTCGTCACCTGTGCCTAGGGCTACCTTAGGGCCTGTTTTGCTTCTTTATTGCCTTTGTTAATTAAATTTGTCTATTTCTATTAAAATTGTCAATATTCTAGAGTGCTTTTACTTATTTCCTAAAATTATATTTATTTATATTCATTTGATTTTAAGGGACATATGCATAGTGTGTGGCCGTGTCTGTGTTAAACTAAGGGTTCATGCGGAATATCAGTGCTGGCCTATGTCAGCAAAAAACTGAGTAGAGACCTTTTTGTAACTTGTAACTTTTTATTTCTTACCATCACTGTTTCTTTTTCTTTCTAATCGCATGTTACTAAATTGCAAATAAATGATTGATTGATTGATATTTGAATCTACTACTAACTACTTCTATCTTTAGAGCTTATTACGAAAAACTTTATTAAACTCAACAAGTTACTGTACGGTGTAATAGGCGGTGGTCCTCGCGTGAGGGTGCGCGCGCGTCGAGATAAAGCTACGTGTACCGCAGCGCCGCCGCGCGGTTGTACCGCCTTCACATTTGCATTTACGAGTAAATGCCACACAACGAGACCACCCCTTATAATACTGTTATTATTCACCAATTTTCGCCTCAGTTCGCGCCTTAACTTCATTGATCTTTAACCTAATTTACAGTTCCAATAATCACATTGTAACCTCGATATAAAAAAGCTGAAGGCAATTAGAAAACAAATCTATACTAATATTATAAAGCTGAAGAGTTTGTTTGTTTGTTTGTTTGAACACTCTAATCTCAGGAACTACTGGTTCGAATTGAAAAATTATTTTTGTGTTGGATAGATCATTTATCGAGGAAGGCTTTAGGCTATATAACATCACGTTGCGACTAATAGGAGCGAAGAAACAGTCGAAAATGTGGAAAAAACGAGGAAAATTATTCATCTTTGAGGGCTTCCGTTGCGTGCGCTGCGAAAACCGTTCGAGATACCCAAATGATTCCCAAAATAACTATTCCACGCGGACGAAGTCGCGAGCACCAGCTAGTAGGTAATATTGCGACAGGATTTCAGCTCAAACTTAGCTTGAAGAAGAAAAGTTAGATTTTTTTAAATATTGACCCATATCAATTTGAGGCGTGTTTATAATAATAAGTTAATTGCTACTCGGTTATTGTGAGCTCGCCAAAAAAAAACAGGCACATTAATTTCAGCCTGACATCGGGAAAAATAGCATAACTGCGACATTTGCATTTTCGTGCCACATGAAATACTTTGATGTCCGTCCGACCTTTTCAAGTTTATAAAACACAAAATTTATAATGAACTCGCACAAAATTTACATTCCTTAATTTTTTTCACGCCAGTTTCATATTTCATTTGTTACCTAAGTATTTGCATTTGTGCAGCGAATTAATGCGAAGCACAGTCATGCTCGAAAGTGATGTGGCATAAATTAATTCGTTATGCATTTGTGTTATGTTGTTTATTAAATACAGCTAAGTTTATTAACGCCAAAGGTTGGCGGACAGGATTAAGGTTCACTATAAGTACTAGTGTCGCCTATAAACACAAGCAACGACGAAAAGGGATGCTAGTGTGTAGCCGACATTAAATGGATAAAGGGTAAAGCGTAAGAATAGACCACGGGAATAAGATCTCTTAGATACTAACTATCAAACTTTATCACCGGTTACGTACGTATTGTTGTTTCAAGATGATTTTCTGTAAGAGTAAAGTGAAATATTAGGCTATAGTCCCCTACACTGCCTGGTATTTTAATAGTAATACTAGTATGGATCACGGATAGGGAAATGGACTCTGGCATCTCTTACTCACTCACCTAAATACGAAATACAACAGCACACACTCTTATTTCACGGTAGTCTTCTTAAGGGGGTGGTTCTTAGATTAAAATTAGTCTCGGTGCGCTCGACTAGATACCGCCGTCGTACTTGTCAAATGCGGCAACAAAATACTACGCCGAATTCGGAGTACCCGAGCCAGTCACACTGCAAGCTGTCTGTGATGTGTACGTGCCGAATGTTTTATTTAATTTTGGGCGTAATAAAATGCCAATTTGCATAGTGAAACTGTGTAAAAATATAATGTAAAAATATAGCGGACGAAGTCGCGGGCACCAGCTAGTATTAGATAATTATTTATCACATAATACATAGTAATAATGAGATCAATATAAACAAATGTAATTGTACGAGACTTTTTTTTGTTCCCTAACTTAAAAAAACACTTGAGAGGTTAGAAATTTTAGACAAACGACGAAGTCAAAGCAGCAGTGGACGCCTATTTTGACTCTAAGGAAGAACGGCCTAAATGCTTTACAGAGGAGGGTGGCAGAAGTGTATTGAACTTTATGATAATTACGTAGAAAAATAAAAATATTATTAATTTTATACGTGTTCATTTTCTTGGTCAGGCCGAATAATTTTCAATCCACCCAGGTATAATTGTATGTAGAAAATTTCTTTGCATTAAATTTTATAAAGTGGCTCTTCGACGCGAAAGTAACTTTAATATTTATTTTTGAATTCAAAACACACTTAAAATTTTATTTAAGTAATAAAACAACAAGTATCCACCCATAATTTATGATATAATATCAAATAACAGCCGCTGACCAGTCATCTTTGAATTAATAGTATTTTATATTTCCTACAAAACTTAGTTTTAATTAGCCATTAAAGATCGCTACGCTACAGTTAAGGGAGTTGAAGGATTTTTAATGTACAGCCTAGTATTGACATGAATATAATGACTCTATAGCACAGACGTGTAATACTTATATACCACTGGATAGGCTGCCCCCAAGGATTTTTTAATAATATAACAGGATTGATAACTTCAAAAAATTGCTTTTAAAAAATTAACTGTATTACCAATAGTTAGAGTATATTTTTCATTGCGCCTTACACATGGGCTAAACCGAGAAAAAAAGAGATAGCCAAACTAAGGCCTTGTGTCCCTTTCTTTCATCTTGCCAGACTACAAAAATGTATTTCATTAAAAACTTAGATACAAAAATCTCAGATCAATCACTATGTATATTAATTGTAGTTCAATTATTTTAATAGTTTTTAAATGAAATTATTATAATAACATTAATTTTGTGATATATTACTAAATTACAAAATATAATATTTATAGTTTCAGTACTATTTTTTATTGTATTTTCTACTGGCATCCCTATGAAATGTCATGGCGGTGTTTTTAAATAGCAGTTTACATATTGTTTTTTAAAATCGTTCATAGAAATTAAATTTAAAGTTAAAATGGTGAAAAAGTGTTGCGTGTATGCTTGTCCGAGCGAATCCTATGGTGGTTGCAATATATCTTTTCACAGGTAAGCTAAAAATAACAAAATAATAAATTTACCAACTATGTTAACCATAAATTTGTAACGTTGGTGGATATGGTTATGTACAATTATGTTAATCTAGTAAATCTAGTTGGTCCGGCAAACTTCGTGCCGCCTCAGAAACAAAACTCGTACCATTTGTATAGAAAAATTCGAAAAATCATTTTCCATTTTGTAAAGACAAATTATTGTTTTCGCAATTTACTTTACTTTCCTATATTTACTACATATTTATTGTAATTTACTTTACTATATTTAAAGCTGAAATATCAAATACCACTCATCGTTAATATACCTAACCAGGACGCTCAGTACACCGACCTAGTAAAATGTTGGTGAAAGGTCCTCGGAACCTATCAGGGATAGAAAAGTAGGGTTTGCACATTGTCATAGAGAGTATCCCATCCCGTTCATACATTTTTTACAGTCCATACAACTTTTTGGAGTTTTCAAAGCGGGATATCTCCAAAACCGTCGGGGATAGATGGGCAGTGTTTTTAGCAAATAACCATCGATACATTTCTCAGTAATCGTCCATTGCTTATGTGTTTATTTATTTATGTTTATATTAAAAGAAAGAAACTACTACCACCTATATATTAGTAATTTTTTGTATAAATATCACTGTAATTTTTCCTTGAAAATAAATAAATAGAATATTTAATTTTGTCTTATACAACAAAAATCTTATGGTCACCCTATTAGAAAGGGACACACGGCTCCTCTTCTATATATCCTACTTGGCCCGCTTTTTAGCCGCAAGTAATAAATCCTTATTATTATATTAAATCCATGGCTGCCCCATAAAAATGACAGATAATTTTCGTGTGCCATTTTGAAACGCCGCCCTCGGAAGTAATTAGAACTAATTTTGACGTTTGCGTATTTTCTTATATTCCATATAAGTACGCAGAGGATAGATAATTATACTCGGAATTTTAGTTCCAATTACTGTCGCTCCATAGCCATTATAGCTTACAGCGCCAAATGACGTTTTTCAAATAGGTTTAAAATAATTTGATAGATGGATATATTACAGGTCAGTGCTCTATAGAGATAAAATAAACATATCTGATGTATTGGAGTAATATAATATTGCTGGTCAACGATAACTTGTGCCCATTGTATTTTAATTGTTTGGAAAAAATATATAATTATTATTATTATTCTTATTAATATTTGGTGTGGGGTAGTTTTTGAGTTTACAAACAAAAATACAAACCTTTTCTCTATACAATATTGTTATACTCTTTAAAAGTAGCACGACACGTGTTAATAAAGGCTTTATTTTTTAATTTACAACGCAGGCGAAACCGTGGAAAGACTTTTACGTCAAGTGCGTCTCCTCAAAAAGACTACCTCTTCAACCTTTTGAAACTAAAACATTAAGCAGACAATTGACAGACGGTTGAAACGAAATTTTGGCGAACCTTTTCTTACCCCGACTGTACACGAAATTCAGGATCAATTACTTAATTGCGACAGCTTACACTGACAATGTTGCTGTCGGTAATGGTACAGCCATTTTCCTTCTAAAAGCGAGTGAATAAATATAATTTAAAAACAATTACCTACATTTAATGGGACGATTATTAGGAAATGGGACATGTAATATTTATTTCCAGTTCCAGTTAAATTCTTAAAAACATCCAAACTACTGTGTAGTAGAACTATTTGGAATTTTTTGTCCAAACAGTTCTATCGTAGAACTAATAGTAGATATATAACTGTTTGGAACAACCCAAATTGTTGTTATAGGTACTTGTCTATTTCTTGTAATTTAATAATTTTAGTTTGTGTACCATATATTTGAACTTGAATTATCTTAAAACATATCTATATGTAAAACCTTACTATATAGAGTAGGTATTTATTGTATTTTTAATAATGCATATTTTTAAAATTTTGTCCTTTATTACCATCGCTCGACGAAAGTCGTTGTTTGACGCGAAGCTCTTTTTTTAGATATTTCTGGTGTATTCTATGTTTCAGCTGCATAATATAGGGAAATAGGAATTTTTTAATTAATGTTTTTCGTAAACTCTGACTATAGATGCTCCGTGCTCTGACATTAGCTTATTTTTACATAATTATTTGATTGTTTATAATAATTATTATGTACCTAATACAAACCATACCAAAGTTCACATTGAAAATGTTAAAATTAGACATTAGACAGAGGTATTTAAGTATATCTTTTAAAAAGATTTTTCTAAATAAGATACGAAATTGTGATGCACAATGTTCGTATGAGAATTATATTTTAAAAATAAAAAAATATGGAAAGTTTAACACAATAAAAAAGGTACACAATGCCGTTAGAAAGAAAACACAATAAAATACATAAATACAAAATAAGTACCATCAGTAAGTACCTAATACCAAGATGGTATTATACCATCAAAGTAATACCATCTACGCTTGCTGTACCTAGGTATTCCAAATATATGAACAAGCACGATAATAAATCATGAAAATGGTCTCACATGATTAAAGAGTATGAGGGGACCAATCGCGAAGACCGGTGATTTTAAAACACATTAAATTATGTAATTGATCATCGGTCAAATTGGTATGTGAACACAAAAGGACAATTTCGTGAGTGGCCTGCGGTCTTCTACAATTATTGGTATAAATTAGGCGACATATACAATACTTACAGATTCATGAAACACTCCTTAAGGTGTAAACACATGCCAATCGTAAAAATTCGCATTTAAAAAAAAAATATGTTACATGAAACTGTCAACGCAATTGGTTTGAAAAAAATATATGTTATACTTAAACATGTGAAGAACAAATTATATTGTTTAGAATTTCAATCGAAGTAGCTGGAACCCCACAATAAAAGTTAGAACATAAGAAGAATTTCACTTATATTGAAAATTGTTTCGAAAACGGTTTATTGCGCGCAAATGATTCCTGCACCGAATAATAAGTCAATGTCATTTAAAAAAATGTATTATTTTTTTAATTTTTTTTTAATGTTGTTTTAATGAAAAGTACAAATAACCACAATTGTCAGGCCTGTTGAATTGTTTCCGCCGCCTTGGAACTCTAAATATATGGAGCTACAGTGTCTCAGTGACTGCGTTGAGGAGTGGATTACGTTTGTGTTTTTCGTGCGGAATTAGTTTGATATATATAAACACTCTAAAGGTCATATCGGTGAAGGTCAAATCGTCAATGTCATTGGCCTATGTGAATCCCTTAATAAACAATCCTTGTTTACATTAAATTTATTAAGTTCTTAAATAAAAAGCGTAGTTCTTGCTGTCTTTCTTTGAAGTCGCTTTCCTCGTCTGTCTGTCTGTCTGTCTGTGTATAACCGCAGTCTTTTCCAATTGGTATAAAATATACTTACAGATTCATAAAATGTCATTAATAAACAATCCTTAGTTTCAATTACCTAATTTATTAAGTTTGTTTAAGTAAAAGCACAGAATAAGTAGCAGAAGTAGTAGTAGGTACTACAAGTAGTAGTAAAAGGCATAGTCCTTAAAAAAAATCTGTGCCTTAAAAGCATAGTCCTTAAAAGGCATAGTCCGTTTCTCCGCTAACTTCTTCTAAACTACCCAACTGAATGGAAAGAACGATAAAAGAAAAAATGCATCCGTGCGAAGCGAAATGCTTGTTTAAAACAAAGTCGCTCTCCGCTTCTGTCTGTTTCTCCGCTTAGTCCTTTTAAATATTTCAACAGATTTTGATACGGTTTTCACTAATGGAAACAGTGATAAAAGAGGAAGATTTGTGTGCATATTAATATACAAAAAAAAATCACATCTGTGCAAATCCGGGGTGTGTTGCTAGTAGAATACAAGATTGAATCCATACTAATACCTATTACAAATGTGAGTAAAGTAAGTAAAGTAACTCTGTATGTATGTCTGTTGCTTTTTCACGCCTTAACTGCTCAACCGGTCATCATGAAATTCTGAACCTTTCATCCAAAAATTCCCGAGAGATCAAGCTTTATATTTCTTTAATTTTTAACGCGGGCGAAGTCGCGGTCACCAGCTTGTTTAAAATAAAATTAGGCCCTAAGAGAGATTCTCGACATTGCATTCGGTTGCGTGTTTACGCCTCTTAAGCAGCTTATAATCGGAAGTCAGTTTCAACACCCAATTTTCGCACCTTTTATTGCCAACCGTTCGATAATTTCGTGTAATTAGTGACCAATTTTCAACTGCTCATAGCTTGTTCCAGTCTCACTTTCACATGAAGTGTACACAATGTGCAGACGACAAATATATAAAATACTAGCTGTTGCACGCTACTTAGTCCGCGTAACTTTATAAAATATAGTCTATGTTACTCGCTGATAGTGTAGCTTTCTATAGGTGAAAGAATTTTTAAAATATGTCTAGTAAGTAGTTTTTGAGTTTATTCATTATAAACATACAAATCTTCTCTCTTTATAATATTATAATGAAACAGAAAATAAAAAAAGTTTTAGACAAGTTTGTATTATACAATACTAGCGACCAGCTCCCTGTTTCGCATTGATGCAATTTTGCACGACAGCGATTGGTCGCATCAGCGAATAACGACTCGCGTTTTCTCCTCACGATAACTCCTGAGATATTCATTTAAACTGTATGGTGTAAATGGCTATTATAATGTGTATGAAATGTTTAAGGTGACTAACTTATTTCATTTGATAATTATTAATAGTGTATCCGTCTAAGTAGCTTTTCCAAACATCCATTATATGTGATCATATATTTAGAAGTTAAAATGGTTATTGTAAGCTATCCTTAATAGATGGATATATGCATCGCAGACATCGTCGACGGACTGAGAGCGGAGCGACTTTGTTTTAAACCTTTTAAACGACTTGTAAAGATAATGACTATGTAAGAGTTCTGTAAGGGAGTGGCCAAGCGCCCTACAGTCAAATCGGCACACCTGTTCCCTAATGCCTCGAAGTTATTGCAACGCTATAATATAGTGTGTGGAAGGCTTTTTAATATCGACATCAATTCGCAAATGTCAATTATTGCCTGTCCGGTCGGTGGCTAATCGATACTTCACAACACCTGATGAAGACATTAACTAGCAAATTAACTTATAATGAACATAAAACCTCGTTCTAATTGCATCTATATTAGGTATATTAAATCTTCATTTGACAATCTGACACAATGCCACCTGCATTGTGTCAGATTGTTTGGGTGGCAAGTCTTGGGACAAGATTTGTCCTTACCCGCTCTCGTCAGGAAAATGATTGAACGTCTTGACGGCTGGAACGACGTCAAGACGTTTTGTGAAGCGGCCCTAGAGCGGCCCTGAGTGGAAAAGAGGCCAATGAGCCAATTAGGGCCGGCGAGGCGGATCTCCAGGCTGATCCACTCAGGCGTCGAAAAGCCGGCCAATATGCCCGGCTCACGTCGCGTGACAACCTCAGGGCGTCAGAAGGGGACATGTCTGACGCCCTGAAACACCCAACAAGGACGCGTGGCGGATCACGGCATTCCAGTGGGCCGCCACATATAAAGTGAGGCAAAGCCATCGCCCTGAGCTGGGTTCGAAGAGTACGAGAATAAGGCCTCGTCTGTCATCTCGGACTCACACATCACCGCTGATGGTCGAATCAACCCCTGGTTTAGTTGGTATTCCCGGTGATAAGTCACTTCACCGGGCGAGTCCCACACTCCCCTTCGTCGACGAGGGATAGTGCGTAAATGTCATTTCCCCTCCTCAAAAAAAAGGTCACAATGCGTTTGAAGACATTAACAACCTGTCTTTCATAAGCATTGGTCTTCTTAAAATACTTCTGTAAATTGCTAGAATTTCTATTCTAAGTATTTTTTATATCTAGATACTATTATTATAAAAATTTGATTGTTTGTTTGTTTGAATTGAATAGCTTCCGAAACTACTACACCGATTTGAAAAATTCTTTCACTGTTGGGAAGTTACATTATCGCGAATAACGTAGGCTATATTTTATAAAGTTACGCATACGAAGTCGCGTGCAACAGCTAGGTATAGTAGGTATATAAAGATCATCAGATAGGCTGACTAGAAAAATCTCAAAGAATCCTTTTGATACAATAAAATAAAATAAGTAACAACATCATAATGAAAAAAATACAAGTTGTTTTGGCATTTCATAAACGCAGTAAGTAATTACTAATTTTCCTGAAACCTTTTACGTCTTTTCTTTTAACCCAATTTAACTTTTTTTTTAAACTAACTATCTTAAATCTGTGCGATTATTTACCATGACTAACAAATTACAACTCTATGCTTTTGTTTTAAGGCGTGTAAAGAAATAGGAAGCGCTATGCGTTTAGTACAGTCAGGGACATAAATCCATCAAGTGCAAAATGATTGTTAGCAAGTCCAATAAATGTTAAAACTTTTTCAAACGGAACATATAAAAATGTTTATTTCCCATCGCCAAATTGAAACGGACCTTCGTAATTGGACCATTGATGAAAGATTAGGTAAATCATCAACAACCGAAATATAGGCGAACAGATCTTAAAACGTAAAAAAAATGGTGTCATTCTTTGTAAAGTATTTATTCAAAGAATTAGTTTCACTAGTCCTATAAATAATATTCATGAAATTAAATTAGTTTTCTTCTAAATTAAATTATTTAAAAAAAATGGGATATGTCTGTGTAGTTGGCCGTGAATATACCTATGTAAGTTTCGAGTAATACCTACTTTCTTTGATTGTGTATTATGTATATATATCCAACGAATCCGAATATGGGTACCATATATAAAAAAAAATCGTTGATCCTTTAACTATTTAGTGGTGTAATTAAATTTTAGTTTAGATGTGATGATAGATATGTAGCTACAGCATCAAACTGTATCCCTCTTATTTGTTATCCTACCTATACCTATCTATACCTACCTATTCACTTCACGTTTTTTTAACATTACAAATCAAAGAAAACAAAACAAGATCACTATTTTGAAGTCAAAAATAAAAACTACTATATTAGGTACCAAATACTCAACAAAAAAAAACTAGCTTAAAAAAAATTAAAAAAACTCAAAAACTAGCTGGCGGTGGATGTTCGGCTTGAAAAAGGATCAACTTAACTACATTTAATTTTTTCAACACATATCAACTGTAAAATAAATTTTAATAAGAGTTTCAATATTTCCTATTGAGATTTTTCGCATTATTTCCCCAAAATGCGAGTTTACGTGAAATTGTGAGTTTAGCTGCATTACGTGGAAACGGTTTAAGAGATCAGTAACACTTTTGTCGTTGACTGTACATGTATTCTTATGAATAATATCCCACGTTGTTGAAACACCGTGACGGACGCGCTAGTTGAAATTATTGCATGAAACTTTAAATACTATTTAACTATGTTTGTTGCCTTGTTCTAAAACTTGATAATCATCTTTGAAATAAATAAGTACCTAGACAGAACGACTTTGTATAGGAAAGGGAAGACCAACAGAGTTAACTGTTGAACCTTATAGGTTTTAGAGTATGTGATAGTTCTTTTGTATTATTATCGATATTTAGATTCGCTCTTGGCCAGCATCTAGCCGTGCATCAAATACGAGGCCTATACGTGACACTCCATGTGACTAACTCGACCTTTTAAATTATTTTAATTATATTAGATATTTGGAAATTTCTTAAAACATTTATCAATATAAGTAGGTACAACCGGTACAATATTTTGTTTAATTTTCTAACAGTTATGTGGATTTTTTTCCACTTATCCAGTAGGTATGGAACGACATATAAATTTGCATGGCTATAAATACTACAATAATTTTATTAGATATTAACCTGACTTATATTAAGAGCGAGGAAGTAAGTCTAAGAATTTAAAAAAAAACTTCTACCTATCTACTTTTAGATTTTCCTCTCTTTAAACATTTTTTTTTTAATTTGCTCTAAATCCCATGAATGTGTTGCTAAGCGCAAAACTCCACAAAGGCTAGCCCAATCAAGGCATTGATTTCAAAAAAATTATATATATAAAATATATATAATATCATAACCTTTATCTTTTACATAGTCTAATCGAAAGTCTAATTCGCAAAAAAAAATCCGTGAGAGGGTCGCTAGTTAGCACATAGTAAAGTACAAGTAAAGTATGTATTCAAACTAGATAAAATAATAAATGTTAAGTGTTATTATAAATAAACTAGATAATTTAAAAGATCGACCTCTATTTTTATAAATCTTTGACTAATTCTTAAGATTCTTCTATTATATAAGTAGGTATCTACCTAATCTTTAAATTAATTTAGAATTAAGATCTTATAAATTTAAGATTATTTAAAACTCAAGCAGCGTTGATGTCTTTTGTACTTGCCTAACGTTAAAAAATATACACGATAAAAATAATTTTTAAAAATATTTTGTAGTTACTTAAATTAATTTATTTCATTATACATTTCAATATAATATTTTGTTTGTATTAGGTAACATCTTACCTTTTTTTTAAATAAGCTCTATTCGTATTCAAAGCAATCTTACAAATTTCTTATAAATAGGTAGGTACGTAGATTAGATAGGTAGATATATTTAAATTGATGTGTATTTAAAAATAATTAATAAAAATTTTACTTAGGTAGATATTAGGTACTAAAACAAACTCGAAACTCACCTTATAAAAAAATGAGGCCTTTAAAAGTTTTTTTAGAACCTTCAAAAAATTGCACACTTCTTAAACTGTCAACTCACAAAAAAAAATTCATTTAAAAAATAATGTGTACCTTTTTTGTACAACGAACTAAAAACACAAACACAAAATCGTAGTTCGATATGAGATTTTTAACGCGCGCGTACCGTTTCGCGTTTCGGCGTAAGCTCAACGCAGAACGTGAATCGCTTGTAACGGGAACGGACCGTGTCGGCTCGCGACGACCGGCCCCGCCTACTTCACAACGGAACGGTGGGGACGATACACCTCTTAGCTTCTTCACACTTCGTACCTACTAGAACAACAATTTTAAATTGACCCGCCTCGCCTCCCCACGCCGCCTAGAACCGCTTTCATCTCTATGGGACTCCCTAATAACGGAGGGTTCATTCATTATTGGTTATCTAATAAGACATTGTACCTCGGCATCATTGAAAAGTGAACTCTATGCTGACGTGATAAAGGGGATAATAAACGCATAAGTTAACATTGCAAGGATGTCTCTGGTATTTCGCGGGGCGGGCAGACAGATAAATAGATTAATGTATATGTGAGTATATATAAAATTATAAGTATAAACAAGTTGAAGATTTTGTAACGGATTTAGAGGGAAGCATTTTTGAAAGATGCTTATTGAAGGAACTTTCATAATAATAATAAAGAAATACTTAGGTATATTAAAATTAGGTTTTATCCGCGACTTATCCGCTTCTTACGGGAATAGTATACCTACCTACTTTATACGGGAATAGTAGGTATCTGGATTAATTAGGTAGGACATCAGTAAGGTACCCCGTGTCCTTTTCTGTGCAACTGACAAGGTTGGATAGTTAAGGCTTGAAATTTTAACAAATAGGTAAACATACAAACTCACTTTCGCATTTTTATATGTTAAAATAAAATGCGTTTAGGAGTTAAAACATTTATTGAATCTTTATTGCTCATAAAAACTAAAGGAGTTATTAGCACGCAAAGCCTATTATGCTCTGGATGATTTTTTTAAAGATACGCTCTAAAATAGTGTTCTGATGCATTTTCAATTGTAAATTGACTTATGATTTAATTTAATAATAATTAATGTAAGACATTTATATAATAATTTGACTTGTAATATTATTGTAGTATTGCACACCAAATGTGGTAATATATGGTGGGACATTGATTTATACCTATTGACATCTGTTTCTACACCCATGTATGCAAATAAATGATTTGATTTGATTTGATATATTTTATGATTTTTTTAAAATTTTTAGTTGATCCCTCGGGAACAGTCTTTATTCTACTTACTTAAAAATGTAGGTAGGTACCCTATGTCCTTTTTTTCTGTACCCTATATATTTTGGATGGGACTAAATATGTCATATAACAAAATTAATAAGTGAATATATATATATATTTTTGCAGCATCGGTGGCAGCGCACTTGCAGCCACAGATTCTACAAGAATATCTTGCAGCATTCGCTGTTGTTTTGCTTGTAAATATATTATAATTCAACCTACATTATTATTATTCTTTATATTTCCATTTATCTCGTCTCCCCCTCCAAAAGCCAAAATGAGGGGGAGACGGTGTTACCCCCGACAGAAGCACAGTCGATCGGGGTTTAGGACGACAACGACAGAAACCGACGCACGATCCTGGCTGTATCGAGCAGCACCGCTTTCTGCATTTGGGCCGGGAGGGAACCGCCACGGAATCCCAACCGCTTCAGATTGTCACTGAGGCTGGTTGGGATCAAACCATTGACGGACAGAACAACTGGGATGATTTCAGCGGAGGCCACAGCCCACATGTCGACAATCTCGTGGGCCAAGTCGAGGTACTTCCTCTTCTTCTCAGTTTCAGCCCTCACGAGACCATCGTCATGCGGGATAGTGACATCCACCAAAAACACCCGCGACTGCTCCCGGTCCATCAACACAATATCAGGTCTATTCGCTAGAACAGTCCTGTCTGTGATGATGGGCCGGTCCCAGTAGAGCTTGGCACGGCCGTTCTCAAGAACTGGCTCTGGCGAGTACCGATAATAAGGCATCCTCTGCTCAAGGAAGCCGTATTTCAGAGCGAGCTCCTGATGCAGGATCCTGGCTGCTTGGTTGTGCCTGTGCAGATACTCAGTGTTGGCAAGCGCCGAACAACCGGAGGTGACATGTCGGAGAGTCTCTCCGGGATGGCGACAGGCTCGACATATGTCCTCTGTGCCATCCTTTATGATGTACCTCCGATAATTCCGCGTCTTGACCACCTGATCTTGTATCGCACAGACAAAACCCTCGGTCTCTCCGAAGAGATCACCGAAGCGCAGCCAGTGCACGGAGGCTTTACGGTCAATATGAGGCTCATGAAGAGCCTTGTAAAACCGCCCGTGCAGCTCTTTCTCCTTCCATACGGCCTCCCTGGCAGAGGCGCTCATTACCACCGGATCCCGCCATTGCTGATCAGACAGAGATAGAGGGGTGAGTCCGTTGTCACATTCTACGATCGCCCTACGGAGCCCGCCACCCGAATCAGTCAGGAAAAAATGTCTAAGGTTGCACATCTCGCGGTTGTGCATGGTCTTGGCACTTAATAAGCCTCGACCACCACACTTCCGCGGGATGTACATCCTTTCAACCGATGATTTCGGGTGACGCACTCTGTGAGCGATCATAGTTGTGCGGACCCTTCTGTCCAGAGCGTCAAGCTCTGTCTGAGACCATCTGAGCACGCCGAACGTATAAAGGAGAACGGGCATGACCCAGCCGTTAAAAGCTCGGATCTTGTTACCCCCGGACAAATAGCTCCTAAGAACTTTTGTCAGGCGCTCCCAAAATTCCTCGCGAACCGACTGTTTCACAACCGTCTCCCTCACACCCAATGATTCCGACATGCCCAGATATCGGTACGATTCAGTCCCGGAGAGTGACCTCATCTGCCCCGGGCCAACTTCGACACTTGTCGAACGAATAACCCGACCCCTCTCCACATGGATTACCGCGCATTTGTCGAGCCCGAACTCCATCCTGATAGATCTGCTGAAATTTTCAGTTAATTTCAGCAGCTCCTCCAGACGATGAGCGTTCGGGGCGAACAACTTGAGATCGTCCATGTAAAGAAGGTGTGACATCTGATGGCCTCCCCTCCGAAACTGAAATCCCATCGCCGAATCCTCTAAGACAGTACTCAGAGGATTCAACGCCAGGCAAAACCAAAGTGGACTCAGACAATCACCCTGGAAAATACCCCTACAGATCCTTATCCGATCAGCCGCATCCGTTATCCGCTCACCGGAAAGACTAAGCATCGTACTCCATTGCCCCATACATGTCCCAAGAAAGTGTCGAGCTGTACCATCCACTTTATACAACTCGAGGACCCTCAAAAGCCACGTATGGGGAACCGAGTCAAACGCTTTTTTATAGTCAATCCAGGCAGCGGAGAAGTTTCGACGGTTGCGTTTAACCAGTCTGCAAACAGCCGTGTCAATGAGAAGCAGCTCCTTGCTACCGCGACTACCGCCCTTACATCCATTCTGAGCCTCCGATAAGATGTTGTTATCGGTCACGTGACGATAAATTTTTGAGCTCAGAATGGATGTGAGTGTTTTGTATATTGTACAAAGACACGTTATTGGGCGGTATTTAGATGGATCTGCGGTAGCACTGTCTTTAGGAGCTAAATGAGTGACCCCTGTAGTTAAGAAGTTTGGGAGTGCCCCGTTTTCAAGAGCCTCTTGAAATTGAGCAGCGAGAGTGGCATGGCTGCGCCAGAACCCCTTCAACCAGTAGCCGTGCAGCCCGTCCGGTCCCGGACTTTTCCAGTTCGGAGCCCTACGGACCGCAGCTACCACATCATCTTCAGTTATTGTAATGGGGCTCATCGGCGTGATTATAGCACATGCCTCTTCCACTGCCCTCATCCAAGGGCCCTCTTCGTGAGCAACTGGTTCCGACCACAGGTTTCGCCAGAAGGCAACAGTTTCAGTCTGATTAGGTCTGGGACCAGTCACCCTACTATCGGGACGCTCTAAGTTTTTATAAAACTTCTTCTGGTCACTCATGAAGAGGCGATTTTGACGGTACCTCTTCACCCTTTCCGAGTACCGCCGTATACGCTTACCCCAAGCAGCGATCTTTTGCTTCAGGTCATCGATGCGCTCCGTGAGTTTTCGGTGCGTATCCGGGTGAGAAAGATCCATTCTCTCACCCGAAAAGGCCTCCCTCACGAAGCGCATTACTCTAGGTCTGGTGTTACCCGACCTGAAGCTGGTCAGTTTGCCGATGAGGACTCGGGCCGCAGTGATACGGCTTTCGATCCTTCTCCGCCAGGCCGGCACCCCATTGTATTGGGTGGCACGACCCGGCAAACGTGCATTGGCGCCCACTATTCGGCAAACAGCTATAGCCGCGCCAAATAGGACCGAATCCGTATCAGAGAGGCCCGCGCTGCCCTCCAAGTAAGAGGGCAGCATGTTGTTTATGGCCCCAACGACATCCCGAACATTGACGCTAAGAGGTACTCGGGGTAAGCGTGGTCTCAGTTCAAAAGGAGTTTGGCGGTACTCCAAAATCGCCTCTCCCAGTATGCTTCTCATACGCTCTATTTCCTGGGCGGTTATTCCTTCACCGTCACCCTGCATATGATGCGGTCGATCACTGGTCTCCGCATCACTACGCGGCCGCACGAGGACGTCCGCGCGATCGCGCAACGGTGCGGAGGCCCCCACAACAGATGCAGCATTCGGGTCAGGAACAACCTCTAGTCTTAGTTGCTCGAGTTCGGTAGCGCTAAAAAGTCCTGAGCGCTGTATGTACCGAACCCTGTCCGACAGGTTCTGTTCCGTGACGGTCACCCCCGGCTCCAACTGCTGAAACTCGCGATGCATGCGTGCTCGATAGCCCGTCCCGCCAGCTTCGCCCATTGTCGCCCTATAAAAGGCGCGCATGGCGTTACTGTTCATCATATTGGTCCACGCCATGCGCCTTCTTTGACCACCAGCAGCGGATGCCGAATTCTGAGCCAAGGAAGGCTCTATCGGCACCAAGCCGTCTGGTGGTGATGATGAATTCGAGGGCAGGCTAGGTGGACTGCCCACACCTCTCAACACACTGGCTCGCCCTCTGCCACGTCCAGTGCCAGTGTTTGTCCTGGACGTGCCCCGGCGACCCCCGGGTAGCGACCCTATACGTGCTTCATTGTTATTCATCACCATGTTTTTGGGCTGTATACATCGGGGGGCGCCCATTTCCCCGATGGGACCGTTTGAAACTGTCTAGTTGGAAACCCACAGACACGGTTCCAACATCTGTGAGCGGAGGAGTCCCTAACCCTAGGACGAGTAAGGTTGACTAATTGCAACGGTGAGGCAGCTATGTCACATTAGTTGCCTCACCGTTGGGCGATGGGGTCGTCACATCCCTACGCCCTTTTACATCCCTACGCCCTTTTATTATTCTCATTATTATTATTTTTATTATTATTTTGTATATTATGTAAATAGGTAATATGGATGTTATATCTGAATTAAATGATTATTATTATTATTATTATTATATCCCTGACAACGTGCATGTGAAACTTTCACATTTATAAATTAATTAGGATTAGGTACCTACTTAGTTAAGATAGGTAGATAGGTATGTCTATTAGTATCTAGGTACTTACCTAATTATATGCTTAGGTATACAATGGGAGCTGCTTATTAAATTTGAAGCTTATTATTTATCTATTTCCTACTTGCTTATTTGCTTATTGAAAAGAAGTCGCGGACATTAGCTAGTTGTTATATATGACATAATATGTAATACAGTCAAATACGTACTAGGTAGTCCTTCGTCCGTGGAGGCAGTAACCAACCCATTCACGCAGAACTTCCCTGAAGACTGTAAAACAGCAATTTTATAAAAGTTGGGCGGACGAAGTCGCGTGTAACGACTAGGTAGGTACCTACAGTATTTTATAAAAGTTTTTTTTTTGATGATTTTAATGCTCAAACATTAATTATTATTTTATGAATTGAAATATTTGTTTTATACGGCAGTAAACCAAAGGATTTTATCATTTTTTTTAAAAGCGTTATTGCTACAATTTTCATACGTGTCGATTAAAAACAATAAGTCATTAAGTTAATTTTTGGACGTAATTTGAAGGCGCAGGAAAGATGTTAAAATGGCAGTAATAATATTTTTTCGTCATATTTGCCGTGTAATTGCCATGTAGAGACGGAAGGCAGATGTGTGTGACTTTTTTTTCAAATTTAACGTTGCCACTACAAGAAATATAATGACCGCGTAAACTGTGAACTTGATTAATTTTATTTAATAGATACTAGCTGTTGCACGCGACTTCGTCCGCATAACTTTATAAAATATAGCCTATGTTACTCGCTGATAATGTAGCTTTCTATAGGTGAAAAAATTTTCAAAATCGGCCCAGTAGTTTTTGAGTATATTCATTACAAACAAAAATACAAATCTTCTCACTTGATAATATTAAATATCCTAGATAGGTAAACTCGACAAATAAAGTGCTTTATCGCCCTAAGATTGAACATTCTTTGTATGTTATAGAATGATAAGGTCTGTTTTCCTTTGAAAATTCAAAGAGACAATTTCTATTGCTATCTTTATTAGCGATGACAAATTATGTCAATCAGTAATCAATAGCTTATTTCAAATGTAAGCCTTAGCGTATTTTGAAATGAATGGAATTTGTAATCGAAACTGATAAAGCACTTTTCTTGTCTGCTTTACATACCCACTCTTATCACATTTTTGACGTGTTAAAGTTTTTTATTATTATTAAGCATGGGTTTGCTCATGGCCAGCATCTAGCCGTGTAGTAAAGATGAGGCATATAATGGAGCGAGCTCACCCAGAAGATGCCTATTTACTCCAACTTTGAAAAGATTTGGCCTAGGTATATGTAATTTGATTTGATGCACTTCCGTAAGCAGTGTTCTGTGTTGCACAATATTTAGGTACCTATAGGTCAAAGACACGTGTGATGATTTCATAAATTTTACATTATCATTTAAGTTATGATATTCTTGGTTATAATTAGTGGGATAATTAGTATGACTTCTTTGGTTGGTAATAGGATTTTATTTGAAAATATTGTGATTGAATTGAATTTCTTTGGTTGATGATACCTAGGTATCTCTAATTTTGATACCTGCGGTTTTCACTAATGGAAGCACTAATAAACGAGGAGGTTTGTGTATTTTTACAGAAAGAAATTAATGCTTCCGCGCAAAGCCGGAAGCAGGTAGCTAGTTACTTATATAGGCATAATATAATCAAAAAATGCTCAAACATATTTTTTACCGTCTCGTCTAAATCAACCAATGACACTATTTGAATTTAGACTTTAAAACAGTCCTAAGTTCACAGTTTTAGTGGCTACGATGCGCAATGTCCAGTAATACCCCTATAATTTGAGGGTGCCCACTCGGGTGCAAATGCTGATTGTTCCCGAGATAGAGCCTCAATGACAGACAGGCAAACACTTCTATATTTCGGACACTTTCAGTTATAATTGATGGGTGCTTTTACTTTTTTAACCTGTTTTAATAAATAACTTATGCAATGTAGATAACCCAAATTGGTCGAATGTTTAGGTGCAAAAACAGCTAAAGAAAAAAGCACATGTGCTGTTGTTTCATTGTCTCCTTTGTGCTATTCAGCTTCAGTGTTCAGCTTGGAGCGTCAGCTTGTCTGTCGACTTCAAGATAAAAAAACTTTAGTTGAATAAAATGACAAAAAATCCCAATCCTCTAAGTAGATATTTTGAGGTTATTTTTATTTTCAGTGTTTTTATGTTCACAGTTATTTTTATGTTCATAGTTAACCAGAATTTGGTGCGGATTCTAGGCTAAGTAAGTAGATAAAGACCTAATACCTAGGTATAACATTGTTTCTTTCTAGAAGAGAATTAATTGTCAGGAATAATAATAAGTGCATATAGATAGAATGTAGGCACTAAGGTACCATGAAATGCATGAAATTAGCTAATAATATAAACCAACACATACCTACTTACTTACTAAGGTTTTAACAAAATAAATTGTGGCTTTAAAATTTTTATATGAAGCTCTAAAGAGAGAGGGAATATCTTTATTCCATTGAGAGCGAAAGAGATAGATATAGATCCACGTGACGGCCTTTTACGGTAGGCGTGACCAAATAGATAACTCCTAACGTCAGAGCTTATTCTGATATGCATCAGAAGTTCAGAAGCTTTTTTATTTTCAATTGAAACTTTTGAGATTATTATTGAAATTGTGTTTTTTTTTAAATGAGTAAAAAACTTCTGAGTAGTATTTAAATGAGTAGTTTTAGTCGACAACAGTACCTAACTGTAGCCTGCATTCAAAATGTTATTACCTAGGTAGCCTAAAGCCTTCCTCGATAAATGGACTATCCAACACAAAAAGTTTTTTTTAATTCGAAAATTAAAGATTAACGCGTTCAACCAAACAAACAAACTCTTCAGCTTTACCTATATAATTATTATTACCTATATTATACTTAGTAACCTACCTATAGGTATATTATCTATTAATTTTGATAAATAAAATAATTTTAAAATTAATTGGAATAGAACAACAATTGATATTACCTACTTTTCTTACTTTGTTAGTAAAACTGTATTTTAAAAATTACTGTACCTATGTAGAAATCACTGTAATATAGGTTTTCTAAAATTTGAAAGAGAAATGTTTTAAGAATTTTATTCAAAAATTTGTTTATAAATAACTTTATTCTTACGTGAAACTATTAATCCAAAACAAGATCCAAAATTAGAACAAGAATAAAACAAAGATAATTATATTTGTTTTTATTCTTACTTTTATTCTCCGTTTACCTATATTACACCTACACTACACATTAGAATTATACACTGTTCAGTGGAGCCTGAAATACCTACCCCTTGCAATATTTTTTTCAGTGGTAGGTAGGTACCTAAATTGAGTCTTTATTTTTTTATATTATATGACTCTTTATGCAAATTCTTAAAACAAGCTATGATAATAATATAGGTATTTCTCGTAATCTTGCATTAATTTTATTCTTCGTTCATACACATCAGCAGTGGGGCCTTATTTATAAATAAACCCTTAATAAACCCTTGAAATATTTTCCAGTGGTAGTTAAAGGTCCTACCACTGGAAAATATTTCAAGAGTCTTATTACTGTTTATGAAAGACAACATTGTTGACTGTGAATTATAATTATTGGTAACATTCGTTATGCTAAAACACAAAAACTCTTAGTAAGTATGTTGATAATGTATTTGTAATTTATTCTTGTTGTCTGTAAGCATTATTTACGCTCGTCATACGCTCCTTATTTTGCAAGCCCCTTGCTAAACTCATACATGCATTTTTAGGGTTCCGTAATCTATAAAACCTAATGATTTCATAGTTTGGTTATCTGTAGGTACCTACAACAATATGGAGGTCTGTATCTTGATTTTTTTTTCACACATTCCACACAGCACCATCTAGTTCCACACTAAGCAACTTAATGCTTGTAAGTATTATGGATACAAGACAGTTGATATACTACATACTATACTTTTTTTGTTGTAAATAGGTACATACATATTATAAATACAAAACATCCATGACTCAAGTACAAAGGTAAATGTTAAAACATAAAGATTTGCCACTAGCGGGATTCGAACCCGCGACCGCATGGTTAACAGCTAGGGCTACTAGCCACTAGACCAAACGTGTCTTCAAATTGACTACCAAGTGTGCTTTTTTAAAGTTGGGAAATCCTCTTGGATAACCGGCAGTATAAGGGACACTGCAGGGTTATTCCATATTCGTATCGGCTAAAACCCAACGTCTTTCTAGACGCGGGTACATTATGACACGACATCGGTGCCATCAACTACTATCTACGTCCTGCATATTTAATAACCAGCTGGTGTTCGTGACTTCGTTCGCGTGGAATGGTTATTTGGTAATCATTTGGTATCTCGAACGGTTTTCGCATAGCACGCAACGG
Organism: Synanthedon tipuliformis; assembly: GCA_947623395.1. Taxonomy (NCBI): domain Eukaryota; kingdom Metazoa; phylum Arthropoda; class Insecta; order Lepidoptera; family Sesiidae; genus Synanthedon; species Synanthedon tipuliformis. The sequence goes on along the minus strand of OX392431.1, from coordinate 3,245,749 downwards.
AAGCCCTCAAAGATGAATAATTTTCCCAGTTTTTTTCCACATTTTCGACTGTTTCTTCGCTCCTATTAGTCGCAACGTGATGTTATATAGCCTAAAGCCTTCCTCGATAAATGGTCTATCAAACACAAAAAGAATTTTTCAATTCGAACCAATAGTTCCTGAGATTAGCGCGTTCAAACAAACATACAAACAAACAAACTTCAGCTTTATAATATTGAATTTTATTTAGGTATACCTAGAGTAACTCTAGGTTAAATAAAATAAAATAAAACTCCTCGAAGGACATGAAATTACCTAACTACGGAATCCTTAATTAATTTAAAAAAATCATTCAATAGTTATACCTATGCATTAAAAGTGAAATTTTAACGAACACATTGAATTATATTATGAGATAAAATCGCCACGCATTATTACGTTCACTAACTGGAGCTAAAATTAAATAATTATAACATCTATAAATGGTATATCAAGGTACGCAGAGTAGTCTGCAAAAAGTTTGATGTCGAGAGATGATCTGTCAACCGCGCTTCACCTGTCACTTTGACATTCGTATAATTTTAATTTGTCCAGTTTTTAGATTCTCAACAACCATTCTCGATTCTCGATACACAACTTAGACCCATGACTTTTGAACAGTTTAATTTATTAAAAAAAATATATTAAAATATATATTAAAAAAACTTCTTTTTTGTAACTGTAATGTAACCGTATTTTTACTGATTACTTATCTGTTGGGCGCTTTGACTCAGTAGTCGCGGGTTCGATTCCCGGCAGATTTAACTTTGAAAATGAACGTCACCGCGAGTTATTCTGTTTATATTTTACCTATCGTTTCGTTTGTCAACTCGCGGAGGCGCACAATAGCACAATAGAGCGCACAATAGAGCGCACACAATTGAGCACAAAAATTAAATAAATATTAAAGTGGAAAATATACTTTAATTGATTTTAAATAAATAAATAAAGATTGTGTTACCTCACTGAACTGCTTTTCAATTGAGGTATAGTTTTTTTTTTATTATCCCTCTGCAACAGTAGGACTTTTTTTGGATGAATGGTAGGTACTCTATATCCTTTCCTGTTTATTATGATCGGTTGAGTAGTTAAGGCGTGAAAAGGTAACAGACAGACAGAGTTACGTTCACATTTTTTAATACTAGCTGGTGCCCGCGACTTTGTCCGCGTTCTGGATGAAAGGTACCCTATGTCCTTTCTGGTGTCCCAGACAACGTGTATGCAAAATTTCATGGTGATCGGTTCAGTAGTTTTTGCGTGAAAGAGTTACTTGAAACATCCATACATACATCCATACAAACATTAGCGTTTATAATATTTGTACGGATTTTTTAATATTAGTAGTTATGGAAGTACTCGTATGTATGTTACTCTCCCCCTAGTCATTTCATTTATTTGATCTGCTTTCTTATTAACAAAATGTTGGTCTGGATTGAAATGTGCAGCCGTCTTGAATTCATAAAACAATAAAAATGAATTTTTAAAGTACACTTTAATTGCAGTGCAACTGAGGTGCAATTCTTTAATATGACAATATATCATTTCATAAATTACAATGTAACACAATAATGTTAAGTGTATACAGCCTATATATGTGATTGTAGCATGAGTACATGAGTAGCATAGTAGCATAGCATATTATAGCAGGACGCAGAAGAAAATAATATTCACATCTATATTATAAGTATAGCATCTATACTTAGGTATATAAAATTCTCGTGTAATTTTGGAGGAGTGATTTTTTTTATTATATTTTATATATTATATAAAAAAAAATCCTAATCTTTTTTCGAATCTTTTTTTATATATGGCAAAACAACGTTTCCCGCGGGTCAGCTAGTTTTTCAATATTTCTTTGGTGCCCATGCTGACAAATTAATATTTTATAGAAATTTGAATTTATCTTGAGCAGTTACTTATGATAAGCTAATCTTATATTTTTTAACCACCGATGCCCGACGAAAAAACGGGATGCTATAAGTTTGACGTGTGTGTGGAATCATCTGCCACACGGTTGGACTTGATTTTGATTAGGTTTTTTTTTGTTTAAAAGCTGACGTGATCGGGATGCGTCTTAGGCATAATTTATGAAGATCTGTTTCGACGTTTGAAGATTATCAGGTCATTTCCAGTTGACAAAGGGTTTTCTCTAACTTCCACCGGATCAATTGATATGAAATTTTGGCATACTGTTACGTCGGTAGTATTTCCACGACATGGTAATCTTGATCTGATGCTGCAGCATATAGTACCTAGGTAGTCTGCACAGTTCCCAACTTCTCAATAACTTACAGCAGATATAGCCTCTTTGAGCTCAATAGAAAGTCGGAGATTAGATTAGGTATACAATATTTAACTATAGCTTATATTTATTATTTTTCCTAAAATATAATATGTAATAAATAATGTGAAAACTGAAAAGTATTGGATTCTAAGTATCACATACATGCAAAAGACGTTACCTTGAGGTCGTTTTAAAATAATATGTCATTAAGAAAATGATTCTCGAAGAAGCCTTATTACTTACAGATTTTTTACGGAAGTGCTCGTGTTAGCCAATTCGTTCCCACAGGCGCACGCGCACCGCATTGTCTCGAATCACAAGATATGTAATTTCAAAAGATCTCCGACTTTATAAGGAAGGGAAGTTGAGATTGTTTGATTTTATTGCACTGCGCCCGAAGACTTGAAGAGTGATTTAAACGTGACAGTATAATTTTAAATTTTTTAACTAGCATTCGCACTTGTTTTGCATGGAAATCCATGCTAATATAAATCCATGCTAATTCAGTTTTGCATGGAAATCCATGCTTATAAATGTGACAGTAACTCTGAACCGAACATCATGAAATTTCGCATACACACAGGTGTTGCAACAGCTGTGCCAACCGGTAGTAGGATTTAGGATAAGGGGTTAGGAAAGGATACGACGAAAAATGAGCTCTGGCATGTAAGGGATTGGTTACTGCCGCCAAATAGAACGCCCTGCCACTACTTGCAAAACCCACACCTGAGCCAACATAGAAAAGTTCATTTCTAAATGCTGCTCTGCTGACTGCCACTACTTCGGCTTCATTTACAAAGTCGACAACCCGCGGGAATCAAACCCCTGAGTCAGTTCGCTAAGACGGTACTACATACATGTCTTCAACCATTCGATCAATTTTATTGCCTCAAAATTATAGACGCCAAAATTTTATTTGAAGCCTAAAGCACCTCGTTAAAAGCTCGAATGTATTTATCGAAATCAGTTGATCACCCGAACGCGTGCTTACAGCAGTGGGTGCGCAGGCGCATACACCTGCGTTCGTCTTGACAAAACAACTATAATTCCAAACTAATTGGCCCCGCAATACCACATGCTTACATATACGAACCCTTTATCAGGGTAAATGCGACCAATTTGTCATTCTTAATTTAATATAAACTTGTGATTAAGTGAATGTTATACATTAATAGCTTGGGGCACAAACGTTTACTGTTGTAAGACTGTATTGGTTGGTAATTTTATCAATCATGTATTTTTAAGGGCTCAACATGTCTATATATGGATGGTTCACTTTGTTATTCATCTATCCGTCTTTGAAGGTGTTAGGACTTGTTTTAAAAGAGATTTGATTTTATTTGCCTAATTGAAGTTAGTATGAAATACAAAGGTCGTCAATATTATAGATGGACAACCCTACCTACACATATAACCCTAATCTTTTCAAGGTTCGAGTGAATAGGCATCTACTGAGTGAGTTCGCTCCATCTTAGGCCTCATCCTTGCCACATGGGTGGTTGTTGGCCAAGAGCTAAACCATCTCTTATAAAAAAAAACTTATTTATTTATAATATTATTTATATTTAGTGAATTTGAAAAAAGAGAAACATACATAAATAAAGGTAATAGTTTTTTTTTATAAGTAGGCAACGGTAGCCAGATCTAGTGTTTATTTAGCTTTAGCCCCCATTCTCATACCTAAGACTATTAGGATACTCGTAGGTGGTAACTTTTAATTGTACCTACTTTGAATATTTCTAAATTTTATTTTTACTGTCACTTTCAAGCACACAATAAATTACAAAAAAATGTTTATGAGTATTTATAGCGAACTAGCTGGTGCCCGCGACTTCGTCCGCGTTCTGGATGAAAGGTTGGCCTATGTCCTTTCTGCTGTCTCGGACAACGTGTATGCAAAATTTCATGGTGATCGGTTCAGTAGTTTTTGCTTGTAAGAGTTACAAACATCCATAGGTACATACATCGATACATCCATACAAACTTTCGCACTTATAATATTAATATAGTACGGACTAGTACGGATAAAGCTTAACCGTGAACTGTGATAGCTGATACAAATCGGTTCAATGGTATAAACACGACAAGGGCGTGCATGGCACGAATAGAATCTTTCAACTGGAAAATCATAAGTTCACACGCGCCTTCTATTGCGTTTGATCAAAATATTCAAACTAAGTATTAGTAAATAGAATGCGTTATGATCATAAGACTTATATTTATTTTTATATTATCAATATTAATAATAAATCTGTAAGTGTAGGTATAAAAAACATTATCGATTGTTATTTAGTAAATATAAATATAACTAAATATAACTACAAACTAATTTACGAATAACTATTATCTAAATAAAATACAATTATTAATTATTAAATGTAAATGAAACTAAACTAAACTAAACTAAAATCTAAAATAAATACGCCTAAAAAATATCTATAAAATAAGTGTAGGTATTGTATGTATGTATGTATGTTTATTGCTATTTATTTATTTATTATATGACAATTAATTAATTATATATACAAACAAATTTATAATTTATAACCTACCTAAAACTAAAAACCTTAAAAAAATATATCTAATATAATACTTAACTAAAATATATTTCCAAAAGTAGTACCTTTAGGCAAGGTTCCTGTATGTATGTTCCTCCATAACTCTTAAACTAATTAACTGATTTTCATGAAACTTGGTAGATAAACATTTAGACGTACCTACGGGACACAGGATAGGCTACTTTTTTCACGCGGGCGAAGTCGCGGGCGCCAGCTAGTTTATTAATATAAAAATACTAGCTGGAGCCTACGACTTTATCCGCTTTGAAAAATTAAAGATATGAACGCCTGACATTCGTTGTATGAGTGGTAAGAGTGCTTGCCTAACGTCTCATGGGTCCCGGGTTTGATTTCCGGCAGAACTTTTCTAAGTTCGCTCTGTTTAGTCAGTAGGTCTTATATCCACTACCATCTCGGGGCTGGAGTCCGACATAACCCACCGGCCAAGGGACAGACCGGTGGGTATCCAATCCATGATGGATTTCTTTTGTAAAAAAATGGCATAGCTGTGTTTAACAGTCAATAAAATTGACTATGGAACCTCACTAACTTCCACAGGTTCGATTGATTTAAAATTTGGTGTATAGTTTTACAACTTTTATTTCGATGGTATTTCCATAACATGGTAACGTTGTCCTGATGCTGCAACATCAAGTAGTCTGCTGGATACCGAACTCCTTAGCAACTTACACGCAGATATAGCGTGTTGTCTTAGCGCAGATATAACGTGTCCTTAGCAAACTTACTGCAGATATAACTTAATGTCCGGGGGTCGGTTATAGCCTGTTAAAATACTTAGCTCCGTTACCATGACAACAAGGTGAGGTAAGCGATAAAATAGCATTGCATTCCCATGAGATTACAAAAATTATTAATGTCCTCACAACAAAGTAAAAAAAAGCACCGGTCGAACCGGCCATCTCACTTTTGGAATATTTATGAGATTATAACGATTTTTGTAAGCAACGATGCGAACTCAATTCTGCTGGAAAAACTCTGTATATGTAAAATTATTACAGACTCAATAGGTCCAGAAATAAATTGAAGTTTTTCTTAAATTTTCTTTTATAAATCGCCTTGATTATAAAATCATGTACCTACAATTTTCAATAGTTTTAGTCGGGCAGTTGGTAATGTATTTGATAAGTAGGTACAGTTTTTTGGTACTAACGGAAAAGAACTATAAACATGTAAGGTTTGTGCATATAATTTGCAGAAATAAATTGCATCCTTGCGAAGCCATGGGCGGATCACTAGTCCATCTTAATACCTATTATAAAGAGAAAATATTTGTATTCAAAAAATACTTTAGGATTTATTCAGCTATGAATAACTTAGGTACGACAAAAACATTTTTACTAAAACTTAAAAAAAAAATTATAACATTTATTTCGTCGTGAATAAAGAAAAAAACCAGTTACTATAGAGAAAGGATCTATCCACCCTCAAACTTTTTCGCATTTATGATATTAATAAGCTAATTGCAATTTAAATTAGTGGATTTGTCTGTATTATATTTTTTGTAAATATATTACAAAAAAACAGGTCCTTTTTAAAAAAAACATCTTTTATTTAATTGTAATAATTGCAATACTTGACTCGCAATTACAACAAGCATTTAGCCGTTAACGCGTATTCTAAAGAAGCAATTAAATTTGTAAATTATCCGTTCGGTTGGCCACCCTGTGTGATTAGTGAATAATTTGTAAGTTGGTAGCACTCGGCGCCGCGGGCTGAAGCATGCGCACGCGACGATCGGCTGTCTTCGACTTGGTAGCGATTATATCATCGATTATTGCCAGATCTGTAACAGATTAAAATAATAGCAATTATTTTCACACAATCGAGCCTTCGCGTGTTAGAGTAGGGTGCACTATTTTGATTCGTTAACTAGGGAACAATTTATTTTGGAATATTTTTAAATTTCTTTAGAATTTTTAAACAATAAATAATACCACTTTAATGTATAAGGAAAATATTTTAAACCCAGATATTGGATCACAATATTGAATCAATAAAATAGGAATTAAGTAGAACAAAAAAGAAAATAGTATATAATGTCTATAATTGCATAAGTAATAGTAATGTTGAATGAAAAATTTGCAATAAGAAAAATTGTTAAAAATCTTCTCTTAATAGGGTTTAATGAGAATCTTGCATGTCAGGTACAAAGGTAAATGTTAACACTAAACATTTGCCCCTAGCGGGATTCGAACCTGCCACCGTTTGGTTAACAGCTAGGGTTACAAGCTTAGCCACTAGACCAAACTGTAGTCAATATCTTGAACAAGTCTTTAGCTTACAGTCTTGTATAAGTAATTTCTCGGTAAAATAAAGATTTTAATTTTTCTTTTTCAACTATCTACCACATGACGTTACAAATGAAGCCAACGACCGCACAAACACTAAAACGTGTGGCCATTACAGAAGGTAAATACTGTGTTTAAGACAAACAGACCAATTTGGTCGGACGCGCGTGAAAACGTCACGCAGAACGTTTGCTACAATCTTTGGCAACTGCCACCGACCACCGAGTAGCAGGACCTTTGTTGCCGCTGACCAAATTGGATCTTACAAACGGTGACCACACTGTTAGGACAGAGATACGGGTCATTAAATTTATTGCTGCTAAGAATCCTATGGGATCCTAGACGTGGGAGCCAAGTGGAGGGAGGGCTAATTTGGTTCTAAGATGAATAAATTACTAGTAAAAAAGTTAGTAGTTTTTCCCTAAATATTGGCTAAATGGAATTTATAATGGTAAAAAAGTAAGCAGCTTTTGTGAACCAAAAGCTTTTGTGATGCTCGGTTGAGAAGTTTAAAATATTATAATTTCAATATGGGTGCGTATTAAAATATATTCAACTAGCTGTTGCACGCTATCTCGTCCGCGCAACTTTATATAATATGGCTTAGGTTACTCGCTGATAATATAGATTTCTATAAGTAAAAGAATTTTTAAAATTGGCCCAGTAGTTTTTAAGTTTATTCATTACAAACATACAAAAATACAAATCTTCTGTCTTTATAATATTAGTATAGATGACTTACTTTTACAGAAGTAACATCCGGACACATAAGCTAAATCTATAGGATCCACAAGGTCAATACAAAAAAGTCTTAGCGGCTCTCGAATAACAAAAAAATAGCCTGAACAACTTTGGACCTTAAAATATTGAGTAGGTACTTCATTGAAACATGACGTAAAAATAGACAAATTATGTCTCCGCTCCCGCTTGATAATACGTGTTGGTCCATTTGGATCCACCATGGATGGCAAATTCGCTTATTAAACGTTATAAGTGCCACAAGTGTGCTGCCTTTCTTAATAGAATAGGATAAGGAATAGGGTAATGGATGTTTTGTATTTATAGTATGTAAGTATTTACAACAAAAAAAAGTAATGTATGTAGTATATCAACTGTCTGGTATCCATAATACAAGCATTAAGTTGCTTACTTTGGAACTAGATGGTGCTGTGTGGAATGTGTGAATATTTATTTATATTTTATTTTTTTATATATTTTTAATGGGCTTTGGCATTCCTTATAGTCACTCATCGAAGCCAACCTACTTACATAAGCACACGTGTGGTTTTTTCACGGTAGTTTTCTATGAAGGGGCAGTAACTACTTATAGCTAACAAACCGGCTGTCCAGTTTATGACTGCGAAACACAATGTTCCCACTAAGAAAAATACTAAAAAGCATAGGTAAGTACTTTTACTTTTTTAAATTCCCAATTTCTTTCTCAGATCAATTCAATCAATTATAAAATTTCCTAAGTCTTAAATCCAATATCGCAGACTACATTATTTACGGAAAATAACCATGGATAATTGCAAATATCCAAATAAATGCAAAAGGTGTGGCTACAGGACTTCTTCTAAATTGGTTCAGTGGAAAGACATTAGGTAGCATGTGTGAAAACAGGACGGATACGCTCGCACGCGATATAATTTTTGGACCAATTCGTGTATTTAATCTGGAGCAACAGGAAACAGAAGGTGTTACTTTATAAATATTATTTGGAAAACTAATTCCACATGATTTTTATTTTAATCGTACTATCATTTTTTTGTTCCAATACCCAATAACCAAAATGGTTTTTAAACATTCTCGCTATCGCTATCCATAGGCTGATAGAAGTTTCGATGTCATTCTACTGTAGTTTTAAATTTTTAACCGCAAATTTAATGAATTTGTAATTTAATTAAACTTGACAATTAAGACTATTAGCTTTAACAATAATCATGCTGTTTTGTGATTAAGTCCAAATCCATTTTGATTATAGAAGGCTTTGCAATAAGCACTATCGCTAATCTTTTCTACATAGTATTACCTATAATATCTGTGTCACATTTATTGATAAATTGCTTATTGGTGGATAGGTACTATTGGCGACACTATAGTAGCAGGATCTTCTGGATCACACTGATACTCAAAAGAAAGTAGGGTTCTGACTTTTTCGGGTTTAAGTTTTGATTTATAAAACTGTCTCCCATTAGAACTGCATATAATCACGTGTGACTATCTACGCAACGGAACTCCAAACATTTAGTTTTTTTTAGTTATCGCCAACTACCCTGCTACTAAGTTCATAATGTTTGAATTCCACATTCGCTATTAGTTCCGCCATATAAGGTACAACGAATAAATGCATTTACCGCTTATTAAAACACTTCAAATTGCACAACCAAAACCATCAGCCACGGGGCTCACTTACAATACACGACTCAAGAACGCAAAAGGGTCAACTTATTTTCTACCAACTACCACGTCGTTTTTGACATTCTTTTTTTGAATTCCGCGCTACCTTTAGCAGACTTGAAGACAGCAGGTGGCTACCGTAGCCTAGTTGTTTTCACAAGCAACGGTTACTGCTACAGGATTTCTTAAGCGCTGCCGAATTTAATGAGACCTGGTTTAAAGGTACTGGCAGGATACACTGCATCGTAGTCATTTGGCCGTATCGTGACAGCCCAGAAGACAACCGTGAAACAACAACATGTGTGCTGTTGGGTGAGTGAGTAAGGGGTATCAGAGCCAATTACCCCCTATACCTTTCTAATCCCTTATTCTTAATCCATAGTGGCTCGGCTCCGATTAAGATCACCGGCGCCTATGACGTTGGTTGTGACGATGGTATGTTTACCATCAAAGGGACCGTCAGTCTATCTGTCGACCTTAACTTAAAAAAGTGTCTGCCTTATTCACTCGCCGAAACACATAATACGTAATCTTCTGTAGAGGGGGTGGACACTCCAGCCAGTGAGGAACGCGGATTGCCTAAGGTCTCAGGTTTTCCCGAAGGAACATCGTAATTTAGTCCAGTAACGCAACGAGCAGATGCGACAGTCTCTGAAAGTAGATATGTGACCCGTCGTGCAGTTATAACTTACTTTTTATAAAGAGAGAGTGGAAGTCATCGCCTATTTGGGTCATGTATTGTGAAGTGAAAGATACCGGCTGCTGCATACAATAATGAAGAGGAAGGTAGAAGAAAAGTATAAAGATGGAAGAAGAAGGTTGTCTTAGATGCGTACATCAGAGACTGAACGGATATTAAAACAGTGGAGAAATCATTTCGAGGATCATTAATAAAGAGACAACTGATTCATATATAAAGGAGGCAAGGGAATCCACACAAAAGACCCGAAATAAAAGAGTGTTGCCAATCATTTATTTATAGCTCCTTTGAAGAACTGTTGGTCGTGAGGTGTAAAGAGCTCAATATAAATCTCCAGAGTCACACTTGACACCACGTTCCTTTCTCAATCGTACATCGTTCGGCTTTTTGCCCTTGCGCTCCACAATCGGTATCCCGTGTCTACAAAAACGACCGAATCAAAATTCCCCTATGCCCATCTTTTATTTATGCCCACCGTTTCGACTAACAGACGTAATTTTTTCCGGTAAACAATCAGTTTTGTCCGAAAAATGCGAGACATGAAGAAGACATAAAAAGGTAAGCGCAATCGTTGCCAGAATTATTTCGCTTTTTGTCCGCTTCATAAATATTGTGGCGCGTATGATTGGCGATGTTAGTGCGGTGGAATGACCGAGTGCGCTGCAGCTTTGGAAAATTGGGTTTTAGGAAAAAAACTAAGTGGCACCGAACCTCTCTCTGCGCCAACTTTTACATTTGTCGGCAAACAACTCGAGAATATCGAGAACGATTTGAAAAGGGTTGTGTTCTAGATGTAAAAAGTTGAAATCCAACAAGGTACTGAGGTATAAGCAAACAAATAAATAGTGTTTTTTTTTAAATAGCTACAGACCGTTAATGACACTAGAAAATAACCACTTCCGGTTAAGATTCTGTCGTTTCAGGAAACATGCAGGAGGATGAGATGCATAGCATACTCAGAAAAATAGGTAAAGGACAAGATAAGGATGGACTTCGCCTGCGTTGCGTGAGTCTGTACCCAAAGACAAAAGCACTTGTAACCTACGTAAGTTTTCTGTAAGAGGATAATTACTGGGTGATCTTTTGCAAGGAGGTTATTGCTACTGCCGTCAGACGGGATGCCCAAATGACTGTGAAACGGAGTTTGTCCTGTCACTACTTGCCAGAACCAGAACAGAGCCAACTAGGTAATGTATGGAAATGGAACCCGAGATCCTTAAGACAGAGCGTTAAAGCGAGCATCTTAACCACTTGGTTAAGGGTTTCATAAAATAAAATAAAACTCATTAAAAAATAACAAATAAAATAGAATTTAAACCTGAATGAATCTGTCGACAATTCCAACCACTTGAAGATATATGTAGATATAGGTGTAGTAGATGTCGTAGGGCTTATCTTCGCATCTCCTATAAGTTGTTAAAAAAGTTCACCAAATAACTTAACGTCTGTATGACTTATTGCCCATTGTTCCATGTCTCATTTATCGTTTTTAATTCACCAAATATAACGCAACAATGTCGCTAGTCTCTCATCAAAATACCGATCAACATATCGTATTACAATGGTCTCGATGGCTCGGTGAAAATTACGCTCGTACCGGTTCTAGTGTAAGAAACACCGTGGAATATTGCCGTTCGCGCTAATGACGTGCACGTTTCTGTGCTTTAATTGCACACAAACAGACAGACACACTTAAAAGATGGCTCCGCAAGTGGACCCGAGTTGAGTCCGCTGAACATCGACAACAGTATCGAACGCAAAAGTTATGTTTGCCTGACAAGTTTTGCCGCATGAAAAATGTATGAGCCCGAGTAGCTCAAAAAGCGCGAGTAGGCAAAAACATAAAGTATTGAAGATGATTTTGATTGGTGTACTGTTTGATGGCTGTGAGACGCCATGAGAAACGCATCAATGGTTTAAACGCGTACACGTTGCGTTTTAAGTGTCAGTATTTATAGTAATTTCATGGGTAATCCAGCTAGTGAGAGATTTCTTGCTGGCTAATAATTGTATAAACCATTTGTTCGCTGGTGTTATCACAATTATTAGAATTACAAATTATACAATACTAGCTGTAGCACGCGACTTCTTCGGCGTAATTTTGTAAAATATAGCCTATGTTACTCGCTGATAACGTAGCTTTCGATAGGTGATAGAATTTTTAAAATTGAGCCAGTAGTTTTTGAGTTTATTCAATACAAACAATACAAATCTTCTCTCTTTATATAATACTTCGTCCGCATTCTGGATGAAAGGTACCCTATGTCCTTTCTGGTGTCGCAGACAACGTGTATGCAAAATTTCATGGTGATCGGTTCAGTAGTTTTTGCGTGAAAGAGTTACAAACATCCATACATCCATCCATCCATACAAACTTTCGCATTTATAAGTATTAGTTTTTTTTATTTATTAAGCCTTTATTTCAGATAAGAGTAGGTTTACATTGTATAAATATATAATTACATTTTGCTGTCCTTATTTCACGGTGCTTTTCAGCCACTTTCTGGTGACTGCCGCCAGACAGGCATAAGATTGGGTAACACATTCTTCCCTACCACTATTAACCGTCGTTGTATTTTAGTTTTCATTAAAATAAAATTCATACAATTTGTGTTATAAAAGAGGTTTCCCAAAATTCGATCACGACGCAGTCGGCGTCTGTAATGACAGCGCGTTGGTAAGTGTAGTAATTCGCGTTTTATTGGAGGAATACGCCATACACTTCATTTAATACTGCCATTATAGCCATAAACGTACTTCGAGGCAATGCCTCTAAACTTTTTCTTCAATTATTATAGGACAGCTTCGAACAGCTTGTCAGATACGACAAAAGACAATGTAAAGACAAAAGTTCTGTTCTCTAGAACTAAACGCAATATTGAACACTATTTCTGTTTTTTAAAGAAATCTAAGTATGCTGCCAAATTAACTTCATTCTTGGTTAATTTATGTATTGAAATAAAGACATTTTTGATAAGTTTTCAGTGATGGTGTAAGAAAAATTCTTTTTTCGTAGCTGGTTATGACAAATGGTTACATAATAATATGGACCAAAGTTTTTGACGGCTTACCCTATAATATAGATATATCGATGCAATACTGTATTAAAACAAATAATAAACCTGTATAAAAACAGGGCCCTAAACCGTTTTATTTAATATTATAAAATATTACTAAATTTGAATTTTGAAGAATGTTAACTTTAAAGTGAGTTTATATGCTTTCATGTTTGAATTTTAATAGAACGAAATGCCGTCATTTCTATTTTCAAATCTACTTGAACATCTCACTAAGCACATTTAACTGTAATAAACACTACAATAACCCTCAAATACAAACATGATCCCATCAACCTGCCATTCCCCAGTAGGGCGCCAACCCTCCAATGCGCGATGGGGTCGCAAACACCCAGACCACCCGTGGGACATTATCTAATCCGAATTAACTATTATAAAAAGCGCTCACTCGTTAGCGAATGCTCCCTCAGATAACGGCCACTATCATTGATTTGGATTACAGCAAGTTAATTCGGTCGCGTGGCAGCTTGCCCTAATCTTTGGTAACTTTTTGTAACGTTGTCACTCAAGACTTGCTAGAGCGGAAGATGAAATCTGTGAACCAACTAGAAATGGAAGTCACTAATTAAACAAGCGATAATATCGTTGGATTTTTATCCAGTAATCATATGAAACGTTTAAAAGTATATTTGTAAAAACATTCATAATCCCGTTGCAAGTAAAAATAAATGATTTATTTTTTTATTTATATATTTACTAGACTGGGTGACCTAGCTTCGCTCGAAAGGTTTAAACTTTTTTTACATGTAAGAAAGAAAGTCTCTGAAATTTTTTCTAAACCAGCCAACTGATTTTGGTACGGTTTTCCCCAATTGAAAAAGCGATAAGCTAGGAAAACTTGTGAATATCATTTTCAGAAAAAAATTGCATCCTTGCGAAACCGTGAGCTAAATCAAAATCTAATTCAAAATAATGCGAACCCCACATACACCGTATAGTTGATCATTTTGATCGCAGAACGCGACTTCATTATACGCACATTTGCGAATCCCGTAAACACATAAACATTCATTGTATCACAATAGGAGAACCGTCCAACACTTTGTCAACTTGTCACCACATCTGTTACAATAAAGCACTCAAATTACCACTTTAAATTGACCTCCCTCTTCGCTCTTTATTACAAAGATGAACGTCAGTCGTGTGGGTCTTTGAAACTGGCTGTCTCGTGTATTTGTGGTCGCAGTGCAATGATACAAGTGAAAAACCTGATGATACACATAAATAATCACTTAATTGGTTAATGTCAATGACAACACAGTAGTTCTCTTACCCCTGTGTCTGTACTTTGAGGGGTGAAATGAACCATAATGTTTATACTGATCTGTTTCGGTTTAGATTGCATTAAATAATAATTTACAATTGCGAGCGCATTTAAAAATATATATAATAATATGCAAATAAATAATCAAAATAAATCTTTATTTGCACAAACACATGTAAACAGGATCTCAATTCATATACAGAAGTTACGGTTTATCTCGGCACCCATGAATTTATATGATAAAATAATTGTTAATGAATAAAATTAATTTATTTTAATGTATTTAATTAATTTTATTAATTGAAACATGCCAGATTTGTGGAGTATTTTTACGAAAATCAAGTATTTAATGATTTTTTTTAAAAATATTTATTATTTTATTTCCACTGTTGTTTAGTTCATAAACAGTATACTAAAGTTTTCATAATAACTTTTTTTTCGAAACATTATAGTTCGAACTATACTTTGACAATTTGAATTTAACGGCGGGTGAATTCATGGGATACAGTTAGTGTATAATAAAAAAAATATTTAGATCCATCGCTTGATTTTAATTGCCACACACGCACGCACACATGTACACGATCACAGTGCAATATAAAAATAAATAATTGCATTCATTCACACACACAAAAAAACACCATCGCACTAAAACTTTTTACCACTCTATCGAGTGGTCATTTGATCGTATCAAAATGGTTTGTAAGTATCGATACACACAAAAAATCGACTAAGCCTCTGCGTCGAGCAACAACATAAATTACACGAAAAACAAAAGACAAAAGCGCCAATAAATTATTCGAGGGAAACTACTAAAGTCACCGTGTAACTAAATTAAACTGCAGTTCGGTATTATGTTATCTCGACTTCTTCGGTAGTCCCCCCTGGGGAGCATGGAGATGGCAAAAAATCAACGCGTTCAAATCTGCGCCCCCGTCATTAAAACCGACTGATTTAGAACCTAAGCCATAGTGGATCGACATTGACACTTCTCAGACAAACTAAGGGAATGACTAAGATATACTGGCGGTTGCACGCGACTTCGTCCGAGTAACTTTATAAAATATAGCCTACATTACTCTCTGATAATGTAGCTAAAAAATCGGTCTAGTAGTTTCTGAGTTTATTTAGCACCAGGGCACCAGCTATCTTAAAATAAAGTATAATGTCAGGGGTCAATGTATATTTGTCAGGCGTTATATCTTTTATTTTTCAAAGCGTGTAGGTATTTATAAAAAAATATAAATACTGTGTCCATTTAAACAAATAAATATACTTTTTTTTTTAATTTTTGCTTGCTTAAACAAAGCCCTTAATTAACTTGTAAGTCGCCATGCTTTTGGTATAATAAAAAAGAAATAGATATTCCATTCAACTAGGGTGGTTCGAAAAGACACGCGGTGGGCACAGCGGGCGGTGTTGTCGGGCACACGGTCCAATAACTGTCACCACGTCTTTGTTATGTTAATTGAAGAGTTCCTCTGTGTTTACATATTTCACTGCAACTTTTAAGTAAGTATACCGATTTGTAAATTTAACTTTAAATTTAATTATTAGGCACTCTTATCTATTGCCATGTCTAAGAGTGACAATACTTCCATACTAATATTATTTATTTATTTATTTATTTGCAAAGGCTTACCAACTAAAGACGAAACATACTTAATCACAATATCAGAACACTCACAGAAAGAAACATTACAAGTATAAATTTAAATTAATTATAGGAAAGCACAGCATTATTTGAAATTAGGTAAATTATAAATGAATCAACAAATTATATCATGGTAATGAAATCAAAAATACCATATACCTACCACAAATCAACAAAAAAAAAACAATAAGGTACTTTTGGTTTATAATTTATTTAAATACTAGCTGGTGCCCGCGACTTCGTCCGCGTTCTGGATGAAAGGTACCCTATATTCTTTCTGGTGTCCCCAGACAACGTCTATGCAAAATTTCATGGTGATTGGTTCGGTAGTTTTTGCGTGAAAGCATAACAAACAAACAAACACATTCACATGTATAATATTAGTAAGGATTAGTAAGGATCTTTATCATATTGAGGTCATCATCGCACTTGTAGCCTCTAAGGCGATGCTTGTGTTAGGCTACAGTAGTCATATCTCCATATAAATACCATAAACTATGGTAAGTTTATGGTAACCATAAGTTAATTGCATACATGAAAACTAAGCTAATCGTTAGCCTTACAATGAAACATAATGAAGTTAGAAATATTTTATTACATTTACAAAAAGATACGTGTTATGTAACCCAATATTCTGTGTAATATATCAAATCGGAAACTTTGAAATCTTTTCAATCTTTAACAAAAACCAAAATGTCGCCAATCTTTATCCGTCCATCAACATGTTGGTTTTAAAGGCGCCGACCGCGTCATCGGTGATTAGTTAGAAGATTTACACCTCATTTACTTTTAAATGGTCATTTGACGGTGGTCGCTGGGATATCTTCAAACATATACACTTAGTATGGGGTTGCCCAAACGTATCGGTTCCGCAAATCTGACGATTTAAGATAATATATTTTTTTTGGTATCGTCTTGAAAGTGTTGTGAAAAAATAAATAATAATTATTACTTATATTCACACATTCCACACAGCACTATCTAGTTTCAAAGTAAGCAACTTAATGCTTGTATTATGGATAGCAGACAGTTGATATTTTTTTTGTAAATACAACATATTATAAATACAAAACATCCATGACTCAGGTACCTTTGTAACTGAGTGATGGATGTTTTGGGCAATGGATGTTACATAATAAAAAAGAAAGTAATCAACATTAATAGGCAATAGTATTGAAAAAAAAACAGTGTTTATAGGTACTATTAACAAACAGCAGTTCATATTGTATTTTTTTTACAATCGATTGAAAAATATGCAATACATAAAAACACCAAAATTCGTAAGCAAAGTGAACGTCTTTAAATTTGCTTCCATGGTGGGAGGCAATTCAGAAAAGGTCGGGTGATACAATTTGATGCTGTAGTTACATATATTATATCAATTAAGTATCTACATCTAAAATTTTATTAATTACTCAACTCGATAGCTAAAAGTTCAAAGATTTTTGTGCTATATATAGTAAGTATATTATTCGAATTCGTCCTATGTTTTCAAAGTTCGAGTGAATAGGCATCTTCTGGATGAACTCGCTCCATTATAGGACTTATCCTTGCTACACAGCTATCTCTAATAAAAAAGAAGATGTATACCAAAAATAATTGATTGGTCTCGCTGCGCTCGACTAGATAGAGCACTATACAAAAGCAATAGCTCCGAAAATGTGGCAACTTTTTATTGTAGTGTTTGTAATCGTCACTTTTTATCACTTTTTACCCAGTTTTATTATATTTTTACACAGTTTCACTACGCAAACTGGTATTTTATTATACCTAAAATTTAATAAAACATTCGGCACGTACACATCACAGACAGTTTGCAGTGTGACTGGCTCGGGTACGCCGAATTCGGCGTACTATTTTATGCCGCATTTTACAAGTACGACGGCAGTATCTACTCGAGCGCAGCGAGACCAATCATTTATCTATGATGTATACATATAAGACGCTCAAATACATATAAGAAGTAAATATTACTTGTAACATACAACATAATATGTTAACATAAGACACACGGCCGTCCACGACACAGTTTATTCAACTGCTATCGTCATTGAATTTTGAAGACTCAATTGATCTCTTTCTATTTTAACTCTATTTGTTAGACGTAAAAAAACTAATAAAAACGGTAGCCCCAAAAATGCTAAACACGTTTATTTACACTTAACTAACTAAAGGACCGGGAAATTCCTCAAATGCTCTCAGTTAAGGGTTGAAATTAACTCTTTTTGATTGAAAGACCAGATGTTATCGTTATATTTGAGTTTGTTTGAAAATTTTTGTCCTGTACGACTGGCGGGCAGTCAAAGAATATTGGACCACGCTTTTATAACCCTCCAATTAATAAGATGTCATAGGAAAGGGTGCATTTTATTACTGTGTCAATTAAAAAAAATCTTACTTTGATTTTTTTTTTGTTTTCGTATAACAAATTAAGAGTAGATTTAAGATGTTATCGTTAGTTAGTATTGTACAATCTCAAGTCAACCTGAAATAGATAAAAATATATGTATTATTTTTCTTTATTCTATATCAATATTATAAAAAGAGAAGATTTGTATGTTTGTAATGAATAAACTCAAAACTAGTATACCTACCGATTTTGAAAATTCTTTCACCTATAGAAAGCTAAATTATCAGCGAGTAACATACTCGTACCTAGGCCTTATTTTATAAAAGTTACTCGGGAGAAGTCGCGTGCAACAGCCATTTATCTACACATCTGCACTTGTTAAGTTGTTTGTACTGTCTGACTAGTAATTCAGCCAAAATTACTAAGTCTAGAAAACTAAAATTTGGAACATTTATATAATATTATAATAACGTAAGCAATCACTGAGAAAGGATTTTTGAAAACTTTTACTGCGTGCGAAGCCAGAGGCGGGTCACTAGTTTTAATCTTTTTTGTGTTTAGTCTCAGGTATAAACCACGGTGGAAGGGGTGGATCCACTGTGTTGGCTCAGATATGAGCCAAGGCAAAGCAAGACTACTTTCCTTTAGATTTCACTCGATTTTAAATATAAATCGAATTTAAATAGGGTACCTGATGTTTTTATTTTTTCGAAATTGAACAACCTGTATAAACAGAAGGTATATGATCTTGTGGCGCAGATCTGAGCCAACACAGCGAGCGCGGCACTAAGCGCACGCACACATACACAAATATTACGTCTAACGCTTCTTTATTTGAAACTATGAAGACGATCTTGTTTTATTATTTACAAAAATATTGCTTATGGAAGTATTTTGGTAAAGTAGACCGTAACAAGTTCTATTATTCTACTCTACTATGAAAAAGTTTTTGTGGCCATAGACAATGATATAATGTGAAAAAAAAAAGTTGTAAAAAGAGGTTAGAATATTTGACTTACATCCAGTTTTTTGATGAAAAACGTGTATAAATCTTTGTTTTTATATGATTCTTGCTGTTTTTTATGATTATGAATATATTTTCTTCAAATAATTGCAATCGCAACATCTGTGATGTAGTCTAAATTATGTTTTGAGATTACCTAAGAAAAAGTTTTTGATGACGGGACAATGGCCGTTTCGTGAAACTATTTACGATTTTGTACATTATTTTATGAATATATCTTCAGCATAGAAACATATAATTTTTATATCAACTGATAGTTAGTTATTCTAAGGGAAATCGCAATAAATAAAAAAAAGACTTTGCTGTGTAAAAAAATTTATAAAAATACATTTCTGACGCACTGTCGATTTTCGTGCGATGTTTACAATCAAATGCCTCTGGAAGGAAAAATAAATACTGTACGCATACATAAAAGGGCTTATAATATTCTTTACTTATTTAGGTCCCAGTAATAATCGCAACATTACTGTCTGTAGAGTAATTTTTAGAAAATAATTTAACATAAACAAAGCAGTGCGCTGCGCGCGGCGCGCTGTCAAAATTTTACACAGAGGGGGGTGCGGCCAAGTTTGGCTTCGCGGGTCAAGCCGGGGCACACAAGAGGTTAAAATAAAGTTGCTGTCCGCTTCATACGGTTTCTCTGCTAAAAAACCTGATCTTGAATGGATCTTGATTCGTTTTGCACTCATTTATAAAGTAACATCTTGGTAAATTTATAGCAGTTAATTTCACAAACGACACTCGTTGCTTTACTTATTCGATCAGGCGTTATGAAATGTAGAAACTATGAAGGTACTGTTTACAATATTACTATGTGAAATGTAGGGCAATTTTTCTCTGCAAATTATATGTAAGACTTAAGACTTAATACACACAAAACTCTTTCCATTAGGTACTTAGTGAAAACCGTAATAAAATCCGTTGCGTAGTTTTAAAGATCTAAGCATACATAGGGACAGATAGACAGACGCGGCGGAGGACTTTGTTTTATAATATGTAATGATGTATATATACAGATTAACCTATATACAGATATATACACTTCAATTTATAAATTTAATTGTTATAGATATGAAATAAAATACTATATAAATAAGTTAAACCTATTCGTTAAAATTTACCAAAAAAAAATACGATCCAAAGTATAATCCTCTACATAATTAAAAAGAAATTACTACCAATAAACCATTTAGTAAGTATTAAATTAACAAGGAAACGACTCGGGAACGTTTGTTCGCATGATTTACAATCTAATTGGTCGAAATGGTTTGTTTATAAGCAATAGGAATTAATGAACTTATAAGTAAGTATTAGTAATAATAAAGAATAGTGTATGTGTTGAGTAGAGATTGTTATCGCGACACAATTCCGTCCAATGAAGTCGGAAATACACGAGAATGCGGCGGTCGTGTGATGTGTAGGAAACATTTTGCTATAGACTTAACAATGTTATAGACAGACCGTTCTTCTATTTCTATATCTATATGTACGTACTACATACAACAGTATTACTAGCTATATTAGTATTATATTATTATATTAGTAGTATACTAGCTGTATGTATAATAATACTGCACGCAACTTCATAAAATATAGGCGCATAACTTTATAAAATATAGTCTATGTTAACTCGCTGATCGCTGAGCTTAACCTATAAAAAAAATTCACCTATAGGTGAAAAAAATTCAAAATCGGTCCAGTAGTTTTTGAGTTTATTCATTACAAACATACAAAAATACAAATCTTCTCTCTTTATTAGGTATTGGTATAGATTATCACTACATAGTATAAAACAAAGTCGCTTTTTCTGTCCCTATGTCCCTTTGTATGCTTAGATCTTTAAAACTACGCAACGGATTTTAATGCGGTTTTCACTAATGGGTAGAGTGGTTCTCGAGGAAGGTTTAAGTACATAATTTACTAAGTTACGCGGGCGAAGTCGCGGGCAGCAGCTTTAATTTTATTAACACGTAATTTTATAAACTATAACTAACATGTAGTGCCATCTGTTAACAGACTTTTTCCATTATTCGAAGTGAGATTAGATGAATTAGAGTACTACATTGCTTCAAACAGAATTCCCTAGATGGCGTTGTAAATTTTGCATACACGTTGTCTGGGACTCCAAAAAGGACATAGGGTACCTTTCATCCAGAACGCGGACGAAGTCGCGGGCACCAGCTAGTAAATAATAAATAAAGTAGCAGTCGGCTTCTATCTGTTCCTCCGCTAAAATCTTTGGATTATAACAGGTTTTTTACTAAGGAAATTACTAACTTAGGAATAAACAAGGAAAGTTCATGTTTTCATATATTTTTCAGAAAAAAATGCATCTATGCGAAGCTAGGGGCGGTATGAAAATAAAGCATCAAACTCTATCCATCGATTTTTTGTTATCATAAGTTTTCTGAATTGCCTCCCACCATTTTGGTATACTTACTTTTTATAATTTATAAAATCAGTACCAAATACTTCACAATGTACCAAATAAACATTTTTTCATTCTATCAAAGCAAATTAAAAGACATATTCATGTAAAAAAAGTTAGAGCCACCTCTAGTTCCTTCTATGGGCTATAGAAAAACTCCACAGGTGTTAGTTATCAACAGTGGATCGAAGGGTCGAGCGCTTTTTCGATTGCGTTGCGCCGCTCTGGATAAATGAGTCACAAAAGGTCGGTCCCCAATGAATTTTTGTCGATTAGCCTTTTACGAACCGAAATGCGGTTTCCAAAAAATATTTCGAGCATTCACTCTGTCCGATTTGGTGTGTGCACCTGCCTAAAAAAACTATTTGTAATAAATTGAATCATATTATCAGCGGACTGGACAAATTCTATAACCTACATAACAAATCATTAAAATATTTTTTTTAATTTTTCGTTCGTTTCGCAGTCATAAACTTGGCAGCCCGTCTGATAGCACTTGTGCTTATGTGTTTCTGTGCTTGCTCAAGTACCGGATGCTAGACACATTTTCAAATTTTTTACCGTGTTTCTTTACTCTGCTATAATTTTATAATTTTCGTGTCGTTTTATAACATTTTGAGAACATTGATTTCTAAATTCAATACGCCTTACAGCATGTGAGAGCAACATTTTACGATTAGATGTCTACTAAATATTCTCGTCAGGAACGTTAAAGTTTTCGGTGTTTTTTTTTTTCAATTATTAAGAGAGGCAGGCAGGCTGACGGTCCATTTGATGGTAGGTGGCAACCGTCCCCTGAGGACACAAGCAGCACCATGATTTTTGTGTAAATGCACTGCCTGTAACTGAAGAAGTGGATCGTCAGCATGTCTGTCGACCTTAACATTAAAAAAAATCTTACACAACCCACGGAAATAATTACAAAGTATTTATTTTTATCTTTCTCCGATTATGAAACCAATTAGCTTTTATCCACCAGCTATATTTGTAACTTAAATAAACTATTTTTAATAATTAATTAAATGAAACAGGTCAAACTTTAAACAAACAGACCCTAATATAAACATTTTTATCTTTGAATAAATAGGAACAATAAAACTTCCGTATACGTCTATTCATTTGGTCAAGCAATGTTTAAAGAAGGATTGCGCCGCACCCTTCGATACGACCTATCTAATCTGATTAGTATTGCCGATAAATTACAATATAAATAAGCATAGATAAATGATTGTAAATACCACCGTCGTACTTATAAAATGCGGCATAAAATAGTACGCCGGATTCGGCGTACCCGAACCAGTCACACTGCAAACTGTCTGTGATTTGTACGTGCCGAATGTTTTATTAAATTTTAGGCATAATAAAATACCAGTTTGCGTAGTGAAACTGTGTAAAAATATAATAAAACTGTATTATTTTTTATGGCAAAGCAACGTTTGCCGGTTCAGCTATATAGTATTAGCACAGCATACTTATTTCCTACAGTAGGCCGACACCTTTGATGTTGGGCGACACCTCCGTGGCGATACCGCCGCCTGTGTAGGTATTTAAAAATTACGGAAAGGTTGACACAAATTAAGTAATATAAAATGTGCTTAAGTACCTTTCTTCATCGTGCGGAAATTGATGAAAGCTTAGTTCTTTATTTATGCGAGATAAAGATTTGCACGCACTTACAGCACATGCCGTATGCACCATTTTGATTTATATAATAAATTAAAATCTGAAAGACGCGATAGCCCTAGAATATTTATCCCAAGGTACTAAGAACGACGAAGTATGCAGCTTGGGCACGTCCCACTCGCGCCTCACCCCTCACACCCCGCACGATTGCCCTGTCTAGACGTCTCCGTCGGCCTACTGTACGAAATAAGTATGCTGTGGTATTAGTATAGATACCACCTTATTCAAATGGCCCTGTTTTGAATGAATCCCGTAAAAAAGTTTTCAATGCAACCTTTTGAAAGACACATCAAATATGTTGTGTCGATGTTGCAAAGAGTGAAAGTTAGATTGCAGATCTAGACTCACGACTTACGAGTATAATACTAAACATAACTATACATTGAATGCATACTGCATTTGGGACATTGCATTGCACTGGGCATTGGGACTTCCCTATACATTTGCTTGGCATAAATTATCCTGGTTGTCATTATGTGCCCACATTGTCTTTCATTAGAAAGAGAGTTCGTCTTTCATGCATATTTTTTTTTAATGTAACTGATAAGAAAGATATGGGGTAATGGGCTCTGGCATCCCTCACGCATTCTCCGAAACTCAAAAGGACATAATATGCTATTATTTCACGGTGGTTTTCTGCAAGGGCACATTGTGTTTCGCAGTCAATTGGGCAGCCCGTCTAGCGGTAGTAAATCGACGTTGCGTTGCTTGTGTTATAGGCGACGGTAGCCACTTACCATCAAATGGACCGTCAGCCTGTCTGCCGACTTTAACATAAAAAATAAAAATTGAAAAATAATTAAGATTTCTCTATGAACTTGTTTATGATAATGAAACCACAGACAGATCTGATTTGATTATACAATAAATAACCGCATCTAACTCGGCTGCTCATTTGCGGTAAGATGATTATCGTTGCCAGAAATCGAGAGTTTAAAATTGAAAATTATTTTTTTCTTCTTTACATAGTATAAAACAAAGTCGCTTTTTCTGTCCCTATGTCCCTTTGTATGCTTAGATCTTTAAAACTACGCAACGGATTTTAATGCGGTTTTCACTAATGGGTAGAGTGGTTCTCGAGGAAGGTTTATAAGTACCTAAGTTACGCGGGCGAAGTCGCGGGCAGCAGCTAGTATTATATAAAGAGATTAGATTCGTTGGATATTAGATCTAATGAAAGTTTAACTGTATTAAACTAATATTATGAAATGTCTTTCTTTATATGTAACTAAGCGACCCGCTCCCGTCTTCGCATGGAGTTGAAATTTTCAAAAATCCCTTCTCTACGGATGCTTCATCATTACATAGTATAAAACAAAGTCGCTATTTCTGTCCCTATGTCCCTTTGTATGCTTAGATCTTTAAAACTACGCAACGGATTTTAATGCGGTTTTCACTAATGGGTAGAGTGGTTCTCGAGGAAGGTTTAAGTACATAATTTACTAAGTTACGCGGGCGAAGTCGCGGGCAGCAGCTAGTACTATATAAAATGAACTTTTGTTCCAAATTTTAGCTTTCTAGACTCCTAGTAGTTTTGGCTGTTTTGGCAAATAGACTGAATTAGTTAGTCAGGACAATTATTTTATAGGTACTTATACTTGTACTATTATGTTTTCTTTGATATATGTAATAATAATAAATAAATATCTTCACACATTCCACACAGCACCATCTAGTTCCACAGTAAACATAAGCAACTAATGCCAGTAGGTAGGTATATATACCTAAGGTACAGTCGGGGTAAGAAAAAGTTCATCACCTTAAAGTCGACATTTGCTTGCAACTGGTAATTATCAGTCATTTGATTGATTTCTTGATTTCAAACGTCTGTCAGTTGTCTGCTTAGTGCTTTAGTTTCAAAAGGTACTAAGAGTCTAAGATTTTGATATAGGAATGAATTTGAAAATTGACGAAGGTTTTCGTACCCCGACTTTACATACCGTACATACATCAGGTGGGCCGTCAGCCAATACATTAAAGAAAAACTCTCAAAGTTTACCCTTATTTCCTTCGACATTTAAGTAGCTATAAGCAATCTTTTTAGCTTAATATTTTGGGTCTTTACAACAACCATTGCTCCTACATTCAAGGTCACTTTGGGTCATACATACCATACATAAGACATGTCATAATGTCATTACACATTGAGTTATCGAATGATTTTTTCCTAGATGGTGTGTTCGCGGTAATAAAATGTTGAGTGAGTTTACGTAATTGTCGCGTAACACGTGGAAGCATCGTAAGATCTCGACACTCGCCTCCGCTACATTAAACAGTGACTGGTAAACATTTCTAGTCACGGATTATAATTCAGATCAATGACTATCCCTCAGTGAATGCGTGATCCGCGTCTGCTTCATTCATGTACCTATGCGCTCTCAATGCTACCTACTTATTATTTTAGCTGTGCCAGCGACTGTAGTTTTTTAAGGTTTATTCCCATCTCGGCACCCTCGATGTGCTGAGTAAGTAAAATTTAGCTTAAAAGTACAGTTTTCCCACAGGAATCTAAAAATTTTCCATAATAAAAAATGTCCTATATGATGTAAAAAGCATATAATAAACTATCTGTGTGCGGATTATTAAATTGTAGGTAATAGAGCCTAACTTCCGTAATGCAGTGTCGTAATAAAAAATTAACATATAAAATAGATAAATAAGATAAAAAATTCTTTACCAACAAGCTGTTTTGACTAATGTAATGTGCATACATTACTTTAAAATAGGTAGCCAAATTTTCATTTTAAGAAATAAAGAGTGAAAAAAGAAAAAATGTTAATTTGTTACATAAATAAAGTATTTATAAAAAAGTGTACCAAAATGGTATTGATGATCTCGATCATCAATAATCTTGATACTTATAATCTATACATATAAAAATGTTGTATTGGGTTGTGTAGGTATAACTCAAAAACTCGAAAACTAACCGACTGAAGGATTGATCGTATCTATTTTTCGCTAATAATAATAAAATCTCGATCGTGTGAAAAATTTATTTTTCTTGCCGAAAGCGAGGAGATATCACTCGCCAAAGTGAACCGCTGTCACATTTAAAGTGGAAGTTAGCCGTTTGTTATTGCAGCCTCGATAATATAAGACTGAGCCACAGCGAAGCGTGCAGGGGTTCAGCTAGTACTTTATAAATACTCTTTTAGCTTTTAGTTTTAGTGATTATGTAAAATATTGCCGAGTAAGATATATTTAGTGATTATCTAACACTGCCGCTTTGTAAAATAAAAAACATATTGCTTGAGTAAAATTTTAATAAAATAATAAAGATTTAAATAAAATTTAAGGTTTCTTTCAAACGACTACATATTTCATTGCAAATTCTATACATAATAACCACATTGTCAAGTACAAATACAAACAATATGGTTATGTATAGAAATCTTTACGCGTTAATATTTGCTTGAAGTTGATTCGTGTAAACCGTTTGATTGTTTCTTACTTCCTGTGACTAAACGTCAACGCTGATGTCTTAACCGCACGAGCGAGACTATTGAAGTTTCAAATATCCATAAAGCTATGTTTCCATTACGAGGCCCATCACATACATAGCTAGCTATAATTTATATTAATATGAAATGAAATGAAACGAAATGAAACGGAATGAAACGTAATAAAACTAAATGAAACGCAATGAAACGAAATGAAACGAAATGAAACGAAAAGCAACGAAATGAAACTAAATGAAACGAAATAAAACTGTGAAAATGTGTATAAGACTATGAAATTTGTGTGTCCGTGTGTCTGTGGAATAGTGGCTTCTGAACGGGATGTACCGATTTTGATTGGCTTTTTTTTTGTTTGAAATTTGATATGATCGGGACTAGATCGGAATGGTTCTTAGCTATATAATTAACTAACTGGTGCTCGCGACTTCGTCCGCGTGGAATAGTTATTTTGGGAATCATTTGGGTATCTCAAACGGTTTTCGCAGCGCACGCAACGGAAGACCTCAAAGATAAATAATTTTCCCATATTTTCGACTGTTTCTTCGCTCCTATTAGTCGCAACGTGATGTTATATAGCCTAAAGCCTTCCTCGATAAATGATCTATCCAATACAAAAAGAATTTTTCAATTCGAACCAGTAGCTCCTGAGATTAGCGCGTTCAAACAAACAAACAAACAAACTCTTCAGCTTTATATATTAGTATTTTAATATAGATAGTATATATAGTATAGATGAATCATTTCAGGCACAGATTAAATAATAGTTAAAGTTCAAGCGTTTGAAGACCATCAGCCCATTTCCCAGTTGAAGAATGAATTTCACTAACTTCTACCGGTTCTATACCATATAAGTAATAAGTAAAATTGAAACATAAACGATATCTGTGGAAAGTGTTGTGCTCGTGTGTGACACTTCCTGAAAATATATCATAATTATTATGTGTTGACGAACAGGTTCTTATTACAGGAACAGATCAATAACTTCTTAAAATCATTTCCCATCTTGTCGATCATATAAGTAAATGTATTAATCTCTTTAAACGGAAAAATAAATACCTACAATTTCTTATCTAGGCGTGTCTATACCTACTAATCTTTACTAAGCCGTAGGTACTAATATTATAAATGCGAAAGAATGTATGGATGTATGGATGTTTGTAACTCTTTCACGCAAAAACTACTGAACCGATCACCATGAAATTTTGCATACACATTGTCTGGGACACCAGAAAGGACATAGGGTACCTTTAATCTAGAACGCGGACGAAGTCGCGGGCACCAGCTAGTATTATATAAAGTTACGCGGACGAAGTCGCGTACAACAGTTAGTTATATGTAAACCTATAAGATGAATTTTAGCTAGTGTCAAATATAGCATCGACTGATTAAAAACACTTATGTATAGCTGTAAACAGGTGATATTTATTTTATAAAATTAACAAACTCTATCAAACTTTAATAAAATGCGCATGGTTAACACACTTTTTAGTGTTTAATATTAATATATTAATTATATTATATGAATTAAATATTCAACTAAACTTTCCACAGGTAAGTAAGTAGTTGATTTGGTTCCGATTACAATATGGGTAATATGTTGATGTTAATCAATCAATAATACTTATATAATTATTTTACATAACATGTCTGTTAATTTTTATTGAAGTAACACACAATTAACACAGCATAACATTATAGTTTTCATACTATTCGTCTGTCTGTCTGTCTGGATGTATGTATGTATCCAATTATATATGTATTTGCGCGTTGATCTCAAAAACTACTGAATGAATTTTCATGCGTGTAGTATCCGTGTATCCAGTTAGGTAGAGCCAACTTCGAGTCGTCGTCGAATCCAGCTCGGATGGGCAGCGTTCGGGAAGCTCCGAGACATCTTCTCGTCCAAAATCCCTCAGTGTCTCAAGACAAAAGTTTTCGACCAATGTGTGTTGCCAGTGATGTCGTATGGCGCTGAAACGTGGTCTCTAACTATGGGCCTCGTAAGGAAGCTCAATGTCGCTCAACGAGCTATGGAAAGGGCTATGCTCGGGGTTACACTGCGAGATCGAATCAGAAATGAGGAGATCCGCAGACGTACGAAAGTTACCGACATAAGCCGGCGGATTAGTAAGTTGAAGTGGCAGTGGGCAGGGCATATAGTACGGAGAGCCGACGGCCGCTGGGGCCGGAAGGTTCTCGAGTGGAGGCCACGGACCAGCAAGCGCAGCGTAGGACGTCCACCCACAAGGTGGAGAGACGACCTAATAAAGGCCGCGGGTCAGCGGTGGATCCAGGCAGCTTCTGACCGGTCCTATTGGAAAATTATGGGGGAGGCCTATATCCAGCAGTGGACGTCCTACGGTTGAGATGATGATGATGATGAGTATCCGTGTGGCACTGGCTCGACCACCTCACTATTATGTGGCAAGTCACACATCTGCTTCGGCTCTCGCCTCTGGCATTACTCCTGTGCTCATCATCATACGGCGAGAGCGAGATATAGTGTATATAATTCTGTTTCAGTTATATTTGGACCACATGACAAACACTACAATGCGGTTTTCATTTATCAACAGTCATGATTTCTGTGAACGGTTTTTGTTAGGTTTTACCCTGGAAAATTGTTAGGTTCCCGATGACTTGCAAATTGGGGCACATAGACAGCGTAGTTTGTCGGTTAGGAATAGACGACTAAGAACATGAATATTGCCAAGGAGAACCCAATCTCAATACTTTTTTTTACAACAGCCAGTTATGAGGGTAGAATACAGTCTATTGTACCACTACTAAAATACAATAGATAGACAGAGTCGTGTTCTTCATTGCTGAAAGTCGAGCCCGCTCTGAACTGCCTTGGTGGCATTGACCATCAGCTGTTTCCATTTCAACCTGTCCTCAGCCTTTCTCATAGCCTTCGACTATAACTTCGACTATAACTTCGACTTAACTGTAAGAGCCACAACTAGGTCTGTCCATCGGCTAGAAGAATATAATAAAATCAACTATACAAATATGCTAGAATATAAAACATACATTTAGGTTTAACTTTACGTCCTACTTTCGATACCTACAGCTGAAACCAGAATTCATTCAGTCGGTTCACTCCCACAAATGCAAAAATTGAATTTTCCTGTATTTAAGGGAATCCTTCATTAGAAACTGAGGCCTCGCATTGAAAGTACAAAGCGAATGCTCCGACTAATGAGCGTTGCGTCCATGGGAGTCGCCGGCGCAGAAACCCCGCCATATCTGATCATGTAATGCACCAATTGCCTTGCAATCAAACTTACGAAATGCATTGCCCATTTGCGCAACGTTAATCTCATTTCGATATAGTGTTAATCGATATTCACAATAACACCTGTCATGTTACACATTGGATAAATCTTGACATTGGAAACGAAAGACAGGGGTGTTAGAATTCGAAACTGTCTGAGTAAACTGGTGAATCAGTGAAATTGACGAGTAAGGAATCTGACCAGTGGTAGAAAAAAAAAGGTACGCTAACTCCCAAGCATAGTCTTCAAAAAATATTTTTCTTAACAGTACTGAATTTTTATAAGAAAAGAATAAAAAATATTGAAAAAATGTATGGCCTTATCCTTAATCCTAATCCCTTATACTTAATCCTACTAAAGTCGGTAGCGTACTTGCAGCACCATCTGTACTTAATATTATAAATGCGAAAGTTTGTATGGATGTTTGTAACTCTTTCATTCCAAAACTACTGAACCGATGAAATTTTGCATACACGTTGTCTGGGACACCAGAAAGGACATAGGATACCTTTCATCCAGAACGCGGGCGAAGTCGCAGGCACCAGCTAGTTTTTTATATAGGTGTCCGTAGCCGCCTACCATCTAGCTAGTAGATCGTCAGCCTATCTGTCTTAACATAAAAAAGTGAAACATTCTTAACACCACTCACCTCAACTAGTAACTACCACACGAGTTATTCTATATAATTATTAAATAACTAGATAGATTCTATAGACAACTAGATAGAGTTATATTAGTTGCGGATGTATGTTTGTGAAAGATTTATGCCCTTATCCTTAATTATCCTTATCTTTAATTCTTCTAAGGTCATTAGCGTACTTGCAGCACCAATAGCGTGTCTTGTGTTATGGGCAACCATAGCCGCCTATCATCGAATGGATCGTCAGCCTGTCTGTCGACCTTAACATAAAAAAGTGAAACATTCTTACCACCACTCACCTCAACTAGTAACAACCACACGAGTAATTCTGAGTGCACATGAGGCAATCATTTTCTGTGCCCCAGTTTTTATGTTTCTTCAATTGCGTATGCATTACTATGTATTTTATTACTAAATACTTTACAATTTGTCATACACTAACGACTGTAATGTTGTGAAAGTCTGTTCGTATTGTTTTTGTTATATTTTCATTTGTCATCTGTCATCATTACCGCATTATAACTGAGACGGTCATTTAAATCCACCACGCTCTCGGTATTCTATCAAAATGTGCTTTTAGAAAATATCTCATTTGGAATTAGAATTAAAAATGGTTCATTTATTACTAGCGGCCCGCCCCTGGCTTCGCATGGATTTTTTCTGCAAATTACATATATACATTCGTTGAATGTTCTTTTATTAGTGAAAACTGCAAGAAAATCCGCTCAGTAGTTTTTGAGATCATCGCTAATATACAGAAAGACGCAAGGGGATTTTGTTTTATTATATGTAAGGATTCCAATTTCAAAATAACATTATATTTTATAGTAGGTAATTATTTTTCATTATTAGTTTTCTGTTCGTAAAAATATATCAACCCATAAATCATATGGCTATCATTCCTATAAGTAAATGCTAATTAAAGAGATCATTGCCCGAATAGATCATGCCTATGTGATCTTAGTTCAAAATTGGTTACTTCATACATGAATGTTATTTAAGATAGAAAATAATATAAAAGAGATGACTCAAAAACTTCGCGAGTGGCGAACTAGGCTGATGTGAAGAATTATAAACTCATCACCAGCTCTTGAAATGATGGTTTTAGTTTAAGTTAAGCCGAATACCGAAAGCCAAAGCTAATACCGAATTTAAGATAAAATATTAAAATTCTTTTGTAACTTGACAGTGTCAAGATTCAAAAGATACTTTATCTTTCTTCAAATCGTCAACTAAGTAAGTATAGGAAGCAAAAGAAAAATCCAAATTTTTAAAGAGGACAAAAAGAACTCAAAATCTTTTCATACTTTTATTTAATCAGCCTCAACTCAAAGTATTGAAACTTCGATTAGACACATATGTAAAACAAAGCATTATAAAAAGCTACACAAGTAATAACAGTAAAATATTATAATACAAACGGGCTGACCACGCATCGTAGTACAATGCTATGCGGCCAAGCCCCCATTGAAACCGGCTGGGTGGCCAGTTAGAACAATGTACCTTCCTGAATCATATCACAACCTTGCAAATGTGAGCGAACAGCGCCGAAATAACAATTTTGCATATATACACTACGAATACTAATGATCACATTTCAAACTTAGCCTATAAGGTACTGGGGTGAGACCTAACTAATCGAGAACCAGCTCATTGCCAGCCATGACCGTAATGCTGCGAATGCTCTTCTTCCTTCTTAAGGTAGAAAGGTACATGCACCTTAACCGGGTAAGGAACTTCCCTGACGAGAGGCACTTGCACCTCCTTGTACACAGGGTAAGGCTTGTCGATGGGGACCTTCACCTCATAAGGCACTTTCTTCTCAACGGTGTATGGGATCTTCTTGTAAACATCATAAGGCTTCGGTACTGGCACTTTAACTGGAACTGGGTAGGGCTTCTCAACCTCGACCTTGTAGGGCCTGTCGACTGGAACCTTAACCTCGTAAGGTACAGGCTTGTGCACTGTCACAGGGTATGGCTTCTCAACGTGCACTGGGTAGGGTTTGGGCACGTACACATTGTAGGGCTTGTCAACGGGTACTTTCACTTCATAAGGCACCTTCTTGATAACTTCATAAGGCTGGGGTACTTTAACTTCGTACTTGACTGGGTAAGGGACTTTCTTTTCAACGGTGTAGGGCTGGGGTACTGGCACTTTGACTTCATACGGCACTTTCTTTTCAACCGTGTAAGGTGTGGGCACTTTGACCTTGACTTCATAGGGCTTGTCGACATGGACCTTTACTTCGTAAGGGACCTTCTTCTCAACGGTGTAAGGCTCTGGGACGTAGACGGGGTATTTGACGTATTCCTTGACATTGACAGGCACTTTCTTCTCGACGGTGTAGGGCTGGGGTACATGGACCTTGACTTCGTAAGGCACTTTCTTTTCAACAGTGTAAGGCACGTGCTTCTCTACCGTGTAAGGAACTGGCACCTTCTTGATGACCTCAATGGTTTTGACGTGTTCATGGTGGCCGTGGCCATAAGAATCGCCACCACCGATAGGTTTCCATGATTCTCCACCGGACGATCCGAATTCGGAACTGCCATGACCAAAGCTCAATCCTTCACCGCCGAAGTCGTGTCCTCCTGAGCTGGAGCCGCCTTCGTAACCACCAAAACTGTGGCCCCCATCGCCGCCACCGTAACCACCACCATAACCGGTTTCATATATCCCTCGTTTTTCTTGTTTCTTGTCTTCGGCTGCCGCTTGCTTCGATGCGCCTTTCTCCTCGCTGGCAAAGGCCACCACGGCCAATGAGGCTACCAGAACAACCTGTGAACAAAACAAACATTAAAGAATTGCAAGAAACTACGGAAGCACACGTGAACTTTCTAAAAGTATATTTGGTCCACAATTAAGACGATCTCAGAATAACAATACGGTTGTCATTATTCTGCGTGTGTGCTAAGAAATTGTCCCCACGTTTTTGCATTGTTTTCGCGAGCAAGATGTTTTTTTTTTGTCTCTAATAGTTAAAACAGTGCTTACTTATTAGGCTGTAATGAAGTATTTAAAAAATATACATTAAAACTCGTTATGGCAATCAATAACAGTTTTATGAGTACTTTTACTTATACGTAAGAAGTCATGTTTTCAAACCTATATAACCAATTTGCGCAATTTTCTTTACGGCCAGTACCCATGTGTTGCAAACATTAACAATCCTTAGTCATTTCATAGTGCCTTTAATGTTGCATAGATCTTCTAGAATTTATAGTTTGATAGAGATTTCCTTATGTAATTCTCAGTTATTGTGCATTAGTTATTTGTAGTAACGGTTTTATCTATTTCAAAAGATAAAATCACTTAATATATTATTTTATATCTTATCCACAAATCTGTTCGACGAATTACAAAGAAGTATGTGCAGATAGCTTAAAACCGAGTAGTACATAGGCTATCTCTACATTTATCGATTTCAATAAGTTAGACTTTTTAATAAGGCAATTGAAGTCAAAATTTTTAAGTAATACGGTGCATAATATGTAAGTACTCCTTCCAACAGATCTTTTATGGTTCAGTTTTCTGTTCTATCACTTGTCTTATTTAATAATACTTAGTTGAAATCGTTACTTAGTATTTTGAAGCAGTTACGAAATGGTTTCAAAATGCCTTGTTATGTCAATTTGATACATTATAGATTATGATCTCACAGCGGGGCTTAAACAAGCCTCTATTGTATAGCCAATAATACTTAATATTGTGTTGAATGAAAGGGCTTAATCGCAACTTGTTGCATCGCAATATTAAGGTAAGTTTAATAATTTCTATATAGGTACTAAATTATCATACAAAATATTAAATCTACTAATATTATAAAAAGAAAAGATTTGTATTTTTGTTTGTAATGAATAAATTCAAAAACTACTGGACCGATTTTAAAAATTCTTTCACCTATAAAAAGTTACATTATTAGGGATTAAAATTGGTTATATTTTTTAAAGTTACTCGGACGAAGTCTCGTCACAGATTAAATAATAGTTACTCTATGTCTCGTGCAACAGCTAGTAATCAGTCACGCAAAAAGGGATGAACGGATTTGGATGAAATTTGGCACACTGATAGTTTATTAGCTAGATTAAAATGTAGAACTATTTATCATATCTTCCCCTTATCTAGTTTTATAACTTCCTGAAACATTTTTTTTTTCTAAACGATATTGCCAAAGCAAACGCCAAAACGCTAATACCAGCAATCGTCAAAAAACAATTACATAGGTACATTGTCTCAAGTTAATTGCAACAAATTCTGCAAAATGGCTGCCTCCTAGTTTTACATTTCGATGTTTCTTAGTTTGAAACTATACAGGTTATTTCCGTACAAAACATAAACTACAAAGTGTATTAAATAATGTTCGAAGATTAAAATGTAATTTCCGTTAATACATTAATCTGTGTTTTAATTACGACATACTACATCGCCACCGTGATCCAGTGAAAGTATGAGATTTACGCACCGCAATACGTAATAAGAATCAAAGCTGATACACACTGACGATACGAATGACTAACTTGTTCTTTTTTTAAAATTTGTTTATATGATAAAATTAAAATTAAGTAATTCTACAATAAATTACTTTTACTTATAGTGCTAAAAATACAGTAATAATAAAAACTGTTTTACATTTTTTTTTTATTTTCATAACTTGAGAATGAAAATAAAAAAAATGTATCCTATTTTTACCACAGTCAGGACATATAAATATTGATTTATCTGTATACCGAGTTCCATCGAAATTCATTCAACTCTTTGCCTAATATTTAATATAAACATGTTGATATTATTATAAGCTTTTCTTTTTATAAATACATATGATAAGTACAATTAAAATAAAACATATAAAATTATGTTTATAAGTATTGTATTTTTTTTAATATATGGACGAGTACTTATACCACATTTGTTCCAGTATACTATTTCACTGTCTTGACACTTCAATTTAGAAATGCCGTGACACAATTAACATAAATCAATTATACTTATTAACTTATTAACCAATTGTTGCACATAACATGTAATGGGGATTAATGGAGCCTAACGTTTAACCACGGAAACTATGAATTCACTTTTTAATTATCCGTAACCCGTAACATAATGTTGGCGGCACGCCCTGTCCGTGTTATGAAAGAATCGCGGTACAATAATTATGTGTAATATGTTACATATGTTAAATCATGTCTTTTAAAAAACTTACTCGTTTAACTGTAACATATAAACATATGAAATCAATTGTACAAAAATTTTGAAAAAAATTGTTTTTTATTTTATTGAAATAGGTTCGTATAAAAATAGGAAAAAAGACTTCGTCTTTACTTATTATTAGATTAGACCTAAATTCTTAATTTTAGACTCGCTCCCAACTTCGCACGGATATTTGTCTTATTTTCAAAAATTATACAGACAAACTGCCTCGTTGATCGCTCATTCTATTAGTGAAAATCGTATCAAAATCTGTTGGGTAGTTGAGAAGATTTTAGCGAAGAAACAGACAGAGGCAGACATCGACTTAGATATAAATTAAATAATAATAATATTTTGTTATCACACAAAATCTAAAACTTTGACAATTTTTGGTAAATAGCATTATTAAAAAGCAAAATTTGATGCTTAATGCTTATAAATCAATTTCTAAATGTAAGTTATGGTAAATAAACCAACCTAAAGTTATTTTTAAAATAATAATAAAAAATGGTAGTGTGTGTATAATCCAGTTCTATTGAAAAACAATAAATAATGAGTGATATAATCTCTACATTTAAGTGCATATATTAGCAAATTCAATGTCAGTTGGGCAGAGTTAAGTACATATAATTTTTGAAACTTTCGCGTTCAGACTTCTCGGTTCAAATATATAGAAAGTGAAAAGCAAATTACATTACTGGAAACCTGTTTGGCTGGTTAAATTATATGTAAACTGTTATTATAGTTAACGTATACAGATCTAGAGGGCTTCGCGCCTTGAGCGGTCAACAACAACAATCTAGAACGCTCGTGAGAATTATCTAACATTTATGGGAAGTACTGGCCGGAGAATCGATAAGATGGCTTCATTCGTCTTATTGATTGAAGTTTTTTTTAAGGCAAAGATTTTAACTTATAATGCCAATATCAGCTGTGTTCTAATTTTGATTTTTTTTCAATGCACTACAGAACCTATTTGAACTATAGTAAAGAAATTTTTAAGGCAAAGATTTTAACTTGTAATTCTAATGTTAGCTTTGTTTTAATTTTTTTTTTTTCAATAGACGCATCACAGAACCTAATTGAATTTTAATTTTCGAATTTAAATTTAATAATTCATAAGGCCAAGATTTTAATTTATAATGCCTATATTAGATTTGTTCTAAATTTGAATTTATTCAATATATGCACCACAGAACCTATTTGAATTGAGGTCATATTGAAATTTAATTTTAAATTAAGTTCAGAAGAATCTCTGTTCGAAAGGTTACCTATTATAAAATCGCTGATTTATTTAAGCGATAATGAAGCTTGAATTTAAACGATTCTGAGCTCGTACTATGTTTAGTATTGTATACACTGTGATTTGTGTATAATAATTTTAATATTCGTAATATTTTAACATATACTATGTCGCTAAACTAAACAAAGTCGCTTCTCGCAGTCTGTATGTCTGTATCACTGATATGTACGGTTAGGTCTTTTAAACTACGCAACGGATTTTAATGCGGTTCTCATTAGTAAAAAGAGTGTTTTACAGAAAAAAATTACAAAAAAATTTTTTTTTCACCCGTGCGAAGCCGAAAGCAGATCCTAGCGATGTTATTTTATTTTAAAGGTGACAAGAATGATTCCCGAATTTCTTTCGGGGTTTCTTCAGGATCGGCGTTATTTTTTTCCGAGACCGTGATAAAATATATTATGACCATTAAAATAATTTTTTGTTAAACTATTTGATAAATAAAAAAAATCGTTGATTTTAATTTCTATGATTTTAATGCACTTTAGATTGCTGATTTAATTTATTAAAAAAAACCGCACTTCCGTTTTTATAGGTATATTCCGAATTTGAAAAAAAATAATCCGAGACTTAGATTCGCGAACGCGTTATCTATATTTGAAATCACTCGTTTTTTTTTTGTTCTATATTTGAATCACCGCACACTGGCCACTGCACTTATGTATGTGTTTATATTTGTTTTTTTGAACTCACCAAGTACTTCATGTTGCTGTGTGTCTTCGTCAGACGCCGAAGACTGGTTGTGTGTCCAGCAGCATCGAGCCAACATGTTTTTATAGTGTCCCTCCCACACTGTGGAGCGGCGCTAAGATCTACGAAGAAGGGTGAACGCTTGGGCTCAATAATGACATGTATTAATCTGTATAACTGGCATATTTGTGATTGCAATACATTTTTGAGTTGGCTCAGTGTTCGTTTGTTTAATAAAGTTGTTACATGAAATCCAACTTTGTGTTTAATTGAATGATAGGTATCTCATCAATCATTTGGATAAAGAGCGAAGTACAGTGGGCATGCAAACGATACAAGCTATGTCTCACATAAATATAACATAAATATAAAGACAATTATTATTTATATACATATATTGGAATAATTACTGTATGCATTTTATATTTGCACACTCCTTGTCGGTTGAATATGTGGACATTATCTAAGTATTAAAATTTACAACTTATGTATTCAGCATATTCATTATTTAGCAAAAAAAATTAAAATTTGCATTTGAAAGTATTAACCTATATCTATATCTAGGTAATATTATATTGAGCGAAGATTTGTATTTTTGTTGGTGTTTTTGTTTGTAATGAATGAACTCAAAAACACTCGACCTATAGACCCTGTTTTAAAAATTCTTTAAAATGATGACAAATTCTAGAAAATTATATTAGATTAGATTAGATTAGATTAGATTAGATTAGATTAGATTAGCTAGATTTAGAGTCATAGCATACTAATTTCGTATTAGTATGCTGTGTTTAGAGTACCTACTGTGAAACTTAATAAAAGTTCGAGTAGTGTGAGCCCTGGATCGACAATGGACCGACCATTAGGCGCCCCACGTGGCAGGGTTCAGCTAATTTACAATTTAAAAAATCATCTATGAAATGGCTTGCAGCTATCGCACTTATACGTAGGCTATCGCAGAAGAAAATCAGTGTTTCCGCGCAAATATGTCTTGCGGCTAGATTTAGTAATAGTTTTATCCCGCGGGTGTAATAATATAAGAAATAAGTGTTCTGCCAACTATTTCAACAGCTAGAGTTCTTGACTAGTTAATTGTACTAAGTACCGTATTGCATTACCGGTATCTACCGTACTCTAAATAGCAACCGATGATTTTATCTTTTACACCATGCAGTCGGTAGAATCCTGATCCTGTGAGAATCTATGTACGCCCGTTTGCTTAGAATAAAATCTTTATTAGATTAAATTCGATTTCAAAAATTTTTGTAAAAGTAAGCTGTTCTAGCTATAAGTGCTCTTTTTAGCTGTAGATAAAACTGTTTTTTATTTTTTTATTTTTTTTTATTAGAGATGGGTTTGCTCTTGGCCAACAACCAGCCAAGTGGCAAGGATGAAGCTTAAGATGGAGCGAGCTCACCCAGAAGATGCCTATTCACTCGAACCTTGAAAAGATTAGGGTTATATGTGCTCGGAAATACAGACGCCGGGCAGGGAGTTCCAAACCCTGACAGTGCGCATTATAAAGGATGTTTCAAAGCATAACATAAGTACCTAGTTACTTAATGTATTAAATGTTACTTAGAACTTTCATTGGTGCAGGCTGTGCCTCCGTAATTGCGGCGTCATCCGCCAGTACTTGATTTAGATGATGGCGA
This sequence comes from Synanthedon tipuliformis, assembly GCA_947623395.1. Lineage (NCBI taxonomy): Eukaryota > Metazoa > Arthropoda > Insecta > Lepidoptera > Sesiidae > Synanthedon > Synanthedon tipuliformis. The sequence goes on along the minus strand of OX392431.1, from coordinate 3,205,792 downwards.
TTTTATTTGAAGCCTGCCTCGTTGGAGGCCTTGTGATAATAAACAAATAAATAGAAACACCTTTACATAGTATAAAACAAAGCCGCTCCGCTGTTGGTTTACTCCTCGGTGCTCCGCTGTCTGTCTTAGATCTTTTATCCGGTTCGGATTTTAATGCGGTTTTCATCAATAGATAGAGCGATTCATAAAGGAAGATTCATGTGTGTCTAAGTTTAATTTTTTTTTGTGTTAATTTGTTGTATATATGACGATGATTATTGAAGATGTCGGAAAAAAAACAAGCCGTCTGGGAGGTTTCATCGAAAGCGCTCTGCCTAATCCTTTTGAGATATAACAAAAAATGTATGGTGCAATAATTTCTCTTTTATAGGTCCACAGAAAAGTCTGCGATAGCTTACAATAACCATTCTAACTCCTAAAAAAATGATCACATATAATTTAGTATTTAGAAAAGCTATTTAGGCAGATACCTACAGTATTAATCATTATCAAATTAAATTAGTTAGTTACCTTAAGCATTGAAAAACATTGCCCAAAAAAAATAGTAATATTAAGGATTAAACTGTCAAATGACATTTCTATATTGTAATTTTTTTTAACAAGTTGACATCAAATATGCATTTATTAAGTCTTATGCATTTGCAAACCGGTTACAATGCTCTTAAAGCCGTGTTTATAGAAGACTATCATGTTACAGCAGTCGAGAGATAGGATATTATTATTTATATACCTACTGCATTGTTTTATGTGACGCCAGACAGGTTGATCTACTAAACCAGATGCAGAAAGATGACATAATTCAAAACCTTTCCTGGATTAGGTATATGAACTTTTATACAAGTCGTACTTGTTATGTTACTAAGGTTTTTAGAAGTTACTTTTTAGGTTTTATGTTGTTAGATTTTAGAATTTTTGTTTGTGCGTTTGTGCACGCTAATCTCAGAAACGGTTTTCATTGATGTATTGATGATTACCTAGATAAGCTATAGGATACTTTTTATCCTCGAAAAATTTTAGGTCGCCGTGGGATTTTTAAAAAACAAACTACAACGCGTCTAAAGTTTCGGGAACCAGCTAGTTAATAATATTACATAATGTTGTAACTTCTCAAAAAACACAGAATATTAAAAAACTAAAAAAGAAACAATAAATCAGTCAAAAAAAGTTTCGGTGCACGCACATATATAATAACAAATTGTTCTAGAAACTTCTTATCTATAGAAAATATTGAACTAAGTATTATAACTATTATAAATAAGTAGTTTAGATTAAGTAGTTTTAAAACGTAGTGGATCAGTTAGACAAGAGAAATTTTTTGAGCCAAAAGCGTATTATTAGAATCACGTATGTGTTGCAGGTGACCGCATAGCAAATGGAAATAAAAACACTACTACGATGCTGACTTTTACATAATTACTGGGATCAGTACACTTTGACGAGCGCTAGCGATAAGCGGAGCGATCAATCTTACATTGAGAAATAATTTTTACTAATTGCCAAAAGCGAATAGAGTTCTAAAATCAATTATGATAGATATCACCGTGACATCACCTTAATTATTCTTGTCAGTAATCATACCTGTTGCGTCAGCGATTTGACATTACAACCAAATTACCGAAAGTAAATATAATAACATAAATAACAGCAAGATTTGATAAATTGTTCTTTATTATTTAAATTAACCTAATAAGTATTTAGGAAAATAAATACAAAAACAGTCGGCGTCGACATTTTTATTGCATAATTCAAAATACACATTTTGATTTTATCGATGTGTTCGAGACTCGTTTATTTTAACGATTGTGTTAATAGCAGCCACTTAACAAAGTATGGACCATCTGACTGTCTGCCGACAATTTCATCAAAGAAAATCAATATACATTCTACTACATTCAAATTAACAAAAAGTTACTTTTGCTTTAGAATAACCCGACTAAAAAGCTTAGAGTTTTAATGATTAGTCCTTGAGGAACTAAGTCATAAAAAAAATTAAAAAATCGCTTGTCGCGATTCTTTACGCACTATGCTCTGACCGCTACGGACATTGATAGTAAGTAGGGTCGCGTGCGTATTTGTACCAGTTATTGTATCAGTAAAAGTCTTCAAATGTATGCCTCCCTGACGCCTGCCAACGCCGTTCACCGCGTTTTTAGATCATTCGGTACAGTCAGATAAAAAAACTGGTCTGTTTATCAATTACTTATGATTTTTTTTTGTTCTCTTTAAAAAAAAGTGTTGCTTATTCGATTTGTTCTTTCACTTCCAGTTCCTGTCTTGAGTATTAAATATGACGAAAGATTTAATGTTTTATTGTTAGAGTAATCTAAATGTCAGTCAAGATTTCATGGTCAAACAAAATTTTCTATATGTTCTAAAGCAGAGGAAGGCCATACATATACGGCTTTCCTAATATTCTTTCTTTTTACATAAAGGTCGACAGGCAAACAGACCATCACCTTGATGGAGTGTTCTATTAACACAACGACGCCCTTTGAAAAGGATTCTAGTATCCCTTAGTCACTCACCAAAACACAGCACATAAATTATTTTAATACACGGTGGTCTTCTGTAAGGGTGTGATTACTGAAAAAAATTGAAATAATTTCATAATTCACCCTGTGAAAATCTGCCTCATTTAGGACTAGCTCCATATATATGTCATCGGCACATCGTAGAATTGGGCATATCATGATATTCTTGGACAAATCATATTTTTGTTAAAACTTGTTAAAACTGAGAGGGTCGCCTCACTCCGCTCCGCTTCGCTCGGCTCCCCAAATTTATTTTCATGTAAACCTAACACGCTCCTCCTCGCTTTGCTTCGCTCCGCTCCTCGTCGCACCTATTTTTGACTTTTGGTGATAGATTTTTGATTTCATACTTTACGATCTGCCCACGGCTTATATAATATTATAACATATGCGCAAAATATTGCGCAATAATTATATTAAATTGGATGAAGAAGAAAATTTAAAAAATATATTACGATTTACTAAACACAACAACTCGTGAATTTTTTCACAATATTAATATTGTAAAAATAACAATTAAAATTACCTTTATTGCTGAACGCATTTAAAATACACCATTAAACGCAATTTCGTTCTTTTGTAACGCTTGTAAAAAAATTATATTAATTTAGCATTCGGGTCACTGCCGCATGGCAACTTACCTACAACATCCTTGACATCAATATTTACTGTGTTTTCCATGACGTCCGAAAGAGATCATTCTTTTTAATTAACTGCACCCAACCAATAAGAACACATATATATGCATAATATATTCTAAGTATAATAGAAACTTGATAAATTGACCTTTAGAATTTGCAGCGACTTGGCGCATCTATAAAGGTCAAGGCGATACGATGAACTCTCTCCTAACAAAAGATTGGCAGCATAAGAAATGCATTTTAGTAATATTCCTCAAGGTTCATGATATAATTTTAAATATATATATGTGTTGTTAAAATATTCGAACGATATTAATGCTTACAATTATTTTATACTAGCTGCTGCCCGCGACTTCGCCCGCGTAACTTTGTAAATAATATATTAAAACCTTCCTCGAGAACCAGTCTATCCATTAGTGAAAACCGCATTAAAATCCTTTGCGTAGTTTTAAAGATCTAAGCATACATATGGACAGACAGACAGACAGCGGGAAGCGTTTAGGGAAGCGGGAAAGTTATTTATTACAATACTAGCTGGTGCCCGCGACTTCGTCCGCGTTCTGTGTGAAAGGTACCCTATGTCCTTTCTGGTGTCCCAGACAACGTGTATGTAAAATTTCATGGTGATCGGTTCAGTAGTTTTTGCGTGAAAGAGTTACAAACATCTATACATCCATCTAGGGTTGCCAACTTTTTTTGACAAAAAAAACGTATAAGCTGGTTTGGATAGGAAAAAAAGAAAGTATTAGGAAGAAAAAAAGTATTTTTTAAATTTTATGTTTTTATTGCTTTAAAAACGTATTTTTGTGTGCTCTTAGCACATGCTAACAATTTTTTGTTATCTTTAAATGTTGCAAAGCTTGTTTGACAATCAACATTTAAATTCAGTAAAGGTTGAAAATAAAGTATTTTTGCATACTTATGTAAAAGTATAAAGTATAATTACCAAAAATAAAGTAGGATACGTTATTATAAAGTATGGTTGGCAACCCTACATCCATCCATCCATACATCCATACAAACTTTCGCATTTATTATATTAGTACGGATCTATGACAAATTGCAAAAAATTGTATGTTTGGATGTTTATTTATTTATTTATTCATTTAACATCTAACCTTACAGCGTATTTAAAACAGTTCACAAATACATAAAAAAATTATAAATAGTCTATTACAAGGTTAGACTAGACATATTTTATGTTTGTTACGCAAAAACGGCTGATCGGATTGGATGAAAGTGTACATATTCTTTAAAAACAACAGTACCTATCTAAAACTTTCAATTTAAAAATGTGGAATTTTCAAATATGAAATACAAAACTAGGTAAATGAAAACACTAAAAATCTCTAAGTAAGTTCATTCTCGTATTTTTCGTAATAGCTATTGGGAGGGAGGGGAAAAGTGTAACACGTGTTTCTAATGAAACTAAACTATATATATTCAAAACAAGAAAAACGAACGAAATGATGTGTTCAAAATTTTATTTTTCCCCGACTAACACTGCTTCTCTGTCGCATATATTATCTTGCTCCGGTTTTCAAATTTTAAAAATTGCTTCGATAGTAAGTATATCCGATCAAGAAATCCGCATCAAAACCGAAATTGCAAGGTTTTGAAATTTAAAAATCGAAGCAAGCAAAGATGTGCAACAAAGAAGCAAAGCGTCCTTAGCAGTGTAACAGAGAAAGACGCGGCATAGCAGCTAGTTTTTCTTTTTTTTTTAAGATATTTCAATAGACAACACATTCGCAATTTATTTTCTCATAGATAACAATCGATAATATATATTTTTCGTGTGGTAAACAGATGGATGAAAGATGACCTCTCATAATTATGTGTTTGAAATATGATGAGTTGATATTCTTGGTTTATTTTTAATGCATTGGCAATAATGTTGCTAAAGTCATTTCACATTTTTTTTATGTATTGTATTCAGTAAATTTGCATATCTAGTAACTACTATTTCAAATTATATTGCTACTAGATTAAAAGTTCTATTTATTTATTAACAAGACACAGAGTTCTTCAAACGCACGAATACGAGCGAACCTTGGTTGGTGTTCCACAATTGTTAGAATGTGCAACCAATGTTCAAGAATTCAAGAGCCTTTATCCTCATCGAATATTTGGACATTTACGGACATTCTAAAGAGTTTCAAGTCGATATATTTGCTTGCTCATATGAATTGCTTGAAGTTTAAAAAATTTAATCCGGGGCGAAGACAAGAGCGGGTTGGCTTGGCTTTAAATATTGTTTTAAATATGTATTGTAATATAGTACACTGGACCGCAAAGAAAAAGTGTCGGTTAGAAAATCTTCAATATCTTCAAAAGTACCTGACCTAGCTATAAATGAAATAAACACTAAATTAAAGAATATTTTAATGAGATTTAATGTACTAAATAATTATTATAATAAAAATAAAAATTATTTAGTTTAGCCTTAGTTTAGTCTTTATTTCATAAAGCTAGGTGAGGTACTTTTGAAGATATTGAAGATTTTCTACCGACCCTTTTTCTTTGCGGTCCAGTGTACTATATTACAATACTTATTTAAGACAATAAGACAATAGGTAAGTACTTAAACAAATAATAAAATGTAAAAAAACTCTTTTAAATATAACTAGTGAAGTAGTGACCCGCTCTTGGCTTCGCCCGGGATGCAATTTTTTATATATAGGGAGTGCCCACTCGTTTATCCCTCTCTCCATTAGTGGAAACCGTATCAAAAACCGTTGAGTGGTTTAGAAGTAGCCAATTTAAAGACTACTCGCCCGAATTTATCTCGCCCGAACAGGCGAGTTATCATGTTTGATTTTTACTATTATTTCACTAAACTACTCACTCAATTGAACATAAAAACTTAATAAAATATTAAAGTGGTCTCTATGTGACTTCCTAAAAACCAGAACCAAGTAACGCAAACTTGATTCAGTTTAAAAATAAAATTTGAAATCCTTTAGCGGATATTATGCAGGCATTATTAAAGACCGTGTGCATTGAAAGATGTTGATTTGATATGATACGCATAAGTCAGATAAGTATGTAGGCAGGCGCTTACATAAGTCGAGTTATGTGAAAGCAATTAGGTGGACGAAGTGGTGCAAAAAATCCATCGCAAGCCTATTTTGTTTTAATGATGATTTCTGTTCCGTAATAAGCCGTGATGAATGGCTTTCATTTTTATAAGAGAACGAAAGTGAAACATTTTTGTTTATACTAATTATAAAATCTCATCCTTACCTATCCATAGGCAACACCTGTGGAGTTGCTTGTGTCATAGGCGACGATAGCCACCTACTAACAAAATTAAATAGCTCGTCAACATGTCTGAAAGAGAGAGAATTTATAAAGAGAGAAGATTTATATTTTTACTAGCTTGTACCCGCGACTTCGACCGCGTAACTTTATAAAATATAACCTATGTTACCAGCTGATAATATAGCTTCCCAACCAGTGAAAGAATTTTTCAAATCGGTTCAGTAGTTTTTGCGTGAAAGCGTAACAAACAAACAAACAAACTCACATTTACATTTATAATATTAGTAAGGATTTGTAATGTATATGACGAGCCCGTTTGACGAGTAATAAGGTTGCTTGTCTAACGTCTCAAGGGGCCCCAGATTCGATTCCCGGCGGGGTCAACTTTGGAATGAACTTTTCAACATTGGCTCTGTACCCTTACCATGAGTTTACAATAACTGCACTCGCTAGCGAGAGCGTAAAACATTTATATGAAAAACTGTCAACTGTCGTAGTATTTACCTAAAGGACATAGGGTTTCATTCAGAACGCGGACGTTGTCGCGGGCACCAGATAGTCTTTACATAAAATATAAATAAATGGATAGATAGATATGCGCACTAATTTAGGACTATCGTTATGGTTATTATGAGTTTGTTTGTTGCATAATAAATTGAGTTGTATTAATGCAATATGCATTTTTATGACAAACATTATTGCATACGCAATGTGAAAGTACAGCATTCAGTTTTATTGGTAACCTCGTTGTAGATGCAGAAATTGGTAAAATTAGTTCCAAATGTACGCAACACTGTCTGATTTGGGAATTCATTGAAATATCCATGCGAAATTTCAATTATGTCCCATTATTATTCTGGCCGTCATATATCGTCATGGTCGAACTAAAATCTCTTATGTGCACTTTTTGAGATTCATTTTGATCTTAGAGATTAGTTCATTGTCTTATCTATTGTATAAAAAAACTGCTAAGTGCTTATGAGCACTATTTGTCGAACTACGACATCTTAATAAAATATGCTATGTGCAGCAACTATAATATGTTATCTGCAAAATTTACTCTATTATCAAAATAATAAATAAATAAGTTTACGTATGACAAGCCTGAGTTTCAATTGAATACTTTTTTTAAATAACCTTTTTAGGAAAACTTTTTTGTCCATATCTCAAAAGTAGCTGTACCTAGGTACCTATTTTGCAAAAATAGCAAAATGTCACGACTATTTTATTCCTATTTGTAAAACATTCAGTGAATTTGTTTTTTTTAAATGAAAACATAATTAATTAATAAAAATCATTTCTAACAAAAAAGAAAAAAATCAGACGAATAGATTCTGATAATTGTTAACAAACAATTTGTAAGAAAATTAAAAACAACATACGAAGCTAAGTTAACAGACAGCGAAACAAGTTTTAGATATTTCGACGGTTTTAGACAATAAAAAAATATTTTGTAATTTTATTGCTTACATCAGAGCACAAAACTTACTTGACTAGTAGAGTATCTTACATTTTTTAACACAATTAGATGTCCTTTAGCCTGTCAAAGTTACCCAGACGTTGACTAATTTCATTTATAAGCAATTATTAACTTTTCTTAAGCATTATTTCAATGATTTCAATGATAGTGGTAAGAAAAATTTTTTTTTTGCATTTATAAGTTGACATTATGTCACAATAAGTAATTAGTCATTATCATAATATACAATACTAGCTGGACTTCGTTCGCGTTCTGGATGAAAGGGTATTAAGGTACCATAAGTCCTTTCTGGTGTCCCAGACAACGTGTATGTAAAATTTCATGGTGATCGGTTCAGTAGTTTTTGCGTGAAAGAGCTACAAACATCCATACATCCATCCATACTTTCATACAAACTTTCGCATTTATAATATTAGTACGGATACGAATTAGTACGGGTGATAGTGTTTAGAGATTGAAGATACGTGTAAAAATAGGTATTGGTTGACAATCTAAACGTTAGATGCTTTATTCCCATAACAGTCTTAGATTGTTTTATGTCAATAGTAAGTAATTACTATTATTTAATATGTGGTCAAGGTCAACAGACAGGCTAACGGTCTACTTGATGATGGTAAAGTGGCCACCGTCGCCTATAACACAAGCAACGCCACAAGTGCTGAAAGTCCATTGTAGTCCATAGTGGGATTGAAGATAAGGGTTAGAAAAATGGACGATGACATTAGTTTACTGACTAACCGCGAAACACAATACTGTGCTATTTCACACTGTCTTCAACTTCTATAAGGAAGTTGCCTTGCCATTTCTGAAATGCGTACAATCGTACATATTATTATTATTTACAATTATTTTCCACTAAAGCCTCGTCCGCGAATGAAGTTATTTAATGTCAGTTTAAGGTAAACAAGCCAAATTGATACGTAAGTCCTTCGTCTTAGAAGTAATTTTTAATAAAGCAAATACCTAGCCTATCTAATGAAAGTATATATAAGTATCCATGTACGCCCGTGTTACGACTACTCGATAACTATTATTTCTTACGTATAAACTAATGAGCAAATTATTTAATCTAATTAGTGGACGTAATCCATCCATGCTCTTATAAAGGCGGTTTGCGTCTACATATAGGTATATAACTTGTCAGTCATCAGTTTAATGTGCCAATAAAACACAACTGGTACTATAAACATGTAACTAAAGGTATTGACTAAAGGTATCTCAGGTATTCGGGAAGCTCTGAGAAATTTTGGACGAGAAGAGCTTCTCTCGTCCAAAATTTCTCGGTGCTTTAAAACAAAAGTTTTCGACCAATATGTGTTGCCAGTAGTCCTCTGGCATCAGGAAAGGTCATCGAATCAGGAAAGAGAAGGTCCGTAGAAGAACGAAAGTTACCGACATGACTCGGGATTCTTCCAAACCCAAACTACCTGTAATAGATATTAAGTATATACTCTGTGGTTAGCAACAGCATGGACAGACGTCATTGTGAGAACTATGGAACACGTGTTAATTGATATAAAAGTAATTACTATTTATGTATGTACAAAAGTTAATTAAAGTTAAGTCATCTTACAATCTAATAACGTTTTATTTAAATATATTACTAAACATTACATGGCGCAGTCGAATAGCGAACAGCAAATAAAATGGAACTATTAAAGCCGCCTCCGCCATTGTCATTACAAGGCGATGCAGCAGAAAACTATAAAAAATGGCTACAAAGATTTAAAATATATCTCAAGGCGTCAGGTGCAAGTGAAAGATTGGACGAAGAAGGTAAGATTGCCTTATTTTTGCATTGTATCGGAGAAGAGTGTATGGAAATTTACAATAACTTTGACATTAAAGAAAATGAAAAGTATGACTTTGTAGTTGAAAAATTTAATGATTATTTTATCCCTCTGAGCAATGAGAGCATAAATCGCAATGTATTCTTCAGACGTAAAATAAAGGAAGGAGAAAGTTTTGATGAATATTTGAACAGTCTAAGAACATTAAGTTCCATTTGTAACTTTAGCACGCTCAGAGATAGTCTGATAAAGGATCAAATAATAAGAGGTATAAAGAAAAAGGACATAGTAGAAAAGTTACTGAAAGAATCAAACCTAGACTTAGCAAAATGCATAAAAATATGTAAATCATATGAAACAACTGAAAGACAAATAAAACAGTTTGACATAGAAGAAGAAGAAAGTATAAACATGGTCAGAAAACAAGAACAAAAAGGATATATGAAGGAATTAGTGAATAAGAAAGATAACATTGAACAAAACAGACCGGGTACAAGTAAATTAACAGATTATAAAAAGGAAAACAGTGCTAAGTTCCGGGACACTTCGCAAACATGTCAAAGATGTGGTTATAAACATGGATTTAAATGCCCAGCTTTCAATCAGAAGTGCAAAAAATGTGGAAAATTTGGACACTATGGAAAAATGTGTCGAAATGTGGTAAGAAATATAAGATATATGGAGAACTCATCAGACGAGGAAAGTGTAGTATTAGGTACTATAAAAGTGAATACCATAAGAAATGATTTATTTGAGGCAGTACAAATAAATAACAAAATCATTGATTTTAAGCTCGATACTGGTTCGGACGTTGATGTGTTACCATTAAAGTACTTCAAAGAGCTTGGTTTAGATAAAGAAATAACAACAATTAAAAATAACCTATGTAACTACGATGGATCAAAGATAAACTGCATAGGTAAGGTGAAAATAAATGGATATTTTATAAATAATAAGAAGGTGCAATTGGATATATATGTAGTGGATACACCTCACCATAGCATACCAGTTTTAGGGTATCCGACAATAATAAAAGAAAAATTAATGGTAAGAAAACAAGTAAATATTATCCAAAAGGATTATGATTATCTTGTTGAGCAGTACAAAGACTTGTTTGATCAAAAAAAAATTGGTACATTGAGTGGAACAGAGTATAAAATAAAACTAAAAGAAAATGCAGTCGGAAAACTTGAAGGATGCAGGAAAGTACCAATATCTTTATATGAAAAATTGAAAAAAGAATTAGAAAAAATGAAACGACTAGATGTTATTGAGGAAATTACTGAGCCAACAGAATTTGTCAGTAATATAGTTATTGTAAAGAAACCCGATGGCCACATAAGAGTGTGTCTAGATCCCAGTAATTTGAATAATTGTATAATGAGAGAACATTTTAAGTTGCCTACTTTTGAAGAGGTTTCAAGTAGAATGGCAGGTGCTAAAGTATTCACTAAATTGGACGCTTCAACAGCATTTTTTCAAGTAAAACTTCATAAAGATAGTGCCAAGCTGTGTACATTTGCTACACCATTCGGTAGGTATTATTTCAAAAGATTACCTTATGGCCTTTGTTCAGCACCTGAAGTGTTTCATCGAAGATACAAGGAAATATTTCAAAATGTGGATGGATGTGAAGTGTTTGTCGATGATTTGGCAGTGTATGGCAAAAATAAAGAGGAACATGATGAATGTTTACTTAAAGTGTTAAATATTGCAAGAGAAAATGGTGTACAACTTAACCTAAGTAAGTGTATATTTGGTAAATCAGAAATAAGATATCTAGGTCACTTGTTGACAAAGGATGGTATAAAACCAGACCCGGATAAAGTAGAGTCAATAACAAAAATGGAAAAACCCAAGAACTCTAAAGAATTGCACAGGTTATTAGGTATGATTACATATGTAGCCAAGTTTATACCATCTTTGTCTCAAGTTTGTAGTCCATTAAGAAAACTTATTAAAAAAACGGTACCTTGGTCATGGACCAAGGAGCAGGATGATTCTTTTTGTGAACTAAAAAATATATTAGTTTCAGACCCAGTGTTACAGTATTACGATGTTAATAAACCAGTAAAATTATCTGTTGATGCATCTAAGGATGCTTTAGGGGCAGTTCTATTACAGAATGAATTACCGATAGCCTATGCCTCCAAGTCCATGACCAGTACACAAATTATGTATGCTCAAATTGAAAAAGAACTTTTAGCAATTGTATTTGGTTGTTTAAGATATCATCAATATATTTATGGGAAACAAATAGAAGTTGAAACTGATCACAAACCATTAGAAACTATTTTTAGAAAACATTTATGTGACATACCTTTCAGATTGCAACGTATGCGTTTACAATTGCAGAAGTATGATTTAAAAGTTAAATATAAGCCAGGTAAAGATCTCTTAATTGCAGACACATTATCTAGACATAGCTTAAAAAGTAATGATATAATTATGGAAGATGAAATTGAAGCCCAAGTAGGAATGGTTATCAGTACATTGCCTATAACGAAACAAAAGTTGCAAATTTTCAAAGATGAAACTAGGAAAGATAAGGATTTACAAGAACTAAAATACTATATTATGAACGGGTGGCCAACTGTGAAGGATATTCCAAATAATTTAAAAGCATATTATACAATTTGTGAACAGCTGTACATTTGTAATGATCTGATTTTCAAAAATAACTGTATTGTGGTACCAATTTCATTAAGGTCCGATATGTTAGAAAGGATACACTATAATCACATGGGCATAGAAAAAAGTAAATCTAGAGCTAGGTCTTGCATGTTTTGGCCACAAATGTCAAAAGACATAGAAAATAAAATCTTTAATTGTACTACTTGTCATAGGTATACAAAAAATAACACTAAAGAACCCATGCTTATTAGAGAATTACCTAATAAGCCATGGTGCCATTTAGGCACAGATGTTTTTCATTATAAAGATAAAAATTATATAATTGTGGTTGATTATTATAGTAAGTATTTTGAAGTGTTAAAATTAAAAGATTTAAGACCAGAAACAACTATTGAAGCATTAAAAGCTGTGTTTAGTAGATTAGGAATACCGGAAATTTTGTACAGTGATGGAGCTACAAATTTTGTAAATTACAAATTTAAAGAATTTGCTAATACTTGGGGTTTTAATCATTTAACTAGTAGCCCGACACACGCTCAATCTAATGGTTTAGCAGAGCGTTACATTCAGATAACTAAAAATTTGTTTAGAAAGGCTGATTTTGACGGAAAAGATAAATATTTATCACTATTAGAATATAGGACTACACCTATATCATCAGAATTTAATTACAAATCGCCATCAGAGTTATTAATGGGAAGAAAAATTCAAGGTTTATTACCAAATTTTAATCTACCAAATAGAGAAAATCTAAACATAAAAAAAAAACTGTATGAAAATGCCTGGAAACAAAAAACATATTATGACAGGCATTCAAAAATACTACCTAAGTTAGAAAAAGGCCAGAAAGTAATTTTGTTAGATAGTAATAATAAAAAACCCAATAGTTATGCAGAAGTGTTAAAAAAGGATGTAAGACCTAATTCATTTAAGATTATAACAGAGAAAGGACAGGTAATGTGTAGGAATAGAAAATATTTAATTAACTGTAAGAATCAGGAAAAAATGAAAATTTTAAAAAGTAGTCAGGATCAAGAGTATGAAGAATTGGTTTCCAATAATTGTAATAATAATAATGAAGATTATACAATAGATTTAGAATGTGAACCAGAAAATGTACAGAATAAGTTGACATTAGATAATAAGTTGATAAATGGAAATGATAGTGTTAATGAAAACATTGGTCTTCCCGAACGTGAAACCAGAAGTCGAGCAGGTAGATTAATTAAGAAACCTAACTACTTGTCAGACTATTACACCAATTGATTAATTGTTAGTTAGCTTGTATATTTGATTATTATGTTTAGATTAAGACATTTTGATTATTATGTTTAAATTAAGACATTATGTTTAGTTTCCTATTTACCTACTTTAAAGAAAGGGAGATGTAATAGATATTAAGTATATACTCTGTGGTTAGCAACAGCATGGACAGACGTCATTGTGAGAACTATGGAACACGTGTTAATTGATATAAAAGTAATTACTATTTATGTATGTACAAAAGTTAATTAAAGTTAAGTCATCTTACAATCTAATAACGTTTTATTTAAATATATTACTAAACATTACACTACCCAACAGATTATGATATAGATTTCACTAATGAAAATAACCATAGACGAGGAACGCTTTGTGTTATAATATACAGACTCATCTTAAGATATAATATGATACCTACCAATATACCTACATTCCAAAACACCCTTATGTGATTACAAAAACTTATTTTAGTTCATTTTTTTAAGTAGTGTCGATGTAGTTCCAAAAATTGACGAGATAATAGCATAATAGATATTCACGATTAGCAATGAAAGTAGAACCTTACCGTATAGATATCATATACATTATAGTACGACGCAAACTAAGTTACATCCACAAGCCATATCAGATTCCTTAATCAGATTAATTTTAAAGAAGACAATAAAAAGTACATAGAAGCCTACATCCGTCGACCGACTTAAACACAGAAGTGGAACTAATTCAAAATGGCATCACATCAACCTTGCGAATCCATAACACCTGGTATTTACAAACAATCGTTTACTCTAACGACTCTACGCCTTAGGAAATAAGGTTCAAATTCCAATAACTTCAACATTATAAAGCTAAGTGTAATTTTGCAAGACCAATGACGACATAAAATTCTTAGACACGCGTGATGATTGTGAGTTACACATTGCTAGTTCTTGTAAACACGAAATTAAAGATTTTAATTGTTATCGGCAACACGAATTCTGCCACCCTTCATAATATATTTAAAATAAAGCAAATTCAGAAGGTTTTCTGGTTTGTTTTTTACATAAAACTCAAAAGGCTCTCTTGGAATAATATTATAAGTAGCATTTTTGGTGAGTACTAGGTATAGTCTTATAAAGAAAAGAAGGTTATCCCATACATCGTTATATAGTTTGTTCTACGTTTTAACTAGAAATATTTTCTGTAAGAGGTAGTACCCAGGCCATGGCCATGCCCAATAGCTATGAAACTCAATGATCCACAAATAACAAAAATCTATATAAATCTGTAACACTAAAAAAATGTTTAAAGAATATGATACCCTCATACTCATATAGATAAATATTAATAATCAAACAAATTTGTGACTATAAATAAAGCTACTATAAAGTTTAAATTCTCATCTCAAAATACGTCAGTTCTAAATTAAACAGATATTTATAACTAACTAAATCTACCGAGAGAAGCGCTGCTTGAATAGATTCGTCTTCCGGAGAATCGTTGTACATATATATAGACACATAAATAAATGGCAACCCTAGTTGGTGGAACAATGTCTTTCTCGTCGGGGGCACCAATCAGAGCGTACAGGGCGCAGAGAGAGGGGTGGCGGAAACTTTGCGAGGAAATTTCAATTAAACTTGAGCGTCCGCCCTTATCTGATGACTCCGTGGAGAGGTTGCCTTGCCTACGTCCCTGCACGGCGTAGGGTTGTCACTCACTCTTAATAATAATATTGTTTTAGTACAATACGGCAATAATATGGCTTCGGACCCTTTGGACCCACAAGTTTTGAGCGTACCTTATCTAGTGCTAACCTTATCTAGTCTAGTGCTAGTGTGTCCCCCTGAAATTCTAATGTAATTATTTGTGAAAGATTTTTTTAAACCGGATGAGTAGTTTTAAAGATTACCTCACACATACAAACAAATAAACAAACATACAAACTTTACCTGTTTATAATATTAGTTAATACAGATAACTGAGCGAGTGATTAAATGAACAAATTACATAATACTGTTTAAAATTTTTCTTTTGTTTCGACTTCAAGATGCATACTAAATACATAGTTGCTCGAAGCTTTATATGTTATTAGAACAAAGTATACATACGAATAGTATAGACAGATATAGCCTAAGGATTTAAATGCGTTGAATAACCTCCCACAGATAAATCTATACTTTCACTTACTTTTAGCCATGCCGTTACTTTCGTGTTTTAATTAAGCAATTCTAATTGAACATAAAAGTTTTCGCGCTTATTTCAATTTCAATTGATTTCTCTTAATATTTAAATACAATTAATTAGTTGATTATATAATAATTAATTATATAGATATAATTAATTAATTACGTAATTTGCTTATCTTAGGAATTCCAAGAAGCGTTTCTTGTACACTTTACACTTTTACTTCAATTTAATTTAAATAAAAAAATCGCCTACATTGTTATCTTAATTAAAGCTTTTGTTTTAACATTCAAGAAATTGGGAAGGACTAAGTACGTATGCAGAACAGGGCTATGCAGAATTGTACAAAAAATCTCGTGGTGAAATTTTCAATTTACACCAGTTACTTTCACATTTATAATATTAGTATAGAAGTATGGACTATTGTAGATTTTCTTCTGTGGCTTTTCATAAGAATAATAGGAGGCTTTATAGTGGCAACCCTATCTCTTAAGCCAATAGCATTCTAAGCCCCATCCCTCTGAAGCGAAGCGTCAAGCGAGACTCCTCTCGTAACCGCTAAGCCCAATATAGTCCCGACCTGTGACGTTATCGCCCCACACTTAAGGCGAATATTACTAACACCCTTGTATCCAGGCACTAAGCTACATTTACACTTCATCCAACCGTTGAACATGGCATTTTCGCCTCTTTGCCGGTCGTGAGAAAGTATAAATTTGTACACACTTACAGAACACGACTGGTGAAATAAATTTGTTGAATTTAATCAAGGGATTCGCTGTTACGTAACGATAGGTTTCAATGGAATTGTGAAAAGACGAATTACATTATTTGTGAATCTGTTCGCAATACTTACCTATATAAACTTTTTTTATTTACTAACACATTTTTGTAAAGCTTTATATTATAAGCTTTTGATTTCACGAGAGCTGCATAGGCGTAATTTATTTGACTTAATTTTACTACTAATCTAGGTACTATTATCTACTTAATTACTTTTACTTACTATATCTACTTTTCTATATGAATATTATAAAAAGAAAAGATTTTTTATAATAAAATTAAAGAAAAAATAATGACGGACTGCTCAAATGACTGCGAGACAGTGTGATCTGCAACTTCTTGCCAGATCCAGACCAAAGCCAACTCTGAAAATTTCATTTCCAAAGTTAGCCCTGTCGGGAATTGAAGCCGGCAACTTTTATTTTAACTGCTAGGTATTGTACAAGTAATCTTTTGTTTCCACAAAACCATTAACTGACATTACCATTAACATTTGGTTACCATCAGAGTGGCTGGTTTTACCATTCGTGTAAACCAACTTTATAAATACGAATTTAATTTTATATGTCAACACTATCGTAGGTACGTGTTAATGTCAAATAATTTATTAATAAACCCCAAATCCGATATTAAATTCAGTTGCTTTTACCAATGGCTACATTTTATACGAAAAACCGCATGGCTATAAGCCCACAATTGGAACGAAATGCCGGAAGAGTAACTGCTGTCCATTTAAATTTCAATCTAATGCGTCTAGTGATAAGACTGAAAGTCCAGTGTCATTTCAAATCAACATATTTTTAGATTGGAGAGGAGGTGATAGGTTGGCGGGAAAAATGGGAAAACGGTGACAAAAAGCTGAGAGCCGTGATAGCGCTTTTAAAGCGTGGTGTGAGGGAATCCACCCAGGGCTGTGCCTAAGTGAAATTTAAAACATTTATATATTTAACAACTCAGATAAAATAAGAACTAAAGATAGACCCATGTGGACGGCAGAGTGAAGCCGATAAAACTACGCCTCGCCGTGTACATTACATACACAATGCACACTAAATGCAATCAAATTTTTGACTTTTTAATAAATCTATAATAGCAGTTCAGTTTCTTTTATTTTTTTTTTAAATAATCGATGTAATCTTTGTTAAATTTATATTCAATTTTTTTTAGCTGAAATTTTGTGTTAAGATAAGATTTTGTTTTCTAAGTCCACCTATATAGACAGGTAGTTATATATATAGTTTTTTTTTTTTAATTTCTTATATATAACTTTTAGAGCTATTTAGAAGCCGGAAACGAACCGATGTGGTATGAATAAAACTGAATAAAGTAAGTAAGTCCCTATGCGTTTATTTTTTTATTTGATTGTCAGCCCTAGGTGTGAAAAGGTTGTATTCAGCGCAGAAAAATTAAAAATGGAAGCGAACGATATTGGCCCCACAAGTTCAATTAACGTGTGGGGACCGGGGTGCTGACTGCTGCGAGGTGAGGCGGGCAGGCTGCGGCTTCGCGTTCCGACAGCCTCCATTCAAATGGATTTATATTGCTTATTCGTTTTACACATCAATAATCCCATTATAATTTTCAGAATGTGGAAACAATAAGCTTAATTGAGGTGCTGACTTAAAAATTTTTGCAGCCAGTATTAAAATAGTTTTAACTGAACTACTTAATAAATAAATCTTTTGAAACGCAACGGAAAAGAAAACTGTTCACTACACGGAGTCCCTTCATGATGCGAAGAATCCATTATGATTCTTAACTAAATTTAGAAGTATTTTATACTTTTAATATTATTTAATATTCAAATTCAAATTCAAATTCATTTATTTTCAGGTAACTGTTGTGGTCTGTGTTTGTCTATGCACAGATTACACAGTAGTTGAAATCATTAGTCTATGTCAAGTCGTTCTGCCTCCGGCCTTGTAAAGTTAAACAATAAAGTGAAGCTTAAAATGGAAATAAGTCTTTAATTAAATATTAAATACGAACCCAGACAAACAATAAAAGAGTAACTAGACCCATATTTTACATTTTTATACATAGTTATAATACATATTAAGATATAATCAAAATTAAGAAAAGAAATAATAATAATAAGTACATAAATAGCTAAAAACTAACACCAACATGTCTATCACTACAATGTCGGATATATATACAATCTAGCCTATCAGCGATCATTGCAATAACTTTGTTAGAGCTGCCCCGCACCCGTCTAACAAGTGACGCAGATTTTTTACGCATGTTTGTATAAAAACAATCAGTGCTCATCATAGCGAACATTCCTGAAGCACTACAGAAGCGGGGTAGCCCTAACATCGCCCTAAACGCGTTGTTAAATTGGATACGAAGAATATTGATATTAAGTCCCTACTCCCCATTTCTATGTATAAAAAAATGTAGCTTCTCTTCTAAATAACATTTTGTGTAAAGTACGGTGTTAGTAAGTAAATTTTCTTATATTTAATCATCTATAACCGGGTTTAGGTAATTAGAGTATTTAATATTAAAAAAAAGGATCCTCCAAATAATCGTCAGATTAGGGTCAGCACGACCAGGACATCGAGCTGAACCATCTGTATGAAAATCTGACGCGCTCGAGTATGTCCATTTTTTTTTAATTTTTGAAAGCCCGAAGACGCTCTCCCAACCAATTAAGGTACATCACATAAACTTATTTTCGTTAAGTATACCATCTAATCTTCAAAATCCAATAGGTCCCCACGACGCTCGAGCAACTAAACATTTCGTGGGCTCCCCTACTATTGAGCCAAATAGACAGAATTGAGTAAAGAAAATCAAGACTTGTTTTTAAATTTAGATTACATCCATGAACCATGAAGTTTGGAATAAACTATGAATAACTGTCAATTTGAGCGAAAGAAAACCTGCATTGCAATGCGAATTTTCGCATTGTTCTTTTTATTTGCTTATTTTGCACCAATTTTACATAATCATATCCACTAACGCTACAAATTTATGGACATTCACCGATTCACCGTAATGTCACTTTAAAAGGATACCAGTGGAAAATAAAATATAAAATAGACTTGAAACAACTTTTTTTTTAACTTTTTGTAAATTAAGAATGTATAACGAAATTAATGTGATTATAATACGTTCACTTAAAATGTATTAAAATAATTGAAGTACAATTAACATACAAGTGTTTAAACTAAGATTTTTGAATCTAAATCGAGGGTGCCGAGATGGGAATAAACCAAATTTTTTATGAAATACATTTTTTTTAGTCTGGAAAGATGAAAGAAAGGGACACACGGCCTCAGTTTGGCTATTTCTATCTGTTCAGATTAGCCTCTGTATAAGGCCCAATGAAAAATATACTTTAAAACTATTAGTAATACAGTTCATTTATGTAAATGCAACTTTTTCAAGTAAGCGGTCCTGTGATATTATCGAACGTCCTTGGTTATTATACAGAGAACGAACATGGAACGAACTATTCTAATCCATTCTAGTTCTAATGTCACTGTCACTGAGAGATGGCGTCACTTGACACTTCACTTGGGCGTCACAGTAGTGGCGTCAGTCAGCGTCACACAACAAAACAAGTAGCGAGTGTAGCGACTATAACTTTATAATCTGTGGTAGCGACTAGCGACACTGGGAGAGTAGTTTCATTTTGTTGTATTTTACCAAACTTTCTAAACGCGATAATTTGCTAAAAAAACGGTTAATAATAGCTTGAGGTGAGCAGTAAGTACTAATAATTCCAAAGGTCATAGGATTTATCTCAATCAAATCAATCCTGAGGTGTGAAAACATTCCATTCAATTGTTTGAGTTCGCACTTGCACTTTGTATATAGTGCCGGCCGGCAGTTACCTTATTTTTTTTAACATAATATTTTCATATTATTAGCCATGGGTAAAAAGACAAACAAGAAGGAAAGCAAGAAGGACCCGCAGAAGAGTGATAAATCATCATTTTCGGTAAGTTAATGTTTGTGTTAAAAGTTGTGCCTAAGTTTTGAATGCAGTGATGGAAGAGCAATTTCTCTTTGGACTTGTAAGCAAACTTGGAAACTTGTACCTAGGCTAGGTTAACATAAAGAAATGAACTATTTGTATATGTTCCTAAATTCAGTAAAGTAACAATTATTTAATTACACAATGTTATAACAGCATTTTCTTTGGTTTTCTTAAATTGATAGTGCTCTGAAGTAGTTATGTGTCCACCAGCACGTCATCGGACCACCGTCGACGTACATTCTTAGTAGAGATAAGTGTTTTGATGACTTAGGTCTACATGGTGGCCAACGGTCATTCGGGCATGTAATGAATCACTCGATAACTATCCGCGAAGCTAATAATCAGTACTCTTTTATTTCATTCAATTTAAATTGTCTTTTTTAAAAGGAGGAAACTACAATGCTCCGAGTTAACTAGGTAGTTTTCGAGTTTTGTGTAAATAAATGAATAAATAAATAAAAAAAAGTTTTACATATACACATATAAAGATATACCTACACAATGTAAATTATTTATATTATTTGTTCCAGGTTAGCAAAATGTTGATTTTCATCTCTGCTTTGTTAGGTGGCATTGCGTCATGGTACACCTATAAATTAATAACCACTACACCTGAATTACCAACAATGGATTTAGATCAATGGTGGGGTCATTATCCAATAGACCGAAACCGAGATACTTCAATAAGACCCTTTAAAATTGAGTTTAATGATGTGGTAAGTTTTAATTTACAAAACCATGTTCAAACATTTTGAACAAGTATTTAAATGTTTGTATCTATCTTAACTAATCTTGAGAAAATAGAAAAATTTTGTGCACCAATATATTTACGAAGCAAGCTCTTCTTCCAAGAGTTAAAAAATTGCAGTTTTTAAAGTTTTTTTTTTATTATTAAAAATATTAATAATAACAATAAATAAAAAAAACAGAAAATGCCTATTCACTCGAACTAATAATGCACTGCTAACCCTAGTAGGATTAGGATTGTCAAGCTGTAAACTTTCATACAAAAAGCAATAACGTTTCCCTCCCAGTAAACATAGTCCAAATCTTGGACCGCTTCAGACCCACCGTACCACCGACCATAGCCCCAGTGGGTAATAATTTTAAAAACAATACCACTAATTAATAGTGATGTTTTTTATAATTTTTGGAAATGTTGTACTTGCAACTCTCTATCGCACGTTACTGGTCAGAGGCAGATCAGTGTGAAACAGATAGCATTTTTGAAAATACCTACTCGAGCCGCGTATCGGCACTTCACAATCTTAAGGATAAGGGATTGGGAGGAATCATTCCTTACTGACACTGAAACAAAACAGCACACATTCTAACCTAAACTGACCACTGTAAAAAGTGCTCTTCTGTAAGAAGTGTGGTTACTGCCGCTAGACCTACCTAAATGTAGGTAGCCAATATTGCCTATTAATTGCCTCTAGTATTAATACTATTAAATCCAATTAGCCGCCGAAGGGTCAATTTTGAAAAGTTCATTTCCAGTCTGAAATTCTTGTCTGACACGTATTTATAGGCAATAGTAGAGCTACATACAATAACATAGATTATAAGATTGTTGTATGTAGTCATTATGATTATTTGACTATGCAATAATCATAATAAAATATTTGCAGATGGTGAATGACCTACGGGAGCGTCTGCTCCATCGGCATCCATTCACGCCACCATTGGAAAATGCCGGTTTCACATACGGATTCAATACAAACTTTCTAACGCAAATCCTAGACTATTGGCAAAATAAGTATGACTTCAAGGAGAGGGAACAGTTCTTCAATAAATACAACCACTTCATCACCAATATACAAGGGCTTGATATACATTACATGCATGTTAAACCAAAACCTATTACCGATACTGTGGTAAGTGTTTAGACATGTTTATTTTTTAACTTTTTGTATAAGTTTCACGTGTGTATCTGTGAATCGCTGTGTTTGTAGTATTTGGTATAGTAGCTCCGAAATATTAACTTATGAACTGGTGCAAAATTCATATGCAGTCAGTCAAATTCTTTTTGTTCTAATTTTCGAAGTGAAAACTTCTTTAGGCACCTTGGGCATTTTTGAGATGAAAAAACCATTGAACACGCAACCTGTTAGTTAATGTAACGTAATGTAACCGAAACCTCTGTATATAAGTATGTACTTTTTTGACGATTCAAAAAATACACACTAATTGTTCAAGTTTTCACTTCTGTCACTTTTAATTTTGTTGAGTGTATCGAAAATTCTAACTAAATTATACATTTTTTTTATTTTCATAGCAATTGCTTTGTCTGTTTCTTATAAAATCTTCATAAAACAATGCATATTTTTAATATTTAACCTTCGTTTCCACCTTAAAAGTTAGTTGTGAAAATAATGGGAAATTCTTTATTTACAGGTAGTCCCAATTCTCATACTTCATGGCTGGCCGGGATCCATTCGGGAGTTCTATGAACTGATCCCCAAACTTATTACACCGAGGCCAGAATATGATTTCATGTTTGAGATCATTGCTCCAAGCTTGCCGGGATTTGGATTTTCACAGGTACTAACATTTAATAAAATTATTAAATGTTAGGCACAGTCTTCTTTTTAATAAATGATCTTACTCACTACTTCCCTTAAATCTAAGAGGTTTATCTCATAAATTTATTTTAGAAATGTACTAATTTATAGTGCTGACTTGTTTTGTGACTCATTACTATTGTTGTTCTCATATAAACAAGATCTTAACTTTATTTCATTAAAAAGAGAGTAAATAGTACTTAAATACTGGTTACTGGTGGTACTATTTACTGAGCAATACTCCGCATCAAATTGACCATTCTTCTAACAAGTGGGGTCTAACAAAAAGCAACCCACTTGACTGTACAATAAAGTACACTATTGACTGAATCCGGTATTTGGCTAATTTTAGAAAATCGTTTTAAATTATTCCTTATTACAAAATAATCACAAAATATACATAATTTAGCTTAAAATAAAGTGACATATGCTTTTTTACGCTATTTTCTGATAGGATGACCACAATTTGTAGTATATTTTTAATATTGTCAAATACCCAATTCAGGCGGCCGTTCGTCCCGGCCTTGGTTCAGCGGAAATGGCTGTGGTACTCCGTAACCTAATGAAGAGATTGGGCCACGACAAGTATTACATCCAAGGTGGTGATTGGGGACACGTCATCGCTTCAAACATGGCCACTCTGTTTCCAGAAGAGATTTTGGGCTTCCACACTAATATGCCGCACGTGGTCAGTGCTAATCCATTGGGATTGATTTACTACACTTTGGGTAAGAGACTCGCTTTTTACATCAAATTAATTTAGATTTGAATATTTTTTAATTTCTTAAAATCTATATAACATTACTAGCTGACCGGCAAACTTTGTTTTGCCATATAATTTTTTTTTTGGGGTGGGCCACCCTTATCACTTAGGGGTATAAAAAATAGATGTTGGCCGATTCTCAGACCTATCCGATAAGCACACAAAATTTCATTAAAATCGGTCAAGCCGTTTCGGAGGAGTTTGGTTACAAACTCTGTGACACAAGAATTTTATATATTAGATATATTATACATATTATTTAAGGCTGAATGCCTAAATTTCTCCTTGTAGAAGATAAATAGGCAGGCCTTTGGTCTATTTCATTATACCTCTTGGTCGCTCAAGAGGTCCAAAAGCAACTGGTGGATGAAAGATGGGACCAAGACAGACTTACCAATTAATTTAACCGGCTCGCCTGCTCCTTCGCGCTGGTTCGTCTCCACCACACTTCACGAGTTTATTTATTGATTATTAGTGTTCGATTTTCAGAGTTTGCACATACTATACACGCGTTTTTTGTATATATAATTTTTGCGGATATTGAGAGCGTGGCGACCACTTGTAAGCTTCTTTTGCGTCTGTCTTGTTTGACGGTAGGGAAAAGGAATCAAATATATAAAAATGTGGGTATATTATGCGTTTGAATTGCGTTTGCGTTTGGAATAAGGTAAAATCAGGCGAGATGCAATTAGTACTTTCGAGTTGATATGGAAATCTGCATTTGCATCCCTTTAAGGGATTCCATAAATAAAATCAAAATTAATTCTATAGTGTGTTTTTTTATGTTAAAAACTGATTAATAATTTATTTTAGGTTCATTTTGGCCAAGCCTCGTTGTGGAGCCAGAATTGGAGAGTCGAATGTACCCACTGTCTAAATATGTATCATTCCTGATTGAAGAATTTGGATATTTCCATTTGGCTGCCACTAAACCAGATACTGTTGGTAAGCCGAATTGAAATTAACTAGCATATAATTTGGTTTATTTCAAATTGGTTTAATTTTAGCAAGCTATAAACCCGTATGTAACGTTTTATCTTCTTTTATTAGATACTTAACTCTGTTTTATTAGATACCTAATAAATAAAAAAACTTGCCTAAAAATTAATTTAGGCAGTGAACTTTTTTTTTACAAAAAATTATCTTTGATTAAATAAAGAAGGGATTATAATATAAATACACTATTACCTTTCACCCAGCCAATATAACTTTCACATGAAATTATTTTATTTTTTCTCTCTTTGTATTTTAAATTAAATCACTGTCTTAAAATGTCTAGGCGTAGCCCTAACCGATTCTCCGGCTGGTTTGGCTGCATACATTCTGGAGAAGTTCTCAACGGCCACCAACCCCGAATACAGGAAGGCATCGGACGGGAATCTGTTGGCCAAGTTCTCGTTGACTCACCTCTTGGACAACATTATGGTCTATTGGGTTTCCAACTCTATCACAACGTCGATGAGGATATACGCCGAAACGGTCAATAAGAAACAACTTGCAATGAAGCTACAAGAGTAAGTCTTAATAAAGCACACAAAAAGAAGATGGAATGTTTATTTGGCCTTGTCTTTTTTGAATTTGATTATTGAAATGTAAACTAAGGGAGTGAGAGAGATATAGTCGACTGAGTGAGAGAGGTTTAGTCAGTCGGCTAAGGGAGTGAGAGATATATAGTCGTCTAGTCAACTAAGTGAGTGAGAGAGATTTAGTCAGCCGGCTAAGGGAGTGAGACAGATATTTAACTAAGTGAGTGAGAGATATATAGTCGACTAAGGGAGTGAGAGATATATAGTCGACTAAGGGAGTGAGAGGTTTAGTCAGTCGACTAAGTGAGTGAGAGATAGTCAGTCGACTAAGGGAGTGAGAGAGGTTTAGTCAGTCGACTAAGTGAGTGAGAGATATATAGTCGACTAAGTGAGTGAGATATAATATAGTTTACTAAGTGAGTGAGAGATATAATATAGTTGACTAAGTGAGTGAGAGATATAATATAGTTGACTAAGGGAGTGAGAGAGATGAAGTCAACGCGTCATGTGGTCTTAAACAAACATTGTTTTTTATTCAATTTTTTTTGCGTTTTTTCTTCCAGTATACCAACGAAAGTGCCAACTTGGGGCATCAAGTTCAAACACGAGATCGTATTTCAACCCGATGTGATTTTGAAACTGAAGTACCGAAACTATATCCACACGACCATCGTGGAAGATGGCGGCCATTTTGCCGCAATGGAGAACCCCGACATTATGGCGGACGATATTTTCAAAGCGATCAAGACTTTTAGGGAGTTTCATACAGTTGAGAAGTAAGCAGCCTGCCTAGTCATTGCCCATAATATTATCGCAAAAACATTTTCAAAATAATAAAGTTTTTTTGAATCTACGCGAGTGTGAACTCGTCGGTCATGCGGGAATGATACTGAATGACTGACTGAATTACTGCCTGAAGACTGAATGATTGAACGAAATAGTGCTCTGATGCCACTCTCGCGCTTAAATTACTCAACCGATCATCATGAAATTTTGCATACACGTTGTCAGAGATACAAGAAAGGACATAGGGTACCTTTCATCGAGAAAAAAACACTGTTTCATAGGGATCATCTAAAATAAAATAAAAAAACGAACGCCTGGCCAGTGTTCGTTTTTTCAACCAGGTCAAACGTTATACTGATTATCTATACTAATATTATAAAGCTGAAGAGTTTGTTTATTTGTTTGTTTGAACGCGCTAATCTCAGGAACTACTGGTTCGAATTGAAAAATTATTTTTGTGTTGGATAGATATTTATCGAGGAAGGCTATAGGCTATAACATCACGTTGAGACTAATAGGAGCGAAAAAACAGTCGAAAATGTGGAAAAAAACGGGGAAAATTAATCATCTTTGAGGGCTTCCGTTGCGTGCGCTAAGAAAACCGTTCGAGATACCCAAATAATTCCCAAAATAACTATTCCACGCGGACGAAGTCGCGAGCACCAGCTAGTATTATATATTTTTATTTATCAATGCGAACGATGTCGCGAGCTAGCATATTAAAATCTTAACTTGTTTCCTACTTTACAGGAAAGCACCGATAAAGCTCTCTACTGACCAAGAAGCGAAAACTATATACGACTTCGCAGTCAGGGATATTCAAGGGAACGATGTTAAGCTCGATAAGTATAAGGGATATGTTACTATCATTGTGAATGTCGCTTCTCAATGCGGTCTAACCGAAACCAATTATAAACAACTCAACGAGCTATACGAGAAATACAAGTCGAGGGGTCTCAGAATATTGGCGTTCCCTTGCAACCAATTCGGCGGTCAGGAACCGGGAAATTCTAGGGAAATATTGTCATTCGCAAGGAAAATGGGAGTCGAGTTCGATCTCTTCGAAAAGATAGACGTGAACGGTGACTCGGCTCATCCGTTATGGAAATTCCTAAAGCGGGTCCAAAGTGGTACTTTGGGTGATTTTGTTAAATGGAATTTCTCAAAGTTCATTGTCGATAGAAACGGTGTTCCCGTTGAAAGGTTGAGTCCCAACGTCTCTCCGTTGGAATTGGAACCTTATTTGGCCAAATATTGGTAACATTTCTAAATTCCAACCTCATTCTTTACCAGTATTTCAATTTGATCTAAAAAATGGGAAAGACTGAGATGGTTTCAAAAGTCAGATTAAATTGAAAATTCAGATTAAATCTTTTCAATTTAATCTGACTTGAAACCTAAAATTAACCTAACTTGAAATTTAATCTGATTTTGGGCGAAATATTTGGTAACAAATGTGTAACATACATCAGGTCAGTGTGGTATCAAGACATGTCTAAATTATAGGTCTCATTCTTTCCCAATTTTCTGATCAAATTGAAACATCCAATCCAACATATTATATAATACATGACAGACAAAAATTAAATTTAAAGATTTATATAATAAAATTATAATATATTATAGTCTTGTAAAAGTCTTAGAAGATCCTTTTTGAAACAAAAACAGTTGAAAACTGATCAAAATTATTTTTTTTTTGAAAAAAATATAAAATAGGAAATGGATGAAATGAATAATTAAACAGAATAATGACTACTGTTATTTCTTCAAGCAATAAGTGGGTATACTCGTATTATACTATTATGTTATTTTGGTCTTAATTACAGAATATTATTTAATTAAATGGTGGCTTCATTGTTTACATAGTAATTAAGGAAAAATGCATTTATATTTTTTTAAATTTTAATACTTACCAATTTTAAGTACTTAATAAAAACTAAAAAAAAAACTAAATTTTGTTCGTTTCATTTCACTCACTTGAAAAAAAAATATCATTCTCCAACATAAAATGTACTTTACTTTGACGCACATACCTTACCTCCAAAACTTGGGTCCTAAAATTTTCATAGTTCTAGATTTTTTTTCTAGTATTAATAAAAAATTAAAAAATCCTTTTCGGCTTCCAAATTAAACCAATCAAATCAAATTTTGATTATAATACTTATACCCATAGGATTCTTCTCAAACTGATTGTCTTCCGAGCCTCAACTTGGACAGTTCGTGCATTGTACTTAGAGAGCTAGATTCACTCGATTGGTCCGGTATTACTGATATTACCTGAATATGTTGAAAAATAATTTAAATAAAACTACATAATATACTAGGTAGATAATATTCCTTATGAGCATTGGGAATGGGATTGAAAAATTTGGGATATTCCGGGAATACAAGCGAGACTGCTTTCTTCGGATAAAATATTTTCTATGTTAACGTCAGCAGACAGACTGACAGTCCACTTGATGGCTACCGTCGCCTATCTATAACACAAGCAACGCAACAGGTGCTGCAAGTATGCGGTGACTACTACAGTTAGGATTAAAAATAGGGATAGGGAAATAGGCTCTGGCATCCCTTGCTCGCTCACCGTTAACACTAGTTCACAGTGGTTACTGCCGCCAGACGGGTCGCCCAAATTGAGTTCAATTAGACTAACTACGAGCTCTAATAACTCTGTACGACATATCTAATAATTATTAGAGGTATTTATCGAAGGTACATATAAGGCTCTGATGAAATGGACACAAAAATAATTGTCGGATAAATCCGACTCTGGCGGCTAAAGGATTAATGATATGTAAGGTTTTAATTATATGCTGTCGGTGTCTCTAAAATAAATAATTACTAGAAAAAATACTGGATACATGATGGTGATTTCAATAAATGTCTACAGACAAACAATAATACACAAAACTATACATTATAAAGATTTATTCAATACAATACATACTTGGTGATGTCTTGTTTACACTACATTACAAAACCATAGACATTTTGTGATATAGTATAAATGAGAATAATGAGATACAAAGTAATGAAAAAAAACTCAAATACATACATACAATAACTAATAATATATTTCAAATAAAATGTATGTTCATTTTGAATCAAATATAAATGTTTAGGGCCTCTTTCGCCAACTACAAGTAAAGTGTTGATTAGTTACTTTTAGAAATAATTTTATGTTTTATGAAATTGTGCACTCGTTTTTTTTGTAGCAGATTGTGCATCTTGTATATTTTCTATCGACGTTTGATAGGCGAATTGTTTTCATTATTTTCTTTTTAATGTTTCGGACTTAGATTAATTGTTTTACACACACTGCAATAAAAAGTTGCCGCATTCATGGAGCTATTGTTTTTATATAACGCGGTATCTAGTCGAGCGCAGCGAGGCCAATCATTAATCTAAGGTTTGGGAATTTTACCGTACAAACAAAGGTATATCAGTTCGCATTATGACCGGTGACTTTAAATGACGGTTAGCTTACTTGACAGATGGTGAAAGAGGCGAAGCCTTTAATATTTTAATAAAGTTACATATTGTAAGCGTTCGTATATTTTATATCATTTAAATTCTCGGTTTCAAACGGAAACCGAGAAATGGCCGCAAGTTTTATTGATGCGGCGGAAATATAAATAGAAATCTATTGGTAATGAAATTACAATTTATTTAAAATATACTAAAACACTCCTGTACCGATGCATTACAATACAATACTTGCAATTTTAGGCTTGACTTTTCATTTTTAGACGTTCTTTTGACAATCAAGACAAAAATCGCGATAACTAACTCAACTTTGCATTAAGGTATATCTTTAATAACCTCTGCCAATTGTTCCCTGGTGAACATGTGGTAAAGTGATCCCGGAGTCATGGTGACCACTTCCACATTGTTCTCGGAGAGTTTCTCCTCCATCACTTGCTTCAGGATTGTCAGTGCAGACACAGTCGCCTCCTTGAGGGTCATGGACTTGTGATAGGCCTCCTGAAAAATTCAAATATTTGTCGTCTAATATTATAAAGAGAGAAGATTTGTATTTTTGTATGTTTGTAATGAATGAACTCAAAACGATTCTACTGGACCGATTTTGGAACTACCAGAAGAATTTTAAAAATACCTTTTGCATTTGATTGATAGCTCAATTCTTCAGTAAGATTATAGTATAGACCATTTATCATTACATTATTCGATTCATAGAGTAATAATATATTTGATTTGGACTCGGTAGACATACCTTCAAGCTCTGTTGAGCACCTTCGCTGCCGGAACCGATCGCCTTGGCCTCATATTGCACAAACGTTCCGCTCGGGTCCATATGGAATAGCTGAGGACCCTTCTCATCAATGCCTGAAATTTATTTTAAATACATAATATGTATTTATTTATCTTATATAGTATAAATAAGTTAGTTTTTAAATGGTCCCTCAGGATCAGTACTTTTTTTCTGGATTTCTGTATATCTAACAATGATTGTTTGAGTAGTTAAGGCTTGAAAGTTAACAGACAGAGTAACTTTCACATTTATGAAATATGGATTAGCCAACTTTCTTTTAAAATACCTGCAAACATAACAGCGACGCCAAAAGGCCTAGACATAGCTGTGCCACTGTCATCATCGCTGTCTCCAAACTGTATTGCCAGATTGGACACGGCCTGCGCACAAGATTCCACAGTCATACGCTCATTGTATACGAACCAGTGGTTCAGGCATTCTACACGAGCCCTCTCAACCAGAGTCCTGGAAAATTACAATAGGTATATACATTAAAAAAGAAACATTGGCTAAAGACCCAACAACTTCCTATTGACTAGCTAGATCCTAGTTCCTAGACTTCCCAGATGGCCAGTCACAGGGACGTTATGACACATTAGTTATACAAATTGTTGTAATCAAAACAGTTGAATGTAAATTTGATAGTCATTTTAAGGAAGTTTTAAGCTTAATTATAATAATCTCACTTGTAACATCCATATAAATGTCATCAGTAGAACACATAATATAACTCAATAAATAATTAATTTCTCTAGATAACCCTTCCTAAAAGTGAGGGATAGAGAAATGGGCTCTGGCATCCCTTACTCACTCACTGAAATGCAACAGTACACATGCTATTATTTCATGGTGGTCTTCAGTAAGGGGGTGGTTACGACATGATGAGCTGCCCAAATGAGTGCCAAACAGTCTGTCCTACCTGCGAAATTGTATTGACAGACATATTAGTCTTGATATAGAAAATGTTTGTCAATACACTACTCACGATATAATACACAAGAGTTTAAGTTTGTTGTGTTAAAAAAAAACAATAAAAAGCAAATTGAGAAGTTCATAAAAGGTGATATAAATAGTGAGTAATAAAAACTACCTCGAATCGGCCATAAGTCCCGATACAGCGCAAGCTACGTGACGATCGACTTCCACTATTTTTTCAATAGTCGTTGGCTCCATTAAAGGAGAAGTAATTCTCTTTTCGGCAGCCAGTACGACACCCTCCGATGTTGCAATACCAATAGCAGTGGAACCCAATTTAATTGCTTCGATCGCATATTCTACCTGAAAGAGCCTCCCTTCGGGGCTGAACGTATTAACCCCGCGATCATATTCAGAACGGGTAAGAAACATCTGAAAAAAAAATGCAAAATCATCAACCGGTAAGAAGGTTATGTATCATGACAAAGCTGTTTTGTTATTTTAATCTTAAAATAAGTACTCACATTTAACAAATCAAACGACGGAATGAAATTAAGAAGGTTGCAAAATTATTTATAAAATAAGAGCTGAACCTGAAACAATTGGAAAACACAACAAAATTGTATTCGATTTATATGATTGTAATTATTTGTAATTTTATTTTATTTGGTTCGTGCTTTGCTTACCACAGAACATCACTCCTTGTGAGTATATAGTTTTCTGTGGGGCCTTGTTCTCTTGTCAAAGGACAATTTTTTTACCACAGAACACTATATACATACAGAAGAAATGTTATAGGTATTTACGGTACATATTTAATTTATCTTATTTTGTAATATGAATATGATTAAATGATAATGATATATGTACTCTGTCTCACTGTTTGTCATTTGTCTTGTCAGTTGTCATTCATTGTGATGCATTTCTTTAGACATATAACTTTATAATCTGTGGATGCATTGCCGTAGATTGCCGTAGAGGGAGAATTGCATTCACAGATTATTTTTACCCGGTCGTAAATAAAGTTATAGCAATTGTTGCAACATTGTTGTGTGTAATGTTGTTTGTTTGATTGATACTTTAGTTATTATAATAAGTTAGTATCTTTCTATTTATTTGTTATTTAATTTGTGTACATATCTTTTAATGCCCTGACTAACCTATATAGGATAGCTCAATTATTTATTATATTCGATGTGAGGGAATGACCGTAGGTTGTGCAATAAACAGTACTATGCTGAAGGTGGAACAATAACGCGACTTATCCAAGTAAGTTAACCAACAAAACCCTAGATAAGACAAGACATGGTCTTATATCGGTCAATTTATTGTTCCATTTGTTAATTAGGTTAGATATTCTTTGTTTAAAAGTGGCAATAGATAAGTTACATACTTACTATGTGACAATACATTGGAAGATTATAAAATTGGAACACCTAAATAATATGTCAATATAAATACTTGCCTTGTTATTGTTTAAAATAGTTGTAACTGGCCACTCATAGAGGGAAGGACTTTCTTTCTATAGTTACTGTTTCATGAGTTACATTTTTAATAAAAGCATTTTGAGTAAGTTCTATAGCAGGTAAGAAGTTATTACTTGTCATTAAAGATAAGATCACATTGGAAAATTATGGGGGAGGCCTATGTCCAGAAGTGAACGTCCTGCAGCTGAGATGATGAAAGACAAAATAAAATCCACTTGGCGGTAGACCCGCTACCGTTGCCTGTATAACACAAGCAATGCTGTGGTGTGGTGCAGCATGTGCGCTGCTGACAATAGTGAGATTGAGAATAAGGGATTGGGATAGGGACGAAATGGGCTGACACATGCTGATATTGCATGGTTGTCTTCTTTAAAGGAGTGGTAAACCAGGGTATTCTGTAAGGTGTTGGGTGTAAGGGTATTCAACTTACAGACAAGATCATTCCATTCTACTATTTTATTACTTAGTAGCCGTTTCGCACGACTTTGTCTGTGTAACTTTATAAAATATAGCCTGTTACTCACCAATAATATAGCTTTCTATAGTTGAAGTTATTTTTAAAATCGGCTCAGTAGTTTTTGAGTTTATTCATTACAAAAATACAAATCTTCTCTCTATAATATTAGTATAGACTAGCGACTCACCCGTGGAATTGTTATAGATGTTCCATTCCCGATTTGAGCTTTTTAGACTTAGTTGCTATAAGTGTAGCTGATAGATACAGCATTGAAAGAACTCATTTTTTAGTTTGATGACTATGCATACTCTGCATTTTTTAAATTGCAATTATTTTTCAAGAATTTTGTGGTACTTTATTAATATCTTATTTTAATTTTCAGGTTCATATAAACATTGGATATGGAAATCCATGATACAATGGAGTTGAAAACTTTGGGATCTTTGGAATCAATTATTAAAACAGATTCACAATATTTATATTTATTACAATATGAAACTGGTGAGAAGGCTTTCATTGAAATATTGAACGATCACGTCTTTAGATATTACATGTCTCCTACGGGAACATTTTTGCCCTTTCCAAAACCAAATAATTCAACAGACAAAGGACAAATCGTTTCGAAAACGAATCACAGCAAGGACATATATACAATGCTGACACGTGATGACTTCTTCTACCACATATTCACTGAAAAAATTTCGATAAGTTTTGATAAGATTAAGGGGACAATGAACGTGTACGACAGGAAAAGTAACAGAGTTGTGTTCAGTGAGTCAGAAACTATATGTTACAGAGAATGTGAGTCTATTCAAACTTTGAAACAAAGTAAGAATGAGTTTTTCTTTGGTGGTGGAATGCAGAATGGTAGGTTCACACACAAACATGAACAAATCAAAATTGTCAACACAAACAATTGGGAAGATGGTGCAGTAACATCCCCTTGTCCATTTTATTGGTCGTCAAACGGTTATGGAGTGCTGAGGCATACTTGGCAGCCGGGAATATATGATTTTGGACAGGAATCGGAAGACACTGTAAAAACAAAACATTTAGATGGGCACTTTGATGCTTATTATTTCATTAATTCTAACCCTAAACATATATTATGTGACTATTATGACCTAACAGGACAGCCTATAATGATGCCGGAATACTCTTTTTATGAAGCCCACTTTAATGCATTTAACAGAGATTATTGGGTTAAAGTATGCCCAAACACTCCCGGTGCAATATTGTATGAAGACGGAAATTATTACAAGTGTTATAATCCTAATGTAATTGAAAATGAAGGAGGAATATTGGAGTCTTTGAATGGAGAAAATGATAATTACCAATTTTCAGCCAGAGCTATGATTGATAGGTACGAGAAAAATGACATGCCCTTGGGTTGGTTTATACCAAATGATGGATATGGATCTGGTTATGGACAAACAGACACTTTAGATGGAGATATTAATAATTTGAAGATGTTTGCCGAGTATGCCAGAAAGAAAAATGTAGATGTAGCTCTGTGGACGGAATCAAATTTGGCACCTAAAGATCCAGCTAATCCAGTTAAAGGAGATAGAGATTTAGCCAAAGAAGTTGCAGTAGCTGGAATAGTAGCTCTCAAGTGTGATGTAGCTTGGATTGGAGAAGGTTACTCTTTTGCGTTTGACGCTGTAAGAAAAGCCAGGAACATGTTTTTGAAGGAAACTAGAAATAGACCATTGATTCTAACAGTTGACGGTTGGGCTGGTACTCAAAGGTATGCAGGCGTTTGGAGTGGAGATCAAAGCGGTGGAACCTGGGAGAATATACGGTTCCATATTCCTACGTTTATAGGATCAGGATTATCGGGTATGCCTGTTATTGGCTCAGACGTCGATGGAATCTTTGGTGGTGGTTCCAAAGATGTAAATATTCGTGATTACCAATGGAAATCATTCACGCCATTGCAACTAAACATGGACGGATGGGGGAATATACCAAAAACTCCTTTCAGTTTTGATAATGAAGCGACCACAATTATCAGAGCATATTTAAAAATTAAATCTATGTTGTTGCCATACAATTACACAATCGGGCATGAGTCTATTTCTGGAGTGCCCATGATCAGAGCAATGTTATTGGAATTTCCAAATATTCCATTAGCATATACAAAAGATTCACAATATCAATACATGTGGGGAGAAAGTTTATTAGTTGCGCCTATTTATAACGATAAAAATGTTGATGGAAATTCGATACGTGATGGTATATTTTTACCAGATATCAATCAAGTTTGGATTGACCTTCTGACCGGGGAAAAATACAATGGTGGAAAAATATTAATGAATATGAAATGTCCGCTTTGGAAAATACCGATATTCGTGAAAGATGGCGCTATATTACCAATGACTAATCCCAATAATAATCCCAGTGAAGTGAAAAGAGACATAAGAATATTCACTTTATATCCTAACGGTGAAACAAGTTTCACTGTTTACGAAGATGATGGAAAAACCATAGATTATTTACAAGGTATCTACGCTGTCACTAAACTCACATCTTCGGGCCCAAAGTCCAACGAAGAAGGCAAGTTGTCAATAACTATTGACAAGACAAGAATACACTTGCTTGATAATATTAATAAACAATTATCTAATAATAAAAATGATCGTTCTGATACAAACGAACTGGCATCTTCAAGTCCAGAACTTAGAGCTTCACGCCCAGCGTATCATAATAATTATATTTATGAAGAAAAATTATCAGAACATTATAAAGAAAAAATTAAATCAGACAAAATTACTAACGGATTAAGAACAACATTTCTATACGATGGATTCGTTGAGGAAAGATCAACGCTATTACAAATTATGACTTCGAAAAGACCATCAACAGTTTCTGTCTCTATGAACGGAACACTTGTTGAAATGTCTGAGGCTGAAAACGAAAATGTATTTGACTTGAATGATAATGTATACATTTTTAAAGAAGATTTCATTATTAATCCATATTTGAAAGAAATAGCCGGAGATTGTATCAAACAGAAATTCTTACTAATTAAAATTCAAAAGGCGGACATAACTTCAACTGAAATTGTAATAAATATTGAAGTATATACGAATAAAAGTTGCGTTTTTGGCAGTGAATTAGAAAGTAATGAAATACTTGAATGTAGTCGGCTATATAATGACACCGGAGAAGCAAAAATACCAACATCGGTTACTTTACGATGGGATCCAGTGCAAAGTATCGATTACTATGAAGTAGAAAGGGATGGGACTATATTTACAAATATTACTGGAACAACTATTACTTTAGACGATTTTAAACATGAATCTAAGCATTTGTTTAGAATTCGTACAGTAAAAGGTAAATTTGTCTCAAAATGGAGTAAATTTTTGAAAATTACTATAAAAGATCCTAATAAGACTGATAATACTGTGGATCCAGATCTAGATCAATGTAATGTGTCGTCTCAGCATAATCAAGAGTTTTGCAAATTAATATGAAATGTAAATTATATATATTTTTTATATTACTAAATCTAATTTGAATTGGGTTTATAGGACTGACTGATCAATTTTTTTATGACAACTCTATCTGATCTGATGCATAATAATAATAATAATACATTAATATATTTTTTTTTACCAAAATAACCTTCAAAAATATCCAAAAACTCGAATCATATATTATTATTAGACATTTGAAACTTTCTATCTAATACAACTCATAAATGTTAAGTCAGGAGATGTGTTTGTTTATATTTTTTGAAAATAGTATTTTAAACCCTTTAACCGCTTGGTTTTGTAGGAATTGTCGTGCCCCTAGCGCCTGACTCGTTAATGTTTTTTAAAAAAAAAAATTTAAGAGAAAACAACTCAATTATTTAAAAATAAACATACAAGTAGAGAAATTTGTCGTATATATCCGGCTCTGGCGAAATGGACACGAAAATAACTGTCTGCTCTAGGCGGCTAAAGGGTTAATAATCTCAATCTGTGATATATATCCGATATAACTTATTTTGAAGATAAGCATTGAACTATTTTGTTGGACAAATAAAAAATTTTAATTCAAGTGTTTCTGTTTTAATTAAACCAAATATAAATGATACCCAAAATTTCATGATTGAGTAGTTTAGATGTGAAAGGTAAAGACAGGAGTTACTTTCACATTTCTAATATTGAGTATGGATTCAAATAATAATATAACAAAAAAATGTTGCAACATAATATATTTTTTGTGCTTATTAATAATAGTTTTCAAACAAAATTTACTTATTCAGTGTCAATCTGTTGAAGCTCCTCAGCGCTTCTCACTGCTATAATAGTGCAGGTCAAAGATTCCGAATCAAAAATACAAGAAATAGACAAATCTTCCAACACACAACTATATTCATGTTCCGGATATCTTGTCTTTACGTAGTGAGATCTCGGATCTTCGGATAGAAGACCTTCTATATTTCTTCTAAAGGCTTGTGCTCTATCACCGATCAATTCTATTAGCCTCGCCAGTGCATCGTCCAAGAAGTACACTTCATACGTTTGGTTCGGAGGGTTAGAAATCCAGGGTGCTACTCTTATGCCGTCTTGGTTCAAATTGGTTATGTGGGCCGATTGAGGCGGTGTAAACCTCTCCTGACCATCCGGTGCCCCTCGCTCGGAATCAGGTCTTCGAGCTGGTGATCTACCATCGAGCATGTCTACGCTCGAAGGCGAGTCCGGTGATGGAGATATGAGTGTTGTGAGATTGCTTTGTGAGCCTGCTTCGAGCGATCGAGAATTTGTAATTGAACTAAAAAGAAATAAAACATAAATTACTATCAAGATAATATTTACAAATATTTAAGAGGGTACTGACAGTTACAACGCTTACGCGCGTCGTTCTACACGCATTTCTAACGAAGGTTGTGATTCACGTAAAAATAATACAAATAAAACAAAAATGGAACAGGATAGCACAGTTCTATTTCTATTTTTTGTTGCATTTAAAAATTATCGTTTTTATAAATGTAAAAATCTGTTTTTAGCGACAGGTATTTTCCTAAATTTTACTATAAGTAAAGTCATTTTTTGTCATCTATTTACCTTAGAAAAATTGTTAGTAATGTATTTTTAAAAATATCCCAATTACAGAAATATTATCTAACTTTTATTTGTTGCATTTCGTAAAATATGTTGTGAGGTTTCAATGCTTAAATATGTAAGAAAATCAATAAATAATAATAATAATAAATATTCACACATTCCACACAGCACCATCTAGTTCCAAAGTAAGCAACTTAATGCTTGTATTATGGATACCAAACAGTTGATATATTACATACAATACTTTTTTTTTGTAAATACATACATATTATAAATACAAAACATCCATGACTCAAGTACAAAGGTAAATGTTTGCACATAAACATTTCCCCCTAGCGGGATTCGAACCGGCGACCGCTTG
The DNA here is from genome assembly GCA_947623395.1 of Synanthedon tipuliformis. NCBI lineage: Eukaryota > Metazoa > Arthropoda > Insecta > Lepidoptera > Sesiidae > Synanthedon > Synanthedon tipuliformis. The sequence continues at coordinate 3,167,057 of OX392431.1, read as the reverse complement.
GTTAACAGCCAGGGTTACTAGCCACTAGACCAAACGTGTCGTCAATTCTTCTTAATTCGTTCTTTAATTCACAATTTAATACTGATACGGTTATTATGCGCTACATTTGGTTGCATTGCAAGTGGGTCCAAAACCATATTTTTTGTGAAATCAGGGAAACTTTCACATACCTAGCATTAGAGAGATCTTCGCCTAAATGCACATTGGTCATCGTTTCGATCACATCGCTAATGCCCTCCGTCTGTGGTCTCACTAGTTCTGCGACTTCGTCATTAGCCAAAGCGAGTCTGGGATAATCATATTGTGGAATGTAAGGCTTTATGTCCAAAACTGGGGTTCCATTGATCATGTCCACTCCTTGAAAGTTTATTCTGTTTCCTAAAATTAAAATGCAATACATAAGAATTAAAATCAACTAAACTTCATTCCCAGTGTAGTTGTAGGATTCTGCTCTTAATGTTAATTAAAACTTTAAAGTATCCATACAAATATTATAATAAATGTGAAAGTAACTCTGACTGTCTGTCTGTTATCTTTTCACGACTTAACTACTCTACCTAATCATCATGGAATTTGGCATATTATGTGTTTATATTTTTTTTACGCCTGACATTTTATTGCTATCACACTTCTGACAGGCGTTAGTTTTCTTAATTTTAGATGATCTTTTGGGAACCGAACTATTTTCAGGATGAATGTAGGGTACATCCCTGCATCCCTGACAAACAGACAGACAGACAGAGTCATATTCACATTTGAAATATTAAAGTATGGATCATTCTATTTTACGATGACTCACAGTTGTAGTCTTACAAGCTAAAATATTGTAGGTACTTACCTTGAACGGTGATTATTTTCACTAAAGAGAGTCCTATGGGACATGGCCTGTGCGGAGACCTTGTTGAAAACACTCCTCGTCTTTCACCTCCCAGCCTCGGAGGTGCCACTTTTGCCGGTGTATTGTTACTCTCTGTTGCATGAAAGTGGAATATTATCCTGAAAATTTATTACATGACCCCTTGCATTGTAACAATTACAAGTTATGTTCTAAGATCTGAAGAGAGGTTGTCCTTTGCCCATGTGTTTACCAGACGAAATAACTAATTTAGCCTTCAACTTCAAATACCCTAAAATCTTTCCACACGATTCTAAAGCCAGGATGATTTCTGTATGCTGAAGGGGGTGTTCAAAATTTGGTGCTGCTGACCATAGAAGGATTAAGGATAACGAAGGGATGGTGTACTTCAAACAATATCTTATGTAGATAACTAGCTACACGCTCCCCGTTTCACATGTGTTCATAATAAAAATTAACTATCTTTTAAGTTGGACCTAACTACACATAGTTACGAAGTTTTATCAAAATCGGTTCAGTTGTTTAGGAGTTTATTGGCATCAAACATGTGACACGAATTTTTTATATATATAGATGTAGGAGATATAACAATAAACAAATCAAAAGGATAAACTCACCACATATGCGAAAATTCCTCCAATCCGGACAATGCATGTTCCGGGTTGTTAAATACATTTTGATCTATTACAACACTACCATTCGCTTCTGCTAGAACCGATGGCTGTCGTGGGACACCTCTTTTGTTCAGAAATGGGGTTTCAATGACTCCAACAGGTTTGTATGATATTATTTTATCTTCTGAAGAGGAAACTTGTTCGTTGACATTATTGACAGATGAGGCTGTAAAATTAAAGAAACACATCAACATAAAGATCTCCATTTATGCATAAATGTTTTGTTAGCTAATAAAGAGCTATTTCAGTTTAGATTAAACCAATTCAGCTATTAATATCACAATCTATAATTAGGTTTCCTTTCATGATAAAGTCATCTGTAAGGGGTGGTTACTGCCGCTAGATTGCCCAAGTTGCTGTGACATGGCGTCTACCCACTACTTTCCAGATCCAGATCAAGCCAACTGTGAAAAGTAATCATTCCCAAAGAACTCTGGAGCCCGGAAATAGTGGGTATATTAATAGTGAAAATATTAATATACAATATGTGTACCTGTGTCAGCACAGTTAGAACACTGGAGGCCTTCTAAAGTCAGCTTGATAAGCTGTATCTGTTTTTGATGTTCGTGTTTAAGAGCGGCTAACTGCTGCCTGAAAGAATTTATATTATAGTGAATTGGTCACAAGAGATTTAATTGAAAAAGTAACATACAGTTGCACCTTAAGTTTTTTATCTCGGTTCTAGCCACTGCAACCTGATTTCTATAATATTCTATGTTTTCTGCCATATCGCTAATCCATTTAGTTGAACGTGTTTATTCCGTCAACTCAATAATTCACTTTCAATCAATAAAAAAATATAAAATAAAATGAAGGCACAACTCACAAGCCCACTTTTACAATTAATTTACAACAAAGTCCACAGAGCAAACCCATTCAACTATATATTATTTACTCTGAGCATTCAACATACCGAGTAACTGACACTGACACAACACTGCTTGCTGCACGAGCGTCTCGCGACAGTAACGTTTTGGCACCCGACATAAGGCGCGAAATTTTGAATTTGTCGGCTGTGGCTGGCAATAAAGCTGTGGGAGAATATTCTTTATTGTTATGTATTTATTAAATAAAATAAAATATGTATTACCAAACTTAAGTAAGTAAGTATTGAAATTCAAGAATGTAGGATAAAAACTTAGTTCTAGAAATATTAATAAGCACCTATCTAAGTAATTAAGGCTAATAAATAAATCATGAGAATAATAATAATGTTTTATTAATCAGACAACAAACTTATGTACATTGATTGTTTTGCCATAGGATTATTCAATCCAGTTCTTAATTGTAGAAAGTAGGACTACTTGTAGTCCAGTAAAGTAAGATAATACCAAACAACTATAATAAGTTCTGCGAACGTCAGTTCGCGCAAGTACCTACAGTCAAAAGAATATTAAATTTATTTTTATATATTCTCTGTTGTCATATTATGATCAATTAATGTTTTATTCTATAAATAAAATTAATATAGTGTTATATGAATATATTGATTAGTGGATGACATTCTCCTGGAAAAGACATTTAAACAAAAGAAAAGTATAAAAACATCTACGAAATATTCACTTGCGTTGCTTGGATTGGTAAATCGGAATGGCGGCGGGCGCACAGATTATAAAGTTATAATTTGGCGGGTGCCAAAACGTTACTGTCGCGAGACGCTCGTCTGGCTGCTGGCTGCTGGCTGACACAAGAACAAGCTAGAACAAGAACTTTTGAAACCACAGAAAAAAGAAACGTGCAGCGTTCATCAATCAAAAAAAAATTATTTAAAAAAATTTATTAACCACTCGTAAAAGCAAATTAAAACAGAAATCATGAATTTATAGTAAATGAAAACAATAATCAGTAACTATTTTTTGGAACGGTATAATTGCAGTTATATCAATGAAGAAAATTCGCTCGCAGATATACCAACTTTTTTGGTTTTTCATTGATTTATGTACTTATTCTAAAAAATCTAGTACTTCTAAATCTCTTTAAAAAAAGAATTTGATTGACCCCTACGTCTGTCAAAAGATTTATTAATTGTGTGACTTTTTATTTAAGTAAACAATAAATAAACGAATAAATTAATCGGTTAAAACGTTTAACTGCGGTAAGTAAACGGTATTATCAATATAAAAATCTTCGATTGTTTTCCGTGTATAGAACAAATCTATTGCGTACGGGACAATTTATTAAAAAAAATTAAATTGATTGGTCATACAGTGAACGCATCCTATATTTTTTATATACCTACATCTAATCTATCACTGCTGCAACTTTGCCGCACACGTGCCGTGCGGGTTTTGTGATATTTTTTATTGAGCAATTTTTCCCTTGCAGCCTTTGCTGAACAATCGCTATAGATATTTATTGAGGGACAGTAATTTACAACGTAGAATAAAACACTCTATTTTACCTGTAAGTATTTTGTTGGAAATATTATTTTATATTATATATTGGGGTGGGGCAAAATGTCTCTGAAACGAGCGCCACGTGTCCTGTATTTATTTTTTACAGTAATTATCTAATACAATCACCATACGAAAGTACTATTATGATTTTAGTTATATTTGATTTCGCGAAGACATTTTATTTTCGTGAAAATACTTGCCACACGGAAGTCGTACCTCATTAAATGGCCAGCGACAGTTTTTGTTTTCACATGATCGATTATTTCTGGGTGCCGGTACTGCCGGTTTTTATCTTACTAACGTTGTAGTGCATTTAATTATTTTATACATACACGAGTTACTAAGTTGAACAATTGATAAAATAGTGAAATAGACAATCTTAAATAGACATAACCTTGTTATGGTAGCAAAATGACCTCATTATCGGCTGCCCACATTAACTTGCTCAGGTATTTGGTTTCCGTAAATAGCCCTAACCAATTCACATAATTATTATAAAATAAATTAAATGCAATGTACATAGTATGGTGAGTATTTAATTTAAACTTGTTCTTTAGTATTTCATAATAAGGGTATGTTTGTTTTCTTTTTTTAATGAAGGTAGACGTTCCATTACATTAAGTATGTATATGATTAATAACACTTAAATATTTAATTATTGTATCAGATTTTTTTAGTTTTTCTTAAATATTATAAAACTTTTGGTATGCATTTGTATTTATAAACAGTAAAGGCCTAAAGACTGAAACAAAAGAGTAGGTAACTTTTTTCTGTAAGAATTGCAATTAGGATAACTTACGTTATTATACATTAGTTTTTTGTTCTGCCTATTATTTATTACGTTGCAAAATTATTTTATATAGGTTACGTAGGTATATTGATACAACACATACAATCAATTTTATCTTATCAATATAATCTGCTTGAACCTGTATTCAGTCAATTTCTTAGATAAAATGTAATAATCTGCATGTAAATTATAACAAAAAAGGTGGCTAAATAAAAGTAAAAAAATTTGAAGATTAATTTTTACAATACAAGTAAATCATTCCTCACAATAAAGTCGAAGTGGATATATTTTGAAATTTTTTATAAAATATTAATTGGAATATAAAAAATATGATAAGCTTAGCTTAGCTAAATTAGTATAATTAGCTTATAATTTTAATAATTAGCTTGTTGATTAAGTAAATTAATAAATTGACCTGAATATTCCTTTCAGTATTTAGCCTGCTAAATGTTTTTATGTTTTTAGTTAGTGTAATTAGATGGCAATGGTGTCGGAAGCAAAGGTGAACGGTGGGGAGGTGGAGGCTCCGGTGGAACTTCCGCCGGCGCTCGCTGAGAAACCCGCCGGCTTGCCACCGGGCAAATACTCTCTTGTCGGTTGGGACATGGACACTACAGGAAGAAGGCTCATTGATGAGGTATGTAACTAAACTTATAGTTGATGGGACTCCATTCCATCTGTCACAATAGACATTCAGCAACAGTAGTGACATGTCAGTAACATGTCTGGTATCCATAATACAAGCAATACTTGTATTAATAGTCGCTTAATGTGGAACTGGTTGCTGTGGTGTAGATGGTTATTGTTAATGTGAATGGTGCTGTGTGGAATGTGGAACATTTTTAAAATATCTTGAGGTAGCTCTTTCTTTAGTCTACAGTTTAAATAAGATTTTGTCATAAGATTTTTATATCTTATATCTTTTGATCATCTATTACATCTTTCTTGACTATCGGTCGCTACATTCCATTCATTATGAAGGGTGTCATTGGTGACAAACCAAAGATGCAAACTGCAGAATTTCAATATTTGATTTTGACGCAGTTCCCAATAACTGAACACCGCAAGTCCCGATTATATTTATATTTTGAAGTATTTTGTTTGTCTACTGCTGCATTAACTTTAAACACTTCAATATAAAATTCAAGTAACTACAATAAATATTAATATGATAAATGATTTTTTATTTATTTCAGATTTGTCAGATTGCAGCGTATACCAAGAAACAATCTTACTCTCAGTACATAATGCCTTACGGCGATTTGAATCCTGGTGCTCGTCGGAGGCACAACGTTCGAGTTGTTACCGTGGGTCGCTATCGAATGCTTAAAGATACCAATACACATAAGGTAAACTAAACTACCCTACAGTTTTGAATTGAAAGTGCTTCATTGATAGCCACCCACCCCCCACCCCTCTCCCTCCTTTCCTAATAAATAGAATAACCAATAAAGCACAGACAATTAATCTTTAATCACTCAACCGACCTATATCTTTTCATAATGTCACATCTTAGTTTTTTACTTTCGGCTTGAATAGTGTTTCCAGTGTCCCATTTTTAATTTGTGAACACTTTAATTTTCAGATACTTAAAACGAAGTCTGAAATATCAGCGTTGACTGATTTCCTAGATTGGTTGGAGAAGGAAAAGGGAGACGGAAGTGTGATTCTTATTTATCACGAGCCACGACGTTTGAGCCCCACCATGCTCTTAGAAGCTCTAACAAAGTGAGTGTCATTGATGGGTTTTTCTTTTATTATAGTGATCCAGAATAAGTACAAAAATGGACTTTATAACGTTTTGGATATTAGACAAATAAGGAACCAACTTTCACCACCCTTATTTACGATCGCCGCTTGGACTATTATAAACTCATGCTAGACACTCGGACGTACAGTCCTACGGCTGATGTATGTATGTAAGTGAAGTGAAATGGTTTTTTTTTTTTTTTTTTTTAAATGAAAATTGTCTCCCTCAGATACAAATTGCTGGATCGCTTCAAGAGCATAGTGGCGGGCTTCACTGACAGCTACGCGTTGGCGGCCGACAAGTGCAAGTCGACTGTCAAGTCGATCTCGCTGCGAGTACTCGCTCGAGTGCTGCTCGATGCGGACACTCTGTCGGTGGACAGTGCCTTGGACCGGGCCAGCACCGCCTACATGATTGTCGAACATTTGGCTCAGGGTGTGTACTTTTAAATGTTCTTTCGCCTATTATTTTATCGGCGAGTAAAATGGGCTATATTTTATGAAGTTAACGCAGTCATTTTTATTGTAATTCTCGGGGGCGACGCGCGAACTTTTTACTGCGTCCGATGCGACCGTGTCGCCGTCATGTCGTGTCGTGTCGCCGAGCGGCGTTCTGGCCACGCCCACCGGTTCATATTGATTCTTATGAAGCAGTGGGTCGTGACTCGTGGTCGCCAAGATCCGAAGTACACCTTGAAACAAGAATAACATTTGTCCAGGTGAGCAGCAGGAGGTAGGCGCGGGCGGCGAGGGCGGAGGCGCCGGCGGCGGCGGAAACGGCCCCTCGCAGGACATGGTGGAGACCGCTCGCCAGTGGGCGCGCCCCGTCACCACAGAACTCGAGGCGTTGGCCAAGCTCAAGAGGCTCCTAGAGAGGTTCCTCTTTGTTTATTATATTATTTTCTAACCAAAATTAGTTTATGCGTGGAAATTCCATTTACTGTCAGGGGTGAAATGAGCTTTTAGTAACTCTTACGGCATTAGTTTGATAAGAGATAAGAGAGATAAATTATATTATGTGGACATTACGCCAGTTTTACATTGATCCAGTAAAAGAAATTCCAATAGAGCTTCCAGTATACATTTTTCGTTCCAGTGATATATAGACAAAAAAAAATTTTGTGGATTTGTCTGTTAATAACGCGAACTGTTCACCTTTTTGTAGAAACGAAAGTACTGCACTTTCGTATAAGACCAATTACTGGTCTTACACTAGAGTGTGAAGTCTTACACACTCACTGCAATAAAGTAAGACCAATTAAGGCTAAGTTCACATGACCGCGCGGTACAAGTTCTACAAACATTTATCGACCTGTTCAGTTGAACAATCATGTGAACCTAACCTTATGGTATTACTCTTACACACTTAACACTGCAACAAAGTAAGACCAATTACTGTACAAATGTAACCCGTACGATTCGTGGAAAGTTTTACTGTCTTGTACTCTTTCGGTCCGATTGCAACGTGTATGGTGTGAACAGACAGAACACATTCCGGCCCGTGTTCGCGCCGCTGCTTCGTACGGCGCGGACGGAGCGCAAGCGCGTGACGCAACTGCGCCGCATCTTGGCCGACGCCGGCTTGCTCTACGACCAGCTCAAGGAGGCCTGGGAGGAGCACAAGGTGGAAGGTTTGTAACAAATCTTACTGGAAGCTTGCCACAATACACAAACTACAAAGAGATACTACTGTCGCGTCATCAAAATGAGCCGTCAGTCCAGTTGATGCAACAAAAATATTTGAACAGTCTCAAAAGGCACGACATAATGAGGCTGCATAGCATAGAGGCTGATTGTAGCTGAACCGAGCAGATGAGCAGCTATCCTGATCTGATTATAGTCAAGGAGGACTGATTGTTATTATAACACAAAAAAAAAAAAACTCACTTGAGCCGCATTCAAATCGGTTCAGCCGTTTCTGTGATTACAAGTGCACAAATGGACGAAAATTTAAAAAATAAAATTTTCACCAATGTTATAAATAGTTCAAATTGATTGTTTTTTTTACCACGAATGAAAAGGCGAAAATTTAATGAGATTTATGATAAAAATGTGAATGAGTTTTTGTTTTGTCTGTGCGCAGGTTTGGAGAAGCAAATGTCTTCGTTGTCGGTGTCTGCGAAGCAGGAGGACATTAAGGAATTAATTGACATCTTCGATTGTCACTTTGATCCGGCCAAAGAACCAAAATTACCGAAACCTCATACATCCAGATCTAAAGTTCGGGTGAGAATACAAAAACGTTATTTGACTTTACATGAAAATCTTTAACATGTTTCAAGCTGACTGTTCGTTTGTTCACCACTTGATGGTATATGTCATCGAAGTACTACAATTATGGAATTTGCGTTACAAAACAAATGCCAAAGCGGAATCTTGCATTCAGTTCTCGTTGGCGAGTTAGTTCACCTCGCTTTCGGCAGATGTCGCAGTAAAAAAAAAAGCAAATTTTCTCGCAATCGAGATTATTATAATTTGCAAAATATAGATATAGAAGATCAATCCTTGAAGCATATTGTGTAAAAAATTCAAGTCAATCCGTCAGCTAGTTATTTTTGGGCCTCTTTCACAAACTACAAGTAAAGTGTTGATTAGTTACTTTTAGAAATAATTTTATGTTTTATTAAAATTATGCACTCGCTTTAGTGCATCCTTCGATAGGCGAATTTTTTTTAAATTATTTTCATTTTAATGTTTGGGACTTTTACTTTTGACTTTTTTTTAATGTTGCGACTTTAACTGTACAAACAAAGGTAAATCAGCTAAATTATGATTTATTAGCATTTTGTGTACTTTCTCATTTGGTACACTTTTTAAATACTAATTAGATCCATTCGCAAATTATTAACTATTATAAACTATCTAACACTTATTCGCCTATTATACACTTTCGTAAAATATACACTTTTATACCTTTATAAGTAAGAGTTATCAGATTGTATAAAATGTCATTTGCCCTTGTAAATTGTTGAAATTAGTACACGTTTAGTAAAGTCAAACACATTTAACAATAAACACCTAGACCATTTTTTTTTTTAATAAAAAGCAAGGATCGAAAATTCATTTTTTATTATTTTAAAATAACAAAAATTATGATAGTCGCTTCACTACTACTATACTAATTCTATACTAAGTATTGTATGTACATTCAAATACACTTATCTATGTTGCTACATAAACTTTACTTTACTTAGTCTATCTAAACAAACATTGACCTCGATGGAACCCTTAAGATAATCGTCTATGATCTTTTTTAATCTTTCGTCAATAATTTTGAAATTTTTTTCCCGCGTTTTCTGTTATAAGTTACCAAAATATTGTTTTGATAAGTTAAATTTTCCTCAAGTTACTGAAGGCTAAACATGTTATATACATTTTTAGAAGGCGGCTTATTCATTATTTACTGGACTGTACAGAAGTAGAATGTATGCGATATTTTCTACTAATGGTTATAAAGTTACATTTTTGCTAATGAATATAGTAAATATTAAAAAATAAAGAAATTGTGCGAATAAAAATAAGGCAGCGTACATTCGTTACTAATTTGCTATTGGATGTATTAAGTATTTAAAAAGTGTACCAAATGAGAAAGTACATAAAATAAAATGCTAATAAATCTAAATTATTCCCGGTGACAGGTGATTTTAAATGACGATTAGCCTACTTGACACATACATACACAAACAAACCAACGCAACATTTTTATATATCCGTACTAAACCTACTAATATTATAAATGCGAAAGTTTGTATGGATGTTTGTAACTCTTTCACGCAAAAACTACTGAACCGATCATCATGAAATTTTGCATACATGTTGTCAGGGATACAAGAAAGGACATAGGGTACCTTTCATCCAGAAAAAAAGTACTGCTCTCGAGGGATTATCTAAAATTAAGGAAACTAACTCCTGGCTAAGTATAATGGCTTTTTCAACGCGGACGAAGTCGCGGGCACCAGCTAGATATATTGTTTTTCTTTTAAGGCGATTTCGAACGCTGGTGAAACTGGCGAGGCAGAGGCAGAGGCAGAGGGCAGCACAAGCGTGTCGCAAAACAGCTCTCCACAAAATTCACCAAAAAAAACCAATAACGGTTAGAACATTTTCAATTTTCAATGACGACACCTTTTGTCTAGTGGCTTAGTAACCCTAGCTGCTAACCAAGCGTTCGCGGGTTCGAATCCCGCTAGGGGCAAATTTTTATGTGTTTAACATTTTACCTTTGTACCCGAGTCATGGATGTTTTGTATTTATAATATGTATTTATTTACAAAAAAAAATCTAGTTCTACATTAATGTAGAATTAATGCTTAATTAATTAATTAATGCTTAAGCAACTATAATATGCTTGTATTATGGATACCAGACAGTTGATATACTACATACATACATACATACATACATTATTAAAAATTAAAATATTTCTTATCTATACTAATATTTTAAAGAGGAAAGATTTCTTTGTTTGCATTGAATAGGCTCCGAAACGAAACTACTGGTGGACCGATTTGAAAAACTCTTTCACCGTTGGGAAGCTATATTATAGGCTATACAAGTAACATAGGCTATATTTTATAAAGTTACGCGGACGAAGTCGCGTGCTCGAGTAGTAAATCAGTCTCGTGATTTTACCTTTTTAAATGCTGGCAACCCTTTTCATGTAATATTTGATTCATTGCAGATGTGGCGGCAGACGATCCTAGTCAAAAGGCTGTCGCGGCCGAACCCGTGGCCGCCAACTAGTGTTGTAAAACAAACGTTTAAAAAAAAAAACCAAGCTTACAGTTTTCTACCACATATTATCGTTTAGTATTCAACATTAACAGCCATAGGTATGTGAAAATAAAATAAAAAAAAACATTTATTCGTATTATAAACAAGTTAGGTTAAGATTTTGGATATGAAAAAAAAAAACGATTTTTCAACAGCGACGTGTGCTACAGTTTATTTTTATTTTTTTTAAATTTATAGCTTGTTTTTTTTTGTACAAATTTGTCTCAACGCCCAGCAATGTTATCGCCTTACGGCCGTTATATATAGAGGTAATAATATATAGTTGAGTGCCTTAGCAACTCATTGGTAAATAAGAATATGAAAGATTTTTGTATTCATCGTAAATATTTTTGTCCCCCCCCCCCCCGGACCCCTTAGGGTGACAACGACAATTTCCGAAAACGACAACTTCCTAAAAAGTCTTTTCCAAAATAGACAACTTCCGAAAATGACAACTTACTAAGGGGTGTCGAATTTTGGCCCTCAGTTGTGAAATTCGAAAATGAATGTATAAAAATGACGACTTCTAAAATCGTTTACCAAAAATATCGTTACAAGTTGTCCTTTTAGGATGTTGACATTTTAAAAAGTTGTCGTTTTAGGATGACATTTTAAAAAGTTGTCATTTTAGGACGTTGACATTCTAAAAAGTTGTCCTTTTAGGATGTTGACATTTTAAAAAGTTGTCGTTTTAGGATATTTTAAAAAGTTGTCGTTTTAGGATGACATTTTAAAAAGTTGTCCTTTTAGGATGTTGACATTTTAAAAAGTTGTCGTTTTAGGATATTTTAAAAAGTTGTCGTTTTAGGATGACATTTTAAAAAGTTGTCCTTTTAGGATGTTGACATTTTAAAAAGTTGTCGTTTTAGGATGACATTTTAAAAAGTTGTCATTTTAGGATGTTGACATTTTAAAAAGTTGTGGTTTTAGAGAGGTTATTTTTTTCAGTATCATGATTTATATTTTTTCTCTTGAGTTATATTTTAAAATGTTGTTTAAAAGAGTATATTTATTTATTTATATATATTAGTTTAGTTTCGTTAGTGCAATTTGAAGCATAATAAAAAAAATTGTATATATTTCATTGCGTTCGCTGCATGGAGACCGTATCATGATTCTCAATTCAGCTTTTTCATGGAAAAAGACGAATTGAGCTAAATAAAGGATAGGGGATAGAGATAATACCATAATTTTCCAACTATTTCACATTTCACGGTGAAAAAATCAAGTGATTTACACAAAATTAATATCCAAAAAATAAATAAAACAAAGTGTTTGCTTACGTTTTAAAAAAAAATCACTTTTTCAATAAGTGGAAAATTTATTGCAATTTTATTTTATCCCAGAAATAAGTTAGAAGTAAAACAAATAATATTTTATTTTACTTAAATATATTTAATATATTTATGTAAAATAGAAATGACTGAATGACCTGAAATGTGCAAGATTTTAAAAATAGGTCAAATTAAGAATAATTAACGCATAATAAAATAAAAACAAAATGTTAATATCATTTTGTGCATATTAATATATTAGAATTGGCTAACTAAACCGAAATTTGCAAGATTTTAAAAATACGTCAAATTAAGAATAATAACGCATAATAAATACAAAGTTTTAATATCATTCTGTGCATAATAGAATTGGCTAACTAAACCGAAATTTGCAAGATTTTAAAAATACGTCAAATTAAGAATAATAACGCATAATAAATACAAAGTTTTAATATCATTCTGTGCATAATATATTAGAATTGGCTAACTAAACCGAAATGTGCAAGATTTTAAAAATACGTCAAATTAAGAATAATAACGCATAATAAAAACAAAGTTTTAATATCATTCTGTGCATAATATATTAGAATTGGCTAACTAAACCGAAATTTGCAAGATTTTAAAAATACGTCAAATTAAGAATAATAACGCATAATAAATACAAAGTTTTAATATCATTCTGTGCATAATATATTAGAATTGGCTAACTAAACCGAAATGTGCAAGATTTTAAAAATACGTCAAATTAAGAATAATAACGCATAATAAATACAAAGTTTTAATATCATTCTGTGCATAATATATTAGAATTGGCTAACTAAACCGAAATTTGCAAGATTTTAAAAATACGTCAAATTAAGAATAATAACGCATAATAAATACAAAGTTTTAATATCATTCTGTGCATAATATATTAGAATTGGCTAACTAAACCGAAATGTGCAAGATTTTAAAAATACGTCAAATTAAGAATAATAACGCATAATAAAAACAAAGTTTTAATATCATTCTGTGCATAATATATTAGAATTGGCTAACTAAACCGAAATGTGCAAGATTTTAAAAATACGTCAAATTAAGAATAATAACGCATAATAAAAACAAAGTTTTAATATCATTCTGTGCATAATATATTAGAATTGGCTAACTAAACCGAAATTTGCAAGATTTTAAAAATACGTCAAATTAAGAATAATAACGCATAATAAATACAAAGTTTTAATATCATTCTGTGCATAATATATTAGAATTGGCTAACTAAACCGAAATGTGCAAGATTTAAAAAATACGTCAAATTAAGAATAATAACGCATAATAAAAACGAAAATTTAATTTGTGCATAATATAATATATTATCTAAAACTTTTTTCTTTCTTTTCCTTTCATTTTATCTTTTTTTAGTTAGTTTAGTTCACTTAATCTTTTCATTGTCACGGTACGGTCTCCCGACACGCATTTGTCTAAATCATTTTTAATATTGAACGGGTGGACTGATTTTTTTTTGACACCCTCACATATTCATAATAATTTTACATAATATTCCCTCTCGGTTTTGAAGTGAAATCTTCTTTAGGGGCGCGTTTGTTGCCGAGGAGTGAAAGTGAACCATCACGCTCGGGTACGGTGACGCCGAATCGAGTTTACTCGGCATCGAGCGAGCTCAATATTTATAATAAATGAATAAATAGAGAAGTTTTCATTTCCATCATCGTGTGGGGTCCAATAAGCACACACATTATTTTTTTGTTTGCGTTGTGAGTCAAGAGTTACACGTTTAATGCAAAACCGGGCGCACTCAGGCGCCATTTTTTAATTTTGCCATAGGGAGTTTTTAAGTTGTCCTTTTACAATGAAGAAAATAAATAAATAATGAATAAACAAGTGAACATCATCATGTATGTGTACCTATTATTCTATAATTTATTTAGTTTAAACATAGACTGTACATATTATTTAATTTCATATTTTGTTCAGATCTCTAATAAATATGTAAGTCTACAAAAAGGAAATGGTTTTATTTGATGAAAGAAAAGACAGTTTTCCCTGTTTTATGTGAATATTTATTGTGTATCATACTGTTGTCCACGCTTCGGCCAAGTGTTCTCTCACGGCTTTGTCCAGTAGTATCTGAAAGATTTGAATGTTTTCGTAAGTATTGAGTCTTGAATCTAATTTAGAACACAACTTTATTACAGAAAAGGAATTTCAGGCGGTATTTTGGTTAGAAGTTTTGTGGAATTGGCTTTACTACATTTTTGTTTTTATTTCTGTTTGTGTGTGTCCAAAAATCAAGTGCTGTAAAGACATTTTCATCTGGTCCTGTAAGTATGAGTCCTCTAAATCTAGTGGGAGACTTTAGTTTCATAAGTTCAATGAATTAATGTAATTGAACTAATGGGAATAGACCGTGTTTAAAACATACTTGAGATTTAATTTTCTAAATGAAAAGGAATTTTGTTTTGTTTTTATTTCTGGTTGTGTGTGTCCAAAAATCAGAAGTGCTGTAAAGACATTTTCATGTGGTCCTGTAAGTATGAGTCCTCTAAATCTAGTGGGAGACCTTTTAGTTTCAATAGTTCAATGAATTAATGTAATTGAACTAATGGGAATAGACCGTGTTTAAAACATACTTGAGATTTAATTTTCTAAATGAAATGGAATTTCATTGTTGGCCAGAAATGTCTTGTAAGAGGGTATTTACTACTGGTAGTAAGATAGGTTAACATGGGTAATGTCCATGTCTTGTAAAAACAGCTTTTCATATGAACCGACTATGGATTGATGGTTCACGGAGAAAAATAGCAAAAATCACCTCTATATCTCTGCAACCTTGCATGGCTCTCTCTAAAACCACTTCGAAGTAATCCATGTGTAGTCTGTGTGACATGTCTATTAGTGCTATACTTCCTGTAACAAGAAATAGAAGGATATAAAAACATTTATTTGCATACACATGAAACACTCGAATACATTTGAATTTAGGTAAGGATTAATAGTTGCCAATTTGAATTTTACTCATAACTTTCCATACACTCAGCTTGGCATGGCTTATTTCTCGTATCTAGGTGAATTCTAAATAAGTGATATGTAGTAGTCCGTATCCGTTACTTTTTGCCGGATCTTTTACCTTATTAATTTTTAAATCATAGCTGAAATTCTACATACAGATGATTAGGCAGCAATGAAAAAGCATTAAATTCCATTCAGATTATACATTTCTTAAAATCAAACATTTGGAACCTTTATAATCTAAGTGTCAAGTGTCGGGTGTCAACTATCATTTCAAGGTCACTCGCACCGACACGGATTGAGTAAGAAAGTTAAGATCTCTATCCGTATCTGCATATTTACATGTTTAACGATCTGGCACATCACTAGAATGTAGATAAAATTAGGGAAGCCGCACATTGGCTACTCTACACTATCGCATGTTTGTACTTACTGTCCTCAGGTGGTCATGACAAAGTAGGTGGACCACGATCAATACACTACTATCTACGTCTAGATACTATTTCCATTTGACATAATATTGCACACTGGATGACCCTAAACTTGTGGATCAGTAATGCCGTGAGAAGCCACGTTTTGGCATCATTCCTATTCCCTAGGAAATGAAAATAGAGTAAGTCTAACCTGTGCTCGGTAAGGCGGCAACCGTGAGACAGACGCCTCCCGCAGCCTCTTCCACGTGGCCTACGTCCACCAGTGGCTCGGGTTTGTCCCCCTGCCACGCCATGGACGCAGTGCATGCGCACACATACGCGCGCAGGGGAATCCCCGCCTCAACCAGGGCCAGGGTTGCCGCGTTCACGCATGCGCAGTATGCTCCACCATCTGCCTGGTAGAAACGTAAGTTATTTCAACCCCTTGGTTTTGTAGGAGTTGTCGTGCCCCTAGCTAGCGCTTGGCTCGTAATTTTATTTTTTTACATACATATATACAATACAGCTCTGGCGAAATGGACACTACATTGTCAGATAAATCTGACTGGCGCCTAAAGGATTAATGCTGTTTTACGCCAGTAAAAAACACCCAAAGTAACATTTTTGGCATTTTTATTGAAATTTTTCTAATTAATTTAAACTAAGTAGGTATTTTATATTGTATAATTATATTGTGTGGCTGCAAAATTTATTTGAAATCCAAATTAATAAATATAAGTATCTTTTTCGAATGTATTACATTTGTTAGACTTACGTAGCAGTGAAGTAATATTTAAATAGAACCAGTAAAAGAATAATTAATCGGTAATTGTCATTTTGGGAAAAGATTGATCATTGTATCGATAAGTTCAAAAAGTGATACTTAAAGAAAACTAACCTGTAACACTTCCACATAGATATCAATCTGTGACCTAGGATACAGTTCAGTCTTTATAGCCGCTGTTAGTGCTTGTTGCAAATGCTGTGACATTTCCTGTGATTTGCGATCGCCTCTTGGACGGTTTTTTCTTTCACCTAAAATATGTATCATATTTAAGAAAATACATATATTTTTTATACACTATCCCAGCAAATGTTCTACCCGAATTCAATCGGGTAATTTTTATTGTCCTATTGACTAGGGTTCCTCTGACATGGGTCAGAGACCTTATCAAGTTCAATGCGGACAAAAACTTCAACATGTTCCATTAGTGAAAACCGCATTAAAATCTGTTGCATAGTTTAAAATAGTATCTAAGCCTACAACTTTGTTTTATACTATGTAAATAAGTAGTTAGTTGACTACTTTGAGACAATACCTGTAGAAAATGTGGCCATGCTGTATTGGCAGTTTACTATGACTGCTTCTGTTGACATTTTTGATTTTGACGCCTGAAAAAAAAATAATTAAACTATAAATGCTGAGTGGGATGCAGTCACTTGAGTAGTTGCTCCATTATTTTAAGACTAAATAAGCTTAATTATATAATATAAGCCTCTCCATAATTGTCCAAAAGGACCAGTCAGAAGCAGCCTGGATTGACCATAATATTCTATTTTTTGTATACAAAGAGATTAAGATACACCTTCAGATAAAGAATCGCTGACACACTTGGTTAAATCTCCAAAGACCAAACCATTTATTTGGTGGGGTGTAGTTATGTAGTCTAGACGAATAAAGAATGGTATACCCAACTCTAACTCTGACCTTTTGAAACTTCGATACTTAACATAGTATTATAAAAATATGAGTCAAGATGCTCGCAGGCAACTTCTTACTTGATGTGGGCCATATACTGCAGCTAAAACTTTGGTGTTTCCCTGTTCTAAATAAGCACTTCCATCGGGCTGAGTAAAAACACCAAGTTTACATCTCAAACGTCGTAGCTCATTTGGTCTTCTACCGTCCAAACGTAGACCTTGACTCGTTAATAAGTCTGGTCCGGGCATCTCAACAGATGTGAATAAAATGTTAATAAGTACGTATTTTAATTAATAACTAATAGATTATTACACACATTACATACATACATACACGTGCTTTTCGGGCTTATTTATTTGTTTGTATCATAGAGTAACTTATACATACTGAGATTGTATATTTATAATCTGTGTGTATAATATTAATTATTATAGTCCAAAAACTTGGGTCTTGTGAATAGAGAGTACTATATTCATTGGTTCTGTGGTTATTATGCTGCACCCACAGAATATACAGTGATGCTAGCTAGACATTAATTTTATACAATATAATAACCGTAGAGGGAGAATAGACATAATAACAATGTCTTTGGCTGCACCATCTGCCCACAGACCACTGACCTCCATGAATACAAGCGTATATAATCAGCAACTCAATCTCATTAATATATAGGTATATATCTATATAATAAATATTGCCAATTTATTGGGTATGTGAATTATATAAAAAAATAGAATAGTAGAATGTTTCAAAGTGAATGTTTGTTAAATCTAAAATTAATGTAACTTTTTGAACGCACCCGTATGTTTCGTTGTTTTCATGTTGATAATAATAGATATTTTCATTGGCCCATATTGCGAAAGTAAGATATGCACCAATCAAAGAACAGTGTTAACTTTATTTTGTTGTTTTATGATGTAATAGGGAAATAACTTGCAGTCGTCAAGTAAAGCAAGTCAACCATTTATCAATGGCTGAAATGTTTTATTCTTGATTTTAAATAAAATTTAGATTAGTGAAAAAAGGTAAATATTGCATCATTTATTTTTTTTTGTAAATAAAAAAGGAACAAATACTTTAATACTGTATCACAAATGGTACGCGTGTTGGTTTTTAGGTTGTATCTGTGGGTTGTATTGTTTTGAGTTTTCTCACCCGGGCTTCCGTAACTCGCATAAAAAATTGGATCAAAATAAATATTTGTATTCATTATCATGTAAATTTATAGCGTATCCCTTTTAGAGCAATTTTCATGACATTTCGATAAGAAATGTAATAAAGAGGTGTTTACATTGGTCTTTATAATATGATATTGATTTTTAGAGATTGATTACAACAGAGGTGTTTTTAATTGATATCTTCTATTGCAGCTTACGTTGTATAAAACTAATATGGATGTTGACGATTCGGCGGTTGACCTAACGGTTAGGTATGTATGTCATAATAGTTTAAAATGAGTAGATTTTGATTATATTTTCATTTAACAATTAGTTTTATTGTTTAAATTATGTAATTTCCAGATCATTACCACCAGAGTTGAGTGAATTAAGAGCTTTGACTGCTAGTGGTTTGACTATAACCCCAGCACAACCACCACCTCATGTAAGTATTTTTAATTTGTATATTGAAAAAAAAAATAGCATTTTGAATTTAATATCAGTAAATTATGTAAATAATTACTATTTTTTGTTCCTATGCATACCTATTGCCACATCAAAAGATCGATAGAGTGAGTAAGATTAAAAATGTAAATTGTTTTTTAATTTAGATAATTTTTTTAGTGTTAACTTGTCAACTGAATAATTTGCTAAATGAAATGTGACTTATAGGGATAGTTTGCTTCCAATTTACTGATATTATAAGGAGAAAAGATTTGTATTTTTGTTTGAGTAATGAATAAACTCAAAAACTACTGGATTGATTTTAATTCTACATAAGAAAGCTACATATAAAAAGCTACATTATCAGAGAGTAACTTAGGTTATATTTTATAAAGTTACACCAATGCAGAATATTGCGTAAACTAGAGCAGAGCTTACCCAAAAAATTGTTGTACTTAGTTATTTTTTTAATGCTTTGAATATTTTTAAAGAAAGAACAATATCATACAAAGTAATTTATAAAAAAAAAAAAAAAATGAAAGAGTAACAAACAACCTCCATAATTTTTTAAAATTTTATTTAAATATTTTATTTTATTAATTAGTGTTACTTTGAAAACGTACAAACCTATGAGAACAGTTACTCTTATATAAGTAATTTAGTAATTTTATTATTATATTTTTTTTATATATAAGGGGTCAAGCGGTAAACGAGTCTTGCGGCCTCGTTCGGAACAACGCAGCTACGCTGAGAGTCCGGACATAGTTTTGCTCCCGGCGGCTCCACCGCAAAGGAAGCCAACTCCTTATACGGACATAAGTGGGAAGGTCAATAATTCTGTCAACGTGTCCATAACGCCTAGCACTTTGGCGGCCCCGCCCACCCCTGAATCTCCCCGCGACCCTAGGGACGATGAATCTGAGGACGAAGAGAACGAACCTCCCATGGTTGTGTCTGGACATAGGGTATGTTTGAACATTAATATGTATTAATGATATAATTTTTTTTAAATTCAATACATTAACACTCCTGAGTGGAGCCGCTTTAGCGTCATCGACCCGAGCGTGACGGTTCACTTACGTTCACTCCTCAGCAACGAAAGCGCCTTAAGAAGTTTTCACTTCGAAAAACAGACCATAATCGGTATATCCGTTTGGGAGCTACGATTCCACAAACAGATACAGAGATACACACACACACACACTTCAAACTTATAGAAACCATTTTTGCGTCGGGTGTCAGAAATATAATAATATAAATATCAATATAATTTATACACGATTCAATGCGTCACCAATCCGAGCGCGCTTGACGCCGAGTGGAGCCGAGTGAACCCAATTCAGCGTCACCGAACCCGAGCGTGACGGTTCACGTACGTTCACTACTCGGCGATAAACGAGCCTAAAGAAGTTTTCACTTCAAAAACTCTTCACCAACACTCGAGCTTCTGACTATTCGAAAGATCCCCTGACAATTTTATTTGTCAGGAGCTGTCGAGTGCCGAAATATGGGAACGCGAGCGACGCCTGCGCTCCTTACGGGAGAAGCTGCGCGCCGAAGAAACGAGGCTCGTATTGCTGAGAAAGTTGCGCCAATCCCAACAGGCCACGGTCCTACCAACACCTAAGGTATGTCATTTTCTTCATTATTAGAACCCTTTCAGAAATACATCGTTTTGACACCTGCTGTAGTAGTGACCTTCTTTATAGAAATATTCGTTCAAATTAAATGTTTTTCATTTTATTTGTTATGTTAAGGTCGACAGACAGGCTGACGGTTCACTTGATTGTAGTTGGCTACCGTCGCCCAACACAATAGAATGATAAGTGAGGGATTGGGACTATTTTTCAGTGGTCTTCTGTAAAGGGGTGGCCACAGCCGCCAGACGGGCTGCCCAAATGACTGCGAAACGCAGTGTGCCCTGCTACTACAAAAATTTCTCCTCAATAAGACAGTGCTGACGTATGTAAGGGTGTACTTACTAGGTCTGCCATAAGAAGAAGAGAAACGCTATAATAATACATAATGGCTAGCTAGCTTTGACAAAAGTATTTCGAAATTACAGGACACTGGGACGGGAACAGCCCTGGCTGGCAGCGGTTGTGTGGTGCCTCCAGGAGTGACAGTCACTCCGGCACCACCACCGGCACATCAGCAGAACAAGGTACTATACCTAGAAAATAGGCAAACCTGAAATTAATATCCATTGATCCCTTTTAAACGTTTTTTCAATGAACTGTTTGAATTTGTAAAAATAGCAGAAAATATAAAACACAAAATGGAACATTTCATAATTTTTTCATCATTCAAATTCAGAAATTCCATATATTATATTATGTGGTAATCCTGAGTTTCTTTCGGGTTTTCTTCTCAGGATACTCACCATCATCTTGGCTTTCTTTCCGAAACCCACGTAAATTTGAATTTATAATGACGATCATAAGAGTGTCTTGGTGTTACCTAATTGATAAATAAATAAATTAGGTACCTAATCTATGATTTAACTGCCTCCTATAAATGGTTATACTTTAAATAATTTAAGCGCGGAGGGTCCAATGCGGCGGCGACTGCTCCGGGGACGGGGGGAGGAGGTGGTAGCGGGGTGTCTTCCCGTCGCTCCTCCAGCCTTCCAGGGGGAGCCACTCTCACTCCGGGACCGTATCGTACACAGGTATATACTAGATCTTATATAATCCATCTAAACGGTTTGTGTGGAGGAAAGTTGACTTGTGTATCCTTAATACCAGATTTGTTAGCAGATGTATGATTTAATTATAGATTGTAAGGATTAATTAGTAGTTTATTGAATGATGTGTATTGTGTTATCTGCAGTCGTCGTCTGGAGGCGGAGCTAGTATCACACCATCGGTGACCATCACGCCAGCACCACCGCCAGCCTCTCAACACGCGGCCACCAAGGTACTGATGGTGACCATCTTTATTTTTTAAAATTTATATTAGAGAAATATTTTGATAAGTATTTGTCTAATCGACAATCGATTTTCTGATATTATATTATGATTTCGCATGCCAGGTGTGGCTATACATGAGGAACTGAGGATCTATAATACTAAATACTCATAAGAACTTGATCTGATCACATTAACTAGCCCATGTTATTTGCAAATTAATAAATTTAGTTTATGGGCAAAAAAAAATAGGAGAGTAATAAGAATGAGTGTACTGTGTGCATCTGTTTTCTTATAAAAATAAATTGCAAAATATTTAATTTTCTGTGAACAATTTAGTACATTGTAATAAAACGTGTTCGGAATGTATTTGCAAGCCAAATCAGGACAACTCGTCGGTGACGAGTAGCACAAGTGATGCAGTGAGTATGGAAATGTGATGTCACCACAATTTATATTTATTATTGTTTCAATTTTGTCTTTTTTTAGATAAATTAAGTGGCGCCTGTTTATTTTTTTGTAAAGAAATTAAGGACAATATAATAAGTATGAAACTTCTTAATGCTATTGTCTTCATGATCGTCTCAGCCGCAGGACGTCCACCGCTGGACATAGGCCTCATAATCTCCCATAACTTTCCAATGGGACTGCTCGGAAGCAACCTTGATGCGCGGCCTTTATTAGGTCTGTCTACCTTGGAGTCAAGAGCAAACGTACAGTCGTAAACACTACGCTCAGGGTACGCTACGTTACGCTCAGGGTACGCTACGTTACGCTCAGGGTACGCTACGCTACGCTCAGGGTACGCTACGCTTGGGAGAAAGCTTTGTGATTGGTCAAAATTTTATGTGGGCGTTACAACAACCAATCGCCGGGCTTTATTTTTTAACGTTTCTTAAGTAAGCAAAGGGAGCGTTTGCATTGGTTTGCTCTTGGCTAGTGGGTGTGTGTGTGTGGCCCTTGTGGGTGGGCGTCCTACGCTGCGCTTGCTGGTCCGTGGCCTCCATTCGAGAACCTTCGTTTTAAGCTATTGTCTTATCTTAACTTCTATTGAGTATTTATTCTATGGTCTGGTCTAGCAGACCACGGTTTTCCAATCTCTTTTCCAGGGCCTAGAATTTTTGTCTTTTCTTTAATTCCTTTACAACCCTTGAATTTCTTTATAACAATTTTACATTTATTTTTATATATAATAAAATATTTTACTTGGATAGTTTAAATAGTATCAATTTGTATTCTAATTATAGTGAATAATTTGGTTGCATTGAAAATTCATACCAAATTGTTGATATTTTTTTAATGTTGTGATTACCTACATCTAGAAAGGCACAATCATTGTAGACTATTTCCATTATATTGATACTATTTTTTTTATGTTAGATCGTGTTCTATTTTTGTAAATTGAATAAATAAAAGAGAAGTCGTTATATGAAGAGTCGTGCCATTCGGCGATAGATGGACGTCCGTCTGAGTTTAGTCTTAATTGCGAATCATTTTTAATTTCAAATGACGTTACACTTTGGTAAATAAACAAGTTATCAGTGGCACATTGGGTGGCTTTTTTTAAAGATATTTTCCATAATGACGTGACTCGTTACTGACGATACATTGCAGGCGAGTTCACGCAGCTCCGAAGACACGCAGACTCCTGCGCAGCGACAGGCGGCCGCCAAGTTAGCGCTGCGAAAGCAACTCGAGAAGACATTGCTACAGGTAAAATCGACTTCGTATTTCGTTTACCATCTGTCTTGTACTGACAATGTAAGATTGTCTTACATTGGCGCAGTAATAAAATATAAATTATTTTTTCAAAGTTTCGATCCACCAATCATGCACGATTACCAGGATTTTTAGGCTCAATTCATTGATTGATTCGCTCACTGGGATTAATTGAATTTTTAGATACCACCACCCAAGCCGCCACCGCCCGAGATGAACTTCATTCCGTCTCCCAGTAACACGGATTTCGTGTATCTAGTGGGATTGGAACACGTCGTCGACTATCTCACCAACGAGGATCGGTATGTACTTTTAGTTGATCAAAACTTGGATTATTATAATTGTGTAACCGTTCTCTCTTTGATTCTAAAAATCAGCGTTTTTTTAAGCAAGTTAAAAGTGATACTTAACAGTTTGTATGTTTATGTTATCCTATGTTTGTATAAAGCGCAAAACCGATCTTGCATAGAGTATTGGTCCCACTTTTGGGATGGCTCAGCCAAATACTAAGATGCAGAGCCGCGTCTAAGATGTTTTTCGGAGAGTGTACTCAGGAGCTGCATGAGCTCATACCGCCTTCTCCTTCCATCGGACATTCAGATGTATACGTCTGAAAATTGCTCTTTTTCGGAACAAGAGTTAAAAAACATCGTTTATAATGACATATTGTGTACTGCCAAGGTTTGTGTCTGTGTTTCCGAGCTCATATAACCCAAATCTTTTCAAAGTTGGAATGAATAGACTAGTGACATCTTCTGGGTGAGCTCGCTCCATTATAAGCCTCATCTCCACTACAAGACTAGATGCTATTAGTAATAAAAAGAGTAGTTTTAGACTTAGTATTGTTTTTCCCGGGGCGCGCGCAAGTAGTATGCCGCGGTCAAGCGTGCCGGCCGTGTGCGCGCAATGCGGCTGCGACTTCACGCCCGTGTGGCGGTGGGAGCGAGCGCCGACGCGTCGCCAGGACGCCACCTTCACGGCCACGCCGCCAGCCGCGCGCCGCCTCTGCGAGCTGTGCGTCTCGGGCAACGTGAAGCGTGCCCTCAAGGCGGAGCACACGGCCCGACTGAAGACGGCGTTCGTGCGCGCCCTGCAGCAGGAGCAGGAGATCGAGCGCCGCCTCGCCGCGCCCCCCACTCCCGTCGCGCCCTCCCCGCCGCCCGCACCCGCCGCGGCGGCGCCATCTACCGCCCACCCAGCCCCGCCGCCTGCGCACTCGCACAGACCGATACAGGTAAGCGCTGAGCTCACACCACTAAACTCCCCGACGACTGACATCTATCTGTCGACTGACAAAGATTGAACGAATTGTTTTTAGATCCAGTGTATGTATAAACTGTTTTCAGATGTCGGTTACTCGCACTCATTCGCGCCCCCCGCCGACTGCGCCCACCCCTCCGGCACCCTCGCAGCCAGCCAAGTCCTCCCTGCCACCCTCCACCAGGTGCTAAACGTTTTTATTTTAGTTTAGTTTTTAAGTTTTTCAATATGGACACTTGGTGTCTGAAATTAATGTTATTATAATAATTATGGTGTATTTTCCAATGTGCAGCCGATCGTCGGGAGGTGGGTCGGGTGAGAGTGCGCGTACGCACCACGCAGACAGAGATCGCGAGCGCGAAGTGCCCGCCAAGAAAGGTAAAGGTAATGAGATGTATCGCAACGCATTACTTCCTATTACTTACAAACTATTTGACCTAACAAGACCAAATATCCGGAACGCGACCCTTAAGTTGAGAAACTATGGTCTGAGACACGTGAAGTTCTTTTCACGGGTGACAGAACAGAGAGAATACAATTTATTTACACTTTGCAAAGAAATCAAATTGTAATTTTGTTTGTTTTCTTGTTCAAATATCGAGTGTTATCCGCTGTCTGTTTGTGTGTTGAAGGGTCATCATCGAGCAGCACCAGTCAGAGTGGAAGTAGCAAACATCAGGTAATATTATTCGTTTGCCAATTTAGTCTGATTTTTTTAAATAAAACTGTATATTAAAAAAAATCAGACTCAATGGAATACTTTTGCACATTGATTTTGGTTAGACAAGGACGATATGTGAGAAATGAGTGTGTGTGTGTGTCCTTAGCTGGCGGCGGCTGCGGCGGCGCAGATGGCGTTCGAGCAGCAGAGCGCGGCTGCGATGCAGGCACTGCAGCACCAGCTGCTGCGCGGGCTGTCGGGCGCGGGTGGCGGGGGCATGTCGCCAGCGGCCGCCGCCGCCGCCATGATGCAGTTCTCGCCGCTGCTCTACACGTACCAGCTGGCCATGGCGCAGGCCTCGGCGCTCGGAAAGCGCAGCTCGCCCAAGGCGGGCCAGCCCAACGCCGCCATGGCCGCCGAGATGCAGCGCGTCGCCGAAGCGCAGCGCCAGTACCTGCTCGATATGATACCCGGCCAGCACTCGCGCAACCCCTGGACCAAGAACTGACGGACCGGTGAGTCTCATACGTGGACACTTCTAGTAGGTCAAATAGGCAAACGCGACTAGCACTCGGGCAGCCCAATTCTTTGGCACTGACGGATCGATGAGTCTCATCTGTACACTTCTAGGACAATTACGTCAGATAGGCAAACGCGACCAGCACATAATTATAGGCGTTTTATCATTTCGCCTAATATGTTAAAGGACAAAGCCCAATTGCGCTACTAATTAGTCCCAGAGTAATGACTATGTTAAAAAAACATTGCTTTATATTGAAGGAATAATTATATATTAATAAATATTTTAAGAGACTCTGTCTAGCTAACTAGTTCATCTATACTAATTTCATAAATATGAAAGTAACTCTGTCTGTCTATCTGTTACCTTTTCACGCTTCAACTACTCAACCAATCATCATGAAATTTTGCATACACGTTGTCAGGGATACAGGATAGGGTAACTTTCATGCGAAGTATGTATGGAATATAACTCTCTAAGAAAAATTGTAATAATTACAGGACCGAGACAGTTGGAATGATTCGCGACGAGTGGATTTCGTAAATAGCTTATTATGTAGTTTAAGCTAGATTTTAAGGTACAATTAGTACGGTGTGTTTGTCGGAGATGGATATTCTAATAATAATAATGCAAGGTCATTGCACAAAAAACATTTATACGTAAAAATTGCAACAAGATTATGTGTAGCCTATCTATAAAGGTGCAGTTTGAGCGGACGCGGTGGTTACTGCACGATGCGCGTTTAATTTTCAAAGCGAAAATAATGTTTATTTTTTTTTGCCTTCGTATATCGAAAGGACATTTAAATATGAAGATAACATTTTACTATTTTCCCTATCCCTTATCCTTAATTCTACTGCAGTTGGCAGCGCACTAGCAGCACCTGTGGCGTTGCTTGTGTTGCAGGCGACGGTAGCCACCTACCATCAAGTGGACTGTCAGCCTGTCTGTCAAACTTAATATAAAAAAGTCCTAAAAGGAAAACAGCCTATAAGAAACTCGTTCTATTGGTATTCGCTACTAAGTCATGTTCCGCTCGTTGTTTAAACGTCCCTCTGATATGAAAGGCCTATTTTTGATATAATATATTTTTTTTATTAATTACGAATTCTTATAATTTAATAATGATTATGCCGATTATTTACAAATTTTTAATTTTATTTTGATTTCAAGAAATTTTTATAAAAATATACATTATTATAATATAATAACTGAAACTATATTTAAAATTAAAAGTAAGAAATGTTTTTTTTTTCTGTCGTGTAATTTTTTTTTTTTGTTGGATCTTATTTAATTAGGTCATTTTTAAACTCATGTTTAGATGATTTGTTCGGTGACGTCATTGACAAATTGACAATCTGCCGCGTGCTTTCAAAATGTATCCGTGACGTGTGCAGTATATAGGTTATAAGGATAATTTCTTTTTCTATGTCCAAGATTAGGCTAAATAAATAAATAAGAGCATGTGGTGAAAAATGTGGTTTTATTTAATAATTATACAAGTAAGTGCAAAAATAACAATATAATATTTAAAATATTTGTATAAGTTAGTTTAGTTACCCTTAACTTAGATCTGTGAGATGTTTTATTGAATTAGGTTTTTGAATAAAATAAAAATGAAACTATTGTTTGCTTAACAGACATTATACAAGTAGAAGAATTTGTCGTATATATACGACTCTGGTGAAATGGACACGAAAATATTTGTCGGATAAATCCGACTCTGGCTGGCGCCTAAATGGTTAATACTTATCATTTATACAAGCATGGTGCATATTAGCAGTGAAGTCCAAATAAGCTTATAAAAATATTATAATCTACATTACAAACAAACAGATTAAATCACAGCAAATAGGAAATGTGCAACTTGTGCAAGTATATAACAAAAAATTATCTAATTAAAAATATTTGATCCCAAGTAGTTTTTGGTCTTCAATCTGAACTATTCTTTTAGCATTATGGCCGAAGACACTAAGTCCTGCAAAGAAGAATACTTTATAAGAATAAAAGGCGAGATGTGTCTAAAAATATATTAAAGATTATAAATGTGAAAGTAACTCTGTCTGTCTGTCTGTTACCTTTTCACGCCTAACCGATTGTCATAAAATTTTGCATACACGCTAACCAGAGATACATAAAGGATGTAGGGTGCCGTTCATCTAGTAAAAAAAATAAGTTTTTGAGGCCCTCCCTCCACTTGGCTCCCACGTCTAGGATCCCATAGGATCCTAGGATATTTTTTTTGGATTTCAATCCCATTGCCATTCGATAGGATTCAAAGATAATTATTTTATTACCATATCGGGTAAAATTTAATTTAGATCTATTATGCTAAGTTATTTCTAAAGTAAGTTTTCTCAATCTCCTTCCTATTATGACAATACTGGTATTTAATCTTCATCTTTTTTTTTATTTTCAATATTTGGTATTAGGTGAACGAAGACAGACAATAGTACTGATGATGGGTTAGAAAAAAAAATCGTGAAACATGATGGAACGTGAATAGTGCCATTCATTCCGACTGACCCATCATCAAAAGTATCATTATTAAACTCTAATGAGATGGTACCACCCACTTACAGAAGACCACAGTGAATATAAAAGCACGTGTGCTTTTGTTTCGATGAGAGTGAGTAAAGGATATCAGAACACATTTTTTTATCTTCACAACATTCCACACTAAGCAACTCTTATACACTTACCACTATGATCACATCGCGCACTGGGTTGACCACGAAAAGCGTAAAAGTAGTCGACTGAGCTCGCGGGCTGAGTTGACCCTTAGCCGTAGCAAGTGGTCAAGTGAGCCCGCGGGCTGAGTTGACCCTTAGCCGTAGCAAGTGGTCAACTGAGCCCGCGAGCTGAGTTTACCCTTAGCCGTAGCAAGTGGTCAACTGAGCCCGCGGGCTGAGTTGACCCGCTAGTGGGCTGAGTCACCTACAAAAAAAAACGGAAAGTGGTCAACTAAGCCCGCGGGCTAAGCGGGCTCAATTGACCATAAAGTCGCTTGTGTTATAGGCAAACCTACCATCAAGTGTACCGTCAGCCTGTCTTTTAAACCTAACACAAATATAGTTAAAGTGAATCCTACCTTATTGGCCTTCAAATAGGTGTGATCTTCCTCTTGCGCGAGTATCTGCACTGCTTCGATTACGACTCGCGCCGCCTTCTGCGCGTTGGAGGCGAATATCGCGAGGACTTCGCTTACGCACACCTAACACAATTGGAAGTTTTTATTTATTTATTAGCTATGTAATAGCTAACCTTACAGCATGTAACATTTAACAAATATACATAAAATAGATTAAATTTTTATATAAGCCTATATTACAAGGTTAGTCATCTTAAAATTTATAGGTACAAAAAAAGTGCTAGTAATTAAAAAATGAACAATATATAGAGATACATGTATCTATAAATTATGTGTGTGTGTAGTTAAAGCGGTTATTACACTTTCCAATTTTTAGGAATTCGAAAGGTGTAATCGCAGTTAGAACAGATTGGATCCAATTTAGATTTTTAATATCAATTTTTAACTCTATGTCTTCGACTTAGAAATCAATTTAGTGTAGTGTGATCACAACGTCACTACTTAGTTTTCTAAATTGTTTCCTACAAATTGAAAAGTGTAATAACTGATTTAGGAATATCAAGCCACGGGCTAAGTTAATGGGAATGTATAATGTAGAAGTTTCCATTTCTTTTAAGGATCAATTATAAAAATGTAAGTAAAATGAAAAAAAAATCCATTAAAATATCTCTAGAAATGAAAAGCTTTTGGGATTATCTTAAAATTATGAAATTTCTCCTCTCCATTAAATTATTCTCAATTAGTTAGATCTTTTTTTCTCTCCTTAGATCGAGCTTTGAAGAACATTCAAATACACGAGAACTTTTTAAAGTATTAAAACAGATTTTTTTTTATATAAAATAACAGACCAATGATAAAGTTAAGCAATAGTAAAAATTAATTATATTTATGCTTAGTTTTTTAAAATTGTTATTTAGATATTTTTATAATACTTAGTTTATTTTTCTTTGATTTTAGTCTTTGTTTGCTTTAAGTTATTTATTTTTTTCAGTTATCGGTCGTCTCAATTTCTAGTTTATCTGTGTATGCTAGGTGTATGCCTTTGTATACACAGAACACCCCGTTTTTGCGTGGGGCGTTAATAAAGAAAGAAAAACAACGTACAGAAGTTTCGTTGTCACGCCAGCAGTCGTAATCGGTAACAAGGGCCACCGCTGCGTAGCTGAGGCCGGCCTCTTTAGCGAGAACTACCTGTGAACATCGGAAATTCATTATACAGAGCGTCCCACCACGATGCCACATGGAGGGAAAGTACCTTGAATATTGTAGATGGAAAATTTTACTGAAAGAAGACATTATTTTAATTTTAAAAACAATTTAAACTGCATTCATACATTTTTAAATAATTACATGGTTGAACCGGGAATCGAACCCGCTGGACGAGAAAAAAAATTACCCTGTAGCTTTATTATACCGATCGAAAGGGTTCATCATAAGGATTATTTTTTGCTTAATAACATAGTGTCAGAAATAAAAGGAAGACCATGAATTTTAACATTTAATGTGAAATTTTGTTCCGAAAAATGAAAAGCTGACATTGCCGTAAGGCGGTAAGGACTGTTGAATACAAAGTCGCACTCTTTTGATTATTTCACTCCCTGTCGATTTTTTTATCTTGTTGTGGTGGATATTTAGAATAATATGTCTAAGTTCTGTTTGTAGCTCGTGAACACTTTCATACTGGTTCTTATAAACTAAATTTTTTACATAACCCCATACATTCAACAGTATGGGACTCATTTTGAGCATTTGATAAATTGATTAATTTTATATTAAAATGTTAAAATTCATGGTCTTCCTTTTATTTCTGACACTATGTTATTTAGCAAAAAATAATCCTTATGATGAAGCCTTTCGATCGGTATAATAAAGCTACAGGGTAATTTTTTTTCTCGTGTAGCGGGTTCGATTCCCGGTTCAACCATGTAATTATTTAAAAATCTATGAATGCAGTTTAAATTGTTTTTAAAATTAAAATAATGTCTTCTTTCGGTAAAATGTTCCATCTACAATATTTAAGGTACTTTCCCTCCATGTGGCATCGTCGTGGGACGCCCTGTATAAGTTCTAGCTTGTGCACGCGACTTCGTCCGCGTTCTGGATGAAAGGTACAGACAGACAGACAGCAGGAAGCGACTTTGTACTATTAACTCACCTCTGGAACAGTGGTCATGTTGACAAGATGGCCGCCCCACTGACGGTGCATCAGACTCTCTGCACGACTCGAAAACCTTTTTAAAAAACATTACATTTATAGATCATGCTTTATAATATTAAGGTAAAGCGCCATCTGTTACTAATTTATGAACAAAACTCGAAAAGGGCTCGACCTACCTGGGCCCCTGTATGACGACTGCAGTGCCTTTCTCGTGTACAGTGTACTTATGCGCACGCGCAGCCTTAAGTAAGGCGGAACGCCCCCTGGCGCAGAATGCCGGAAACATTGGAAGATGACACACGCCGCGAGGACCGCTATCCGTGCGGTCATAGAACGTGCATTTGCGACCCCATGTTCTTAAAAAGAAAGATATTTTTCCATGTTGAGGTCCTCAGACAGGCTGACGGTCCACTTGATGGTAAGTGGCTACCGTCGTCTACAACACAAGCAACGCCACAGGTCTTGCATTTGCATAGTAGGATTAAGGTTAAGGGATGGGCTCTGGGCACGCATGGTCTTCTGAAAAGACCTATTCCACGGTGGTCTTCTAAAAGGTGTGATTACTGTCGCCAGACGGACTGCCCAAATGACTGCGAAATGAAAAGTTCGTTTCCAAAGTTGGTCCTGCCAGGAATCGAACCCGGGATCCCTGAGACAGATCGTCAAAGCAAGCATCTTAACCACTCAACCAAGGGGCTCGTCACAGCCTCACAGCTCTTGACTTTTTGACTCCTACACAGAAACTGTGTACTAAGCAATACTAAGAATTGTTCGCCTACAGATAAAAATTCTAGAAATAATTACAACAGTTGTAGAATCGTGCTCGTATTCCCTTTTTTTTTTTTTTTTTTTTTTTTACGTTGGGAAATCCTCTTGGATACCCGGCAGTGTAGGGGGTACTGCCGGGTTATGCCGGATTCCTACCGGCTAAAACCCAACGACTTTCTATCATCGCGGCCATTAGCGGGCGGGGTCGCGGGGACGTTGTTACACGACTTCGGCGCCCCGCCACGGCTATTCCACGCGGGGAGGCCAGTGCTCCCTGTCAGAACCTCGGCGTACCCGAAAGTGGAGGTACGCCGGCCATCTCGGGGGACCTCACGAAGGGCGGCCGTCTCCCCCAAGACCACCGCCCGGGTCCCGGTTAGGGTGGAAGGCGGCGGATATAGGCCACCCGCCTGCGCCCGAGCCTTCTCCGGCGGATTGGCTGGGAGAGGGGGTCCTCTTCCCGTTGCCTTTCCGCCGCTTCCTTGCGCGACATAACGTGCTCACAGAACGTGAGCATCGCCTGCCACGCAAGGTCACTGCCAACCATCGAATTCACGACGGCCGGCAGCGAGAGATCGGCGCCCACGACAAGAGACAGAGCGGCGCGTTGCTCCGCCCATTCGGGGCATTCAGCCAAAGTGTGCTGCGCAGTGTCAACCGCGCAGCCACAATGGTGGCATTCCTCCGTGGGCTCTCTCACGGCCACCCGGTGAAGATAACGCCCGAAGCAACCATGCCCCGAGAGCACCTGCACCAGGCGGAACGTGAGAGCCCCGCGCCGCTTCGCCAGCCATCCCTCTAGGGAGGGGCGAATGGCCTCAATTGTCAGGTGGCCCGCACTGGGCTCCTCCAGCCTTTCCTTCCACTCTTGGAGGAGGATCGTCTGGGAGTGTCTCCTCAACCTGATGACCTCCTCCGAATGCTCGTATTCCCTGCGTTTTTGTGATAACATATTTTCATAATGTTCTATTCTATACTAAATAAAGTATAAATTCCATTTATACTAACCTATCGATAAAGTCGTCCAGTATAACTAGATCCCCAGGCCTGTAATCCTCGACCAGCGACCCAGTGGCTGTGGTGGCCAACACGTGAGTACATCCTGCCTCCTTCAGTGCCCAAATGTTAGCGCGATAGTTCACATCACTGTTCATACAAGTCAAATTAGTGACCATCTGCCATCTGTAGTCTTTATGTGAATGTAGGTAAGTATACCTAATAGACATAGAGAGATGGACTGAGCGTTCCCTATCCCAGCACCGGATCTACCCCCTCTCACCAAAGTTTAAGATGAATTGTATCAAACAAATTCAAATAATTATAACTGGGTGAACTCTGCACTCTTTTTAATCAATTAGCTAACATTTGTTTCATTTGTGTGACACAAAATTTAACCAGGAAAGACAACAGATATTAAAAAAATATCTGAAAGTGTGAGCCAGTAAGTAGTTCTTTTTCTATTGATTGGTCCTCGAAGTTACTACAGACCTACAGAAAAGATAGGTATTGGCCATTCAATAACTTTCTCTCTTTCTAGCTAGAGAGTGGTCAACTTTATGCGAGTATTTCTTAGTCCATCTCTCTATGGTAAGTACCCACGTTTTGTAACTGACCTCGGTTGGAACTGATGTTTCCTTCCATGTCTGGCCAGCAGTACACAAGGAACACCTTTGATCTGACCCTCAATCAGAACATCAGAGGGGTTTCCGAAGGGCGTAGTGACGCGACGTTCGGTCTGATTCTCGAATAACGTTGGATCATCAAATCCAGACCCTCCAATGATGCCGATCTGGGCACAAGACATCTGATTACACTGCGGTAATTTTTTTTAGTACCGAAGCAAATAATATTTAATCAAATTATTGAAAACGTCGTGTTTCTAGTACCGTGATAGGAATTAGGCATCCAAAACTATTATTAAGCATTCAAATTTGGTACCTATAATTAATTGCCACACATGTTTATTATATCATAGTTTTTCGTTAAGTTGTTAAGTGTATGTGTGAGCAAATGTTAGTGGAACTTATCTATAATCTATACTAATATTATAAAGCTGAAGAGTTTGTTTGTTTGTTTGAACGCGCTAATCTCAGGTTCGTATTCGGAACGGTAGCAATACTAAATCTATGGATAGATCATTTATCGAGGAAGGCTTTGGCTATATAACATCACGTTGCGACTAATAGGAGCCAAGAAACAGTGGAAAATGTGGAAAAAACGGGGAAAATTATTCATATTTGAGGGCTTCCGTTGCGTGCGCTGCGAAAACCGTTCGAGATACACAAATGATTCCCAAAATAACTATTCCACGCGGACGAAGACGCGAGCACCAGCTAGTAATATTATAAAGCTGAAGAGGT
The DNA here is from genome assembly GCA_947623395.1 of Synanthedon tipuliformis. Taxonomy (NCBI): domain Eukaryota; kingdom Metazoa; phylum Arthropoda; class Insecta; order Lepidoptera; family Sesiidae; genus Synanthedon; species Synanthedon tipuliformis. The sequence goes on along the minus strand of OX392431.1, from coordinate 3,132,374 downwards.
TTTGGTTCAAATTGAAATTTTTTGTGTTTGGCTAGTCGATTTATGGAGGAAGGCTTTAGGCTATATATAACATTTTGAACGCGGACGAAGTCGCTGGCAACAGCTAGTGTAAAAATAAAAAATTCAATTTTTGTAACAACATCACTTTAATACAGATTTGATTGCACACTACTTGAAGAATATTACATTAATTAACTATATTAGCAAATTAATTACAATACTAGCATTGTTTTTACATAGTCAAATTAGTTACTTTCTAATCTAAACAATATAAATTTATCATATATCAATACAATATCAGACCACACACAATTTGACCCATAGTAGGTCTACCATCTGTTATTTTGTTCACAAAATGTAATTGAACTACTGGGAATAAAAATTCTCACTAGTTCAATTGATTGAACTGGCAATTGAACTAGTGGGAATAGACGTCATTTTTACGGTTTTTTAAATGACCACCCCTTGTGGCCAACAAGTAAAGCCGCTAAAGGAGTTAGTAGTGGCAGGGTACACTGCATTTTGCAGTTATTTGGGCAGCCCGTAATGAGATGGCAGTAACCACCTCCTTACAGAATATGCCCTTGAAATAACAGCATATGTGCTGTTGTGTTTCAGTGAATAATGAGGGCAAATGTATAGTCGTAAACTAGCGTTTAGCGCTCAGGCTACGCTACGCTGAGAAATAAAGCCTATTCAGTGGGGGGCACCAGCTAGTTTTCAATAGAGAAACAAAAATTGAAGTTATACAGAAAACGGGTTTAAGCACACATGTTTATCGAATAGGCTTCACTGTGTTGTCTGCAAAATTCTGTCTATAGTTCTTATTTGGTCTGAGGATCAATTTATAACTTTGTATAGCACTATTCCAATCCTTGTTGGTATTTCAATTCCTTTGTTGTTTCGTGTGCTTTCTGAAGTGCTTGCGCTATGTTGAAAAACTGTTTGGATTTCTCATCACCTTTTTCGACACCGTCACCTTTCTTGTACATCATACTGACATTTGCACATGCATACATATTGCCGAGTTCGCACGCTTTCGTTGCAAACATAAACGCTTGTTTCGCGTCCGGTTTTATGAAGAAGTCTATGTTTTTATTTTTGTCCGGTCTGTGCGGGTTATATTCTGATGGATTTTTGGGTACACCTGTCAAGTACATCCCAGATAGGTAGTGGCAAGCCATTTCAACGTTATCGTCGCAACTCTTCTTCAAGTAATTGTAACCTGAAAGAGAAATGTAAGAATTTAAAAACAACAATCAAATTTGATATAGCCAGTTTAGCCCCATGAAGAAGATTGTGTATGGATTTCTTTTTTGTTACAAAAAAATCATAACTGGAAAATGTACCAGGTGGAAAATGTTCCAAGTGTACAATACTTATCAAGACTCCCACTAAACTTTCCTAAAAAAAATCTCCATATGTGAACCTACCCACAAAAGAATAGTTATAAGAAGAGTAATTCCTCCTCAGCTTTATTTGTGAACACAACACAAGTTTCTGTTGGTACTGCTTTGTTAGTGTAAGATAACCTTTTCTAACGAAAAGGTTGCGTAATTACGATAGATTACATATACAATACAAATAAGATACAAATACATATGATTCTTACCTTTTGGAACATCTCTTTTTATGTCTACATTGTCTCCAGTCGCCGTGTACATCATGCCGGCATGTAAACATGCCGTGGGTTCATTCAGTTCACAACCTTTCTCGAAATAGGTTAGAGCTTCAGCGTGATTTGGCTTATCGCGACCGCGGCCCAACAATGAGTAATTACCGATTTTCAAACACGATTTTCCGAATTTATAATCAACACAGTTGCTCCTATATACTTTCGCTGCTTTATCGTGATCCTTTTTTATCGCTTCTAAATAGTCGCCTAATAAATGGCAAACTTCAGGCTTTTTCTCCTTGTAGCAACCAAAACGGTATTCTATACCTAAATTTTCTATGTATTCCTTAACATCTTCTTCCTTTTTTAAGTCATAAGACATTGTAACAATTTAATTTTGTAGATATCTATATGACAATTAACAAAATCGCACCTCACGAAGTTAGGTTAGGTAATTCATTATTATACCTAAGTTACAAAACGAAATGTCAAACTGATAAGAGTACACTCACTTATCAATAGAAAACAATAATGTAAACATTAAAACCTCCTTCGTTTTCAAAATTGAATTCACGTGATTTTTCAATTGATGAATGGTGGATTAAATGATATATTTAATTTAATAATTAAAAACGAAGTTAGAAGCTTTTTACCTTAATTTTTGTAGACTCGCCCATTATATACGGTATACGGTTAACCACTGTTTAAAAGATTAATAAAATACCAAATGAAGTGATAAAATATTTTCAAGAGGTCACAAATGGCAGGCAGGAAGTAAGTTAGTATCTATTATCATCTAATTAATGAGATAGACTAATAATAATAACAATTATTACTAAATTTTAAATTGATAAAACAAGTTTGCGTTGCGTTTGCGGAACTCGGAAGTCGGTCGGATACGGCCTTGGTCTAAAAAAACGATTGAAAATAGTAGCTTGGAATATAGAAATTTTAGCCTGTTCTTAGCTTAGAATATACACACAGTTACATTTAACTTTCCATTATTCTTCAATAGTAGCCACGTTTTACCTATTATCGAATAATTTTATCGGTAGCTGATTTAGAAAATGTAGGATAAATTTTTATCATAACCACAAACTAAATAGTAGATACTAACGTAATCATAACATTGAAATTGAAACGTCAAATAAATACGAATGTAGTCTGTTTTCATCACTAATCTATGTTTGAGAATAGTCCCTTGACAATACCACAGTGAAACAAATGTCAATGTCAAAGATGAAACCAAAAAACAGCTGATTGTATTTATAAAAATTTCAATCTATCCATTCTTTTCTTTTCTTTAAATTCTTTATCTCAAGATTTTATGATCTTTGTGAAGTGAATTTGTGAATAGATTATTTATCAATTTGTAATTTGATAAAACAATAAAATATAAGAAAGAATAATTTCACGCAAGAAAAATGTCCGGCAATATAGATTTGTTTACGACTCGGATGAAAAAAGCCACACGAAAAATTCATTCTATCAGTGATACTCTGGTGAATGCTAAGTTTGCTCTTTGTAAGTTTGGCTTCCTCATTACTGTATTAATTAAAATTCAACGTCTGATTTTGACTTGACCTGACTGCTTTGCACTTGCTTGCACTGCGAGATCGAATCAGAAATGAGGAGATCCGCAGACGTACGAAAGTTACCTACATAAGCCGGCGGATTAGTAAGTTGAAGTGGCAGTGGGCAGGGCATATAGTACGGAGAGCCGACGGACCAGCAAGCGCAGCGTAGGACGTCCACCCACAAGTTGGACAGACGACCTAATAAACACGCTGCGATGATGATGATGACCTGTTTTGGAAAACTAAAAAAAATTATAGACGACTTGACTGACTAGTCTCGCGATCTGCTACTTTTGATTTTAATTTTAAAAAAGGCAATTACTAATGACACTGGCAAAATCATCGGAGAAGATCTAATGGAGCCAAGACATTAAAAGAGAAGAAGAACGTCCAATTTTGACCGACCTATGTTAATTTCCAGTTAACATAGGTCGGTCATTTCTACCTTGGTTTGACTTTCTTTTTTGATATTAATCTATACTAATATTATAAAGAGGAAAGATTTGATTGTTTGTTTGTTTGAATTGAATAGGCTCTGAAACTACTGGGCCAATTTTAAAAATTCACCTTTCACCTATAGACAGTTATATTATCAGCAACAATATATTTATAAAGTTACACAGACCAAGTCACGTGCTACAGCTAGTTATTAATAAATGTTTCATTGCATTTTTCAGCTCTAAGGGATGAGACAGTATGGGGTGGAGGGTTATTTGTATTTTATCATATCTTTTCATATTTAGAAGATGCAAAGGAAAGGTTAAACATGGAAGATTTAAATAGTTTATTTGTACATAAAATTCTTTACAGGTGAGTTTATCTTATCATATTACTTTGTTACAGACTTATTTTATCTAACTAAGAGAATATTAAAGTTAAATATAGTCTTTATTTCTGGGAATCATAATTCTAGAAAAGACTTAATTTTTTGTTATCTTTCCTAGCTTTTACGATGAACCAAATGATAAAATAATATAATATCATCTGTTGAAAAAATAAAATGTAAACTTTTTTGTATTTTTATTTTTTATAGGAAACAAGCATTTGAAGAAGATCTCGATCATTATCTTGGCGCGAACTGGAAATCTTTGCCAAAGTCAAATGCCCTGGAGAATTACTTGGAGCACTTGAAGGCATTGGAGAGAGAGAACCCTCAGCTTTTAATGGCTTATGTGTATCATTTATATTTGGGACTGCTCAGCGGAGGACAGATTTTGGCCAAGAAGAGGCAGTTGCATAGTAATATGTTTGGTGAAAGTGAGTTTTTTTTGTTAACATAATACATCTCACCTTTATTCAAAAAGAGATCTCAAAATTTGCATTTTCTGAAATTTTACTGCAAAATGAATTAGCACTGTCATTGTAAATGAATTTTATTATTATTAAAATATTTTATTCCAAAATCTGCTGCCCTAGGCAAAATCGAAGCTTACACTTGAGCCCTTGCACACTTTGCTTTGGTTTTCTTTGACGTTCAACGGTCAGCGGCTGCCATGACAACGGCTAACTGCCACTTTAAATGTGACAGTGGTCTTCGATGGCGAGTTAGATATATTATTATGCAAATTATCAAAACTTGGTGCAGAATTGCAGATTGCATATTGTGTAAAGCTTTCAAGTCAATCTCTCAGCTAGTTTTCGAGATTTTGCGTTTTACACAAATCAACAAAACAAAATTATATATAGGTAGATTGATATTTTGACATAACTTTTCAGAAAATTCAAACATAGACGAATATAGGGATAAGGTGACGGATTTCAGCGGTGTCGAAATAGCCCAATTGAAGAAAGATTTCAGAGCGGCAATGAACCAGTTGTCGGAGAAAATGTCCGAGGAGGAGAAAAGTGCTCTCATCGAGGAGAGTACTCAAGTGTTCTTGATGAATAACTTGATTGTGAACTCGGTCGGTGGGCAGAACAAAGTTATATGCGATTTGATTTACAAGGCTTCGGCCGTTGCCATACTGTTTGTAGGTGTTATGCTGGCGTACAAGATGTATAAGTAAGTCTGGCTTTGATGCATTTTGAAAACAAATAATTACCTACTCGCACATATTATAATTAATGTTTGCAATAAATAATTCTTATTGCAAGATAATTTGTATTTTATGAAAAGTTGATTTATTTATATTATTAAATGGTATCTAGAGGTTTTAGTATATAGGTAAAAACATAGAGTTATGACTCTATTTTCATAGGCCTAATAATATACAGGGCGTCCCACGACCATGCCACATGGAGGGAAAGTACCTTGAATATTGTAGATGGAACATTTTACTGAAAGAAGACATTATTTTAATTTTAAAAACAATTTAAACTGCATTCATAGATTTTTAAATAATTACGTGGTTGAACTGGGAATCGAACCCGCTACACGAGAAAAAAAAGTTACCCTGTAGCTTTATCATACCGATCGAAAGGCTTCATCATAAGGATTATTTTTTGCTAAATAACATAGTGTCAGAAATAAAAGGAGACCATGAATTTTAACATTTTTAATACATAATTAATCAATTTATCAAATGCTCAAAATAAGTTCCATACTGTTGAATACAAAGTCGCACTCTTTTGATTATTTCACTCCCTGTCGATTTTTTTATCTTGTGGTGGTGGATATTTAGAATAATATGTCTAAGTTCTGTTTGTAGCTCGTGAACACTTTCATACTGGTTCTTATAAACTATTTTTTACATAACCCCATACATTCAACAGTATGGGACTCATTTTGAGCATTTGATAAATTGATTAATTTTGTATTAAAAATGTTAAAATTCATGGTCTTCCTTTTATTTCTGACACTATGTTATTTAGCAAAAAATAATCCTTATGATGAAGCCTTTCGATCGGTATGATAAAGCTACAGGGTAACTTTTTTTTCTCGTGTAGCGGGTTCGATTCCCAGTTCAACCACGTAATTATTTAAAAATCTATGAATGCAGTTTAAAATGTTTTTAAAATTAAAATAATGTCTTCTTTCAGTAAAATGTTCCATCTACAATATTCAAGGTACTTTCCCTCCATGTGGCATCGTCGTGGGATGCCCTGTATATAATTCCACTAAATTGTATTATAAATGCAAAATAATGTATGTTTGTTACTCGTTCACATAAAAACTACTAAACGGATTAGGATGAAATTTATTAGCTGGATTATCATATAGGATACTTTTTATTTTGAAAAAACGTTAGGTTCCCGAGGGATCATCTAAAAATATAAAAAAATTGGGCGCCACTGTCGTCGCACCGATAAAGATGTCTGATATTTTCTCAGATGTTGTATTTTTCATTTCTCAACGCGGACGTAGTCGCGGCCACCAGCTAGTCAGTACCAATATTATAAATGCGAAAGTTTGTATGGATGTTTGTAACTCTCACGCAAAAACTACTGAACCGATCACCATGAAATTTTGCATACACGTTGTTTGGGACACCAGAAAGGAGATAGGGTACCTTTCATCCAGAACGCGGACGAAGTCGCGGCCACCAGCTAGTATATGAAACATCATATAAGGCGATTTATGTTCCCGTCTATGATTTAGTTTAATTTCCAGTTTTATTGCCCATAGTAGTTTATTTGAGTGAGTGAGTGACTCAAGTATCTTCTCGTATTTAAAATGATATTTTAACCCCCATACAGAAGACCAGCACATGTGCTCTTGTCTTTCGGTGAGTGAGTAAGGGATGCCAGAGCCTATTTCTCTATCCCATAATAAGCCTCGTATTCACTAGGGGACAAAATGTCACACGAGACGTTTCGCCCGACATTTTTTTTTTATAAGGGATGGGTTAGCTCTTGGCCAACATCCAGCCATGTGGCAAGGATAAGGCCTAAGATGGAGCGAGCTCACCCAGAAGATGCCTATTCATTCGAACCTTGAAAAGATTAGGGTTATATGTGCTCGGAAATACAGACGCCGGCAGGGAGTTCCAAACCCTGGCAGTGCGCATTATAAAGGATGTTTCAAAACGCTTGGTCCGAAAAGGAGGGATTTCATCATAATGAAAAAAAATCATGAAATCATGAAAAGGAGGACATCATGTCTCGCGACCTTTTTCGTCTACATTTAAATTTAGTCGATTCAACCATGTCGCCCGATGAGGTGGTGTTGCTAGCTGCGTCTTATATAACTTAACTATGCATTTAAACCATACGAATAAGAAGAAGAAAAGGTGGTGTGTGAGAAAGACGTGGCGACAAGGAACAAGTCATGCAATGTTGCCAGACTTGTCGTGCGATGTCGCTCCACATCTCTAGCGACAATTGTCCTCTAGTGAATACGAGTCTTTATCCTACTATGGATGGCAGCGTACTTGTAGCAATGCAAATGCATGCAATGTAAAGTCGAGGTACGAAAACCTTCGTCAGTTTTCAAATTCATTCCGTTATGGAAATCGTAGACTCTTACTACCTTTTGAAACTAAAGCACTAAAGTAAACAACTGACAGACTTTTGAAATGAAATTTTGGCATGAATAACAATTGCCCCGGTACAAGCAAATTTCGACTTTAAGGTGACGAACCTTTTCTTACCCCGACTGTACCTCTATAGATAATTTTACTGTAGTTTTTAGACAGTTAACATGATTTGTTTAATCAAAATGTAATTGTGAATTGACTCATTGTTAATTTAGTACGTAGGGTATTGTTTTGTTGTGTAATTGTTGAGACTGATCATAATTATTATATTGGGAAAAAAATAGAGTTATAGGAATAAAATGATATAACACTGAATTTTGGTTTCATTTCTTAGATTATATGCATCTAATCTATTAAAAGAGGACAGTTTAGAAAGATTCATTTGAGTTCACACAACCAAGTAAGGGGGCGTTCATGTAGGTATTACCTACGTAACGCAATTTTTGAGCCCCCTCCCACCCATGTAACGCGCCGTAACGTTTGTCTGTACCCTCCTTAAAAGTTACGTTTAGTACCGAGTTTACCAACTGACCATTTTTACCAAAGAAAAGGGTTGCCAACTTGAGAAAAAAAAAAATCGTATAATACACTCGAGGGATTCCTCTCTCGCCCCCGTAAGAAGAATACAAGAAAAGAAAGTTAAGTAATACTTGAACGTATAAATGGCCACTAATAATGACAAATCAAAAAAATTTATAATGGTTTTTGATTGCTGATAGCTAATTCTAATTTATCGCTCTTTTCATTAGTGAAAATCAAAATAGTTTTCAAAATCTGTTTGGTGATATAGAAGTTAGCGGAGAAACAGACAGAGGCGATAGCAAAGTAGTTTTGAAACTCAAATTGTGAACTCAAAAATTTTGAATTGACGATTTGAAACTGACGTTATGGGACTAGACTAAAATCAAACTCAAATAACTTATTTTATTAATTTCTTTATTAAGTACCTACCAACTTTTGTTACTTACATTCACTGCATCCTAAATAATACAAATATACACAGTTCAATATAATATAAATTGATTATATACAAAATATGCACACACCTGATTACTTAATAGCAAAAAACCATACTTAATAATATGAGAAATCAAGATAAGACATTTTATTTAATTTTGTAAAATTTTACTTATTTAAACGTTAAAACTAGCTTCTTTTTAAAGGCACTGTATCACTAGTACTATTAATGGTACTACTACTAGAGCAACTACATCGTCCGATTCTATTAGAAAAAAAAATTATAATGTCACACTTGTGAAATATTTGATTGATACCATAATTATTTTTACTAAATCTTATATAAAACGGTCTAAAGTTATATACTTGAGCATACTTTCTGCTTAGAATATAGTTTGTTCTATATTCTAAGGCCGTAGTATACAGAAAGAAAGCTGGCAGGCTACCAGCGCTTATAGGAACCGGTCCACGCAGGTAACCGGCGCTTGTTCATATAAGCGATATACCGATGATAGCTGATAGGCTACCAGCTTTCTTTCCGTATACGGCTTTAGACTTTCTGGGAGTGTTCAATTTAATCATTACTATTACTGGAAAATATTTATCAGATTTTTAAATGAGCAGGCCACAAAAAATCGGGAAAGTCAGCAGTGATTTAATAAGAGAACTAGATTACGATACGATACCGCTTCTTTACAACAAATAAAATAACTGTTTCACATTTGAACCCGGAACAAAGATTAACTTTGATACCTAATTTTGTGCAAAAAAATCTAAAGTGGGAAGGTGGTTTGTTCTTTTTGAATACGTTATGAGGTACTGGCAAAACATTTCTTTTAAATTTGCTTTTAGCCCAAATCCGCAAAGAAATATTATGACAAATATGAAAATTTTGGAAAAATCCAGTAAACATAAAAATAGCAAATGGAGAAATACTGAAAGCCACCAAACATGGAAAATTAAAGGTATAATGGAATAATACACCAATTACCATTGATGCCCTATTAGTACCAAATATAAGTCATAATTTGTTATCAGTTAACAAATTAAACAAAAACGTAAAAACAAATTCTATTGAACGAGAATAAGGAATGCGCTGCTTTTACAGGGGCGTGTATGCATCGCGAGTTTCGGCAGTTGGAACCGGAGGTGACCATCACGCTACGTCCTCCGACGTCACGGACACCGGGGAGCAGGTGTTGGATAAGATCAGAGAAGCAGTAAATGCAAAGGATGGCTGGGTTAGGGTTGAAAGAGTGCGTAAAGCCAAGGATAGAAAGATAATAATGAGCTGCAGCACGGAGGACGATAGAAGGAAGATAAGGAGAAAATTGAGAAATCGGGGAAGCGACTCCTTTGCGGCGAGGTCACAAACAGGGACCCTCTGCTGATCCTCTGGGACGTCCTGTTGGTAAACAACGACGAGGACGTCCTAAAGGCGATTAGAAATCAGAATAGGTTCCTGTTTGAGGGCCTCGACGAAAAAGAATCGAGAATGAGTGTGAAATACAGAAGGAAAGCGAGGAATCCGCTCACGGGGCACATTGTGCTGAGCACCTCTCCGGAGGTGTGGAAAAGAGCGACTGAGCTCGGGGCTCTGCACATTGATCTTCAACGTGTCAGGGTCGCGGATCAGTCGCCCTTGGTGCAATGCTCGCGGTGTCTGGGCTATGGCCACAGCAAAAAGTTTTGCACGGAAGGGTGCAGCCACTGCGGGGGGCGTCATCTAAAAATGGCGTGCCCCGAGTGGAAGTCGGGAACTCCCCCGACGTGCCATAACTGTGCTGTGGCCAAGCTTGGGAACCGCGGGCATAACCCGCGCCATCGCGATGCCGATGCCATCGCGCGCTCCGCCACTCAGTATTGCTAAGGGCAGCCCTGGGGTCGGCCACACCTACGGGCCCTTGCAAGTCAATTTGCAGCGAAGCCGACTAGCTACCTCCGAGCTAGTGGAAGCAGGAAGGAGGGGAACGGCCGTAGCGCTCCTCCAGGAGCCCTATGTGGGGGCGGCTGGCACGGTTCGAGGTCGGAGGGGGATGCGAGTCTTCCAAAACCCCAATCCTGAAGAGGGTACTGTGAAGGCTGCTATCGTAGTTTTCGATAGCAGTCTTAAAATTATACAGTACCCAGAATTCACCACCAATAACATCGTGGTGGTGGGGATACGGATGGGGCGCTGGACGACAACGCTCACCTCCTTCTATTTCGAGCCGGACCAGCCAATTGAACCCTACATTGGACTCCTGAAGGAAACGGAGGCCAAACTGGGGGCTGGTAGATGGCTGGTCGGTGGAGATGCGAATGCAAAGAGTCCATGGTGGGGGGAGCAGTGACAAGATTGACTCGAGGGGCGAGGAACTTTCAGGCAGTCTGGAGGAGCTTGGCCTCGAAATTCTGAACGTTGGTGATGCTCCGACCTTCGACACGATTCGAGGGGGGCGGCGCTTCTGTAGTCATGTGGACATCACTGCATGTTCACATGACCTATTGGACCTGGTGGAGGGCTGGAAAGTCCTCAACGATTTAACAGGTTCCGACCACAACGGCATCGCGTAGGCTGAACCTCGGACCCTCCCGATTTCGAACCAGGCTTCGGCTTCAGTCAGTTGAGGACGAACAGTGCACTCTTCCTATTCTACCAATTATTCTAGTGAACTTTGCTACCAATTATTTTAATCGTTCGCTAATGTAGCACAGGTAAATTATGTTTTAATTATGAAATTGAAATTATGAACGTTGCTATATAGTCGCCTCTATACCAATTTAATTTCCAACATTTCTCTTTTTCCAAAAAAAAAGTTTATTAATGACCACAGGTACAAATGTATCCCCACCAGTATCGTTAACCCTCTGTTTTTTTATAAGATCGTACAACGGCTTTAAATACCGTGCAACTTCAATCGAGTCAGTCATTTCAGAGCTAACTTTGGTTTGGTAACTTTGGCGGGAAACACCCAAACACCGATCAAAATGTTTGCTAATCTAGCACAGGTAAACATTTATGGTGAAATCATTTACATAATACTTAAAGTGAAGTTGATATATTTCAAGTGTTGCTTTAATATACTTTAAATGGTTCCAGAGCGAAGAAATGTCTTCCCTGGAAGCCATTTACGGTGACGATTTTGTCAAGGACGGGCACAATAAAATTAAAGTTAAAATAACCAACTCTTGCTATGAGGTTATTTTAACTGTAATTTTACTAGCTACATACCCGACGGAGTCGTCGCCGGAATATGAGTTTTCAGCGCAGTGGATGAGTAGGGTGGATAAGCAAAAGCTTATTGCAGAACTCGACCGCCTATACTTGTAAGTTTTACCATTCACGCGATTATACACAAATGATAAAACTTTCAACTTTGGGTAGCCCTTGGTCTTTAGGTGGGCGGAGAAGATCCGGTAGGCGGTGCAAACGAAACATGCCATACCCTATACCAAACGACGCGGCTCGTTGAGAGCTATTAGACAGTGTTTTCAGAACTATAATCCGACCAAGATTGGAGGAAAAAAAGGAAAAAAAAAAGTAAAAAGTACTTGGAAAAGGGGAAAAAGTGGAAGGAAAATCGATAGAAAACTTTGAAGATGAACGCCGTGACTTTTTCCGCGACGACGATCGCGAAATGGAATTCCGCCGGTCCCACAGGTGGTCATCATTCATTGGGCCTCCGCGGGAGCGCTGTGGAGACCATTGGGAAAAGAAGGACCGGGCGAGCTGATTAGTGAAATCGGGGAGTTTAGTGAAAACCCCCACTTGTACCTAGTGCTCCTCTACCTCAGAACAACTGGTTGGGCAGGACTTTTCCCATAAACACAGGCCAAAGAGAAAACTTTTATTCCAAAATGAGAACGATGCGAGACCACATATTAATGTAACAATTTTAGATTTGAATGTGTATGGACTGTAAGTCTCTACAGTGTAGCTACTACTTAAAAGTGTGCTCTTACTCTTCCTACAAATTGTTTTGTAAATGCACAAGTAAACATTTATGTTTTTAAATCATTTACATAATACTTACAGTGAAGTTTATACATTTAGAATGTTATTTCAGAACGAACTGTGATTTGGTATAAAGTCGTCTTTAGTCAAAATCAAACAAAACGTCGTTTGCTAATGAAGCACAGTGTGAAGAAGTGTCTTCCCTGGAATCCATTTACGGTGACGATTTTGTCAAGGACGGGCACAATCAAATTAAAGTTAAAATAACTAACTCATGCTGTTGACGCCGTTTTACCTATATATCCACATTCCACACACATAGCACACATACAAACATACGCATCACACGCATATATATATTACTACCCACATATTTGTATATTTTTATTCCCTTTTCCCACCTTCAAATCAAGACGGACGATTACAAGTTGTCGCCGCGCTCGCATCTATCCGAAAAGATTAAACTCTGTCTGTACGCGTGTGTGTGGTATGTGATAACTCTTAAGAAATAAACGCTAATCAACAAAAAACTCTCGTGGATTATGGTGAAACCGAACCAGCGCTGAAGGAGCAGGCGAACCTTTTTAAATTTGGTAAGTCTGTTTTGTCCCTTCTTTGTCCCACCACATGCTATGAGGTTATTTTAACTGTAGTTTTATTAGCTACATACCCGACGGAGTCGCCGCCGGAATATGAGTTTTCAGGTCATCCACGGCGCTGAAAACTCATATTTTCAGTGCGGGGCGGATAAGCAAAGGCTTACCGCAGGTCTGGACCGCCTCTACATGTAAGTTTTACCACTCACGCGATTATACACAAATCACAAAACTTTCTTCATGTTTAAACAATGAATTTCGTTTTAAGGGACAACTTTGGGGAACCCGTGGTCTTCAGGTGGGTGGAGAAGATCCGAGAGACCCTATGGTCACTCAAGTTGCCCAAGACTCAGAGGCGGTGCAAAGGTAACCCTGCACCTTCCAAGACAGCCGGCACTACCGTGGTAAATATGAAAAATTTCATTCGCATTTCACTTTGTCTTTTTTTTTGTCTCCTTTAAAAAGTTGCAATCTGTCTCAACAGACATTCAGCAACAGTAGTGAACTCTCTGTATCATGAGTCAGCTTTTTCTTTAGTCTACGGTTCAAACTCACTATTAAACGTTTGTAGTCTGGCGACAGTAACCACCCCCTTACAGAAGGTCAAATTGAGCTGAGAGTCTGAGAGTAACTGTTGTTTTTCGGTGAATGAGTAAAGGATGGACCATTACTAACTTTTAAATTCAAATTACTGTATGTTAAATTATATTTAACTTCGGAAATTTATTTAATGAGACTTGATTCTTTAATTTGATTAGAAATGGCAGAAGTTTCATTTTTCTGTTTCACTTCACTTTCTTCATTGTGTGTTGTCGTTCTCATTAAGGGAATATTGTTCTTTCATTTTACTGTATCGTCATTTTGAGAATTCATAAAATTTTCTACATCATTTATTACTTCAGAAAGTGATCGATTAGTAACATCCATATTTGTTCCGTGTGATACTCAGATTTCTCCTACTATTAAAAGTAGAAAGAAAATGTTTATCATTTTCTACTTTTATTGTCATAGTTTCATTTGAAATATCTGGAATGCTCTCTTGGGCGTTTGTTTCATTGTCGGTCTTCCGTGGACTTTCGCAAAGAAACCTTTTATAATTAAATGTTCGGCTTTTTGCTTAAGAGCGTCTTTGTAATCTTGTACCTTTTTTTTCATTTGAATTTCAGAATTAGATAACTTTGCTTAGATTAGATAACATCTAATATGTTTCCAGCAGTTCATTTAACTTTTACGATTTTATCTGGGAAACCTTTTATAATTAAAAGTTCGGCTTTTTACTTAAGAGCGTCTTTGTAATCTTGTACTATTTGTAATACTGGCGACCTGCGTCAAACTCGAACATTGAAATTCTGCAAAGATTTCAATCTAAAATATTACGAGTCATAACTGAAGCACCTTGGTTTGTCACCATGTAACGTATAAAAAATAGATCTAATAAAATATTACCATAATAAGTAAATGATAATTGAGAAATATGTTGTAAATAGCTTGATCTACCGTATCTTACGAGAATGATGAGATTCCCGTAATCTACACTAGCGCACTCTAGTGTGGAGGGGAAACACTAGTAGAGGTGCGACCTGTGATCTATTGATAAATATAAAATTAGTCTGTGGAATCATCGAAAGCGACATCTAGATAATAAAATACAACAATGAGAACGGTCGTCAAAGTAGCTAGTTTTCGCATCTGTAGGGTGCGAAGGAATTTATAAAAAGAAATAAAGGAAAGTGTCGGTAACGGAAAATGATACGGGACTCTTGGTCAGCGGATCTGAAACCGAACGGTCGCATTGATAACTAAAAGGAAAATTTTAAGACAGATTGTCAGAGCACTGTAGCGTCGTAGCATTTTGAATTTATTTTGTTTGAGCTGAGCCAGCATCGTTTGCAGCGGTTGGTGTTGGTGACGAATTCCGTCTCCAACAAATCGCGATCCCTAAGCAACGACATTTTGACGATCACATAAGTGATCAGTGAGCAGCTTGCCAGCAGTCTACTGTAGCTACGCGAGGTCCCGAAGGTCGACCTATTGAGTCCACTCTCCGCACCGCATAACCTCGACGGCGTCAGCGACGGCCACCTTTTTGCAGAAGGTACCCTCTTGATTATTTTTGTGACTACACACTTTGGTGTGTAAGTAATAGTGCATTGTGATAAAGAACCATCGTGTCTGGGCCCTGATTCTGTATGCCCAAACCACATTATTTCCTTAAATTGTTACGACAGGCTAAAAACCTATTCTCTATCTATGACGTTGTCAGTGGAATTGTCAAATAAATACAATAGTATACTGTGATTTCTGTGAAATCCGGTGAAATCATATCGTGCCATAGATAATTGTCGTGGGGCATAGACATAAGAATTTCGTGACAAGACAAGGCAAGACAATAACGTATCTTGCCTTGTCTTGTCAAGAGTAGTTGTCATACAGAATCAGGGCCCTGTTCTCTTAAACTGAGCATTTTCCCCCCCATTTGCATATATAGTCATAGAATAAGTGTAGGTTAAGTCTAGGATTAAGGATCTATCTTGTGCATTCTTTTGTATATATATATTTTGGTGTTCCCAATAAATTGTGTGTAGTTTCCAATCTGATTTTTATTAGCTACATCCCTGGTCTATAGATCTCTTCTTTGGTTGGCGCCCTGGGTGTAAGAGTGAGAAAGAGAGAGAGAACTCCATCTATCTCCCTTCTCAATCTCATGTTCTGCTGATTGTTTCTGGTCGGTGAGTAAGGTGTTGCAGTCAGCCCGACTGTACCCGTTACAACCAATGACACTCTCTATAATGACCTATAAACATTGTGACATTTTTTTTTATCTATCCACTTAAATTGTCATTTCATTCAAAGTCACAATGCGCCCGAACATAGGACAGCGGTAATTTGTGGAGAGTTGTTTAGTCTTTCGCCTAGACAACTAATTGCAACGGAGACTTACGTCTAAATTTTTTATATTTTTTTATTTACCCCTTTTTTGTTGTCTGTTTAATTTAATTTAATTTTAGATACTATTTCTTTTTTTTTTTTTGCTGAAGGAGACCGCAGAGTGTTGTTAGGCTTGTATTGTTGTAGTGGTAGAAGCCGTGTTCTTCGGCTTCGTCCTTTGGTGAAAGTACCACGCACGCAAGTGCTCATTAAGCCGGCCATCCATCCACTTCCCATCCCACGGAGCAAAATTCTGATGGCTGTGGGGTATTGTGACATTTTTTTTATCTATCCACTTAAATTGTCATTTCATTCACAAGCACACAGCAAAAAAGGTGTAACAAAACATGTAATTAAACATTTTGTATCGACACAGAAATGTCCGTAGGAAATTTTGTAATTTTCTACGGTAGGGGGCCATTAATAAAGTTATAGCATTAAGCGCTGCAATGTTAGTAGCGAGTACTTATTTGTATCGGCGAGAAAAAAAAGACTACGGTTGCAGCCCGCGGCAGGCTGATGCACTTGCTTGAACTCATGCAAATGCGGAACGCACTTGTCGGAACCCATAGGTAAATGATTGGTCTCGCTGCGCTCGACTAGATACCGCCGTCGTACTTGAAAAATGCGGCATAAAATAGTACGCCGAATTCGGCGTACCCGAGCCAGTCACACTGCAAACTGCCTGTGATGTGTACGTGCTGAATGTTTTATTAAATTTTGAGCTTAATAAAATACCAGTTTGCGTAGTGAAACTGTGTAAAAATATAATAAAACTGGGTAAAAAGTGACGATGTTTTACACACACTACAATAAAAAGTTGCCGCATTCATGGAGCTATTGTTTTTGTATAGCGCTCTATCTAGTCGAGCGCAGCGAGACCAATCAATTATCTTTGTCGGAATCATTATAATAGTTTACAGACATTG
Source organism: Synanthedon tipuliformis (assembly GCA_947623395.1). NCBI lineage: Eukaryota > Metazoa > Arthropoda > Insecta > Lepidoptera > Sesiidae > Synanthedon > Synanthedon tipuliformis. Next base: position 3,115,420 of record OX392431.1, on the reverse strand, counting down.
TTTTCACCTTGTGAAATACGTGTTAGATAATAAATGAATAAACGCCCTTTAATTACGGCTAAAAATTTGTAATTTTGTATGAGAAAAGCAATGTTTTACAAGCGAATATTTATGTTTGTAGGCGTGGTCCGGTGCAACTCGGCGCCGATAGATTTCGGCATTACAACAACGCCGCCAAACAAGTGCTACTGCAAGCCTACAACAACGCCGCCAAACAAGTGCTACTGCAAGCCTACAACAACGCCGCCAAACAAGTGCTACTGCAAGCCTACAACAACGCCGCCAAACAAGTGCTACTGCAAGCCTACAACAACGCCGCCAAACAAGTGCTAGTGCAAGCCTGCAACAACGCCGCCAAACAAGTGCTACTGCAAGCCTACAACAACGCCGCCAAACAAGTGCTACTACAAGCCTACAACAACGCCGCCAAACAAGTGCTACTGCAAGCCTACAACAACGCCGCCAAACAAGTGCTACTGCAAGCCTACAACAACGCCGCCAAACAAGTGCTACTGCAAAGCCGGCATTATTAATAGATAGATAGGCATCAGAGATAGTTTAGTAATTAGTTTTAAGTCTAATTGTAAATAAATTGTTTATAATCTGTTTTTATGTGTCCCTTTTGTGAGTAAATTTTTTCTTGTTCTTGCAATCCGCCATTATCAGTAGATAAGTTATAGACGTCAGACATAGTTTAGTTAATAGTTTTAAGTTTATTTGTAAGTATATGTCTATAATCTGTTTTTATGTGTCCCTTTTGTGAGTAAAATCTAAAAGAAAAGAAAGAAAGACATTTATTCACTGCACGAATAAATGTTCTACACTTAATATTTCAAAAATTCTTCGTTTTATTGGGCACATTAGAAGAAAGTATCCGTATGGGAAGATAATCTGTACTAAAATTATTGGATTCATTGATTTAATAAAATAAAATTATTTCTAAAAGTAACTACATCCGTACTAATATTATAAATGCGAAAGTTTGTATGGATGTATGGATGTATGTATGGATGTTTGTAACTCTTTCACGCAAAAACTACTGAACCGATCACCATGAAATTTTGCATACACGTTCTCTGGGACACCAGAAAGGACATAGGGCACAGATTAAATAACATAGGGTACCTTTCATCCAGAAAAAAAGTACTGCTCCCGAGGGATCATCTAAAATTAAGGAACTAACTCCTGGCTAAGTGTAATAGCAATAACGATGTCAGGCGATATATTGCTTTTTCAACGCGGACGAAGTCGCGGGCACCAGCTAGTAATCAATACTTTACTTGTAGTTGGTGAAAGAGGCCCTGAGTCGTATAATAATATTATCCGGTTTCATGTGGCGTTAAAATGCTCAATTTCTTTAGGAAAAAATTCGAACACATTTAATAAAAAAAAATAAAAAAAATATATAGGTAATGAAATATTATCCACAAGTGAGACACGCTATTTTCTCATTTAAAATTTTCGAAAAAAAAAATATAAAAAAATTTACAAATTACATGATCTTAATAGTAATACACATGCGATTTTGAATCACCAAAATTTTTTTTATAAAACATTATAAAAGAATTCAATCCCACTTTACTTACTTTAGCAATAATTTAAATCAAGTAATTTTTAATACATACATAACTTAATCTATCACTTTGTGTTATACATTACATATATACACAAATATACACATACACGATCGAAAATAATAAGACAAAAACACAAATTATGTCTATTTTTTACCGTTTCTCGAGTCGTTGTCCGTTGTCTTAACTGTGATGCAACGTTTGTCCAAAAACCTCAGAAGATCCTGTAATGGAATATAATAATGTCCTTATCCTTACATATAATTACTAGCTTATATGGAATATGAATTATATGGAAAAAAAAAAAAAAATTGGGGTGGATGGAACACCCTTAACATTTAGGGGTATGAAAAATAGATGTTTGCCGATTCTCAGAACTACCCGATAAGCATACCAAATTTCATCAAAACCGGTCCAGCCGTTTCGGAGGAGTTTGGCAATAAACACTGCGACACGAGAATTTTATATATTAGATTATAAAATAAAGTCCTCCGCCGCGTGCGTCTGTCTGTCTGTTCGCGATAAACTCAAAAACTACTGCACCTATTTTCATGCTGTTTTCACCAATGGATACCAGAGGAAGGTTTTGGTATATAATTTTACAAAGTTACGCGGACGAAGTCGCGGGCAGCAGCTAAGTCAATACTAATATTGAAAGTAACTCTGTCGTGAAATTTTGCATACACGTTGTCATTTTGATACTTGCAAGAAAAGACATAAGGTACATAATACCATTTATGCAAAAAAAGTAAAATATCCTGGAAAAATGTTACGAGGCATAGATGAATGATTGGTCTCGCTGCGCTCGACTAGATACCGCCGTCGTACTTGTAAAATGCGGCATAAAATAGTACGCCGAATTCGGCGTACCCGAGCCAGTCACACTGCAAACTGTCTGTAATGTGTACGTGCCGAATGTTTTATTAAATTTTAGGCATAATAAAATACTAGTTTTCATAGTGAAACTGTGTAAAAATATAATAAAACTGGGTAAAAAGTGCTAAAAAGTGACGATTTTATAGCGCTCTATCTAGTCGAGCGCAGCGAGACCAATCAATTATTATCTTTGGTTACGAGGGTTTGCAAATTGGAGCAATATTAGTATATAGTATATATGCACAGGTTTATCGGCAAAGAAGTTCTTTAATAAATGAATGGTGCCTTTTACCTTGGGATCATATTTGTGTCCGCTCGACGCTAACTGTTTATGTACAAGATCAATATTTATCGGTTCATATCGGAGGATTGTCTCGCGAAGCCTCTGTCTACAGCTCACGTAGTTGTGGAAGGCTATATGAAGGGGCACACGGCACGAGCCGACCTGAAATTTATGAAAAACTATTATAAAAAAAATTTCGCTGTGGCTCAACGGCTAACTTCCACTTTAAATGTAACAGCGTTTCTCGTTGGCGAGTGACTTCTCCTCGGTTTCGGCAGATGGCACCGTAAAAAAATATGCGCAAAATAGATATTATGATCAATCCTCGAAACGGATTGTATATTGTGTAAAAATTTCAAGTCAATCCGTCGGCTAGTTTTCTAGTTTTTGAGTAACACAAACCAACACAACATTTTTATATTTAAGTATATAGTCTGCTCTTTACTTCTTCTTAAGGTGTCATTTCTCTACGAAGGTTGGTGACAGTAATGGCCATCTTGAGACTAGAATATCTTAAAAGTAGAATTCAGAGTTCAGATAAACGGCACGAAGTCATTGGGATCGACAGTCAAAATTGGTGTGCCACAGGGATCGATACTGGGACCGTTCCTATTTTTGGTATATATTAATGACTTGCCTTATATGGTACAAAAACAATCTAGGATGGTATTATTTGCTGACGATACTTCTATTATATTTCAAGTTAATAGACATAATCAAGATATTAATAAAGTAAATGACTTTCTCTCTCAGATCCATGATTGGTTCACCACAAATAATCTAATGTTGAATCCCAAAAAAACTAAATGTGTGAAATTTTCTTTGTAAGGAGCACCAACTCGGATGTTGTTCTAAATAAAGAAAAATTGGAATATGTAGATGAAACGGTTTTCTTGGGGATAACTTTGGATGCTAAATTGCAATGGAACCCTCATTTGAATACATTAGCCGCTAGGCTTAGTTCGGCGGCATATGCAGTTAGAAAGATTCGTCAACTGACTGACGTCGCTACTGCAAGAATTGTTTATTTCAGCTACTTTCATAGTATTATGTCTTACGGCATTTTATTGTGGGGTCAAGCTGCAAACATAAATAGTATCTTTGTATTACAGAAGAGGGCGATTCGTTCAATATACAAATTGCGTGGTCGTGATTCCCTACGAGACCTGTTTAAAGAAATTGATATTCTCACGGTATCCTCACAGTACATATTTGAAAACATCTTATATGTTCGCAAAAATAAATCATTATATCTGAAAGGTTCTGATGTGCACAGCGTAAACACTAGAAATAAAAATAAAATAGTGCAACCGCAATTTAGACTAAGTAAAGTAAAAAACACATTTATGGGTAACTGTATTCGCTTCTATAATAAAATAAGTGGTCTTTCGGCTTTATAGTTTATTAATACCAGATGATATTTTAAATTTGTCCGATTGCCAGTTTAAAACTAAAATTAAAAAGATCCTGTATTCTAAAGCATATTACAAGGTAAATGATTATTTAGAGGATAATGACGCCTGGTCTACGGTTGCTCCAACTCAGCATAATGCATAAGATTAATATACATATGCATATACGTACTTTATTTATAATTAATATAATGTAATATTTGTTTATGTAGAAAAGAAAAGATAAAAGATGCGATTCCTGTGGAGTTTCTTTGGGCGTTCTTCTCCATAGAGGAATGCACACTTTGGTAGTGAACGTGCCACTCTCTGACGTCGAAAAGCGATTTTGTGTATTAATCCTATTTCGAATAAAATATTTTGAATTTGAATTTGAATTATTCGAAATCAACCTATTTTTGATTCAGTGGTAAACAATAAAAAAAAATGTTATCCATATAAAAATATTATAAATGTGAAGTTACTCTGTCTGTCTGTTTGTCTGTACCTTTTCATCATGAAATTTTGCATACACGTTGTCAGGGATACAAGAAAAGACACAGGGTACCTTTCATCCAGAAAAAATGTACTGTTCCCATGGGATCATCTAAAATTTATTTTAATAAACAACTCACGCCTGGCCAAAGTTCTATAGAAACAAGAGGTCAAGTGATATATTATTATTTTCAACACGAAAGAAGTCGCGGAAACCAGCTAGTATGTAATGAATAATGAAAAATATGAAAAAAAAAATCATAATAATGAAAAAGAAAAAAAAAACAAACCTTAGCTTTCTCTTTTCTTTGAAAAACCCAGTCATCAGGCGCACACTTCAAGTCTCCGATGATAGGAACTTCGCTTGTAACTTCGTACAAGTCAATTTCCTTTACATTTAAATTATTAATGCATTTATTTGTTCCATTTTCGTGAAACTTCTTCGGTGATCTAGAGGTATTCGGAGAAACTGAATCATTGGACTTTCTTTTTTTTGGTGTTGAGGGTAGATCTAAACACTCTTCCACTATTGGATGTGTTTGATTGTATATATGAGTTAACAGTTGTACAGCTGAAAGAGAAATATAGAAATATTTGACGACATGTTTGGTCTAGTGGCTAGTAACCCTAGCTGTTAAGCAAACGGTCGCGGGTTCGAATCCCGCCAGGGGCATATGTTCATGTGTTGACATTTTACCTTTGTACCTTGAAAAAAAAAAGACGAATTGGACCAGCCGTTTTCGTGTTTGGCGCTTAGCAACACATTTAGTGATACGTTTTTATTTCATTACTAACTGTTGCACGCGACTTCGTCCGCGTAATTATAAAAAATATGGCCAGTAGTTTTTGAGTTTATTCATTACAAACATACAAAAATACATAAAAGAGTATAGATATAAGTAAAACATTTTGACGACACAAACGTGTCGTCAAAATGTTTTTAATTTTTAAATTTAATTATTAAAATAGACAATAGATATGCAGCCACAGCATCATACTGTTTGTTAATATCACTTTTCTAAAATGGCCTCCCACTATGGAAGCAAATTTAAAGAACATACAAAAATCCAAGTAAAAATTTAATAATACACAAAATCTAGAATTACTTACACAAGAGTGACGACCATAATAGGGAAATAAATTAGACTTACCAAAGTGTACTTTGAATGTGGAATTCAAAAATAATCTTATTTATAACACGAAATTAGAAAATAATATATGATATTAAAATATCAACTGCTTTAGAAATAATTTACAGTTTAGATATTATAATAAACAAAACAAATGTGGCGGATGATTTAAGATTAAAAAATATAACTTGTGATAACAGCTATGAATGCAGTTTGTCATTCAGTAGTATTGTATGTACCCACAGATTATAAAGTTATATGATTGTACCTACCTGCCTACCTAGATAAAATAAAATAAATTATAAATATAATTTCTTTAAAAGTTTATTGCTCTGGTTTCTGCAATTATAAGACACTCATTTTTTACTATTTAAAATAATGTTTCTAAATGTGTGTACTTAAACAGTAAATAAATTTTTGTTTAGAATAATTAATTCTCATAAATATTCATGAAAATGAGACATAATTAGCAACAAACTAGTCGGTATATTCAAAAAAAGAAAATAAAAAAAGATAAAATAACAAACAAGACCAACAATATTTAGTTTTATTTAATAATTAATTAGACACTATATTTTTAGTCGTAAAAGTATAAATGACTAGCTGTTGCACGCGACTTTATCTGCTTAACTTTATAAAATATAGGCTATGTTAACTCGCTTTCTATAGGTGAAAGAATTTTCCAAATCCGTTCAGTACAGTTCAGTAGTTTTTGAGCTTATTCATTACAAACATACAAATCTTCTCTCTTTATAATATTAGTACCAAAGTATAGATATTGAAATGAACATACCTCTTTTCCTTTTTAGCGGTTTCAAACCATACTTGTCCAATTCTTTATTTCTATCAGGTGTAGTCATTGAAGCGTAATCTTGTAAAGGGGTCACTTGATCACTTTTTATTAAATATTCACTATTATTAGGCGTTTCCACATGAACATTAGTTAAATTTCTCCTCGGAGGAGTATTGTCTTTAATATTTGAAGATTTCATTTCAATTTCTTCTTTTTTAGATTTAGCAGGACTTGATTTTGGTTTTACTTGAACCTCGAGTAAATAGCTATCATCGTCATCTTTAAAACAAACATCATTTTCAGAAGACTTTTTGTAATTTTGATCGTTTGATAGGTCATGCAAAATTGATTCAAGGCCAAAATTAAAATTGTCTTGCTTTGATTTTTGCATAGAATAATTCAATTCAGTGTCAGATATTTCGAAAACTAATGAATTTTGACTTAAAATGTCTTTACTATTTGATTTTAAATTAGTTTCACCGCTATTATTGCTACAATCATTGAATGCCTCAATATTTTGCGACTTTATGTCACCTGATACTTGATTTGAAAGGTTAATATCTTCTAAACACGTGTTTACATTTGAGATATAACTTTGATCATAAACTACAGATAGATTGTGTTTCTTTTTAATATTCTCATCGTTATAACATTCTTGCATTAATGTTTCTTCATTGGATGACTGAGTTAGATCGATTTTACAATTATCACTTGCTTCATCAATAACAGGCACACTATTTTCATTTAATATATCCAACTTTTCATTTATACTTTCATCGGAATGAACATACACATATTCTTCAATAGAAACATCACTGGAGCGGTTTTCTTTTTGAATATTTCTCTCGTGTTCTTGCATTAATTCTTTCTTTTCTGTAAAGTCTGTTTCACTAGTAGTTTTTCCTAAAGTAGTTTCCTTATTATTTTCATTGCCATTCGACGTATTACCGTCATCTACATTAATTACGTCAGGTTTTTTGTTAATACTACCACTTATTTGAACAAACGGTAAAGTATCTTCATCAGAAGACTGTGTTAAGTCTACATTTTCCATACTTTTCATTTCATTGGCTAATTCTTCAATTGAAGTTACTTGTGATGTTATCTCAACATTCAGACAACTTGGAGTCAAGTTATTTTTATGTTCACCTTCTGAATTCACAGATTGTGATTTCGCTCCACTACAATCAGTTAACTCCATAAGATCGCTTGTTAAGGGCTTGTCGCCGGCAAAATTAGAAGTTACACATTCAGTTAAATTCATATCTTCAGTATTGAGTTTTGAATGACGTACAAGTGTTGTTTTTATTTTTCCAGGACTATCAATTATTGAAATGACTTCGTCGTCATCAAATATATCTGGCGAAACACATCTATATTGTTGAGAATGCATTTTTTCAGAATTGTTTTGTGAGTTTGGATTCATATTATTATTATGTACTTCGGAAGAACTTAAACACTTATTTTCGATATCTTTTTGAGAAATGTTTGTATCAATTGTTTTAGATTTATTGATAAAACTATCAGAACCTTCGTTTTCTAATAATGGACAACTTTTAAGAATAGCTTTAGCACATGACAACGATCCTCTAAGTATAGTGTCTAACTTGTCTTGTGGACACTTCACATTTTTAAAATTTACATCTAGTTTTTCAGGACAAGGACTAATAGGTCGTCCTGGTATTTTTGACCAATCTTTTAATAGACAACCTGCAGTGTTTTTAGATTTCTCTATTAAACCTTCAATAAAAAAAATGTGATCATCTCTAATGTCATTGTAAGGAATATTTGTTCCTATAAAATAAAATGGTATATTAGAAAGATCTTTCTGTACTGTTTTTGAACTAGCATCTGAGCTGTTTATGTTTTGGAATAAGACCTGTGAATATCGGTCAGTTATTAGTTGTTTTCTTTCCTCATTGGTGACGGAAAGAAGTTTATAATTTTTCTTATGTTTTCTAAGAACTCTTTTTGTAGGTGCTGCTTTTACTTTGGGAGCTCTGAAACCGTACTCAAGTAAAGTTGTTCTGATTTTACTTGCTTGTGAAATGAAATCTTCAGAATCATTATTTTCATCAGGTAAATTATTTTGTAGGGACCTAGTTAATGCTATAGCTAGTTGTAGTTCTTCTGAATCAATATCAACACAGTCACTTTTACAATTCTTGTCATGTATTTTAGTGTGAGCTGTTAAATCATTACATTTACCCTTTATGGCATCTCTTATGTCTTTCTGGCCTAATTTCTTTTTTAATTTTACTTTTCTATTAGAATTAGACCTAGGAGCTTTTTTTGGAAGCTTAAGTTGTTTCTTCTCTTGGAAATCCAACAAGCTATCATCCATAGCATTAGTGTTTTGAAAATATTTGCTTACAACTTGACACTTTGAATCACTGGGAACAAATAAAACTAATATTTAACTCATATCTAATTACTTTTTATTAAAAACACTAATAAAACACAACTAAAAAAAACATACCTAAATAATGATTGCATACTATTAATTAGGCATCAGGTCGATCAATCTTCAACTCTTCTTTCCAATATTTACGTAGCGTGTTACCGGTTCTGGGTGTTATCCCTTGTGAAATTATTAGTTTTCTCTCAACAACTTCAATAGGATCTTCATAAAACACTTCTATTTTCTTTCTAATATTTGTTGAAAGTCTAGTACAGCTGAAATAATAAAACAAACAGATTATTCTAAAAGTCTAATGCAAGCAGCAGGTGGGATGTTTCAAATTTGGCATGTTCGAATTGTGAAAATTTAAATTTTATAATCGTTCATAAGGAGCTGACAGACAAATTTTTTTAAGCAGCATGTTTATTTTATTTTATTTAGGAAAATAAACAAATACACAATATATAGTAAATATAAAGAAAGACAGACATATATAAGTAGAAGTAATCGTGCAATCAACAACATTTTCCACGAACATGTTACTTCTATAAAGAGTACAAAATTATCTCCTGACAGGCAGATTGCCCAGTTTAAGTATAGAATGCAGTGCACTTTAGATGCTTCAAAATTTACTATTAAAATTAATATATCCATTTATGATAACGTTTGGACATTTAAAGCAAACAGTGACATTGACAAAAGGCCCCAGACTTGCAAGGCCCTAAATTTCCTGTACTTCCACCTTGTAAAAAAAATAAGCATATAGGTATATGCTTGTCTACCTTATAGTTCAATATAAACATTACTGCATGTGGTGGACTGCATGTGCACCAAATGCAGGTTCATTATGTTACTTAGGGCAAACAGACAGAATAAGTAATGATTTCTACTTACTGAAAAACAACACCTATAAGAACTCCAACACTGACTATGCCAGCGGCTAAGTAATGTCTAAATTTCCCGGCAGGTGTGCCATTCATTTTCCTTGGCTTCCATTTTGATGTATCAACTCCAATGGCCATTTTATTTAAACGGAACTGAAATATAATTCTTGGCTATAATAATTGCCATGCATTATTGCTGCAGTTCAGTATGTTCACAGATTATAAAGTTATATGTCTAAAGAAGTATGTTTTGCAAGAGAAGAGAGGAGAGGAGAGATGAGAGGTTGACTGTGACATTGATGTTGATTTGATTTGATTCTGTGATTTTATTTCTAGTGATGGTAGTCAGACACAGACTAACTAGTACGCCACTAGCCACCAAGGACGTTGGATAATATAACAGGACTGCTAACTTCAAAATATAGCTTTTAAAAAATGAACTGTATTACCAATAGTTCAAGTATATTTTTCATTGCGCCTTACACAGGGGCTAATCCGAGAAAAGAGAGATAGCCAAACTGAGGCCTTGTGCGAGTGCGAGTTAAATGGAGTCCGTTCCGCTCGCGGTGGAAACCGGGCATGGATCATCCCATTTTCGAAATCGATCAATTCGAGGTTGATGAACTTTTTTCTTTCGCATTTCGGCCACTATATTGTTATCACTGTCGACATAACCATAACAATAACTTTAGCCGGCCAATATGAAGCGGTTAAGGTTAGCGGTTAAGTTATGACGTCATTTGATTATTTGTTAACTGGTTGGCTTAACACGCAGAAACTGCAAGCGAGAATCAGGCGAGAATGCATGCAGTCTAATATAGGGATGGCACGAATACGAGTGCGAAAGAGACAACAACGAAACAAGATTGAAGAGGTATCTACAAAGCGGTACACTGCGATAACGTTTTAAAAGATTTTATGTAATTTCTCAAGGAATGCTTTTAAATTCAATAAAGCTGTGGGGTGAAGAGGAATAACTCCACATATTTATATTTACATATTTATATTTATAACAATTATACATATTACACTATTAACATATTGACAAACGGTGAGTGGCGAGAAGCGAGAAAGCGCGTGCTTTCTTAAGCCGAGTTGAACGCCAACTGACTACGACTGACTGATTTCCGTGCCTTCTTCTTTTAAATAAAGAATGACACGGAAACAGACGGAAATTCCAAATAGGTCTCATGTGAAGGAGGTCGCCACAAAGCCGATAATAAACCTAACCTTAGCCGACTGGAAGACTCTGCTTGTCGAGAGCCACGGAGAACAAGCCAAATCAATGATAAATCTATAGAAACTATGTATATTTATGTATAAAATGTTGTCATCTTTTTTAATTATTCTATTTATTATTTATTTTTAAGATAGAAAAAATACTTTTTTGTGTGTATGTACGTATGTACTAGTATTTAATAATAACAAGTCTGGTAACTGCATAGACCTAATTTAAATCAAAATAAGTCCTAAGTTACATACGCAATATAATATAATTTCTGTAAATCGTTTACAACGTTATAAGCCATGCGTTGTGTTGGCAACATTAAGCAATTGTCATGTCAATCATGTCAATGTCATGGACTCATGGCAGACTCCATCGCAGACTGTCAAAGTCAATTGATTGAAAGTTTGGTGTGGCGTGCGGCGTGGCGTGGTAACTTCGTGTCTCGTTTTAGCGTTGGTGTGTGTTTGTGAAAATATTAAAATTGGTAGACTGATTGGATTGATGATTGATGAAAAACTTCTGCATCTTATCAAGCAAGTCTGAAGAATACCAACAACAAACAGGGCTGTGATTGTGTAATCAACAATCAATCAACATTCAACAACTATCCATTTAGCATCTTACCTTACCTTACCACAGGACAGGACAGACAATGAGTAAATGCTGCTAGGCTTATGTATGACAATAAAATATGTGTATGGGAAAGTAATAAACATTAATTCAACTTTTTCATGTTATTTGTACATTATGTATTTCATTCTCACTGCATTACGTATGCACTGATGCGTATTTAATGTCCTACTTACACTACTACTACTACGTAAAATAGGTAACGTAGGTAACTACTATGGATGATCATGACGTACATAATGACGGCGAACATGTCGATGTTGATTACATGTTACAACCCTTTGAACCAGAAAAAGATTTTATTATTACTCTAGAAGCGTTGCCCGTACTTTGGAATAAAACCCATAGACATTACACAAACAAATACAAAAGACATGAAGCGCTCGAGGAATTACTCATTATTTACAAAAGAATCAACCCTTTGGCCACAACTACAGACGTTAGAAAAAAAATTAATACATTACGCTCGAATTATCGGCGCGAATTAAGAAAAACTTTATCATTTGAGTCAGAGGACACAGAATCACATAAGAGAAATATGAGACAGAGTTGGAAATTTGATCATTTGCGATTTTTTGATAGGTATGATAAGCCAGTAGAGGTGAGTAGCGGTTCAGAATTTACATAGGAGGGTAGGAATCATATTTTTTAAGATTCACCATTAAAGAATACTTACCCACACCATCACCTACCTTACCAAGCATCTACCAGGGTTGTTGTGAATATTCGTATTCGAATCCGCAAAATATGCGGTACTTCCGCATTGATTTAGACATCCGCAATAATCAATGCCAATCTTTGCGGATACGGATATGAAGCTAGTTCTAAATCTGGCAGATTTCCCCAGGTTGAATTATGAAATTGTTACCTACAATTTTCTAGTAAAAGCTTAATATCTTTATTTGCTTAGTGTGAACATATTATCTATTTCACTGTGATCTTCTGTAAGGAAATGGTTACAGCCGCCTCAACAGACCTCAGATCACCACCAATTTATGTTATTAATCTGGATTATAATATACTAGCTGTTGCACGCGACTTCTACCGCGTAACTTTATAAAAAATATATATATATTTTATAACATAGGCTTTATAGCCTATGTTACTCTCTAACAATTTAGCTTTCTACAGGTGAAAGAATTTTTAAAATCGGTCCAATAGTTTTTGAGTTTATTTATTATAAACATACAAATATATAAATCTTCCCTTTTTATAATATTAGTATAGATATACTTAGATGGGCAAAGATATATTTCCATGCATATAGCCACTTTGGTATGCAATTTTTTGTCCACAAAATGATAATGCTGAACTATTGTTTCATTACAGGATAATGGATATGATAATGCAGATGTTGAATATATTCCCGTACCGAAAAGAAATAAGCAAGTGAAGTGTCAGGTGCAAGAAGTGCAAGAAGAGGTGGTCGGGTCGTTTGTGGTCCATCAGGAATCTCCCGAGATAATTATCCCAAACAAAAACACTAACAATTATATAGCATTCGAATGGGCAGAAACACTTAACCGTTTGGATGATTCTCAAAGAGTGTTTGCGAAGAAAGCGATCAATGATATATTATTCGAAGCCGAATTGGGGAATTTGACCAGATGTTCGGTGCAAATAAATTCGGTACCATGTAAAATGTCACCAAAAACATCACCGAGTCACTCGTATACGAATAATAGCGAATAATGTAGGTATTTAAAGTCACTCTTGTTATGAGTCGATTTGTATGAATATATATCATGGGTATGATATCTTTAATATATATAAAAATGTTAAGGTATAAACTGAGCGGAGGTATAAACTGGCCACCATCTAGATGTTAAGATTTAGATTATTTTTTATGGGGGAGAAATTTTCATTAGATACCCTGTTTTTTCTGGATTTAGTAACTTCACAATTTTTCTTTTGTTGTACTTATATGGTTTCCCTTACTCACTCACCCAAACAATAGCACACTTGCTGTTATTTCAGGAAGGTCTTCCTTCTGTAAGGCGGTGGTTACTGCCGCTAGATGAGTTGCCCAATTTATGACTGCGAAGGCAGTAAAATTATGAAAATGTATTAGGTAACTGAGGAAGTTACAATAAAAAAATTATAAATGTTGAAAATTTGTGTAGTAAGTAGGTATACTTAGCGAAGGTTGTCAATTGATCTAATCATAATATCTAGATTTTATTAATTTATTAAATTGTGTATCCACAAAATTCTCGTGTGTATCCAAAATTAGTGTCCATTAAACGGCGTTAAAAAATGTAGTCAGATTGTGTTCTAGACAGTCCAAGACCAATCCAAATTTTAAATCATTTTTTTTTGTATATTGTATTATTTTGTATATTGCAATTTTATTAACAACTCCAGTCACTATTCAAAATATTGAATTTATTTTTTAGGTAAACTAAGAAAGCTCTTAAGCTTACATTAACTAATTAAGTATGTTTAAAAAAATATAATTAGAAGAAATAGTTTGGTTTTGATGTTTAATTTTCATCTTTTATACTTATTAAATATGATTTACTTTAAAGACCCTTTATATGTTTTATTTTAAATGCTAGGTGTTTAAAATTATTCAAAACTAAGTTATCATGTGCCCTTTATTACATTGCCGAATCAATACTAAGTATACCTACCTATATAAAAAAAGAAATATATATATATATATATATATATATATAGTATTTTTTTTGTTACATACCTATATGAGAACAGTTTATCAAAGTATCACTCCTACAAGCTGTACAATTAATTTCAGTACAATGTAATATTTAGGTCTTTAACATTTAGCCTATGTCAATACCTAGATTCTAATATAGTAATATGACCTAGATTAATAATACTTAATATGCTGATTTTATCTTGAGAGCATTCAGGTGGCTGAGTGTGATCTTGAGATCGGTATTAAAAGCGTTTTTATAAATACGGCCAGAATGTGTAGGGGAAGCAGGGGGAATAACGCTCACTGGGTAATGGCGCTCACCACTGTAACTCTGTCAAAATGGACCGTAGCAACACGCCACGTCGCGTGAAGCGTGAGGGAAGAGGGCCTCTAACAGATAGGGATGCAAACGGACAGTCGGCTCGCGTCATGTGACCGTGAAGTGCGTTTCTTCATTTGCGGCCGTACTGATCTAATTTTTGGTTAGGTGTTTTTTGTCGGTAAGTCTAAAATTTTAATGCTTATTTAATTATTAATTTTACTTTTCTAAAAAAAAACTATTCTATTTTGTGATGATGCAATCAATTTTCCACAATTGTGTACGATTTTTTTTTTTATTTCAAATTAATTACAAAACGACGGTTTGGGGTTATACCGCTCATCTGAGCGCCATTACCCCTTACTGACTTATTTTTTTATTGTTGTAGATATGCCAAGAAATCGTCAAAGGACAACCGCTAAAGCGGCTTGGACCGAAGAAGACCTTCAATCTGCTAAAACTGCGATTGAAGGTTTGTCCAAAAGAAAAGCTGCAAAAGAATATACCATTTACTTTAGAAAAATTAAAACATGAGCAACCCAAGACTAGTGGGTCAGAAGGCCGTTTTCATACAACAGCAAGAAACTAAAAATGCTGAACAAGTTAAGTTACTGGGTTCTGTATATACTATGGACTCAATGTCGCAGATTTGCTTAAAATTGTTTATAAATATGTTCAGAAATTTACAAGATTATAATTTATTTTAGAAGAAAGTACTTCAGAGAACGAAGTTGAAGAGCACTTTTGCGAAGATGACAGTGATGACGAAATGAATGTGGATGATGAAAATTATAACAAATGTATTATTTGCGAAGAATTTGGAAAAAATAACGGGTTGTGGTATCGCTGTACCATATGTGGACTGTAGGCTCATGCTATATGTTCAGAATGGGATTCGCCAGATGGATACATCTGTGATTTATGTGTCCAAAAATAAAATATTACTATGTACATATTTCTACCTATAATAATAATTATTATTATTTTATATTATATAATAATAATTGAAGTTGATTTGACATCTAAGACTTTACTATATTTGTTAAATTGAAAAAGGCAAATCTTACGTACAAATGGGGATAATTGATGCTAATTTTTGATTGTAGACTTTACTTTTATTGTATAAAGTTAATCTCATTAATATTTCTTTAATTAAAACGTATCTTACTCGTTATATTCCAAAAAACATGTTTGAGCGTCATTACCCCGTACCCTGAGCGGCATTACCCAATGTCAGGGGGAATGCCGCTCAAACGCGTTTTTTTTTAAATGTTTTCCTACTACTAGTAGGACAAAGATATATGCTTTTCTTGTTGAATCGTTTATTACTCGATAGTTAAAGACTTTGTTATTTTTCTTAATTTTGATTTATAATAAATAATTTAAAAAATACAACATGTTTTCCTTAAGTGAGCGCCATTCACCCTTCTTACCCTAATACCTAAGCTAGGACATTATTTAATTTGTAAGAACTTATTTTGTGCTCACATTTTAAATAAATTTTAAATTATTTAAAATAATAAATATTTTCTTTCTTTCATTATTTCTTGCTAGTTTGTAAAAAAAAAATATTTAAGTTTTGATAAAAATAAATTAGTTGCTTCTAAGGTCTTAATACATTGTCAGGTTCAAAAAGCAATACTTCCCACTTGTAAAGTTACTGTAAAAATTATTAGGTAAGTTCTTATATTGTTTTTTTTTTTACAATACGTATTCGTGTAGAGCGAATTAAATTTATTATATTATTCTCATGTTTCATTTAATCCTTTAAATCCCAATCCATAGGTACTTATTATATCCGTACTAATCCGTACTAATATTATAAATGCGAAAGTTTGTGTGGATGTATGGATGTTTGTAACTCTTTCACGCAAAAACTACTGAACCGATCACCATGAAATTTTGCATACACGTTGTCTGGGACACCAGAAACGACATAGGGTACCTTTCACCCAGAACGCGAACGAAGTCGCGGGCACCAGCTAGTCCATACTAAAATTATAAATGTGAAAGTCTGTAACTTTTCACGCCTAAAGTACTCAACCGATCATCATGAAGTTTTGCATACACGTCAGGGATACAGGAAAGGACATACGGTCCCACCTTTCATTCAGATAAAAGTACTGTTCCCCCAGAGGGATCATCTATAATAAAATTAAAAACTAACGCCCGGCCAGTGTTATAGCAAAAATGATAGGTTGCCGAGGGATCGTCAAAAATAAAAATAAAATTGGGCGCCACCGTCATCACAGCGATAAAGATATCAGATAATATTTTCTCAGGAGTTAGGTATATTTTTCATATTTCAACGCGGACATCAGCTATAAGTAAGTATATTAATTTTGCATTGCACAATTTGAAAAACTATTATCAATTTCACGGATCCGATTAGTTTATAAAAAAAAAACCATAAGTATCTACCTAACAACGAATGATTTTGAAATTAAGTTACGAATGGCCGATTCTAGATTTTTACAGTAGGCTAGTCATACGAGTAATATCAAGGTTTGTACGAGAACTATCTAAGGGACTTCTCCCTCAAAGTAGATTATATTCAAGACAAAGTCTTCAGCCATTGAAGGTACTAAACGAAATTGAAATCCGTAATATTAGTGTTAAAGTATTATAACAAATTGCTACCTCCCGGACGTCGGGCGAATAGACGATGTGTCTGCGAGCCAACGACGTGGAAACTTCTGATAACTTCACGTTCTTGAACTCGTCCCATACTTTATGGACTGTACTCAATGAGAGAATAGCTTTTCTTGTGATATCGAGACTTCACTTTTAATGGATACAAATTACCTATATCCAAGTACCTACCTACTATCTATAGGCTTTAACGGAATATCACCGCAGTGTGACCGCAGCTTTTACAAACTGCATTGTGCTGAGTTGAAGCCTGTTTGTGGCGGGAGACGTTTGTGTTTGACTTTCTAAATTACTAGCTTCACGCTCCCGGCTTCGGTCAGGTTCAAAATAAAAACTATCCTATCTTTTAAATTGGACCAATTTAAACATAGTTACGAAGTTTTATCAAAATCAGTTCAGTAGTTTCCACGGCTGGTAAACTTCAAGGAAAATTCACTAGACATAGGAATTTTATAGCCTGTGGTAATAGCAAAATAGAACATGACATTTCACCTCCCCTCTCATCGCCTTGATTGCCTTATAGCGATCTGTACTAAGAGAGGAAGCCATTTTGTTTTGTAAGGTCATTGTTGTTTATATTGTTGCGTCGATTAATTTCCGCCTTTTTATATATCTACTAATTTATTAATAACAATCTTTGGATACATTTATTATATTAAGTATGTATTATAAGTGCTGTGTGCCAGAAAAACCAAGTTCGTGACAGGACTCAGTGGATGTGCAGTGTTATAGTGTAATCTGTTGAGTTTATCGCACACTTTGTTAGTACGGGCGTTATTGTTCTATTTATTTCTATTCTAGTTTCTATTTAAGTCGTATATTAAGTCCATGTTATGTTTGTCTATATCCTAAAAAATAAATATGTACGCATTATTTACTGTGTTTTAATTGTGATGATATTTCCTTACTTAAAAATAAATTCAAGGACTAATAGCCCGTAAAAAAACAAAGGGGTGAGAGGCTGAGAGGGGCGGGGAAGTCAAATGTTCTATTTTGCTATGACCAATCAGGTGAAATTAAAGTACTCGAGCTCATGTCCAGCGCATTTGTACTGCAGATTTCCGTCTGATACGTTAGTATCTACTATTTAGTTTGTGGTAGTTTCCTTGTACGTAGGTACACACTACACTCTCAACTCTGCCGCGACGAATTTGATGGGGAGCGCAGTGTGCTACGGCGACGGCACGGTAGACCACGGCATGCCGTTGCCGTGGATGATAAATTAAAAACGTCTGCATACAATTACATACATTTTGCTTTCCTATCTTACCGTGACGGTAAAAACGTGCCGTGCTACGGCAAATTATAAAAGCGACCACTTAGCATCAAACAACGTGACACGAAATTTTTATATAATATATGTATATAGACATGTTATCTATGTATGTTTTTATATTTATGTCCTTTGCTGCAATTAAAATATATTCCATTCTACCTACCGAAAAGACTACTCAACCGATCATGGTTGAGCAGTTAAGGCGTGAAAAGGTTACAGACAGACAGACAGAGTTACCTTTTACATTCTTTATATTAGTATCGATAGACTAAGTAGGTAATTAAAGCGTCAAAAATTGAGATTCCTTTGTAATGCTTTGATATCTATGTTATAGATTTGCCAATAAAAATTTCGCCTGACCAAATTGATGTATTATAGATTAGTTGGCATTTGTGGCGAGATAAGTCTCTTAAATGATTACCATAGAACGTGCCTCGCGAGTAAAATTTTTTCCAACAAATTTCTTTCCAGAAAATGTCTCCGTATAATTTATTCCTCCTTCTGAAGAATTGCTATTCATGAATATGAATCGCGTTGTCTAAATGGATCTAAATTTTTATTAAACGAGCCCCTTTTCTTCGTGGAATATCCTTTATGAAGATATAGCTTCAGAAAATAGTATTTAACGTTGTTAATTTTTAAAGAATAAAGCGGGATAAAGGGGTTTACTTTACAACCATCTCGTTTGCAAAGACTCATCGTATTGCCATACTTAGTACTTAAGTATATCCTAATCCTACTAATCTTCAATTTGAACTTTTTAAAATTGAGGTAGAAGAAAGACATTCTGGCTGAAGAATTTAAGAGAATAGTTCGGATTGAGCACTCGCTCCCTCTTTCGCACAGCAGCTTCCACGGTCGGAATAGCCATGATGGTCGCCAACCATATATGAATGATTGGTCTCACTGCGCTCGACTAGATACCGCCGTTGTACTTGTAAAATGCGGCAAAAAATACTACGCCGAATTCGGCGTACCCGAGCCAGTCAAACTGCAAACTGTCTGTGGTGTGTACGTGCCGATTGTTTTATTAAATTTTGAGTGTAATAAAATGGCAGTTTGCGTAGTGAAACTGTGTAAAAATATAATAAAACTGTGTAAAAAGTGATAAAAAGTGACGATGTTTTACACACACTACAATAAAAAACTGCCGCATTTACGGAGCTATCGTTTTTGTATAGTACTCTATCTAGTCGAGTGTAGCGAGACCAATGCAATAATCATTGTCGCCAATCTTTGTAGAGAAGTAGCACGCTAAGAAGAAGAAGAAAGTTGAGTCTGGTGTGGATTTGAAAAGTAGGTAGTGGCAGGGCGTGCAGCATTTCGCAGTCATTTGACCGACTGGCGACAGTAACCACCCCATTACATATTAAGGCCATCTTGTGAAATAATGGTATGTGTGCTATTGTGTTTCTATGAGTGAGTAAGGGATGCCAGAGGTCATTTCCCTACCCTTCTTAACACTTATCCCTTATACCAAAAACCTACTATGGTCGCAAGAGCATTTGCAGCTCCTGAGACGTTGTTTGTGTTATAGGCGATGGGAGCTACCTACCATCAGCCTGTCTGAAGATCTTAGCAAAAAAGAGAGGCATACAAGGTAGGACATCATCCGTATGATGGATAGCCCTATACTCCTTGAACGGTTGCTGGCTTACGCAACGCTGCGGCGCGTTTTGTTGGATATTGTAGAGAAGTTTATTAATTTAAAATCTCACTGTATATTGTAATATCTTTAGTGTATATTTCTACGTATTTTATGTCAAATGGTAATAGGTGGTTTTTCAACGCTTTTCTAGATAATCTAAAGATAGATGCATAGGTTGGTACGTGGGAAGGTCAATGAAGGAAACGTATCACGTAAAATCTACTCTTTCCTGCCAGCCAGTGTTTTCAGTAAAAGCGTAAAAAGCGTAGGTATGTAATAAAACAAGCATTTGTAAGTTCGCGACTTGTGAAAGTCAAGTTTGTGGATTTCGTGATTCGAGTTTACGAAGCTCTTGGTTGCTACTATGACTCTGTTTTGCGAATTCACTTCGAGTTTTTTTACGTGTCAAATTATGATAATTTAATTACAATAAATACAATCTTTGTGAGTGATATTTTTGAGACAAGTTAATGATGCGATTTCGGTACACCAAGACAAACACAAAAAGTCATTAAATGCAATAGGTACTGGAAACAAACGCTAAAAACTAAAAATATGCATTGTAGTGAAGAATTGACAAGAAATAGACAATGCAATTGTTTTGAAAAAAAAATAAAAATAATAATAACTTAATATTATACTTAAACACATGAAAAATAAATTGTATTGTTTATAATTTTTGTTAGAAACTCCTCAAAAACAAAATTAGAATACAAGAAGAATTTGACTTGAAAATTCTTTCGAAAACGGCTCCACGTGGGCTCCACCTACTATGTACTCTCCACTATTACTTAATAAGGTAAGTAATATCAGTTTAAAAAATTGTTATTGTAATATGATAATTTTTTTTGTATACTGTTCTAATGGCAAGAACAAAAAACCACAATTTCCTAGCGAGCTGCCGGCGCTAGGAAATTATTTAATGAAACATTTCATACAAACGCTGTAGGTCAACAAGCGTCAATGTCATTTGCCTCAGATAAATACCTGAAAAATTAAATAAATAACGGGCGAATTTCGACCACTGAGCGGCCACTAAGTAGTTCCAATAAAACTATTTGTTTACTTGAAAACGCAATGAAGATTTCCTAAGAATACCTAAATTTTGAATAAAAATATTATAAGTCTTGTGAAAAAGTCTTTGTCTTATTTTGTATTAAATATGTTTGTATAGTGTTTAGAATCATTGTGTTGTAATTACGTTTGTGTAGCGTCGATGTTGTGTAAGTCCGAAACGGTGCTAGCTGAAAATCAGCGCTGCAGGTGCTTGCATCTCAGCACAATGCTGAGCCAGTGACCGTTTCACTGTTGAGAGGACACACACTCTTCTACCCTATATAAATTTCTGTTTTGTTGTTTTTTTTTTATTATGTTTGTGTCTTTGTAATGGTGAATAAAAGTCTTTCTTTCTTTCTTTCTTCTTTCTTTCTTGAAAGAAAATGTGAAAACAAATGGTAATCCAGTTGGGAGTGATGTCAACTTGTGTATCACTGAGTGAGTTTTGAAGAGTTCAGTGCGCGGAGTTGGGCAACTGCTGTCTTGGATCCGACGTTTGCGTGATTAAGTGCGACTTTGTAAGTAGGTACACACTCCTTGTTGTAGGGCTTCAAGATTTTCGCTCAAAACTGCCCTAAATCACAATTCAGTTAGAAATTAAAGGTACCGCTAGGTACCTTACCACAGATTAAATAATGACCTTACAGAAAACTTTCTCTTTCTTTCTAAACTATAGATGTGGATTGTGGGTGCCTAGTGTAAACTACTTATATTAATATGTACCTACTAGCTGGTGCCCGCGACTTTGTCGCCATGGATAACATGAAAAATATCACACCTGAGAAAAAAATTACATATTTATCACTGTGATGACGGTGGCGCCGCCAGATAGTGACACCCAATTTTTTGACATTTCTAGACGATCCCCTGGGAACCTAAAGTTTTTCACGATAAGGATAGGACCTACTTCCTATAATCCTATATATATTTTCCTATAACATAGTATGTCAACCTAGGTAATAAATTTTCTGTGTGTCAATTTAGTATGAGTTTTGGCTTTATGTTGATACTAGCTGGTGCCCGCGACTTCGTCCGCTTTCTGGATGAAAGGTAGTCTATGTCCTTTCTGGTGTCTCAGACAACGTGTATGCAAAATTTCATGGTGATCGGTTCAGTAGTTTTTGCGTGAAAGTGTTACAAACATCCATACATCCATACAAACTTTCGCATTTATAATATTAAAAGTACGGATTAAGTCAGGATAAATGTTTTTTTCAGTAAAGATTAACAGAATGATATCTATAAACTAGTACAGCTGGGGGCAGACAAGCATTGGACACGTACTTAGGTATCTTATTGGTATAGACAATTTGACACGGCTTTTCTACAGGTCACGTACGAAAGGAATTTCGGGCCCAATCTGTGTGGAATGAGGGCAATCTATTGAATGTACCAATACGTACGTTCTGTTATCACAAAAACATTGGAAACGATAGACTTAGGATGTAAATGGTCGCGGGTAGGTACAATTTTTTATTTGTTCTACTATTAGGTACTAAAAAAAGTAGAAAAAACCTATGTTCTTATTTTAAAATTTGTTTATTTCTGGAATAAAACCGGAAGATCTATTAATAAAACCGAGTCCCTACCTACTTGTTGGAATTTATACTCTGGAATGGGACAATTAAATTTAATATGGATATTTTGAAAAATTGTAATACAAAAACAAATAAAATGTAAATCATAACATTAAGTTGCAGTGTGACAGTGTGACTGTAAAACAAGATAAACAAACTCGACTCGTTAATTAATTTACCATTAAAAAACTTTTGCCGAACTATACAAGAAGTCATATCAACATTAGCTCAATATGTATTTTTAAATGAAGAATTTTCGATGTTGTCAAAATGAAATAGTATGAAAAATGTGTAAAGTCTGGGTACGAAAACCTTCGTCAGTTTTCAAATTCATTCCTTAATCAAAATCGTAGACTCTTAGTACCTTTTGAAACTAAAGCACTAAGCAGACAACTAACTGACATACGTTTGAAATGAAATTTTGGCATGACTGACAATCGCCTTGGTGCAAGCAAATTTCGACTTTAAGGTGACGAACCTTTTCTTACCCCGACTGTACATTACCTTTACTCGTATGTGTTTGCAGTTAATGTCCACAGACGGTCAGAGATATGTTTCTTTAGAAGTTATATTAAACTTAATACAAAAAGTAATGCAAATTTACTCATCCATATCTTTGTGAAGGGTTAAGATATTTACTCCTGTTTTCTGTATAAGTAGAAATAGGGTTGAGCGTACATCAAAAGCGATATTCGAAAGGTTGAATGCTCGCCTTGGCAAGGGTTTAGTGCTGTTATCCTGTCAACATTTGACGCGACTTGGATTCGACCGAGAGTGAACCAAGTTGGATGTGGCAACGACCTGAAGGCGTATTAATTAATATTGATATTTAAATTTAAGCGGTTTAAACTCAGAACTATTACATTTTAAATGTATTGCCTTATTTTGTAATGGCATGGCACATTATGTTACGAAGCCAAAATTGGCTGAAGTTAGAACACTTATTCGCTGCGGCGTGCTTGTGGGCGTCTGGTATCTGGGGCCCTAGCCAAGAGCATATCAATGCAAACGTTTCGTTGCGTTCTGAGGACTAGAAACGAAATAAAGGCCGGTGATTGGTCAAAAATTTATGTGGGCGTTACAACAACCAATCACCGGGCTTTATGTCGTTTCTATTCATCAAAACGCAACGAAACGTTTGCATTGGTATGTTCTTGGCTACGGCCCCAGTAGTACGGTTGCTAATCCGGTTGATCGAACTAATGAGACAACGTATATGCTCATGATTATCGGTTGAGTAATTAAGGCGTTAAAAAGTAGCACACAGCATTCGCATTTATAATATTATTATGGATATAGATTTTTATTTTTCTGAAACAAATAGCTGAGATATTCTTTATAACGTCAGCTATCTGCCAGTGAAATTCCCGTCATAATCGGTCCAGAATTCTTCCGAATTCATTACAAAGAAAGCGTTTCAACAGACAGTTGAAAAATAATAATATACCGTATAAAGTTAATAGACAACATTTATTTATTAGTATAGATAACCTAACTGCCGCATCCACAAAATTAGATTTTCGTGTAACAAGTTACAAAGTATTTACCATGACAATAGATTTGGGCCGTTCTGCTCCGATACCGGCACTCACCTTTTTCTGAGACTTCTTCAGGCTATAAAGAGACGAAACGATTTTACGGCTGCCCAGACCAGCGAAGTCATTTCAGTAGTTAAGTGTTAAAGTAAGTTTTTGTATGTATGTCACAGTAGGTATAATCGAAAAAAAAAACGGATTTTCGCAAAAATCCCCTGAAGGTACCTCGGATGCTTACAAAATTCGTTGTTACTTTCCTATTATCCTAGTACAGTTTTGCAATCGTACTAGGATTTTTGCAAAAATCCGTTTTTTCCGACTATACTGCGAAATGTATAAATCAGATATTTCAAAATCATAATGAAATAATGCAAAAAATCCATTCGAAATTTTCCCTCATCTGATATTTTCCTTAAGAGGGCGTATTTTAAAACGGAATGGTTAATTCTAGACTTGAATTTTATCCAAGTAAACAGTCGTAATAAAAAAAATTACATAGATAAATACATAAAGTTAAGAGTCTGGCTGAAAACATAATACAATGTTTAAATGTCTATCAGCTGCTTTATTTTCTATCTAGCGCTTTATTTTAAAGTGATCAATATTTATCTAAAACAATCATTTAAGTACAGTCGGAGTAAGAAAAGGTTCGTCACCTTTAAGGTTATTTTATGTCGACTTTAGTCAACATTTGCTTGCACCAGGGTGAGTAATAATCAGTCATATTAAAATTTCATTTAAATTTTCTGTCAGTCGTCGTCAAAAGACTTGATAAAGGAATGAATTTGAAAACTGACGAAGATTTTCGTACCTCGACTGTACATAAAATGATGATCCCTTTAATTCAAACATTGCACGTAACCAAATCAGGATAGTTGCAGTAATTATTGTTTTGGTCCCAAAAGAGGCCTGCAGGACAATTGAACAAATATGGAATATATTTTCCATTGTAATCCTTAATGCAGTAGTAATACGAGCCACAATCCAGTGGATTTGGTAAGAAGCCTTGGCTGTTGCAATTCGGTTCCGAGTTATCTGAAATTAAATCAAACATGAAAATCAGATTTCAGTAAGTCAATTTTATTTGTAACTAGCTGGCGCCCGCGACTTTGCCCGCGTGAAAAAAGTAGCCTATCCTGTGTCACGTACGTCTAAATGTTTATCTACCAAGTTTCATGAAAATCAGTTAATTCGTTTAAGAGTTATGGTGGAACATACATACATACATTCTTACAGAATTTAGTAAGCTTTCGTTTGTATTAAATAGAATAATAAATGAAACGAAATGACTATAATATAATACACAGAGCTCAGGAAAATTGTCTTTGAAATATTAATAATTTTATTTTGAAAAAGCATTTTTGTTGTTCACAATAAACGCGCTATTTGGCGTGCAATTAAAATATATTCCTTTGTGCAAATATTGCATATATTTTTTTATACTAGTTTTTTAGGAGGGCTGACTAATTGATCATCGTTACAATCTCTTATGCGTAGGTATTAAAACACTATAAAGCCGAATTATCTATACTAATATTATAAAGCTGAAGAGTTTGTTTGTTTATTTGTTTGAACGCGTTAATCTCAGGAACTACTGGTTCGAATTGAAAAATTCTTTTTGTGTTAGATAGATAATTTATCGAGGAAGGCTTTAGGCTATATAACATCACGTCGCGACTAATAGGAGCGAAGAAACAGTCGAAAATGTGGAAAAAACGGGGAAAATTATTCATCTTTGAGGGCTTCCGTTGCGTGCGCTGCGAAAACCGTTCGAGATACACAAATGATTCCCAAAATAACTATTCCACGCGGACGAAGTCGCGAACACCAGCTAGTAGTAGATATTGAGATATATACTTACCGACAGTAGAATTTTCAGTGGTGGGTTCAGTCGTGTTCTCTGAAGAAGAAGAATTTAAATTATCTGCCAACGCTTTGTTAATCGCTTCCAACAGAGGATACGGCTGACCACAGTATCCTCTGAAATCGTCTGTTTCTATACTCCATACCATTATCCCGGATATATTCAAGCTTAATGCAAATTGAACTTTAGCAGTAACGGAATCTGCGTCGTCGTAGGAGATCCAGTTTCGTTCTAGAACCGCGTAGGGAACCTTTGCGAGATTGTCGTAACGTTTGGACCAATTTTGCGATATGAATAATTCGCATAGCTGCAATTTAAAAGAATTATCGTTAACTAGCTGGTGCCCGCGACTTCGTCCGCGTTGCAAAAGCAATACATCGCCTGACATCGTTATTGCTATTATACTTAGCCAGGAGTTAGTTTCCTTAATTTTAGATAATCCCTCGGAAGCAGTACTTTTTTTCTGGATGAAAGGTACTCTATGCCTTTCTAGTGTCCCAGACAACGTGTATGCAAAATTTCATGGTGATAGGTTCAGTAGTTTTTGCGTGAAAGAGTTACAAACATCCATACATCCATACAAACTTTCGCATTTATAATATTAGTACGGATGTGGAGTTTAGTCACAAAATATATGGTTTGTAATTGCAACATTACAAAAGCAAGGAAAATAGTTCAACTATGGTGCTACTACAAAGTTAAGTGATTTTCTACCTAAATGCCATTGTATTACAACAGTTATCATAAAGTTTACAGAGATTGTTGGAACTGCTTTGATAGGCACTTCTTACCATTAAAATTTATAACAGAAAAGCTGGTTATGTTAAAAGAAAATAAATTTAAGTAGAAATAACATATAACATCATAATATAGCAGAAAATGAATCTTCTTCAGATACTGATTCCAATGATCAATGATCAATGAGTTTTTTAGATTTAGTTGTGTAAAATCTAGGAATATATAAAAAAAACTAGCTAGTACTAGCGACTTCGTCCGCGTTCTGGATGAAAGGTAGCCTATGTTCTTTCTGGTGTCGCAGACAACGTGTATGCAAAATTTCATGGTGATCGGTTTAGTAGTTTTTCTGCGTGAAAGCGTAACAAACAAACAAACACATTCACATTTACAATATTAGTAAGGATATCAAGATCACCTGTAGTGCCTTAACATAGATAATTTATGTTTAGAATCTTCATTGACTTGCATATTATGTCGTCGGCACATCGTAGAATTGGGCATATCATGATATTTTTTAGCAGATCATATTTCTGTTAAAACTGAGAGAGTCGCCTCACTCCGCTCCGCTTCGCTCGGCTCCCCAAATTTATTTCCATGTAAACCTAACACGCTCCTCCTCGCTTTGCTTCGCTCCGCTCCTCGTCGCACCTATTTTTGACTTTTGGTGAAAGATTTTTGATTTCATACTTTACGATCTGCCCAATTCTACGATCTGCCCACGACACATAATATTGTTATATTTGAATTCAGATTTCCAGTGTTTTTGTTACTTTTCCCCCAAATATTTCCTATCCTGGTATTCCGGGATATTAAGATTATTTGTATCCGATGTAATAATCTAAAGAACCTTACTTCATTGTAGCCTATATTTCCAGCAGTTTTCGTATAATTTCCAGCTATACCAGGTCCAGATGACTTCGCTCGTACGCCACTTACACTAGCATTGGATAAAGTGAATGTATGACCATATAAAGGTATTCCCAACACTAATTTGTTCGCAGGACAACCTTAGAAGACAAACTTTTTTTATTTTAATACCTCTTTTTTAATTAAAGCAGACTGGAAGTTCAGAAGCAAAAATAAGTTATTCTGACTTAAAGGTTTTTACTGACTAATTCAGAACACGATATGTGTAGCTGCTGAAATTTTGCCTTTGCTACTTCTAAGTACTAGATATTAATTTAAATTTCATTATAAATTATTTCAATGAAATTTAAACTTGAAGGTTAATAATTCTCACCTTGACTTAGCCAATATTGTGCTGCTGCTTCTACTGTAGCCGCTTGATCTTCTTCCAAATATTCGTCACCTTGCCCTTTATGCAAGGGTGAGTTGTGGCCAGTTACATAATTGTAGGGACCATTCAAGTCATAAGTCATTACATTAACAAAATCTAAATATCTGCAAAAAAACTAAATGTTATTTGAGAATTCACATGATTGTGAATTCTTCGCATAATAAGAACAGTTGCCTAAATCAGAGTGAATACTTAAGAATCGTAATTTTTTGTCGAACACATACTGATAGTTCCTTCATTGAATATCTTCTTTATTATTATTAAATAAATAAATATTATATCATTTCCACCTGGCTAGAAAATGGAAACTGCTAATCCATCATACAGTCAAATATTTAAGTGTTATAACATATTTATCTACATTGTCCACTGTTTGACAGAGGTCTCTCTATATGAGGAGGAATGTGCTTATTGACCCCCCCACGTTAGTCCAAAATGGAATTTCCCAGTTTTCTGGAAAATGCAGGTTTTCTTCCGACCTTATCCTTCATTATTTCTGATCTACACATGAAATGATACACACGATATTATCCTGGGTGAATCTACACATGATTTTAGCATTCATATGGCGGCTGTATTTAGTCTAAAATTATCAGCTTATGTGATTGTTGCGGCTTCACGCCACATCTTGCGGCTAACTTCATGTAGGCGCTTCTAACAATCGCGGCGTCGAGCGAGACAGCTACATTATATTATTCACTCACAAAACGGCCATCGCGGCAACACATTATTGTAAATTATCATAAAATTAAACAGTCTAAATCTACGTTTGGGTTTTTATTAACAAAGGCTCCGTTATGTTAAATACATAAATTGGTGGCCCATGAGGGGACTTACTACAAAATTTACGAAAAATCATCAAAAATCCACGAAAATATACGAAAATACGAAAACATCAAGATCAAGTCACGACTTCAACACATGGCGCGTATGCTGTAAAAGGTTGAAGACTGGATCCCTGGACATACTGGAGCAGAGTAAACCTTGTCTGGACCTCGTCGGTGACCGGAAGGTGGTGCATCGTCAGCACAGCCCCGCTCGGCGTGATAGTTTCGCAGATAAGTGCTCATCCTTTGTCCTTCCTACCTACCTCAACTATTTCTAGTCAAAATTGCAAACAATTTTCTAGTAATCTCGTTAATATTTACGATAAATTTATTAGATAATACCTCCACTTACGTACAATAAACATACAATTACGAAATCATCGTATATTAATTAAATCGTAATTATTTCTACGCACCTACAACTTTCATATAAAAAATAAAAAATAAAATATCTACCTGTCTAGCAAAAAATAATATAAGAAATATTTATAAATTCTTTGGTGGCCCATGTTTTGAACAATAATTTCATATTTAATTAAAACTTATTACGAAATACCTACATACAGATTAAATTTTTATTTTGTTTAACTAAAATTAGTCGTATATTTTGTGCAACATAGTTGCACACCTAACAACGGTAAATTCATCATTACAACGAATTGATTATTATTTCGTTGTATTCAAGCGCTCTGCCGACTATTCCAGGTTTTGTCGACGAGGCGGCCGCTGTATCTAGCGCGCACGGTTACAAGTTAGCGGTGGCGATATCAGCTGTCCCCGGCTTTCCCTGAGCGGCGGAGCCACGATTACTGAGGAGCGTGAGATAATTTAAATTATAATTTATATTTTTTTTCTATACGTTTTTTGTTTTCATTAATACGTTTTTTGTTAGGCTTTCAATAATTTGCTTAAAGATGCCTACTGATAAAACCGATTCGGATCGATTAAAGAATTTAATTACTATGCGAAGTTCGATTAAAGGTCAAATTACTAAATTTAAAAATTACATAAATACGATGAATGAAACAGAAATTTCACAAATTGAATTAGCAGAATTAAATCTAAAATTAAGCAAATTTGAAAGTTTATCAGTTAAGTTTGATACCTTGCAAAATGAGATCGAGGTTTTAAGTCCAGAACGTTTGTCCGCGGAGATTGATGAGCGTGAAACTATTGAGCATATTCATTCATGAACTTTACATATTTTGATTTCAAGCTGGGATTACGTTTGAACTTTCTCTCTAAGTTAAAGAATCTCCGTTTAGCTAGATTATATGAGTCGCCAAGACAGTCTGGCGATTGACTCAATGGAAGTTTAACTTCAAACCTTCCCGTGTCCAAACGAATAGTGTGAGCCTAGATCACGTGACGAAAAACTTACGTGCACTGGCGAGCTTAGGTCAGCCTACGGACAAGTGGGATATATTGATAATTTTTATGTTGTCATCTAAATTAGACAGCCGCACTCTTTTTAAATGGGAAGAGTTTCGTAATACGCTCGATGACGTACCAACTCTGAATCAATTTAATAAATTTTTAATCGATCGCGCTGATGTACTAGAATCGCTAAATAGAAACAAGTTCGAAAATAATTCTTCTAAATTTGTTCCGTCAACATCACGATCAGCTCCTCCAGCAACTGCTAATAATAATAAATATGAACGGACTTCCCATGTAAAGTCATTTGTTAGCACCAATCACAATTCAAAGGCATTTGCTAGCAACAATAAAAGCAAACCTTTGACCTTTGTTTGTATAATATGTAGTGACAATCATAGGATATTTGAATGTCCTAATTTTAAGGCTAAAGACATTAAAGAAAGGTTGGCTGATGTGTCAAAATATAAATTATGCGCCAACTGTCTTAGACAAGGACACCCAGTTAGCGAGTGTCGTAGGGGTTCTTGCCGTGAATGTAATAAACGACATAATAGTTTACTGCATCAACCTATACCTGTCAAAATCGATTCGGTTACAGTTAATTCAACTATGTCATCGCTTAGTAGTTCTAACGTAAATAAAAATCAAGTGCTCTTGTCCACAGCGTTCATTGAAATTTCAAACCCTATTTCTAATCGTAAAGAAAAGGTACGCGCATTGTTAGATTGTGGCAGTGAGTCATCATTTATAACGAAATCCTTAAAAGATAGGTTATCTTTGAAATCTAATCCAATTGACTGTCTAAAGGTCATAGGAATAGGCAATAATTACACAAATAATGTAGTGGAGAGATGTAATGTTCAATTAAACTCAATTAATAACCCCTTTAAAGTTATTTTGTCATGTCTCGTGCTAGAAGAGATAACAAGTAACATACCTAAATGTCAAATTAACGTCGAAAGTCTCAAAATACCGAAGCATTTTAAATTAGCTGACCCCCAATTCAATGAGCCGGCACCGGTAGAAGTGTTGATTGGGGCAGATATATTCTGGGATATCCTTGGCAGTGAACAGCACTCCCTGGGTCCTAAGAATCCTAAATTGCGTAATTCTAAATTTGGTTGGATAATTTCTGGTCCTGTAAATACAGCAATTGCAGACACTAATATTCACTAATAAAGGCGGTTTTGAGCCCAAATGAACAAGAAGCGAAGCACTTCTTGGCTCAAACAATTCGCTTAAACTCAGTAAGGTTGAAATCTTTTCTTATTAGCACCTAATCTTATGAATGATTTTATTCTTGTATAGTTATATCAAAATTTCGTTTACAAAATCTACAGCAACTTAAAATAATACAAGTTAACTTATTTCAAGTTGAACTTATTTAACTTAAATAATTTAAATTAATCAATGTGTGCTAGCTAATATTCACAAAAAATGTCATTTAGTATTTAATCATTTAAACAGTTAGTGACTTAACTAAGTACCTACGTGTTCGTAAAACACTGAAGCGATTCGTATCGCATAGGGGCGAGCCAGTGGAAATATTTTGCTATAACGATCGTAATTCGTTGCTACTGTAAAAGAGTCAGCACAATCTTAAGACTAAATTGCGAACCTCT
Organism: Synanthedon tipuliformis; assembly: GCA_947623395.1. Taxonomy (NCBI): domain Eukaryota; kingdom Metazoa; phylum Arthropoda; class Insecta; order Lepidoptera; family Sesiidae; genus Synanthedon; species Synanthedon tipuliformis. The sequence goes on along the minus strand of OX392431.1, from coordinate 3,083,288 downwards.
GTCTGATTTTGCAAGTCAGGAAGGCATTAAGTTTATTTTCACTCCATCGCACGCTCCTCACTTCGGCGGCATCTGGGAAGCTGGTGTCAAAGCCGCTAAATATCATCTAAAACGCGTCATAGGGAACAGTCACGTGACCTTTGAAGAAATTTTAACTTTATTTGCGCAAGTGGAGGCGATACTTAATAGTCGCCCCTTGTGCCCCATGTCATCCTCTCCTGACGACCTACTTTCCCTCTTTCCAGAGCACATGCTTATCGGAAGAGCTTTCACGTCGCTGCCGATACCTGCACTGGAGAATTCAGAAAATTCTTCACAACGCTACGCACACATCGAGAAAATTCGTCAGCATTTCGAAATTACAACAGAGAACCAAACCAAGAACCAGCAGAGTCAACCTGAACATCGGTGATTTGGTTCTCCTTCAAGAAGACAACGCTCCGCCACTGTGCTGGCGGCTCGGACGAGTGGCGCGCCTGTTCCCAGGACCTGACGGAGTCGTCAGGGTGGCAAACGTAAATACAACCAAGGGCTGCGTTCGAAGACCTCTCGTTCGGCTGTGTCCACTACCCACAGCTGATGACCTTCAGTGTTGAAAGACAGTCTTTCAACGAGGCGGGAATATGTTGCGGCTTCACGCCACATCTTGCGGCTAACTTCATGTAGGCGCTTCTAACAATCGCGGCGTCGAGCGAGACAGCTACATTATATTATTCACTCACAAAACGGCCATCGCGGCAACACATTATTGTAAATTATCATAAAATTAAACAGTCTAAATCTACGTTTGGGTTTTTATTAACAAAGGCTCCGTTATGTTAAATACAGTGATCGACACCATGTCTTTTTCATGAGGGCTCCTCACGATCTGCTGATCATAGACCCTGTCCATGAGCGGTCTAGTCAATTCTAATTTAAAATTATTTTAAACTAACTTGGATATAGTAGGGATATCGTAAGTATTCAATGCAGATGATTTGACAGCCGCGACCGCTGCAGACAGAAGAAGTCCATGTTTGTCGAACTCAGTTCTCAATTCTTTCAAGAGTTGATTGTAGTTTTGTATGTCGCCGTTTCCGTAAATCGTGTCGCGTTGATTCGGGTATTCCCAGTCCAAATCTAGTCCATCGAATCCATGTTTTAGAAGCAAATCAACAGAACTGTCAATAAAATTCTTGCGGTAATTCGCATTTCCAGCCATCTAAAACAAAAGCATTGAAATCTTCTAATTACCAGCGACCCACTCCCGGCTTCACACGGGTGCAATTCTTTTCTCAAAACCTTCATCGTTTAAAGGCCTGCTCAAACCGCAGAGTTATCCGCTACCGCCATGGGTAGCGGTAATACTCAAGCGGTATCCCGCGCGGTATTTAGTATGAGATTTCTGCAGCTGCCGCAAAAGCGAAACCGCATAGCCAGAGCGGTACGCGGTACGGTAGCGCGTGTTCGGCGAAACCAGACAATATGGCGACTGAGCGTCATCGGTCGACCGCACTGCGGTATCCGCTGCCGCCTTTGGTAGCGGATACCGCATGGTTTGAACAGCGCGTTATTCACATACCCCCTGGGATTCCGGTACCGCCTCTGGTAGTAGCGGATACCGTTATGGTTTAAACAGCGCGTTATTCGCATACCCCTCGGGATTCTGCTACCACCGGCGGTAGCGGATAACTCTGCGGTTTAAACAGAGCGTTATTCGCATACCCCTCGGGATAACTATGGTGTTTGAACAGGCCTTAACGGTCTTTCCATTAGTGAGAACCGCATTAAATTTCGTTGCGTGGTTTTTAAAGATCTAAGCATGTCATACAGAGCGACAGACAGCGGGAAACGATTTTTTTTATATAGTGTAAAGATTAAAACTCATTTTCCTGTGACATTTTGATGAATAGTCTGTTATATTACAGTTTCACAAGCTTTCTAGTTGTTTAGCTTTTTTATTAGTATAACTATGAAAGCGGACGAAGTCGCGTGCAACAGCTAGTTTATACTAATATTATAAAGAGATTTGTATTTTTCCATATTTGTGATGAACTCAAAAACTTCTGAGCTGATTTTAAAAATTCTTTCACCTACTTAGAAAGCTATATTATCAGCGAGTAACATAGAATATATATAATACGCAGACGAAGTCGCGTGCAACAGCTAGTCAGTTATAATATGAAAATATTAACCAGTGAATATTTTGATGATCCCTCGTTCCATCCTCCCACGGCGAGCAAAGTTTTTAGCTTAAGATTTTTTTCTTTCAATGCATTAAATTTACCAAAGTTATCTGAAACAAAAAAAAATAGTTGAAAGAGCAATGTAACGTCTGACAATTGCTATTACACTTTTGCCAGGCATTAGTTTTCTTAATTTTAGATGATCCCTAGGGAACTATTTTTATGGATGAAATGGATGACTTTTTTATGTCCTTTCTTGTATCTCTGACAATGTGTATGCAAAATTTCATGTGGAAAGGTAACAGACAGACAGAGTTACTTTCACATTTTTAATATTATTATGGATATGGATGTAGGTACGAGTATAGTTATTATAGATATATTATGTGTAAAAATGATACTCACTCCTGCCTCCAAAATCGGGTAGATCTAAGTATGAGTCCAATGATTGGATGACCCCATAATAGTTGATACCAACGAAAGCATAGACAACATGAGTGCAGAGATCAGGCCTAATATTGTATACTTCAAACTGTCCGCGTCCGCCTCTATAAGTAGCCCAAGAACTGTAGTAGCAGACTACCACATCTGTGGAAAATAAAAAATAGTGTGTGTGTCAGCTCCGACGCACGTCTGGAGTTCACTCGTTACGAACGATAAATTAGTTATAGTGGCCTAAGCCCTCATACAGACATTTTCCTAAGCCCTCATCCAATGATTATTGCATTGGTCTCGCTACGCTCGACTGGATAGAGTACTATACAAAAACGATAGCTCCGTAAATGCGGCAGTTTTTTATTGTAGTGTGTGTAAAACATCGTCACTTTTTATCACTTTTTACACAATTTTATTATATTTTTACACAGTTTCACTACGCAAACTTGCATTTTATTATGCTCAAAATTTAATAAAACATTCGGCACGTACACATCACAGACATTTTGCAGTGTGACTGGTTCGGGTACGCCGCATTCGGCGTAGTATTTTTTGCCTCATTTTACAAGTGCAACGGCGGTATCTAGTCGAGCGCAGCGAGACTAATCATTTATCTATGCCCTCATCTTTAATCCTAACATGACTGACAGCGCATTTACGACTCCTATAGCATTGGTGTTAACCATAGTAGAAACTTACCATCAAGCAGTGGCGTGCACAGAGATTTCAGACAGGGTATGCACGGCCAAAACTTACCAACTTCAGCATTGTTTAGATGGCCTACCGCCAGTAGGGTAGGTACCTGCGGTGGTACCTAACTGCCTCCTACTGTTCAATGTCGAATTGAAAAAGTATCTCGGTACATCAAGGATCAACTGATTTTTTACAAGTTAATTTTTTGGGTTTAATTCAATTCGGGTACAAATCTTTCATTCGCAATCAATTTAACTTTATCCTCAAAAGATAACGTCGAAAACAATTTGCTGATATTATTACGTAAAAGCGGTTTTTATTTATTTAAACACACTTATTTTCAAACATTACCTAGTACATATTACTTCAATGTTATTTTCCATGTTTTATAGTAAATTAACGAAATAATTAATTAATTACGTACTGCCAAACACGAAGAAAATCAATCAAAACAAAATAAATTACCTACATAAAAAAATAGCGACAAAACGCTTTGACCGCTTTGTGATAAGTAGAAACAAAATTGTCTTATTGTCCGACTAAAACAAGTCGACCGCCTACAATCAACAATTAAGCTATCCTTTCTCTGCTATTCAATTCGGACGGGTTACATCCATAAGCTGTGCCTCTAAAATTCGTCAAAAGTTAAACACGCGCATACATTTTCACGCACACACACAAACATTTACTGTGTACTAGACGAGATTTATTGGTGTAGTATCAGTAGTACGGTTGTTTGTTCGGTTGACCGAACTAATGAAACTTTTTAGTATCAGTAGTACGGTTGATAAAAATCACCGAACAAATGACACTTTTAAAGTTGCAGTAGTTCGCATAAAAATTTAATTAAAATTAAAGGATACTATAGATAAGTAAGTAACTTATCTTTTTTATATTTAACTAACAACTAAAAACAAGTACGAGTTTTGTTTAAATATTAATTATTACCTACATATGTTATCACCTTTTTAATACATACGAGTATAATACAGGTGACTTTTAATTTTTAAGTAAACAAAGTCGCACTTTCTCACCCGAATGCGACCTTTCCGGAGTAGAAATTCCATTAGTTTTTACTTATATTTTACCCAACTATGTTAAAAAATGTTTTAGGTGAACAATAACGAAAAAAAAAAACAAGTTTACAAATTCTAATGTAAAAAGAAACCTTCGGGTTTTTCGATTTTTTATCTATACTTTTTATTATTAACTAGCTGCTGACCGCGACTCCGCCCGCGTAACTTTGTAAATTATATACTAAAACCTTCCTCGAGAACCACTCTATCCATTAGTTAAAACAGCATGAAAATCGGTGCAGTAGTTTTTGAGTTTATAGCGAAAGGATCAAAATGGCCAGTTAGGTACCTACCTAGTACAAACTTATTGTAGGTAATAATTAATATTTAAACAAAACTTGTACTTGTATTTAGTTGTTAGTTAAATATAAAAAAGATAATTACTTACTTATCTGTATCCTTTAATTTTAATTAAATTTTTATGCGAACTACTGCAACTTTAAAAGTGTCATTTGTTCGGTGATTTTTATCAACCGTACTACTGATACTCAAAAGTTTCATTAGTTCGGTCAACCGAACAAACAACCGTACTACTGATACTACACGGATTTATTGTATGAAAAATAAGCACGACGTAGTACTGCTTATAGCCGCGGAGAATGGATGGGGCGCTGATAGGCGCTATCTCAACAAGTTCCACAATCATAATAAGAGATGGCGCGCGATGTGAAACGCGAACGAGTTAGATTTATTATTATTAACATGATTTTTAACAAATTATAGTTATCATTTAGGGGCATGTATGTGTGGGACTCCAGAGTATGCAGAGCTTATTTGCATGTATGGAGCGCACGCCCCTGCCATCAAGTAGATGGTCAGTTTGTCTTCAAATAAAAAAATTAAAAAAACTTACTTTCACATGCCACTGCGTTTAAAATCACGGTTAATAAAACAATAACTTGGTTTTTCGCCAGCATGATATCGATTCTATAACACTAATAATTAATTTATATTGTAAAGGAACACTTTATAAAGTAAGGTGAAATTATCTTTTATCTAGGATCTATGTAATCGGCACTTATGTTCTTGAGATAGAGGTATTTAATAACATTATTTATTAACGACACGTTTGGTCTAGTGGCTAGTAACCCTAGCTGTTAACCAAGCGGTCGCGGGTTCGAATCCCGCTAGGGGCAAATGTTTATGTGTTAACATTTACCTTTGTACCTGAGTCATGGATGTTTTGTATTTATAATATGTATGTATTTACAAAAAAAAAGTAATGTATGTAGTATATCAACTGTCTGGTATCCATAATACAAGCATTAAGTTGCTTACTTTGGAACTAGATGGTGCTGTGTGGAATGTGTGAATATATTAAAAAAAAAATGTTTAAAAATATTAGTATTTACAGGATACAAAAGAGATTTATTCGATACCTAGATTTCAAAACGAAATTTTACCCTATTAAACCGATGCAAACCGTATCAAAATATGTTTAGTTTAAAATGTAGGAGATGTTTGCGAAGAAACAGACATAGGTAAGCGGACAGCGGCTTTGTTTTATAATGTGCAAAGATTTTATTAATACAATAAGGAAGTCCTTATATTCATTTATCATTTCTTTATCAGTACTCAAAAATGTCTAATAACAAAAACGATAACATTAGCTTAAAGTATATAAAACTCAATACAGCGTAGTATTCATTCAAGTTTATTTTATACTAGCTGTGGCAAGTGACTTCGTCTGCATAAATTTCCTATATTACTCGCTGGTAATGTAGGTAGCTTTCTATATGTAGGTAAATGAAAGAATTTTTAAAATCGGTGTAGTAGTTTTTGAGTTTATTCATTACGAACAAACACATCTTCTTTCTTTGTAATATTAGTATAGAAGTATAGATATAGACTAGCTGTGCCACATGACTTCGTTTAACTTTATATAAAACTAGCTATTGCCCGCGACTTCACCCGCGTACAAAATGTTATTTAGCCTAGCCTTTCCCGATAAATAGACTATCCAACGCGTTAACGCGTTAAACTAAACAAACAAACTCTAGCTTTATAATATTAGTATAGATGTCATCGGCACATCGTAGAATTGGGCATATCATGATATTCCTGGGCAGATTATATTTCCGTTAAAACTGAGATTTGATTTCCATGTAAACCTAACACGTTCTTCCTCGCTTTGCTTCGCTCCTCTCCTCGTCGCACCTATTTTCGACTTTTCATGAAAAAGATTTTTGATTTCACACTTTACGATCTGCCCAATTCTACGATCTGCCCACGACATAGATATAACCTATGTATAACATTTTGTACGTTGCGTTTTAATTATTATGCTATCAATTCTGTCATAGGTACTTAATACCATAGAGTAAATAGAACTTAGGTTCATACGTAATATTCTATTGATACTGGAATCTCTGATTCCACACATTAATTGCACACAGATTAATGTTTGACTACTTACTATGTATATATTCATTTCCGATAGCAACTTCTAAATTAATTCTAACATTACTAGGTATATTTGTAAACAAACGCGGATCGTATGGTTGCATTAATAATAATAATAAAATGCATTGGATGTTTGAATGTTACTAAATTTATTGATTACACAGGCCTACATATTTTATTTATTTATGAAAAGGTGTTTCAAGTCTGATTGGTGTATTATAGTAATTGGGGTATGCTGACCACGAATCTGTGCTTAGTTTTTTTTGGTACGTGAGGTTTTCAAGAAATGTGTTTAAATGTTATTTTGTAAATTATGTACCTTAATGTGGATCACCTGTTTGTATTTTATATTGTGTGTAGGTACCTATATAAGATTTTGTTTCAGTTTGTTTCATTTTTCAATTGTTTTGTTTCTGTTGAAATCTATGTTTGTATTTTATGTGTTCTATTTTATGGAACTCTAAGTTATTAAGTATTTTATGTATATTGTGTAAATTTATGTATACTGACTGTTTGTTTCCTGAATAAATAAAAAAATAAAATAAATTTTCATAGAAGTACTGAGGAAAAAAAGCTTACGAGGGGCTCGTAAGATTATTCGGGCAACCAAACTTACTGATCCAATGTTCGTAAATGACATTGGCTACGGTTTTCACTGAAATATCTCTGACCGGAATCGCTTCCGGCCAACCGGTCGCTCTGTCTATTATTGTGACTAACTTACCTGAAACCGTTCTAAATGTTCTACAATGTCTGTGTTCTATCGACCTTTTCGAATTCTCCTAAGCCTGAAAATGTATGCCTATGCACCTTTGATTTTTGATAAGCTTTACATGCTCGTGTCCATTCACTAAAGTCACGGTTCATACAAGTTCCTGGGTGACTAATGTTATGAACAGAATCAAAAGCTATTCGTCTAAAACATTCAAGTAAATAAGGTCCTATAATTTGTCGCCACTTGGCAACGTGGTGGTGGCCTACAAAAACGCTGAGCTGTGTTCGCGATAAGGTACGCTCGATAAGAACTTTAGCACGTATAGATCAGTTTTCTGCTGTCTCGCTACTTCTGCGAAATCTAACGCAGTAGGATCATGTTACGATTCTACTTAAACAGTTTGCAACGCAGTTATCTGTTCTCACCGAGTGTCGTATCGTATGTCTGTGGAATTTCGCAGTACAATCGCCACACGGGAATGTTGACGGGACGTCATGACAGTACCAGCTACCGGTATTTGAAAGGCGGCAGATAATATTTATTTTCTCTTTCTGGAACGTAAATTATTCTTGTTCCTTTTTCTGTTGGGACGAAACCGATTTTGTTTATTTTATTTAAAAAAAATCAAAATCAAAATATTTATTTATCAATTGGGTTTCTACAAGAAACTCAATATTATGATCGTCATTATAAATTTAAATTTACCAGGGTTCCGGAAAAAAGCCAAGATGACGATCCTGAGAAGAAACCCCGAAAGAAACTCAGGATACTAATCTCTTTGTCATCTTTAAAATATAAAATAACAACAATGTATACTACAATCAATTTAAAAATAATAATAATAATAATAATATTAAAGTATACATACAATACAACACAATACCTATGAGCTCCGAATCGCTTAATTCCAGGCTTCATTGTCATTTAAATAATCAGTGATTTTATAATAGCCTTTTGAGAGGAGTTTACTTTATTTAATATAAATATGGAATGCATATTTGGGAAAATGCATTCTATATTTATATTTAATTAAGGAAGTTAATTAAAAAAATGTTTAAATTGACCAATTTTTTTTATTATGTATAGTATGTAAAAATATATATATAAGTAAGTGTTTTGTTACTTCATACAAATGCAATTGAGATTTTTTCAAATACTATTGAGTTCTACACTCATAATCAATAATTATAATTTCAGAAACAAAATAACACATAAAATCAAATTAAAAACATTTAACAAATAAAATTGGAACTACGTAATGACTACTAACTAATTATTAACTTAACTATGTTTGATGCCTATCTATTGATAATGCCGGCTTGCAGTAGCACTTGCTTGGCGGCGTTGTTGTAGTGCCGAAATCTATCGGCGCCGAGTTGAACCGGACCACGCCTGCAAATAAATTCGCTCGTTAAACATGGTGTTCCTAACATAAATGGCAAGTACTCTGACCAAAACATAAAAGTTTAGATTGAAGTTAGGATATGTCTGAAATAATCAAGAGTAACGACAGGATACCTGTAATCTTATACTGAAATAAAAGGTACCTTTTGAAAAATGCAAGCTTTTCAAAGACTTACCATCTCGACACGACAACAACCGCGTTCCGCATCTGCATGCGTTCAAGCAAGTGCATCAACCTGCCGCCGGCTTGCGCTTCCCCGTCATCGCTACACTCCTGCAACCATAGTAACGTTTCCTTAGTATTATTACATACTAGCTGGTGCTCGCGACTTCGTCCGCGTGGAATAGTTATTTTGGGAATCATTTGGGTATCTCGAACGGTTTTCGCAGCGCACGCAACGGAAGCCATCAAAGATGAATAATTTTCCCCGTTTTTTTTTTCCACATTTTCGACTGTTTCTTCGCTCTTATTAGTCGCAACGTGATGTTATATAGCCTAAAGTCGTCCTCGATAAATGATCTATCCAACACAAAAAGAATTTTTCAATTCGAACCAGTAGTTCCTGAGATTAGCGCGTTCAAACAAACAAACAAACAAACTCTTCAGCTTTATAATATTAGTATACCTAGATTGGAAGCCAAAGTATGAATGCTAGAGATATCTTACGAAATAACGTACCTGCACAATGCCTTTTTTCTTTATTCCGCCTGACTCGAAACGCCAGGCGAAGACATTGTGGGTTGCATTGGCGACCTTCTTGGCTTCCTTCAAGCGCTGCAGCACCGCACTGAAAACATTTCCCTTTGAGCTTTTTCTATACGCATTTAATGGATAATACAGTCTCAATTAACAGAGAATAAACTTACTTGACTTGTTCAACGCTCTGAATTTGTGCGGCGTGCGCTTGGAAGGAGCTTTTTCGGTCGACGATGACGTCGCCGTGGATGATCTCCGGACATTTCTGTGTTGATACAAAATGATAAGTGACATGTTTATGTACCACAAAGTGAAATGCAAATGAAATTTTACATATTTACCACGGTAGTGCCGGCTGTCTTGGAAGGTGCAGGGTTACCTTTGCACCGCCTCTGAGTCTTGGGCAACTTGAGTGACCATAGGGTCTCCCGGATCTTCTCCACCCACCGGAAGACCACGGGCTCCCCAAAGTTGTCCCTTAAAACGAAATATAACAGTTCATTATTTAAACATGAAGAAAATTTTGTGATTTGTGTATAATCGCGTGAGTGGTAAAACTTACAAGTAGAGGCGGTCCAGGCTTGCGGTAAGCCTCTGCTTATCCGCCCTGCTCATCCACGGCGCTGAAAACTCATATTCCGGCGGCGATTCCGTCGGATATGTAGCTAATAAAACTACAGTTAAAATAACCTCATAGCATGAGTTGGTTACCTTAACTATAATTTTATTTTGCCCATCCTTGACAAAGTCGTCGCCGTATATGGCTTCCAGGGAAGACACTTCTTCGCTCTGAAATAATTTAAAGTATATTAAAACAACACTTGTAATATATAAACTTCACATTAAGTATTATGTAAATGATTTAACCATTAATGTTTACCTGTGCTAGATTAGCAAACATTTTGATTGCTGTTTCGGTGTTTCGTAGTGAACCAAAGATCGCTCAGAAATGACTGATTCTACTCGATTTTTTTTTTTTTTTTTTTTTTTTTTTACGAGCGAAGAAACTTTCAAAAAGTACCTTATGACAGATGCCGCATGCAATGCAACTGGCATAAAGGTTATGTGGGATTCTTACCGCACTAAAACTCCAACTCGAGATGGGTATGGTTCAGTCCGTAAGGGACTTTGGAACCGTCACCGGGCGTCGGGGGGGCGAGAAGCGCCCGGCCCTTACAAGTAAAAAAGTACTTAAGACTAACTTAATTATGAGGGACCGGCTAGCCCTGTAGGGCCACTTGCGACTACAGCGGCCTGAGCCACTGCAGTTACAAGCGGTCCCCGGGCCGGGAGGTCCCTCGCAGGCGCTGGGTCCTGGTCGCGCCTCGGTGGTGCGGAGTCGCGCGGCGGTCGTCCTCTCCTTTGGCGATGTCGGGGCAGTTGTGCGTCGGGGTCATCACCAGCAAGCGCCGCGTTTGCTGCAGTGATGGGGTCATCCGGGTCTAAAAGGATGTGTCGGGGTCTTCTTCTGAAATGAGATAGAGTGTCATCACTGTCCGGGGTGTATATAAGGGAGCTGGCCACGAGTGGGTTGGGATGATGAGGAAGTTTGTCATAGTACTTCAAGGCGAAGTCCTTGATGCACTTGACAATGGAGGGAAGGTCAAAGTCGTGGTGGAGGTCTACGTTGCGAACGAACCATGGGGCGCCCACGGCTCTTCGCAGGAATCGGTTTTGGATAATTTGGAGGGAATTTATGTGTGTATGTGCAGCGTGCGCAAAGACAACGCTAGCATACGTCATGATTGGCCTGATGCATACTTTGTACAATGTCACCTTATTTCTAAGGGCCATTGGACTCCGCTTGCCTAGGAGGCACATCAGGCGACCCAGGACGAACGCTGCCCTGTCCCTGACACGCTTTATGTGGGGACCGAAGGTGAGTCTTTGGTCTAGTGTAACACCGAGGTATTTGGTCTGAGGGACCCAAGGGATTACGCGGCCCTGGAGAGTGATTTGACCGAGTAAGGCTCGATCAAATGGTACGGGCTTTGAACGAACGCGAGGAGTTAGAAGTGAGTGTCCCCGGGAGAAGTACATTGCTGCACTCTTCTCGGGGTTCACCTCTATTCTCCATTTCTGAAACCAATCGCCGAGAGCGGTCACGGCGGTTTGGAGTTTATGGGTTACAAGACCTCGGTTTCGGTGAGAGAAGTAGAGGGCCGTGTCGTCTGCAAAGAGAGACAACTCGACCCCCTGCGTGCGGGGAATGTCGTTAGTGTACAGTGAGTAGAGCGTGGGTGAGAGAACTGAACCCTGAGGAACGCCTGCCCTTAGGGGGCGGGGGGTTGAAAGGGTGCCTTCAACTCTGTAGCGAAAGCTTCGATCGGTCAGAAAGTCCCGTACTATGAGTACGAGGCTCTCCGGCACTCCGAGTTGATATAGCTTGTATATCAACCCGGAATGCCAGACCTTGTCGAAGGCTTTCGCCACATCGAAGAAGACGGCACCGGTGCCAATGCCTTTACTGCCGGTCGTAAAGCCAATGAGAATGTGCTCGGCAAGTCGATGGACTTGTTGTACGCACGAGTGTTTGGCTCTGAAACCAAACTGCTCGTCGATGAGATTCTACTCGATTGAAGTTGCACGGTATTTAAAGTCCTTGCACGATCATAAAAAAACAGAGGGTTAACGATACTGGTGGGGATACATTTGTACCTGTGGTCATTAATAAACATTTTTTTTGAAAAAAAAATTGGAAATTAAATTGTTTCATATTTATTTCTTTGTTACAGTTAAAGTGAATTGTTTATCTATACATATTATTATAAAGAGGTAAAGTTTGTAAGTATGTTTAGGCTATATATTATCCCGTAAAATAATTTGGCTTTCTTGTGGAAATTGAATTTGCAAAAGAAATCGATGGGAAAACGGCCAAACGAAAATGTTTTTTTGAAACTCTGCTTTAACAGTTAGAGATAAATGATTGCCTATAGAAAACTTGCCTCCAAAAAAGTCAGGGACAGCATATGTGTAACTTTTATACATAACCTACAAAAACTACTTTATTGTATTAAAAAATTATAAAAACGTCTGCGCAGCTATATAAAATATATTACTCGTTGAATGTAGCTTTCTATAGGTGAAAGAATTTCTAACATCGGTCCACTAGTATTTAAGGTGTAAACACACGCCCATCCTAAAAAAATGCATTAAAAAAAATGTTACAAGAAACGGCCAACGCAATTGGTTTGAAAGAAATATATGATATACTTGAACATGTGAAGAACAAATTGTATTGTTTAGAATTTCCATCGGAGTAGTAGAAACCCCACAATAAAAGTTAGAACATAGGAAGAATTTGACTTATATTGAAAATTGTTTCGAAAACGGTTTATTGCGCGCAAATGATTCCTGCACCGAATAATAAGTCAATAAATAAGTAAATAATAAATATATATAAACATTCTAAAGGTCATATCGGTGAAGGTCAAATCGTCAATGTCATTGGCCTATGTGAATCCCTTAAGTTTGTTCATTAGGTCAAACAAAAATACGAATCCTCTCTCTTTATATTACTAGTATTAAGACTGATTTTTCACAATTAATATAATTTAATATTATTTAACTATTATTCATTATAATTTGATACCTATTTGCGCTTTTCAAGTAGAAGAAGGACGAACATGTTGTATTATGTTTTGCATGTTGAAAAAATTATTTATTAAACTTTTTGAAAGCAAAATGTGCACAAATATACACAGTATAATTATAATAGTTAAATTTCAAAAGTTTCAAACACAAAAGGTAAAGTCGATTAAATAAACTAGGAAATAAAAGGTCTTCAAAGTGCATTTAAAATGTATTGTATTTATTAAAGGTTGTAAAAAAAATTTTTTTACTTCTCTATTGGCAATTAAACAAAATATATTGAAAACGTTATTGTTATAACATTTTTAATATTCTCTTGGTATTTATTTTTTACTTACAAAAATGTCCCAAGCTAGACAATATGGTATGGAAACATTAAAATAACGAGCAACTCATTAAAAAAAAAAAATCTTAACACAAGGCTCTGTAACAATATGCTATCGCTTTTCAGCAATTCACAGATTGATGACTCATTCCGACAATTAAGGAAATATCTTGGGCCCTATGGACTGCTGGTGTAACTTTTAATTATTTGTAGTATTCTGCCTGTATTAATTGTATTTTAGGTAATATGTTAATATCTTATAGGTAAGTAATTGACTGGTAATGAGTGTAAAAAGACAATTAAATAATCGTTGTTGTAATAGTAAGTCAAAAATTGCATTGCAATTCAAATTACTGCATATTAGGAACTAGCTGGTGCCCGCGACTTCGTCCGCGTTCTGGATGAAAGGTACCCTATGTCCTTTTTGGAGTCCCAGACAACGTGTATGCAAAATTTACAACGCCATCTAGGGAATTCTGTTTGAAGCAATGTAGTACTCTAATTCATCTAATCTCACTTCGAATAATGGAAAAAGTCTGTTAACAGATGGCACTACATGTTATTATAGTTTATAAAATTACGTTACGTGTTAATAAAATTAAAGCTGCTGCCCGCGACTTCGCCCGCGTAACTTAGTAAATTATGTACTTAAACCTTCCTCGAGAACCACTCTACCCATTAGTGAAAACCGCATTAAAATCCGTTGCGTAGTTTTAAAGATCTAAGCATACAAAGGGACATAGGGACAGAAAAAGCGACTTTGTTTTATACTATGTAGTGATTAAGTATGCTGTGTTATTATTATACAGATCTGCAAACTATTTTGGTCTGAAATATAAATTAATTTAAAATGTTTAATTTTCGGATATTTGGTTGTACTGTAAGATCTTCATTTCAAATGAACATTTTTTTCTTTTAATTTATCTGTACCTATTACTATTATACTAAAAAATGTACTTAATTTTTCTCAATATGCATATACATTTTCTTTTGATTACTTACTTAATGGTAAACTTAATTACTTATACACAAAGATAATAGATTGGTCTCGCTGCGCTCGACTAGATAGAGCGCTATACTCGTACAAAAGCAATAGCTCCGAAAATGTGGCAACTTTTTATTGTAGTGTGTGTAAAAAATCGTCACTTTTTATCACTTTTTACCCAGTTTTATTATATTTTTACACAGTTTCACTACGCAAACTGGTATTTTATTATGCCTAAAATTTAATAAAACATTCGGCACGTACACATCACAGACAGTTTGCAGTGTGACTGTCTCGGGTACGCCGAATTCGGCGTACTATTTTATGCCGCATTTTACAAGTACGACGGCGGTATCTAGTCGAGCGCAGCGTGACCAATCATTTATCTATGCCTATACACATATTTCTGGACATAATATAAGCTTCCACAAACTTGCTATAAAATTTATAAGTGTAATTTACTTACAGGTCGCTTTTCCATTTTTGAATTGTAACTTATTTTGCAATTTTATTGAAAGAAAAAATAGGAAAAATGCGATTGAGAAAAATTATAAAAATCTACAAATTATCTCTAATTCTTTCATGTATTAAGGGGCCGTTACGGAGACGCGCCGCGCGATGTTTAGGTTTTTAGCGCTACTCTCACAACGATCGAGGCTCGCGCATTGCACACGCACACATGTACGTAAGCATAGAGCAAGAGCCCACGACGGCCAGACCTTTGTTATTTTATAAACGCTGAAAGTTTCTCTATGCATAGTAAATGTGTATAGTATTGAAGCTCAATTTTTTTATATTTTCTTCGGGATAACTTTAGAAATCACGTCATCCATTGCCGGAGACTTATTACAGTTGCTATTTTGTTACCAAATATAAAAATTGTTGTCAAATGTATTATTAGCGTATAAATAATTGTACTTATAATAATTTTATTATTTTAGTTGCACAATACAAAACGAAATTGTTATTCCCAATTACAAAAATAATATATTGTACTGAAAAAGTTTGTACAAAAAATCTGCCTGCTAGAAAACCTGGGATTCCTTACATTAGAACTTATTCCTTGCCTGTTCCTTACGAACCTTTTATTCATCAGTTGCATTCAGTACACCCCCTCTCCCTAAACCCCCTGTCCGTAACTGATGCTCCGCTCGGACCCCTCCGACCGTAACTTGGAAACGGTGCGACGCAGCCGGGTGATGTTTGGGCTCATCGGAGACGTCTCTCCGAGATAGATAATTTGACGACCCCCTCGGACCCCTCCGACCGTAACTAGGAAACGGTGCGACGCAGCCGGGTGATGTTTGGGCTCATCGGAGACGTCTCTCCGAGATAGATAATTTGACGACCCCCTCGGACCCCTCCGACCGTAACTTGGAATCGGTGCGACGCAGCCGGGTGAAGTTTGGGCTCATCGGAGACGTCTCTCCGAGATAGATAATTTGACGACCCCCTCGGACCACTCCGACCGTAACTTGGAAACGGTGCGACGCAGCCGGGTGATGTTTGGGCTCATCGGAGACGTCTCTCCGATATAGATAATTTGACGACCCCCTCGGACCCCCCCCCCCGAATTGTCAATTGTCAAATGTAGACCGGAATTGTCAAATTTTGAAATATGGTCTACTAAAAAATTCATCTCCCCGAGACGTCTCTGATGAGCCCAAACACGACCCGACTGCGTCGCACCGTTTTCAAGTTACGGTCGGAGGGGTCCGAGAGGGTCGTCAAATTATCTATCTCGGAGAGACGTCTCCGATGAGCCCAAACATCACCCGGCTGCGTCGCACCGTTTCCAAGTTACGGTTGGAGGGATCCGAGGGGGTCGTCAAATTATCTATCTCGGAGAGACGTCTCCGATGAGCCCAAACATCACCCGGCTGCGTCGCACCGTTTCCATGTTACGGTCGGAGGGGTCCGAGGCGGTCGTCAAGTTATCTATCTCGGAGAGACGTCTCCGATGAGCCCAAACATCACCCGGCTGCGTCGCACCGTTTCCAAGTTACGGTCGGAGGGGTCCGAGGGGGTCGTCAAATTATCTATCTCGGAGAGACGTCTCCGATGAGCCCAAACATCACCCGGCTGCGTCGCACCGTTTCCAAGTTACGGTCGGAGGGGTCCGAGGGGGTCGTCAAATTATCTATCTCGGAGAGACGTCTCCGATGAGCCCAAACATCACCCGGCTGCGTCGCACCGTTTCCAAGTTACGGTCGGAGGGGTCCGAGGGGGTCATCAAATTATCTATCTCGGAGAGACGTCTCCGATGAGCCCAAACATCACCCGGCTGCGTCGCACCGTTTCCAAGTTACGGTCGGAGTGGTCCGATGGGGTCGTCAAATTATCTATCTCGGAGAGACGTCTCCGATGAGCCCAAACATCACCCGGCTGAGTCGCACCGTTTCCAAGTTACGGTCGGAGTGGTCCGAGGGGGTCGTCAAATTATCTATCTCGGAGAGACGTCTCCGATGAGCCCAAACATCACCCGGCTGAGTCGCACCGTTTCCAAGTTACGGTCGGAGGGGTCCGAGGGGGTCGTCAAATTATCTATCTCGGAGAGACGTCTCCGATGAGCCCAAACATCACCCGGCTGCGTCGCACCGTTTCCAAGTTACGGCGTGTCAAATTATCTCTCTCAAAATTTTCGCTTTTTCGGTGCCCCGCGTAGACTTGCCGCCGCTCCGCTCCGCTACTCATACTCACCAGTAGACATCATTGCATGTTTTTTTTTTGTTCTATTATAAAAACAGAATAGTTTGGACGTGTTCCAGAGTCCAATCTGTCATACTGTGCTGGGGAACTAGTTGGATTTTTTTTGTCCAAACAATTCTATCATAGAACTATAGTAGAACTGTTTGGAACAACCCACTTATTATTTTTTATATATTATCTCAAAAGATTGTAATAAATAACGAAGGTCGTGGGCTCTTGGGCTATAATTTCAACATCAAAAACGACATATTTGTCATTTTTTGTGTAAGTACACGGTTCGATCGCGAACTGTCAATGCGGCGCAAAGCGACGTGCTCTCACTTCGGAGGCGCGTGGCCGACTGAACCGACTACTAGCGTAATTTCAATATAATAGCCTTCATAGTAATTTGTATGAAGATTTTGAGCGAAAAAATTGGGCAACTTTGTGATTTTTTTTACATAGAATAAGGATATATTAATTAAGAAATAAATATTCCAGCAACTTTTTTATAGTTTTAACTTTATTATTTGATAAAATTCATTTAATAAATTTTGATACTTACGGCTCAATTGTAACAACACGGGAGTGCGATTTACACGATTTTAGTGATTTTCTGATTTTTTTTTACACTTATCTATAAGCATTATCTAAAATTCAAATGTTTCAGCATCAAGTAACATTCATTGGCTAGCTGTGTGATTTTTTTCAAGGTTGTGGAGCATCGTTTTATATATAATTCTCTTACATTCCCGACCCTCGATTGGCGAAAGGGACCCTTAACTAATAGTATTACCGCAATAAAGTCATGCCGCATGATCGTCTAGAGACCGCTATACGAAAATGCGTGTATGTTAGTCATAGCTTGCAGAATGAAAAATAGGTTTATTCCCATCTCGGCACCCTCGATGTGCTGAGTAAAATTTAAATAAAAGGAACTATCAATCAACTGTCAGCACGCAGTTGCATGTCATTCACATCAATCAATACAATTAAACGTTCATGCATGCATGACAGCACGTAACGCATGTCATGCCGCATGATCGTCTAGCAAGGGCCTCCATTTAGAAACAAATGTTTGGGATACTAATCTAAAACATTTAAAAGTATTCTATCTGATGTTATCTGTGTGCTAAACTATCTCTGTGCTAAATTACATCCAAATCCGTTCTGCCGTTTTTGCGTGATTGATTACCTAACAAACTTCTAAAAAATCTAAGCTAACAAATTTTCGGATTTAGGTATTGAGTTAGCACAAAATTATGGTATGATAACAAGTGGACTGTCAGCCTACCTGCAGACTTAAAAAGAAGAGCTATTAAAATAATAATAAAAAAAAAACAATAGAAGACTTATACTTAAAATATGTTTTTTTAGTCTTTTTAGGTATTTTATGATAAAAAAAGCTACACAAAAACTAAGCGCATACATAAATAAAATATTTTTTAAATTTACCTTTAGTCATTTAGAAGTAGGTAGATTTATAAATTCTTGGTACAAAAGAATAAACTGTAGTCGTTTCAACAAATGAATAGATAGATAGATAAGATAGTTAAAATAAGTTTGTACCTATAGTTTTATTTTCGACGGTAAAACTTTATTTAAAACGAAGTTTATGAAATTTTTTTGTGCATATTCGGTAGGTCGAATAGGTGGTAAACTATTTTTTATACCCCAAAAAAAAATTATATGAAAAAAAAAAACGGTCAGCTAGTAATACTTTAAAAAAATTACAATTATTATTCTACAAAGCTAGCACAATAGCTCTCCACCCACTCACGGTCTCATGTTTTTCGTATTCAGCCGCTTCCTGCGAAGCCCTTTAGGCCGTCTGTCCACCTAACTGCAGGACATGTCCGCACTTGCTTACATGTTACATGTTATGCTTCGATTACATTATCCGATTTCTTACAGTCCAATCTAGGAAATCGGATAGTATGATCGCAGTTAGAAACAGATCGGATTCGATTTGGAGAAATTGAAGGTCCTTCAAATTTGATTTCTAAGTACTACGATTTAGAAATCAAATTGAAACGTGTGTAGTTGCGTCTCTCTCTACCATGGTCTCTAAATTGAATCCCTTAAATTGAATAGTGTAATAGACGCTTTAGGTCGTCTGTCCACCTAACTGCAGGACATGTCCGCACTTGCTTACATGTTATTACCTATCTTGCTTTACAAGTTATGGTAGGTATATAATTTTAATTAAATATTTTCAATTTTTACCTGTAAATACACGCGAAGTTGATCCACGTTGCGTAGCAGTTACCTTCATTACAATAACTAATTAACTAAGTATTAATATCTAATTATTTCGGTTAACGTTTAGTGAAATTTATAGAAATTATTTCTGACTGTGAAATGCTGACAAATCTTGTATTGAGGGTATGAATAAATTTCAACTTTTTTTTCAATTCTTCAATGAATCCCGTGTTTCTGATTGGTTGACTAGCACAATACTGCCAACATGATGTCACATGTTCTGATTGGTTGATTGATAATTATGTCAATGATACCAACAGCTACAACTAAATCTTGTGTGGAAATGTTGCTGTAATTAAAAATTACTTTAAAACCAATAAATGATCAATCCAACACAAAAAGAATTTTTCAATTCGAACCAGTAGTTCCTGAGATTAGCGCGTTCAAACAAACAAACAAACAAATAAACAGTAATAGTATAGATTTGATTATGTGACAGGACTTATGGCGTGACTAAGTATAAAATACTAGGTGTTGCACGCGATTTCGCCCGCGTAGCTTTATAAAATACAGCCTATGTTACTCGCTGATGATGTAGCTTTCTATAGATGAAAGAATTTTCAAAATCTTGTAAAGAAAAGTAAATTAATATGACGTGTCTGATAATTTTTGAAGAGCTGGATCGCTTATCCCACGATTCCATTAAAATTTCAAATCTATCCATTGTATTGGTAGGTATGTGATATTTATGAACTGCACAGACTATATAGAGGCTATTGTTGTTCGCCAAATACAAAAATCTTCGAAGTGTGGAAAACTCAACGCTCAACGCAGAGTAAAATCGGTGAATGCTTTGATGCGTCTAGACCTAGGTCTAGACGTTACTTCTATTTTCTCGGGGACTCCCGCGACCTTTTGTCTGCGCGAACTCTTAGCAGTAGGTAATAACTCTACCCACTGATAGTAAAACTCAAATATAATCTGAATATCGCCGTG
The DNA here is from genome assembly GCA_947623395.1 of Synanthedon tipuliformis. Lineage (NCBI taxonomy): Eukaryota > Metazoa > Arthropoda > Insecta > Lepidoptera > Sesiidae > Synanthedon > Synanthedon tipuliformis. Next base: position 3,062,913 of record OX392431.1, on the reverse strand, counting down.
TATAGCCTATCTAACTCTAAATCTATTTATGTCTCTCTTACGTGCATTTTATTTGAAAATTGAATTTGAATGTGAAAAAACGCTCGCAATAGGTCGAGTTCACGCACCCACATCAAAGAGACGTGATTGGCTCGTTAACTGTTCACGACTCAGTTCACAAAGACGTCCATGTTGGTCTTACTGGAAAGGAATTCCTCTTGAATAATGTTTTAAAATCGCATAGATAAATACCTATTACCTAAAAACTAGCTGTTGCACGCGACTTGGTCCGCGTATAACTTATCTATACTAATATTATAAAGCTGAAGAGTTTGTTTGTTTGTTTAAACGCGCTAATCTCAGGAACTACTGGTTCGAATTGAAAAATTATTTTCGTGTTGGATAGATCATTTATCGAGGAAGGCTATAGGCTATATAACATCACTTTGCGCCTAATAGGAGCGAAGAAACAGTCGAAAATGTGGAAAAAAACGGGGAAAATTACTTATTCATCTTTGAGGGCTTCCGTTGCGTGCGCTGCGAAAACCGTTCGAGATACTTAAATGATTCCCAAAATAACTATTCCACGCGGACGAAGTCGCGAGCACCAGCTAGTAACTTATAAAATATAGCCTATATTACTCGCCGATAATGTAGTTTTCTATATAGCCTAGTAAAATTATTATATAAAAATCACGGGAAATAATTCGTGTAGTTTTGTAAATGGATACAGTTATACCTTCGGTATCCAGATGTATACTAAACTAAAAATTGTCAAGGCGGAGTTGTGCTGAGGGTGTGTGTGTTTGGGGGAAGGAGGGGTTTAACTACCTCAAATTTTGCTCATATCTGTACGAATAGCATTATGATTACTTATGACAAAAGTTTCTACATAAAATTTCCTACAAATTTGGATATATTCATTTTTACTCTACGATCAATACTTTGGGAACTACAGGCTGTGTAATTTAACTGAGATTTAGGTTATGCTGTTGTTTGGGAATATGTGGATTTAGTACCACCAGCAAATACTCCTTCTCAAGCCAGGAGAAGGGTAAGTGGAAACCAAGATATTTTCGTCACAAAAACCCTAACAACTCTCATTTTGTTCTATTATCTATCTTTATATAGGTATATATAAAAAATTACGTGTCACGCTGTGTCCTCGATGAACTCCTAAACTACTGAACCGATTTTGATAAAACTTGGTAAGTATGTGTAATTTGGTCCAACTTAAAAGATAGGATAGTTTATATCTCAAATTTCTTATTTTTATTTTTGAAAATTATATAATACTAGCTGGTGCCCGCGACTTCGTCCGCGTTCTGGATGAAAGGTACCATATATTATGTCCTTTTTGGAGTCCCAGACAACGTGTATGCAAAATTTACAACGCCATCTAGGGAATTCTGTTTGAAGCAATGTAGTACTCTAATTCATCTAATCTCACTTCGAATAATGGAAAAAGTCTGTTAACAGATGGCACTACATGTTATTATAGTTTATAAAATTACGTTACGTGTTAATAAAATTAAAGCTGCTGCCCGCGACTTCGCCCGCGTAACTTAGTAAATTATGTACTTAAACCTTCCTCGAGAACCACTCTACCCATTAGTGAAAACCGCATTAAAATCCGTTGCGTAGTTTTAAAGATCTAAGCATACAAAGGGACATAGGGACAGAAAAAGCGACTTTGTTTTATACTATGTAGTGATGATTATTATTAACATAGCGCGATCTTACTCAACCCAGCAATTATTTGTTATAATTATCTGTGAGTTCCATAATAAGGCGGTGTAAGGTAATTAATTTATCGGCAGGATTGAATAAAAAATTGCATTCGTGCGAAGCCTGGAGCGGGCCACTAAGTAGTACTAATATTATAAAGCTGAAGAGTTTGTTTGTTTGTTTGGTTGAACGCGTTAATCTCAGGAAATACTGATTTGAATTAAAAAATCTTTTTGTGTTGGATAGTCCATTTATCGATTTAGGCTGTATAACATTTTGAATTGAACGCGGATGAAGTCGTGGGTAACAGCTAGTCATACATATTTTTAGCGGCTGCGGCTGCCATTTCCAGTGTACAGCTCCGTTGCACATATACCGTTAAAATCATTCGCTTTTCTCTAATTTCGATGAGAGCTTTACTGTATGTATATTTGAGTGAAAATTCATTCGTATTACATTCTTGTTAAACCAAACGAAATTTCCTATTCGCGTCTATTACGAGGTTCGCTGTAGCAGATATAAAAAAATACAGAACAGAATTATTATTTTCCTAAAAAACAGGGCTTTTAACTTTTTAAAAAGTGCTTTTAACACGTTTTTTCATCCAGACCTGGATTGCTTATTTTTATTCCAAGTATTCGTTGTTATAGGTATACTAGTGACCCGCTCCCGGCTTCGCCCGGAGTGCAATTATATATCCTATCTATCCTTTAAGTTGGACCAAATTACACATAAGTACGATTTTTTTATCAAAATCGGTTCAGTAGTTTCGGAGTTCATCGGGAACAAACATGTGACACGTAATTTTTATAGCTCGTGTCGCAGTGTTTGTTGCCAAACTCCTCCGAAACGGCTGGACCGATTTTGATGAAATTTTGTGTGCTTATCGGGTAACATCTATTTTTCATACCCCTAAATGTTAAATGGTGACGGCGAAAGAAACTATATGACATATGAAATAGGTATTAACTATGATTTAACTCGCGTATTTATTAATGTTCATTGATATATTTTATCAGGGTTTCGAAAAAAAACAGCCAAGGTTTGGGGCATTGATATTTTATAATAATATGCATTTGTATTGATTTGACTATGTACCATTGTTAGGCATAGCCCTCTCAGGTATGGGTTAATAATACAAAAAAAACAAGTTATTTTTATAATACTTTATTATTGTCATCACTCTAATATTAAATAATTAAAAAAATGTCTGAAACTCAATGTAATTGGGGCCCAAGATTCTTTTTCGACTTTCGTTTTTGAGTGAGTCATAGTTATTGAAGTATAACCTACAACTAAATATGATTTGAAAGTTGGCAACATTATTTGCATAAGTGACATTTCGACCTGTCAGTTTTCGAGCTGTCGATTGATTTGTAAACAATCTGATTTTTAAAAATGGCAACCCAACATAATTGCGAAAACCAGTGAGTAAATAACAAACAGCATTTTGTCGACTACTTCTGTGAGTTCTTCCCTCTCATCAGATTCCTTGTTGTCAGTCTGCATTTCTTCAATAACACCGTTACTTGTCGACGCCAATACCGCATCAGTGTCGCCCTCTTGCGCGAAGTACCCTTCGTTTACTGATTCATAATGTCTGCAAGTCTGAAACAAAACGTTATTATATACAGGATTAGAAGGAGGTCGTCCTTCACCCGTCAGTTTACCAGGAGAAAAGTATATTTTATAAAATTGATATCTTTGACGACACGTTTGGTCTAGTGTACGATTTCTAAAAAACAGTAATTACCTACCTTCAACTGTTGTAAGAAGAAGATTGTTCTAAACACAGGAATTGTTAAAACATTTTGCACAGTCGCTGTTTTGCAAAGCTTCTCTGCTGTGGATGTCATCAGTATCACATGAATTATTAACGCCAATAAGACCCCACCAAGTACGGTTGTGTATAATACCACTGTGAAAGAATACATAATACTTTTTACATCTATATCTTCCATATCCATATCCATATCCATATCCATATCCATATCCATATCCATATCCATATCCATATCCATATCCATATCCATATCCATATCCATATCCATATCCATATCCATATCCATATCCATATCCATATCCATATCCATATCCACATCCATATCCACATCCACATCCATATCCACATCCACGTCCATATCCATATCCACATCCATATCCATATCCACGTCCATATCCATATCCATATCCATATCCATATCCATATCCATATCCATATCCATATCCATATCCATATCCATATCCATATCCATATCCATATCCATATCCATATCCATAACTGAATTTTTCCCAGCCAGTTACTGAAAATGTAATTTACTTACTTATCGATGGCACGGTGTGTATAGGAACCAAATTGTCGATATAACACATTCCCATACAAATTACAACTGAGCATCCGGCGTAGAAATATACCCTTTTCATTTTCAATGCTTCCGTCCAAAAAGATATTAGTACAAAAGATGTTAACACTGAAAAAATAGGTAAGTAATTTAAACATAGTCACCTGTATCCTAAGCATTCACACCCTTTATTCTTAATCCTACATAGGTCAACCATCAAGTGCAGCTTCTGACGACCTATATGAATCTTCCCACAAGAGATCAACAAAATTATCAACAAATTACCTAATAATGGCGTATAAAATACTAAATTATATGTAACCGCCCGCCTTTTCAGCGATATTTTGATCACCAATCTGTCGCTCTGATGCGTTTGATTGTACGATGTGAGAACTCCGTTCCACAAGTCTGACGACACAACTATTTGCTTCGTTGTGTACTCCCATTCACTTCTCACCACTTGATCCATTTCTTTGAACTGTAAATTAATATATTTTTTGTATAAGAAAATATGTTGTGAACGTGCACGTGCATGTGAATTATGTCACTGCTTAAAAACTAAACATAAACAAAAAAATCTAAAAAAAATTATTGCAAAAATACAATCACAATCCTTCACATATTGTATGTTGCAAAAGACTTATGGTTGTTTTATTCCATGTATATTTTGATCATTTTTTATATATTCAAAAGTAACTCATATGCTTATATTTCTTCTAGTATTCAGTTTATTATAAAAGCAAGCAGAGGATCCTAGTGAACTGCGGCATATAAGTCGATCTCCTGAGGAGATTCTGATGAATCAAGGAGTTCACCAGGATCCCCTGGGGGATCCAGTTAGGGGATCCTGGTGAACTCACCTTAAAATTCTATTTTGACCCTAAAATGCAACTAAAATGCACATAAATTATAAATTATAACTAACCGCTAGCATTTTTTTGTCATTTGGTGGAATCCTGGTAATGTTGATTTTCTCGTGAACCTGCCACGGAGCGATTGCTATTGAGCACAAGTACTCATCACGCGGCCACCTTTAAACAAAAGAACGGCTTATATCGATATAAAGCAATATAATATATTTACAACCAGAACCCATTTTGAAAGGTTCTTTTTCTCAAGTTCTCAAGAAAGGCCCTGCTGGGAGTCGAACCCAACCGTACAAATGCTGTCCTTTCACGGTGGACTTCTGTATAGGGGCCAGAGAGGCTTAGATATTCTATAACTAATAATATCAACTCGTTAAAGTAATTTTACGTAAGGTACGAATAATTCTCACCTGCTGGCGTTGGTGTATGTGAAACACCAAGTTTTGACAATTGTCTGGAAATGGTAAGTGGCCTCGCCACTGTTCACCATCGAGATTAGTTCAGGATTCTTCGATTCAAACAAATCATTTTCTTCCGAACTGAAAACATTTCCTTATTAGGATTAAAAAATAAATAAAAAAAAAAGTTTATTAATGGTTAGAAAAATCGTTCTAACTGTTAATAAAAATCGCTCTTCCATAAAACACGTGCGCGTGTTTGTGTGTGATTAGTTTCAAATCTCATTAAATATTAAATATTAATATACTTGGTCACGTTTTCATTTTAAATTTTCACTTTTGGCCAAAAAAACTTAAGTAGCAGGAGTTTTTCTGTATGGCACCCAAAATCAACAATAAAGTACATTCCAATAGGTATATAAGGCATGTATTTGAACTTCAGCCGCAGGTCGTCCATTACCGGACAAGGCCTCCGCCATAACTTTCCAATAGGACCGATCAAAAGCAGGTCAAAAGGATAAAGTTTTAGAAGGTGTTGGGCCCTGGCATCTCTTAAGGCCCCGCTCCCTAAACATTATGATTGTTTACCGTAAAACTGTAAGTAAACCAAATATCACATCAATGTAAAACTTAAATAATATTATATTTTAAACCTTTTTCTAGTCAATGTCAAGACAGAAACACAATTAGTGGAAATTGACTCGATACTTTTATATTTTAAAATTTAGTCATTTTTTCGATATTTTTTCTTTTATCTCAGAAGCAACTTTAGTTACATATGCAAAATAAATACTCATAGAAAGAAAATGAGGTTTATTAGTTATTCTCAAGACAAAATTTACCTAGAACGATTATTATTCTCATAATAAATTAAATTTGATTTGAGACTTACGTCCTTTAGTTCTATGCAAGAAAAACAGAGAAATGGATCATTCGATATTCAACCTTATTCGAACCGTATTTGTGTTTGAAAGGGAATGCATGTGAGTGTTCCTCAGTACCGCGCTGTGCGTTTTGGGAGCGTCACCTTAAGCTAACTGCCGTCGGGTAGCCGAGCTTGTGACTGCGAAATGTAATGTGCCACCGAGTACTGAATTCCTTATTAAATATTTATAACTAGGACATTGATGTTAATTTATTAACTTAAATTTGCTTAGTACTTAAATAATCATATTTACTTTACTACGTGAAAAGTCGGTCTCCATATTTGCCCCTGTGTGAATTTAAGGCGCACTGTGTCGTTGAATTTAGACGGATTCCACGCCATACTTTCATCTGTCCAAGACTGAAAAAGTTAAATTGGAACCTATTTAATTAAAAACTGTTAAATTAAAAAACATTAATTTAATATGAGTATTTAATAAAAATGGGAAAATAAGCTCGTATATTGGTAACTAGCTGTTGCACGCGACTTCACCCGCTTAATTTTATAAAATACTAGCTGAACCGGCAAACGTTGTTTTGCCAAAAAATAAATAATAAAAAATTTGGGGTGGACCACCCTTAACATTTAGGGGTATGAAAAATTGATGTTGGCCGATTCTCAGACCTACCCGATAAGCACACAAAATTTCATCAAAATCGGTCCAGCCGTTTCGGAGGAGTTTGGCAACAAACACTGCGACACGAGAATTTTATATATTAGAAGATATTCAAAATCGGCCCAGAGTTTTTGAGTTTATTCATTACAAACATACAAATCTTCTCCCTTTATCTTATTAGTATAGAAAATTCATGAATTCATGAAAAAAAAATTGTGTGTGTCAACTCCGACGCACGACTGGAGTTTCTTTACGAACGATTTTAAAATACATAGATAAATTAAATAAATAAATAAATATTTTAATTAATACCTATAATTAAAATATTATTTATTTATTTATTTTATTAATTTATATTGAAGCATATTGTAGCCTGTAACGCGTAACGTGTGACATTTGATTTTGCTCCCATACATTTTCATACCCCGAGCTTATACATATCTGAAAATCGATTCTGAAGGAAAATAAAAATAAACTCCAAAAACATAGATAAATGATTGGTCGTACTTGTAACTTGCGGCATAAAATAGTACGCCGAATTCGGCGTACTCGAGCCAGTCACACTGCAAACTGTCTGTGATGTGTACGTGCTGAATGTTTTATTAAATTTTAGGCATAATAAAATACCAGTTTGCGTAGTGAAACTGTGTAAAAATATAATAAAACTGGGTAAAAAGTGATAAAAAGTGACGACTTTTTACACACACTACAATAAAAAGTTGCCACATTTTCGGAGCTATTGCTTTTGTATAGCGCTCTATCTAAGTAGTCGAGCGCAGCGAGACCAATCAATTATCTTTGTCCAAAAATAAAAAAAAACTACTCACAACGACAACGGCCATTGCTGTGGAGAGTTTACAATCCATTGCGTCGTATCTAATGTTAGTGATTTTAATACCAAGATTGACCTCAACCCTCTCGGTTGGCGGGAAACTTGGAGTCCTGTCCAGAAGAAGAGTTCTCTTGAGACGTTCCGAATTTGAAAGTTTCAATTCCACTTCTTTTGAGTCAGTAGCTGATGCTGTAATAAGAAAATATGGCTTCGTTTTACAACAAAACTTGTTTCATTTCATTTATGGCTTTTAAAAAATGTCAAATTAATAATCAAAAGTTTTGTGTAGTTTAAACAAAGTAACAATATTTTTTTATATGATTATAACACCAAGGTTCCTTGTTTTATTATTATTCTCTGCTTAATTAAATCTATTTTAATTGTCTACTAAAACTAGCTCACTCGGCAAACATTGTTTTGCGAAAAAATAAAAAATAAATTTTTGGGGTGGACCACCCTTAACAATTAGGGGTATGAAAAACAGATGTTGGCCGATTCTCAGACCTACCCGATAAGCACACAAAATTTCATCAAAATCGGTCCAGCCGTTTCGGAGGAGTTTGGTAAAAAACACTGCGACACGAGAATTTTATATATTAGAAGATGTAGGTATAATTGGAATGTAAGATAACAATCCAATATACATTTCTGTGTTTAATAGTTCATATAACCCAAATCTTTTCAAAGTTCGAGTGAATAGGCATCTTCTGGGTGAGCTCACTCCATCATAGGCCTCATCTTCGCTACGCGGCTGGATGCAGGCCAAGGGAAAACCCATCTGTAATAATAATTTAAAAAAATATTCACACGGCGGCCATTCGATTCGATACAGTGTCTATTCGATCCAAAACAGACCGGTAGTATTTCGGTAAGTGAGTAAGGAATGTTATAGCCAATTCTTCTATTTCTTAGCCCTACCCTTAATGCCCTAAGTAAGAACCATCTATGAGAGTAGGTAGCAGTGGCGTGCACAGAGATTTCAGACAGGGTATGCACGGCTAAAACTTACCCACTTCAGCATTGTTTAGATGGCCTACCGCCAGTAGGTTACCTGCGGTGGTACCTAACTGCCTCCTACTCACCGCACGGCGACCGGCGGCGACATTGGCTTAGAGTAGGTATTAATTCGCTGATATTTGTTTGGGCCACCATGAATATCTAAATAAGTGATTGAAATCACTTATGTGATAAGTATCCAAGGTGGCCTTTAATGTTAAGTTTATTTTCTTTGCGCAAATTAATTAAAATTTTAAAGTATCTAGGTACCTACATCACGGATCAACTGATTTTTTCATCGAAAACAATGAGCTCATATTACTACATACGTAAAGGCGGTTTTTATATTTAAACCCACTTATTTTCATACGTTAGTACATATTACTTCAATGTTATTTTCCATGTTTTATAGTAAATTAACGAAATAATTAATTAATTAAGTACTGTCAAACACGAAGAAAATCAATCAAAACAAATATGAAAAAAATAGCGACAAAACGCTTTGACCGCTTTGTAATAAGTAGGAACAAAATTGTCTTTATTGTCCGACTAAAACAAGTCGACCGCCTACAATCAACAATTAGGCTACGCTTTGTCTGCTATTCAATTCGGACGGGTTACATCCATAAGCTGTGCCTCTAAAATTCGTCAAAAGTTAAACACACGCATACATTTTCACGCACACATACACACATTTACTGTGTACTACACGTGATGTATTGTATGAAAAATAAGCACGACGTAGTACAGCTTATGGCCGCTAAATGCAAGGGGCGCCACGGTTGCGTCGATAGGCGATAACTCAACAAGTTCCTCAATCATAACAAGAGATGGCGCGCGATGTGAAACGCGAACGAGTTAGATTAATTATTATTGTTATTACCATGATTTTTAACGAATTTATAGTTATCATTTAGGGGCATGTATGTGTGAGACTCCAGGGTATGCAGAGCTTATTTGCATGTATGGAACGCACGCCCCTGGTAGGTAGGTACTAAGTCAGAATGTCCAACAAAAATATGTATAGTGAAACCGACTTACGTGCCAACCCATTTTTATCTGCAACTGGACAGTCATATAGGAACTTAGCTTCAACTCCCTGCCACGATGCGAAGCTGAAGTATTTTATTGTGAGAGGATTTATATCATAGTAGCTCAGTAGAGGATCCTCACCTTCTTTGCCGAATTCAATCAGTCCACCTGTTCACAAAGTATGTATTATGACGGCTGTACACTGTACACTCTCCCGCGAGTGCTCTCGCCATGTCTCGCCGAGAGTACTCTCGCGAGAAGCCGAGTGACGAATGCGACCTTGTACCTACATTCGTTTATTCAGTCGGTTGCAAACGCCGAGAGGATGGACGCGTTACAAGTTACGGCAGCTATTGCCTTATGCGCTATTAGTTATTATAATTACGTTTCCAAATTTCCATTATTATTGAAGTGAAACTTTTTATGGGACACTATTGAAGTGAAACTTTTTGTCATGAGAGTGAACTCGTCGAGCTAACAAACTGTTAAGTGTTAAACTGTTAAACTCACAGATGTTAAACTCCTTGTCTCTTTCTTATTACCGCCTCTCTCACTCTAGCAGAGTGAGAGAGGCGGAAAGAAAATTGTTGATGTTGACTGACAGTGACACTGTTGACATTGACAGTCTGTGTCGGATAAATTGGATAAATACAGAACAACTAATTAATATTATGGAAAAAATGAGTACTACACAGACATAGTTCATTCTCTATATGCTACGGATTATAGAGTATGATCTTATCATACTATATACAGATGGATGACATTACTGTCATCCATCTGTCTGACGTTTAACTAACAAATCACAAATGACAAAGTTTGGTTTTATGACTGCCTGGCGAATCCTGAATTTTATTTTTAATTTAGTGTTGTGTAAAACTTATCTTCTTTAAGATAATACAGTCATGCTTCAAGTGTTCAACGTCCTTATTTTTTAATTATATGTTTATGGAAAATAATTCAATAAAATGGCACTAAAGAAAGTAAAGGGGAACTTCGAAAGAATGTTCGATAAAAATCTCACCGATTTAGTGCGTGGTATAAGGAATAATAAAGATAACGAGGTAGGTACACATCAGAAATTGTTACTATTTACTTAATAAACATGTAAATAAGTTTTGAATGTTATATTTTTTTATATAATATTCGATTTTAGGCCAAGTACATAGCACAATGTATGGAAGAAATTAAAGTGGAACTACGACAAGATAACATAACATAAGAAAGCTAACGCTGTCGCTAAGCTGACATACGTAAGTACTTAGGTCTTAAGTAGATCGAATTTGTAAGTGTAACTGTTGTAATTATTAATTAAATTGACATTTATTTTAGCTTCAAATGTTAGGATATGACATATCATGGGCTATATTCAATATTATTGAGGTGATGAGTTCAAACAAATTCACTTACAAAAGAATCGGGTACTTAGCAGCTAGTCAATCATTCCATGCAGACTCAGAGTTACTTATGCTCACTACAAATATGATAAGGAAAGATTTAAATGCTCAGAATCAATATGAAGCAGGATTAGCACTCAGTGGACTGAGTTGTTTCATATCTCATGATCTAGCAAGAGATTTGGCAAATGATATCATGACATTGGTGAGTTTATTGAAGTGAAACTTTTTATGGGACACTAGCGTTTTGTCATGAGAGTTAACTCGTTAACATAAGTCATATTAATTACTTATATAGTTCTTTTCTTAATGTAGAATGTTTATGTATATGTAATATATATATATATATATATATATATATATATATATATATATATATATGTATATGTCTATTAAATTATTTCATATTAAAAAATTTTTAATATTGTTTTTATTCTCAGTTATTGTCAATGAAGATACAAAAAATGTATGCGTCAGTCCAAAACTAACAGCGTCAAAAGTGAAACTTTTTATGTAATTCAAAAACTGTCAATAAGTGTACAAAAAAATACATTGCAGCAAAGAAAAATTGACTGGAAATTATAATAAAAATGATTTATAATAAAAATCAAGAAAAATCTACAGACTATCCCGAATTAATTACTATGGAAGTTTCACTTGTACGTATATGTATATAGTTTTATGTATATGTAAATAATAGTACGTACGAGTGAAACTTCCGTAGTAATTAATTCGGGATAGTCTGTAGATTTTTCTTGATTTTTATTATAAATCATTTTTATTATAATTTCCAGTCAATTTTTCTTTGCTGCAATGTATTTTTTTGTACACTTATTGACAGTTTTTGAATTACATAAAAAGTTTCACTTTTGACGCTGTTAGTTTTGGACTGACGCATACATTTTTATATTATAATAATGGAATAAAGAATAAAGAAATTTAGAATAACAGAAAAAAAAAATTTGTACGTCGTAATTACGGCAGAGTGTGTTAGGACCATATGTATTTGTCTATCATTGTACTCACATTCTTATACAAATAAAGTTATTATTATTATTATTAAAAATTCCCGAAAAGTTGAAATCAGCTTCGTTATTCCACATATTGATATACTCAAACATCTGCACGGCTAGAACGCTTGCGCTAAACTGAACCATAGAGTAACTTATAATATATACGGAAATAGAGACTTATCTTAGCCGTCTAAACGGGTAACAGCTTTTTAGCGCCTCTGTATTTCTAAGTCAGAACTAATATGTTTGCGTCACAGCATAGGGTAGTATATATTTCATTATTTATTAATTGGTCTTTAATAAATATGGGAATAATGCAATGAAACAAAAGTAGTAAAATGTAAAATTTATTAATTTCTTTCTTTTAGGAATAATAATGCGATTCTTTGTTATGGTGTTTATTCTTTGAACTTCTTCACATCTATATCATCAGGATACCAATACATTAACAGAACAAAAAGCACATAGACATCCTATATTCAGTTAATATCCATAGTACGAGATACGGCCGTAAGAATATGTACCAATCGAGGATTAAATAAACACTTTTTTGTCGGAGCGGAGCCCGATATGTCCACAAAAATAATAAGAGTTCTATCTCAATTTGTGCACTACACCATCACTACACTACACTATCGAACCAAACCGGAGGAGCAGAACTCAACTCAACGGACGAAAAACCAACACAAAACACGGAAAAATATGCAAATTGCAGTAAAATTGGGACAAGAAAAACGACGCGTACGCTGTTCTGTTGCTAGTACAAGAACTATAATATATACCCAGCATGTACGGAAAAAAAATCACTATATTAGATTAAAACACAAGTACTCTAAATCAAATACGACAAAACCATGAAGCTATCTTTATCTATAGCTTCATGCATAAAACAATACCGAAACGGTACCATAAATATAAAATAGGTAATCGAAAGTATAAAATTTAATATTACAATAGGTTATTATTGTTAACAACACGATGATATTTTAAATAAATAAAAAACGACTCCAGCACAGAATTGGACCGGCGCATTATGAAAAAGAAAGATTTTGGTAGAAACTATTCTACCAAAATTTACCAATTTTATTGGTAAGTTTTATCATACGTTATATAGCAATTATAAATTATTCATAAAAAGCGACATCTACCTGATCATGCTCGAACTTAAATTATCTTAATTTAGTAAAGCTGAAAGTGCTGTAATCTATTAATTGAATTTTGAACGATTTTTTGTTACACTACATCGTGTTCCAAGATAGTAGGCTCTGAACTGAACGTAGCGCGAGAGTGTACAGTGGTCAGTGACGTAGGTACTCGCTTCGCCTCACGAGGAAAGCGAGAGCCTTTTCGCGCACAAAAACTGTCAAGGAACGGAGAGCACGCGAGGCGAGGCGAGTCTCGCCCTCGTCGTGCCTCGCGGTGCCTCACAGAGAGTGTACAGTACAGCCGCAGTGGTCGTGGTTGTGTTCGCCCTTCCTTGGTTCGAATTCGAATCCATACATACCAATGGACCGTCAAGGTAGTACTTGTTACTTTAGTAAATAATACTTTAATAAATAAAAATACCTTTAGATATTTTTATGTAGAATGGTCGATATTCAATTGCCGACAGAATGCCAACGGTCTTCTCTGAAGATCTAGCGTTTCGTCTCAAATTACGCCGTAATTCTGTAAATTTGTTGTTACCTCCTCCAATTACTGAAAATGTGAGAAAATATTTATAAATGTGACAGTTAAGATTTGCTGTTATTATAGTCGATCGACGCGCTAATAATATAAAAACCATACCTATCTCGTAAACGGGATCATTCGTGGATGGTTTTGGAATGGTAGACAACAATATGTGTCCGTTGCTCGCCGCTAAGATGGCTATGTGCATTTCAAACGTGTTGTTAGGATACGTCTTAGATGGTTTTCTTTCGTTTGCATCTACACTGTAGTAGGTGTCGTATGCGTATCCATGTCGGCTGATGTGTTCCTTACACTGCATTACCACTGGAAGAGATAAGAACTATGGTTAAATTAAGCTAAGTATGTGAAAAATGCTCTGTTGCCGGCGGCGTAGCAGACGTTAGTTAAATGACTGATTGGGCCTATAATTTCTGAGTAATTTTCTTGTGTGAATTACAAATTTATTTGTATACATACATGAATGTAAATTTATTTTAATAAATATAAAATACATGAATATAGATTAATTGCTAAATTCCAATCCCATACAGTGTACTTATACTACATTGCATATTTAACTTAATTACTAATGATTTGAATTACTTATTTAACAATAATATTAAGACACAATACTTAGTCATAACAAATCACAGAAGAATATCCTAAACTTACTTAAATATAGGTTAAATATCAACCTTAATCTACTTTTGAATAGAAGAAACCTACCGTCAAATATGTCAAAATCGACTACATTCGATAACCATGTTGTTATAAGTTCGACACATCCTAACCAAGGGATTGTAGAAATGAAAATCATTTGCGTACTGCCAGCCATACGTTTAAGCCTATCATCCAAAGATACGATTGGCTTGATCAATCCAATGGAATCATGCAAGTGAGGTATTTTGCATGAGAACTTTGGCTGTCTTCAAGTCTGGATTGACACTAGGGGATATTGCCCTGTATTCATATAATATATATATATTTGCATATGTGTCGTCGGCACATCGTAGAATTGAGCATATCATGATATTCCTGGGCAGATCATATTTCTGTTAAAACTGAGAGGGTCGCCTCACTCCGCTATGCTTCGCTCGGCTCCCCAAATTTATTTCCATGTAAATCTAACACGCTCCTCCTCGCTTTGCTTCGCTCCACTCCTCGTCGCACGTATTTTTGACTTTTGGTGAAAGATTTTTGATTTCATACTTTACGATCTGCCCAATAAAATTCTACGATCTGCCCACGACATATGAATAAAACAGTTATAATATTCTTGTTTTTGTTCTTTTCGTTTTGTCTTTTTGAGAATCTGTCTTTTTGCGAATACGTCCTTATGCGAACAAACCGAAAAAGACACACAAATCTGTATGAATGTATTATACAACGAGTTAGTCCAACTAGTTCTTCTATTAGTTATACGATAGAGCATATTGGACAAAAAAATCCATGTAGTTCTACTGCAAAGTATGAAAAAACGTTATAAGCGAAGTTCTGCTTCGTAATAAGTTGATTTTCTTCAGTGACCCTCAGCGCCTCCCTCGTGTTTCCATTCACTTGAATAATTCACGCGATTGTGCCGTAACTGCGAGATCGTCGGACCATTTTAAATATTAAAACTGTTCACCCGCGGCCAGAACTTCGTCAAATTGTCCAAGTTTAAAACTGAAGTTTAGCATTCGAATGTAGATTAATAATGTTTGGCGCTGTCACTAAGGCCAATGTGTACAACACTAGCGGCCTGCCTCCGACTTGGCCCGCAATTAGGATTTTTATAGAGTAACTGTTGCACGCGACTTCGTCCGCTTAACTTTATAAAATATAGCCTAGGTTTGTCGCTGATAATATAGCTTACTATAGGTAAAAAGAATTCTTAAAATAGGCTCAGTAGTATTTGTGTTTATTCATTACAAAAAAATATATTTTTTTTCTGGTTATAATATTGATTTTGCACGCGACTTTGTCCGCTTAACTTTATAAAATAAATACTATAGATTGAGTTTTTAAAATCGGTCTAGTAATTTTTGAGTTTATACATTACAAAAAAAGTACCAATCTCTTCTCTTTATAATAAGATTATAAAGATATAATATATAGAATTTTTATTAAGATAAGAAGTATTTCTATTTATATAATTTATGTAATTTATTCTATTTATATAATATATAACTATAGGTACTTACTTTCATGGGTAAAAGTGTAGTTTCCATTAACAACATCCACAATACAAATTGTAAGAATAATAATATTCACATATAGATGGCACTTCATTTTAAAACACTATTAATTGCTTTAAAATCACCAAAATATTAAATTATTTCATTATTTCATTAGCACGTATAAAGTAATGCAACTATCTAAACAAATAAAGGGCAACAAGCGCTATGCCGATACAAAACGCAATGGGTACGTTGTATTAGCACTACCAGTAAAAATATTGAATATTTTTTTAACTTTTAAAAGTTGAGTCGACTAAACCGAGTGCATCCGTACTAATATTATAAATGCGAAAGTTTGTATGGATGTATGTAAAGATGTTTGCAACTCTTTCACGCAAAAACTACTGAACCGATCACCATGAAATTTTGGATATATACACGTTGTCTGGGACTCCAGAAAGGACATAGGGTACCTTTCATCTAGAAAAAAAGTACTGCTCCGGAGGGATCATCTAAAATTAAGGAAACTAACTCCTGGCTAACAGTCAGTTGCACAAAGCTTCTTTAAAATAAGCATTAACTAATGAGTCCTTATCCCTAAAGGGTACATTAACTTTAAAGACGTTTCACAAAACGATTGACGGCCCCTTTAAAGGTTCCTTTAAAGGCGCTAATGTCGCTTTGTGCAACGCTTTTTCTCTTAAAGATTAAAGATAAGGTCTTGTTTGACACTTCTTTAGTTAAATTTTAATGGAGCATTAAAGTTGACGTTAATGTAGCTTTGTGCAACACTTTAATGATTCCTTAGGTTTTAAAGGCGACTTTATAATTTAAAGAACGTTTCTGCAACTGGCTGTAAGTGTCATAGCAATAACGATGTCAGGTGATATATTGCTTTTTCAACGCGGACGAAGTCTAAAAGTTCTAATTCTAAAAGTAACCAATCAACACTTTACTTGTAGTTGGTGAAAGAGGCCCTTAGTATTAACATTAATTTAATTCTTAATATACTCGTATTATGTCTAAGTAAGTGCAAAACGTAACGAAAATTGTCTTGAATTAATTAGATAAAATGAAGCAACATAAATAATACAAGATGAGAAACGGAAACTTATCCCATTAAATAATAATTTAGTAGGAATTTGAATATTTCTAGGTTAATCTAATAATGCCCTGGGGTGGATCGGAGTTGGTGCCTTGGCAGAGCCCGGTTCACCCCGCTCACAGGGCAAGGAGGCACCGGGGAGTTTTAGTGGGTATTCCCAGTGCCGCTATGATCAGGTGCTGGGCGACCCCCACATATCCCTACCGTCTAGCCAGCGGTAAGGAATCTGTAAGCGGATTACTCCTCGTCAAAAAAAAAAAAAAGAAAAAAAAAGGTTATTCTAATAATTATGTTTATTATTTATCATAAAACTGATTTAACGCACACGCTTGCAAAGGAAATGTCGCTCTGTTTTATCGAAACGGACGTGATAAAACCGTGTGGAACTTTTAAAATGAACGATGCAATCGTATTATACTTTGGATAACTTTTTTAAACTGTTTATAATAACATCCTTTATAATGCGCACTGGCAAGGTTTGGAATTCCCTGCCGGAGTCTATGTTTCCGAGATCATATAACCCAAATATTTTCAGTTGGAGTGAATAGGCATCTTCTG
This sequence comes from Synanthedon tipuliformis, assembly GCA_947623395.1. Classification (NCBI taxonomy): domain Eukaryota; kingdom Metazoa; phylum Arthropoda; class Insecta; order Lepidoptera; family Sesiidae; genus Synanthedon; species Synanthedon tipuliformis. The sequence continues at coordinate 3,045,296 of OX392431.1, read as the reverse complement.
GGTGAGCTCGCTCCATCATATGCCTCATATTAGCTACTCGGCTGGATGCTGACCAAGAGCAAACCCATCTCTAATAAAAAAAAATCCCTTTCGGACGTAAATAATTATATTTGAAAATCAAGTAATATAGCACTAGCCGGTGTCTGCGAGTTCGTCTGTATTGAAAAATTAAAAATATAACATCTCGGAAAATATATGACATCTTAATGCTATTGCGAGGACCAGAGAGACCTGCGCGAGCTGGTGACAGCTGACTGGTGCGAGATAGCTCTGGACCGGGATCGCTGGAGACTTGTGGTGTCGGAGGCTAAGATCCACTACGGGACGCTGAGCCAGAGGAGTAAGTAAGTATATCTTAACGCTATCTATAACGCTTGACATCTTTTTCGTTGTGTTGAACAATATCTAAATAAAGTATCCTATATGTTAATCGAGGTAATAAACTATGTGTGTGCCAAAATTACGCGTGCGTGCGTGCGTGTGTGTGTTTGTTTGTGTGTGTGTGTGTGTGTTACAATTTTGTATTGTGTTTTTAACAGCAACCATTTATTTTAGAAGTATATTTCAACACTTCTATAAAATCATCATAAATCTGTTTACCACTGTAATTGCTGTTTCAAAGTTATTAACATAAAATAGAGCAGACGTTCTCTCGTTCAAATTACCATCAAATGGAAATAATAAACTTTGGAAGGCGGCCAAAGGAGTATCCGATTCGTCGCATTTCAAAATGATCTTAGCGGAATGCAAATTTTGAGGCGCTAACGTACTTTGCTTGTTACGCGCGGAAAGACATTTACAATATACGATTATAATCACAAATTGTAAAAACGAAAAATGTAAATGTAACATTTCTTTAAAAAAAAAGCAATGATGAGTGCTCAGATGAGTTGTTCCAATCAATGCTTATATACCTACCTAGTGAGGTGGTAAAAACTTGGGGTTTACAAGGTAAAAACAGACCTATCAAACAAAAAATAATCAACAATATCAATTCATAATTTGCAGAGTAATCGAATACAGTTTGAATTGAGAGCCTCCTTTTTTTAATTGGATGGAAATCGACTCGTTTGTCTAACTGGCTATCAATGACAGCCAAAAGTACTATGTCTAGAAATGTGAAATTTGCAACATGGGTTTATTTTTTAAACTTAATTATCCGTTAAGAAAGGACTTTTTAAAATTTTAACTCCGTGCAAAGCCGGGGCGGTGTATCATATATCATACAAAATTATATAGCCCTGCAATTATTTTATAAGATTTACTAGAATTTATGGTCCACATCGAAAATTGTCCACTAGTCCACATCTCAAAATGTCCTCATAGCATTTGGTCTACATTTATACGAATGATGATGAATTAATTGTTAACCTAATAATAATTAATTAAATCTTAACCTAACCTAATGTAATTATATCACACATTTTGCGACTTGCACATTATGCCACTGCTATGTATCCTACTTAATTATTATTCTCGTTAATATTGGGCACATCGTAAAGTGTGAAGGCGCTTTAGCTGCAATTTGGTATTCAATAAGCTACAGCGGTGTCTCTGTGACGTGGTAAGAACAGTAAATTGAGGACTGACTTTTCTATTGTTATCTTGATGCGTATTTGATTCAATATCGATATTTCATTAGTCAACACTTAGTTAGAAAGTGCTCCCTTCAAAATAATAATGTTATATATTGCCTAATACATATACAAAAAAAAACAGAGCCATTTCGGAAGTGTGTCTTTTTTGAATCGTCAGGAAAGCACATCACTACATAGTATAAAACAAAGTCGCTTTTTCTGTCCCTATGTCCCTTTGTATGCTTAGATCTTTAAAACTACGCAACGGATTTTAATGCGGTTTTCACTAATGGGTAGAGTGGTTCTCGAGGAAGGTTTAAGTACATAATTTACTAAGTTACGCGGGCGAAGTCGCGGGCAGCAGCTTTAATTTTATTAACACGTAATTTTATAAACTATAACTAACATGTAGTGCCATCTGTTAACAGACTTTTTCCATTATTCGAAGTGAGATTAGATGAATTAGAGTACTACATTGCTTCAAACAGAATTCCCTAGATGGCGTTGTAAATTTTGCATACACGTTGTTTGGGACTCCAAAAAGGACATAGGGTACCTTTCATCCAGAACGCGGACGAAGTCGCGGGCACCAGCTAGTACTTTATATACAGATTTGTCGGTTAAATGGTTACATTGTAACAAGTCGCGAGTTCAATGGTTTTTTTCCCATATCAAAAATTGTTCTTTTTTAAAAATAATCGGTTACATGATAACGGTAACAGATCGCGGGTTCAATAGCTTTTTCCCATCTCAAAAATGCCCAACGTCTGTTAGTCCGCTAACTACTTCTAAAGCACCCAAATTCATTTGGATATTCCCAGATTGAAATTACTTTTTTTGAATTCTGTTAACATAAGTGCAATGTGTACAAATTGATTTTTTTTTAAATATTTAATGTACACGGCATTGTTTGAGATTTTTTTATTACAAAAATTACAAATCCTTTTAACAAATGGTTTATATATATATTTGAAATGAAACAGATTTTTGTTTGTGTTCGTCAAGCCAGAGAGGGCTACAAATGTTCAAAGGTTTGAAATAAAACTAAAACACATTGGCCGTACCATTTTCAAAGCTTCCAATAACACGGTCACTGAATCTGGCTTGCTCTAATTAATGCGGCTACCTCCAATCCTCTGGGAACCTCTCCTATAAGAAATAACAAATCAAAATCCAAATCTATATTTAGTCGAGCGAGAATCTAGCTAGACTTTAGCTAGATCATCCTTCTACAGATGACCATTACGAAATTGCCAGCACCTGTTTTTGTTGAGTTGCTCCGTCCAATGAATATCTACTCATCTTAAATGTATGAAAATTCGTTACTCATCCTAACTCAACCTGATGAGCTTGTTGGATGAGTTGCTTGCCTATCCGGTTTGATTCCCGGTGGGGTCAACTTTGGAATGATATGAACTTTCTCTATACCTTATCCTTAGACCTACTGTAGAAGGTGTTGTATTTGTACTGTCGTGTGTTGTACTGTCGTGCATAGATTATAGACGACAGTAATCGCCTGCCACCAAGTGTACCTTCAGCCTGTCTGTCGACTTTAACCTAAAAAAGAGACTATGCGACATACGCTTGCCTATACAGGCTGAAGCAGAGATAATGGAATGTGTGATGAATATTTGTGGTACCTACATTCGGAAATGCTCTCAGAACATTGTTAAAGAGCTGTGAATCGTTTGCAATGTTAATGTACAGTATACTAAATCCTCTTTGCAGACATTAAGTGGGTGGAGCAATTAGCGTCAATCAATAGCAGAGTACAGACGGTTTTCCATGCTTCTATAACACTACTCATTCATTTAGAGGTCCCCAGTATTGCTTTGTTTCTGGTCAATATCTTCATTGAAAGTTAAGACTGTAAAATTATGAGTGCTGTAATGATTTGGTCCAACTATTTTCTACTCCAAATTTTACCACCGTACTGCGTGCATAGATGTGGAGTTTATCCGTATTACTTGGACAAGGTGCTACTTACTAGGCACAGTCCGGATGAATACAAACTTAATCCCGAGGACGCGTGAACTTTGTACCAACATCCCTTCTGAGGTGTTTCTATTTAATTACACCATGGCTTAGCTACAATTGATGCTGAAACAAATTCCTGCATGGTCGGCAGCTTACCTGGACTCCCCCTGGTACTTTTTGTGTCATTAGCACCTACCATCAAGTGAACCGTCAGCCTGCCTGCCACTTTTTATGTTATATGTGCTGTAAGTTAGCTGCCAACCATAGTAGGAATAATGATAACGGTTTTAGAAGGGATAGCGAAATGGGCTTTGCTATATTAACTTTATTAAGATACATATATTATGCTATATTCAGCTCTGCCATATTATCTTAACATAATAGCATACATGCTGTGGTCTTTTGTTCCTTACAAAACTGGCGCCAGATAGGCCGCCCAAATTACTGCGAGAAACACAGTGTGCCCTGTCAGTACTTGCCACATTCAGACTTATTATAATTTACGATCGTTCGTCATAGGCTGCATTTTAATTTGAATTTTCAAAGTGTACTTTTCCAACTTCATCAGAAGTTACCCTACACGTAGAGGTGATGAAATTAAGTTGTCACGTTATACCTACTCTTGTCATTAACAAGTGACAAGTGTCATAAATTATGTCATAAAGCGTTACAAGCCGCGCAGCGCGGCGACGGCGGCGATACAGCGCGCTAAACAGCAATTAAATATCAATTTCTAAAACATTAATCATCCGACGAATCGTTACAAATGTATGAGAGGAGCAGCGGCGTTAGATGTTGAGGTATGCTGTGATGTGAGTAACACACAGACATTGCTGTTGTGGTTTATAATAACAAAAACAAGGGTGAACATCTGAAGGATTAACGAAGGTATTACTCGTTCAAATCTAGTCGGAATGCAGAAGGGACAGAGACAGCGTTTAATTGTACCTCTCATGACATTAATAATATAAAATAGGACGAAAGGCGAATGTGATGAAAAGCGAAGTGGACGAATAGCGAATGTGGTGAATAGCTAAGTGGACGAATGGCGTCAAACTCGTTGGAAGCCCTTGGAGGAGCCCTTCGTCAAGGACGAGCTGTTGAAGAAACCAATCGTTGGTAATAAATCTAATGTGCATTGTGCATGTATTACATTGTATTGTAAATTATTATGGTTATACAGCCTGTTTTAGGACGATTATTTTTTTTAATCATTTTTGTTTGATTTTTGTGGCAGCTTTTGAATAAGATATCACCCCGATCCGAGGTTAAAAACTAAAACTAAATAATAAATGAAATATAAAGCGTTTAATATTTATTTTATGAATTGCGCTATACAATAGTTTTATTTATTTGAATATTAAAAAAAACTTTTTTTTCGAATGCATTCATTACGTATGCTTTTTCAATTCTTTTGACGATACGATTCGTGTTCGAATGATAGCGAACAAAGGCAATATTTGCACAAATTTCATTTAAACGTACTATGGCTGTTGGTTTTACACAATCAGACCGAACCAGCTACCAAAATTGTTGTAGTTTTAATTTTTTATCAATAACTGGCTGGTGCCCGCGACTTCGTCCGCGTTGAAAAAGCAATATATCACCTGACATCGTTGTCACCGACATCGTGAAATATATATAGTACGGTCTATAAAAATATACTAAGTAGGTATTCTTATATTAGCGGTTTTAAATTAATTTATTTTTTCTAATTTATTCCAGGTGTGAAATTTGGTATACCTACTGTTTTACTTCGCTGGTGTTTCCATAACATGGTATCCTTGACCAGATGGTGCATCATCAAGAAGTCTGCGGTATACCTACCGAACTCCTCAGCAACTTAGAACTTAGCTTTACAAGCATAGAACTTAGAAAGTCGGGTGGTTGGTTATCATAAATGCCAACCAATAATAATATAATAAATAATATAATACTTAATATAATAATATAATAAATGCGAAAGTTTGTATGGATGTATGGATGTTTGTAACTCTTTCACACAAAAACTACTGAACCGATCACCATGAAATTTTGCACACACGTTGTCTGGGACACCAGAAAGTACCTTTCATCCAGAACGCGGACGAAGTCGCGGGCACCAGCTAGTTTATCATATTTTTGAGCCACTTCAATAAGGAAAATAAAATAGGCGCCTAGCCTAGCCTGGCTATCTAGGCAATAAACTGTGAAAGTTCGGTGATAAAAAAAGAACGCCAGATGGCTATCTGGTTTAGAACTAACAACTTCATTTTCGTAAGAAAACTTAGATTGTTGACCTCTGCCAGTATAGATTATCTACAGTATGTAAAGTTAGTAAATACTGGTTGTTGGAGCTTGGAGCCAGTCGACTTACTAACTTCTTGGGTGATGATTTTGCTGTTTGGAAATAAAAATATAGACTTTTGGTAAACGACGTGATATATTGTTAAAATTTACAATGCGAATCAAATGGCGAATACAAATATATTAATTATGTGGGGTAGAAGGCGGTCACATGCGTATTAAAAGATTATGTGGGGTAGCCGGATACACGCGTTTTTATTATTTATTATTATTATATATATTATATTTAATATATTTGTTTATATTGGCTTTTATGCTTCTCCAGAATTCAAGCTATTTAGAAAACGGATTTAATCAAAATACGTTCACATTTAGTTGCAGTATCTTCGAAATACATTAATGAAAATAATGGGTAGACCCAGAAATTGTCGCCGAAATAATATTCCAGAGATAAAAATAGGCAGGATAGTTTTATTTAATACCTACTAGCAAACACTTATCTTTACTAAGATTATAAATGTGAATGTGAGTTTGTTTGTTACGCTTTCACGCTAAAACTACTGAACCGATTTGAAAAATTCTTTCACTGTTGGGAAGCTATATTATCAGCGGGTAACATAGGCTATATTTTATAAAATTAAGCGGACGAAGTCGCGGGCACAAGCTAGTACCTACATATATAATTTTGTTTCTTAACTTGACTTACTGTGTAGAAATGTTAGTTGGTACTCTGCTCGTTGACTGGGTCGTGTGGGAATGATCGATTACCGTAATGTTACTTGCAAACTTTCCATCCTATCATATCTTTCATTATTACATATCTCCTAAAAATATAATAAAATTTGCTTTTTTCTTTTTGTATTCTGTAGTAACTATATATTTTATGGAGAATACGCGAGCAAATATATTTAATGCCAGAGGCCATAACTTTATCCTTAATCCTACTATAGCCGGCAACGGTCGCCGTAAGTACGCGTATAGTACGCGGGTGAAGTCGCGTGCAACAGCTAAAGTATAGTTCTGTGCTTTGAGAGAAAGAACGAACGAGTAATTTAAGAATTACATTTCAAATATAAATCGAAAAAAACGTTTGCTCTGTTCATCTGGTTACCTATGTAATATCAAAAGATGGAAATACTTACAAAAGTAATTTACAAGATTATATAGTATCCCTGCCAGATCTCGTAATAGCATCGAAGGAAGCAAGCACCACTCAATTATCGGAGAGAGGTTCTTGCCAATATGCCTCAAGTACCAAGCGGCGAGTAATGTTACCATGCTTTCAGAGTTTCATTAGAATTTATTAATTCCAATAAAACCAATTAATTCATAGTTTATTTAATTACTAGCTGGTAATTAAATAAACGCGACTTCGTCCGCATTCTGGACGAAAGGTACCCTATGTCCTTTCTGGTGTCCCAGACAACGTGTATGCAAAATTTCATGGTGATCGGTTCAGTAGTTTTTGCGTGAAAGAGTTACAAACATTCGCATTTATAATACTGGCTGGTGCCCGCGACTTCGACCGGGTTCTGAATAAAAGGTACCCTATGTCCTTTCTTGTATCCCTGACAACGTGTAAGCAAAATTTCATGATGATCGGTTAAGTAAGTAGTTAAGGAGTGAAAAGGTAGCAGACAGACAGACAGACAGAGTTAGTCACACGACATGCGTATAGATTAAAGTATTCCTTTTGTAGTACAAAGGAACTACAGCCTGGCACATTTTGTAGGTAGGTAACTTATTGCTTAAGTATGTAACTATGATGATGGAATAAGAAATGTCCAAAGATTGTCAAAACTATGGTTACCCTTATAATAATTCCAATGGTTCAGTTGTCTCTAGTCAATTCAGTGTTATGTTTCATTTACCACAAGAGGTAGTTGAAATCAAACTGATACATATCAGAAAATTGAGATAATTATACTTGTTAATTTGATATAACCATTAATAATAACTACAGAGTATAGCAGTCATTAGGTACAATGTTATGAATTGGCATACTTGTTAATCTTGAAAATTTTACTTTTCGTTCAATATCTTGACATCATTATTTTGTAAATAATTAAGACTATATTGCTTCTCATCATCAATTTATTCACTTTAAATTTCCTAGTATAAATATCTATATTAAAACTTACTAAACAAATATCGTACTAATATTATAAATGCGAAATTTTGTATGGATGTATGGATGTTTGTAACTCTTTCACGCAAAAACTACTGAACCGATCACCATGAAATTTCGCATAGGTACACGTTGTCTGGGACACCAGAAAAGAATCATCCAGAAAAAAAGTACTACTCCTGAAGGATTATCTAAAATTAAGGAAACTAACTCCTGGCTAAGTATAATAGCAATAACGATGTCAGGCGATATACCTATTGCTTTTTCAACGCGAACGAAGTCGCGGGCACCAGCTAGTTTCAATACAATATCTAAAGAACATTTTCTCCTAACAATAAATTCTTAAAAGCAACTGTGACATTCATTCTGAAAAAACTTGTTTTTTAAAATCACATTCCAAATTATTTTTTTAAATTTATCACCAGTATAAAATTCAAACCTCGGATATTCAGGAATTTTGACGAGCCCGTTGGATGAATGGTAAGGATGCTTGCCTAACGTCTCAGGGGCCCCGGGTTCGATTCACGGCGACTTTAGACTTTAGACTTTGAGTGAGTAAGGGATGCCAGAGCGCATTGCCCCATTTCTTCCTTAGCCCTTACCTTAATTCCTTATGTGAAAGAGGAATAAACGGGAAAGGGATTACATATAAAAATTACACCCCGAGCGAAGCAAGGACCGGGTCGCTAGTTTTTTCATATAAAAAACACCAGGACAAAAAATTATACAAATTTCCAAGTCGTAGAAAGCTTAAACTTTTATCTTTTCTTGGTAAACATTGAAACGGTATCGCAACGCACATACGGACGTTAGGATCGCATATATTAGTCGTCCAATTACAGCTACGGGTCCAGATTGGTCAATTTGTAAGGGAAACGTTACTTTTGTATGGATCGCTTTCTTTACTATCACTATCACTAGCACTACATAGTATAAGACAAAGTCGCTTCCCGCTGTCTGTCTGTCTGTCTGTCTGTCTGTCCCTATGTATGCTTAGATCTTTAAAACTACCCAACGGATTTTGATGCGGTTTTTTTTATTAGATAGAGTAATTCAAGTGGAAGGTTTTAGTATATAATTTACAAAGTTCGGCCGAAGTCGCGGGTAGCAGCTAGTTATTCAATAAAGATAAAATATGGAAAAAAAGATGAGATGGATCACGATAATTTTGGAAAGACACTTTCTGTCGGCCCCTTTTATGTAAACATGACATGTGACCTACATGTGACGGACAGATGACAGTTGTAGTTTTCTTTTGATGTAACGCTCGACAGACAGGCTGACGGACCACTTGATATGGTAGGTGACTACTGCCACATATTAATAAGTGCATAGGTGCACTAAGGGTTTAAGGGTAAGGGATTAGAAAATTGACTCTGGCATCCCTTAGTACCTTATTGAACACAACAGCCTTTTGTAAAGGGTGGTTACTGTCGTCAAACGGCCTTTTTTTATGACGAGGAGAAATCCGCTTATAGGTTCCCTACCGCTGGCTAGGCGATAGGGATATGTGGGGGTCGCCCAACACCTGATGTTAGCGGCACTGGGAATACCCACTAAAACTCCCCGGTGCCTCCTTGCCCTGTGAGCGGGGTGGACCGGGCTCTGCCGAGGCAACTAACTCCGATCCACCCCCAGGGCAACCTAGCCACTACTGGCTAGGCTATTTGAAGGCTATAGGCTAGGCTATAGGTTATGAATTCAAGGTAAGACTATCTGTCTATCTAATTCTGATTTTTTCATTGGTAAGTATTTAGCTTGTAAAATCTTGAGAACGTAAGACGACAATGACAGACGTGTACCCTCATAATCGTAGCAAGTTCAAGAGCTATCCCACCAAAAGATGGAAGCTATCTTTGACAGTAATAGTTTATACCTACATAAGAAAAATGCATAGGCTATAAATTTATTTAGATACTCAGACGAAGCCGCGGCAAACGCTTGTTTACCTAATAATAAGTAGTTCACACAGGTTTCGCAATCTGAGGAAAGACACTACTAATAGTAAGTCAAGTCAGTACAAACACAATTTAATATGTAGTTACACGAGTAATGGTAAGTCCACACTATTCTTGTCTATTGTTCGGCCCATTACACACAATCGTGTAATCCGTCCGTGACACCCAATGCATTGTAATGTGACATTATTCGCTTCGTCAGTTTTATATCTTGCTCGGGCAGTGTACACGGCGCCTTAGGGTGTTCTTTAGAGAAGTAATCTGGTAATTTTCTAGAATAGAAGTTATATAGGCGAAGTCTACTATCGTTATTACAAACTAGTCGTTGCCCGCGACTTTGTACGCGTAGACTTTATCTTAAGCCTGATCGCTGATAAAACGCCTGATAAAACAAAGTCGCTTCCCGTTGTCTGTCTGTCTGTCTGTCTCTATGTATGCTTAGATCTTTAAAACTACGCAACGGATTTCACTAATGGATAAAGTGGTTCTCGAGGAAGTAACGCGAAGTCGAAGTCGCGGGCAACCTCGATCAGCTTCGATTTCGGTTTGAAATTGAGTCTGATATTGTGACTTTCTTTCGTGTATCTTGAAATCTTCCAGACTTTATTTAAGGACGGGTATACGTATTTCACGTTGCGATTTCCGTCAAAAAGAAGGATTAACACACGCGCACGGCTCACGCACACAGTGACGCTTTCGGCAAGGCAGAAAAACAGACGACACTTGTAATATTGATACTTGTTGTAATTTTGCTATTTATCTAATTGTATCAGTTTGGTATCGATGGCTATGACTTGGTTGACCTGATGATGGACTCCGGAGACACCCCATGGAACTCCGAAACTATCAGAGGTGGGTATCCCGAGTGTGGGCTCTTTTTGTTTGTATTCATGAGCACTTACATGCTGGATGACTTGGTTGACCTGATGATGGACTCCGGAGACACCCCATGGAACTCCGAAACTATCAGAGGTAGGTATCCCAAGTGTGGGCTCTTTTTGTTTGTATTCATGAGCACTTACATGCTGGATGACTTAGTTGACCTGATGATGGACTCCGGAGACACCCCATGGAACTCCAAAACTATCAGAGGTAGGTATCCCAAGTGTGGGCTCTTTTTGTTTGTATTCATGAGCACTTACATGCTGGATGACTTGGTTGACCTGATGATGGACTCCGGAGACACCCCATGGAACTCCAAAACTATCAGAAGTAGGTATCCCGAGTGTGGGCTCTTTTTGTTTGTATTCATGAGTACTTACATGCTAGATGACTTGGTTGACCTGATGATGGACTCCGGAGACACCCCATGGAACTCCGAAACTATCAGAGGTAGGTATCCCGAGTGTGGGCTCTTTTTGTTTGTGTTCATGAGCACTTATATGCTGGATGACTTGGTTGACCTGATGATGGACTCCGGAGACACCCCATGGAACTCCAAAACTATCAGAAGTAGGTATCCTGAGTGTGGGCTCTTTTTGTTTGTATTCATGAGTACTTACATGCTAGATGACTTGGTTGACCTGATGATGGACTCCAGAGACACCCCATGGAACTCCGAAACTATCAGAGGTAGGTATCCCGAGTGTGGGCTCTTTTTGTTTGTATTCATGAGCACTTATATGCTGGATGACTTGGTTGACCTGATGATGGACTCCGGAGACACCCCATGGAACTCCGAAACTATCAGAGGTAGGTATCCCGAGTGTGGGCTCTTTTTGTTTGTATTCATGAGCACTTATATGCTGGATGACTTGGTTGACCTGATGATGGACTCCGGAGACACCCCATGGAACTCCGAAACTATCAGAGGTAGGTATCCCGAGTGTGGGCTCTTGTTGTTTGTATTCATGAGCACTTATATGCTGGATGACTTGGTTGACCTGATGATGGACTCCGGAGACACCCCATGGAACTCCGAAACTATCAGAGGTAGGTATCCCGAGTGTGGGCTCTTTTTGTTTGTATTCATGAGCACTTACATGCTGGATGACTTGGTTGACCTGATGATGGACTCCGGAGACACCCCATGGAACTCCAAAACTATCAGAAGTAGGTATCCCGAGTGTGGGCTCTTTTTGTTTGTATTCATGAGTACTTACATGCTAGATGACTTGGTTGACCTGATGATGGACTCCGGAGACACCCCATGGAACTCCGAAACTATCAGAGGTAGGTATCCCGAGTGTGGGCTCTTTTTGTTTGTATTCATGAGCACTTATATGCTGGATGACTTGGTTGACCTGATGATGGACTCCGGAGACACCCCATGGAACTCCAAAACTATCAGAAGTAGGTATCCCGAGTGTGGGCTCTTTTTGTTTGTATTCATGAGTACTTACATGCTAGATGACTTGGTTGACCTGATGATGGACTCCGGAGACACCCCATGGAACTCCGAAACTATCAGAGGTAGGTATCCCGAGTGTGGGCTCTTTTTGTTTGTATTCATGAGTACTTACATGCTGGATGACTTGGTTGACCTGATGATGGACTCCGGAGACACCCCATGGAACTCCGAAACTATCAGAGGTAGGTATCCCGAGTGTGGGCTCTTTTTGTTTGTATTCATGAGCACTTATATGCTGGATGACTTGGTTGACCTGATGATGGACTCCGGAGACACCCCATGGAACTCCGAAACTATCAGAGGTAGGTATCCCGAGTGTGGGCTCTTTTTGTTTGTATTCATGAGCACTTATATGCTGGATGACTTGGTTGACCTGATGATGGACTCCGGAGACACCCCATGGAACTCCGAAACTATCAGAGGTAGGTATCCCGAGTGTGGGCTCTTTTTGTTTGTATTCATGAGTACTTGGGGCTTGGGGCGATTATGCTACAAGGTTTGCCATCGGAATACGAACCTATGATCATGGCATTAGAACATTCAGGGGCTGTCATATCCGCAGATTTGATTAAAACGAAATTGTTGCAAGACAAGCGTTGGACTCGTGAGAATTCGAGTGAGTGCTTGTACTCAGACAAGAAAAGCACTGTTACACCGAATACTTCAACGACGAGTAACGTGACACATGACAAGGTTGAGTCATATACGAATAAAACTTCTGGTCATAAGAAGCAGCCATGGTGTTGGAATTGTAGACGAAAAGGACATCTGAAGAAAGATTGTCGCAGTCAGAAGAAAACTTCTGGGAACTGTGTTTTGTCGGCATTCAATACTGTAGAGGCGGATGATTCGTGGTACATTGACTCTGGAGCCACTAACCACATGACTGGACGGCGTAATTGGATGTATGATTTTCAAACGCTCAATAGTTCAGTAACTATAGCAAGTGGTGAAAAACTCAAATGTACAGGAAAAGGTAACATTAAGTTGTCATGTAATTTGATTTTAACTAATGTGTTGTTTATACCTAAACTATCTGTAAATTTGATTTCTGTTTCTCAATTAATTATGAATGGTTGTATAGTTAGCTTTAATAGTAAAGGTTGTACAATTTCTAATTTAAGTGATGAGGTAATTTCTGTTAATGACTTAGGAGGTGCATATAAACTTCAGACTTGCAATCTAAGGGTGAATCTAAGCGTTAGTACGTCAATTTGGCATCAAAGACTCGGTCACTTAAGTGGCAATAATATGAATCTTTTAAAAAATAGACTCGCTAATGACATTAGTTTTCAGGATGACCCTTGTAAGGATGTGGCATGTGATGTTTGTTTAAAAGGGAAGCATGCGCGGTCTCCCTTTCCGTGCAATCCTGAAAAGCCAGTAGCAGAGAAGCGATTAAACTTGGTTCACACTGACCTGTGCGGACCACTACCTGTCAACTCACTTGGAGGAAAGAGGTACATACTAACATTCTTGGACGATCATACGAGAAAAGTATTCGTGTACTTTCTTAGACGGAAGTATGAGGTAACTGAATACACTAAGAATTTTATTAAGTTTGTTGAAAATCAAACTGGGGATAAAGTGAAAGCTTTGAGGTCGGATAATGGTACTGAGTATGTTAATAAAGCATTAGCTAATTTTTTGAAAAATAAGGGGATTTTGCATCAATTGACAGTGCCGTATAGTCCACAACAAAACGGCGCGGCTGAACGATTAAATCGGACTCTTATTGAAAAAGTTAGATGTCTTTTGTATACTGCACACCTTGACCACAAATTTTGGGCAGAGGCAGCTAATACGGCAGCTTACTTGATTAACCTGTCACCTTCAAAACGGCTTTCTGGTAAGACACCAGAAGAGGCTTGGTCTGGTAATAAAGTGAGTTTAAAGCGTTTACGTGTATTTGGCTGTGAAGCTTATGCTCATATTGATAAGTGTAAGAGAAGCAAACTTGATCCAAAGAGCAAACGTTGTATATTTGTAGGATATGAGGCTAATGCATATAGGTTATATGATCTTGACAAAGATGAAGTCATTCGTAGTCGTGATGTTGTCTTTAATGAAACAAAATTTCCAGGAGTCAGTAGAAGAAAGAATACTGTAGAGATTTTCTTTCCTAGAGGCACTGACGAAACTGGAGGAGATTTGTTGAAGGATGAGTTTGAGGCGGAGTTACCAAACCTGCCTGGAGATGTTGTTGAAGCGGAGATACCAATAATGCCTGATGAGTTTGTCGACGCGGAAACATCTGATTCATCGAAGCCTATTGAAGATGTCACATTAAGACAGTCTAAGAATGATGCACCAGCCTATAATTTACGTCCTAGAATACCGAAGACTTGCCATTGTCTTGAACTGAATGAAGAACGGAGTGAGCCAACAACTTTTAAAGAGGCTTTGCGTTCAAGTGACTGTAAGCTATGGCAACGGGCTATGCAGGAGGAAATTGATTCGTTTAATTATCATGATGCCTGGGAGTTGGTTGATAGACCAGCGGATAAAAACATAGTCAAGAATCGGTGGTTATACAAAATTAAACGAGATGCTAATGGAAAGATAGCTAATTACAGAGCGCGACTAGTTGCGAAAGGTTTTATGCAACAATTTGGTGTTGATTACAACGAGACATTCTCTCCTGTTGTAAGACACAGTTCGTTAAGGATGTTATTATCACTAGCGGTAGAACTTGATTTGAAGATAGATCACTTAGACGTGAAAACTGCTTTTCTTAATGGCGATTTGAGTGAGGAGATATTTATGTGTCAGCCTGAAGGATTTGTCAAAGAGGGCAATGAGCATAAAGTATACAAACTCAAGAAAGCTGTGTATGGATTAAAACAGGCGTCAAGATCGTGGTATGAGAAGGTAAAAGAAGTATTACTTTCTGAAAAGTTTGTGCAGAGTCAGCATGAGAACTGTATCTTCAGTCGTCGAGTGGGTAAGAAGTTTATTATTATTACTTTGTACGTCGACGATTTCTTTTGTTTCTACAATTGTGATGTGATGGCAAATGATTTAAAGAAGTCTTTAAGTTCCAATTTTACTATTAAAGATTTAGGTGAAGTAAGACATATGTTAGGCATTAAGGTAGAGCGTACTAATAGTGAGTTGAAGCTGAGTCAGAAACAATACATCAAAAAACTTTTAGAGAAGTTTGATATGACTAACTGTAAGGTTGCTAAGACACCCTTGGATACAGGTCTGAAGTTTACTGATAGCGTTCACGATAGTAAGTTACCGTATCAGGAGTTGATAGGTTGCCTAATGTATTTGTCTGTTACTACTCGGCCTGACATATCATTTGCAACAAGTTTTTTAAGTCAGTTTAATACTTGTTACACTGCTGAGCATTGGATGGCAGCTAAGCGAGTGTTACGCTATCTTAAAGGTACTACTAATTTAGGTCTTGTATATCGTAAATGTAATAATGTATTAGATAAGTTTTTATTACTAGGATATACTGATGCAGACTGGGCTAACGGGGCTGATCGTAAATCATACACGGGTTACGTCTACAAATTAGGTAGGAACGTTATTTCGTGGGGTTGCTATAAGCAAACATGTATCGCACTTTCGTCCACCGAGGCGGAGTATATTGCTTTATCTGAAGCGACTCGTGAGGCGGTGTACGCTCGTGCTCTTCTAGCGGAGCTTACTGGTATTTGTAAAACTGTTGTTTTGTATAATGATAATCAGTCGGCGGCTAAGTTGGCTACTAATCCTGTATTTCATAAACGAACAAAGCATGTAGATATAAGATACCATTATGTGAGGGATGCTGTTGATAGGAAAGTCGTTGAATTACGTTATATGTCAACTGATTCTATGGTAGCTGATGTTTTAACAAAACCGTTGACTATTGCTAAACATAAACTGTTTACAAATTGTATGCTTGATGCTGTCCAGGACTTGGATTAAGAGGGCATGTTGTAGGTTGCATACTGTATAGTAATCATTCGTCCTGGCCACTAACAATTATTTGAATGAAATGTCAAAATGTTAAAATAAAAATGTATATATTTTGTTCAATGGAATTGTCTGTAATAGTGTAATGTGCTTGCAACAATAATAAGTTTTTCCTTTAATCCACTGTTTTTATTTAATTTATTCTGCTATTAATTAACATTACAAAATACACACACTACAATAAAAAGTTGCCACGTTTTCGGAGCTATTGCTTTTGTATAGCGCTCTATCTAGTCGATCGCAGCGAGACCAATCAATTACTTATCTTTGCCTATACTTCATATTTCAGCTTTCGAGACTTTTTGCTTATTATGCTTTTCATAACTACAGGTAAGCCAAATAATTATTAATCTATGGCGAAATGACGTATAATGGTCACTCCTTATGTCACGTACGGTGCGCAGTGTGACCGTCTAAGCAAGCAGGTCAGCCGGAAACTGAAAGAGCAACCGGAAACAAAGCCGCCATCACTTCACTTAATGCATTGCAGCTCTCTAGACTTACGCTCTTATTCATAAAAATCCCTTATTAGAGGCTTAAAACGTTCAATAGTTAAAACGCTCATAAGACCTTAATAAGCTTATTATAAAATTGCTATTCATAAACGTTCCATAAGCCTGTCATAACTAATATGTCGCTATTAGTTAGTTTATCATTGTTATGTTGCCGTTCTGATGAATTCATAGACAAAAAAGCTAAAATCTCTGTATCCACGCCCCAAATGTCAGTAAAGTGATTTTTTTTATGTGATATTTTGACATTTCTTATGAAAATTGAAAATATAACCCAATTTACTTGTGTGATAAATAAGTGATTTTGTTAACAAATTTTTGATTGGCAATTAACTATGGAATCCAAAAGTGGATAAAAAACGGCAAAGAAGCCTAAATTGGTCAGAGGAAGATAATGTGAGTGTTTTCTTTAAAAATATTTATTTGCCATTAGTTGTGTTTATGTAGTATTTTCTGTTTATTAATTTCTTACTTTTAATTCCGTAGCATCTATTGTTGGAATTGGTGAAGCAGAGAGTTGAAGCGATCGAAAATAAAAATACGGACACTAATTGCAATTACAAAATACAAGCAGCGTGGGCGGATTTACAAGTCAGGTATGTATAGCTTAGTTTGGCAATTGCTAAGACATGAACTAACACATATTTAATGCGTACGTTATTGTTATATTAGATGTTTGTAAAAGTTGTTCATTATTTCCAGCTTCAATAGTAGGTATGTGCAATGGTACCACACGTACCATTACTCAGCTGAAATCCCAGTGGGGCATTTTAAAGATGACCCAAAAACGACAAAAAGTAGAAGAAAGAAAACAAACTGTTGTGACTGGTGGTGGTCCACCGCCGCCAAGGAAGCCAGACAACGCTGAAGATATAAGTTCGTGGCTCCCAAACGAATTCATTATAGATACAAACAGGTTTGATTCAGACCAAATAAATCAGGTAATTTCATGTTTAGCTTTCAAATATTCCCTAACCTAAACAAATTATTTTATTAAATATTTTTTATTTGTTATAAATATATTTATTTTATTATTTTTAAAACACCTTCAACAAATCTGCTCATATTCTTTGGACTGATCGCATGATGCAAATTTAAAACAAAAAATTATTATTATTATTATTAGAAATTGTAAGCATTGCTGTCATGAGGGAACCACTTTTATTTTTCTCAGTTTTCTAACTGTGAATTTTGAAAATCGGTGCAGTAGTTTTTGAGTTTATCACAAACAGACAGACAGATGGGGCGGAGGACTTTGTATTATAATATGTAGTGGAGAAATAATAAATAATTATGTGTGGACAATATCACATAACACCATGACAATGCAAAGTTGATAGTGTGTTATTGCACTACAGCCTTCGGGCTCACATAGCTCTAATATGCTCATATCTATAAAATATTGTATGCCAAATAAACATCCCACATAATATTTCATCACCACACATAATATGTGCTATTTTTATTTCAGCCAAGCCCAAATTAAAAATGAAGAGAAGAAAGGGAGAATATTGGACCTAAAAGAAATTTTAGTGCAAAAGAAAATTGCTTATTATGAGAAAAAAATAAATTATGTACTTGAAAAATATATTGTATTTTTATTTTTACTACATATACCACTTATTATGTTATATCTTACATAAGTATGTAATTTAAACTATTATTTGCTAATTCCTTTACAAACAAACATCAATCAAAATTCAAACTCCACATCAAATCAGTCAGTCGGTCAGCTGTTTCAAGTCGGCCATCTTGAATTGTTCCCTTATTAGAGGCTTATAGTAGGGTCCATGCTTCAATAACTTTATGAAACACTTATTAAGCGGTTTGCTGCTATTGAACGTTTATGAATAACACTTTTTGGTAAATTTCTTATAACAAGCTAATAAGCCTTCTATAACTTTTTATGAATAAGGCCGTTAGTATAGAGTCTATACTATAGACGCTTTACCTTACTCTTTTACATTATATGAAAGAGCCAGTACATTACTAATATTATAAGGTTGGTTTGAATCGAAAAGGCTCCGAAACTATTGGACCGATTTGAAAGATTCTTTCACAGTTGGGAAGCTATTATATTAGCGAGTAACATAGGCTATATTTTATAAAGTTACGCGAAGTCGCGTGCAACAGCTAGTCTATACTAATATCATAAAGAGGAAAGATTTAATTGTTTGTTTGAACTGAATAGGCTCCGAAACTACTGGACCGATTTAAAAAATTCTTTTACAGTTGGGAAGCTATTATATTAGCGAGTAACATAGGCTATATTTTATAAAGTTACGCGGACGAAGTCGCGTGCAACAGCTACTACTTTATAAATTTTTAAAACTACAACAAACTAAATTGATCTTCGGTGTTGTGGAGTTAGAATTATTATTCTAACTACCTAATTACCTAATTACCTACTAATTATTCTAATTACCTGACTATTGACTATTGACCTATGGGGAAGTTCGCGTATGGAGATTTTTTAAAAGCAACTTTAGTAGGAGCTTTAGTAAGTATTTTAGAAATAATTATCACTAATTTAATATTTTTGCACGAACCCACTTTAATAACATGTCACTACAAATCTTAAAGGGGTCGCGAGCCGGAACAAACAGACAAAACTTTAAATTTTTTTTATTGTTTAAATTTTTTTTCTTTCATATAAATTTTATTTATTAAGTAGTTACATAATATAGATAAATAAATTATAAATCACAACAACTTCGTCGAATGAACCGATAAGTTCTGTCGATAAAGTGGATATTAGAGCGGTCCTCTGATAAGTTGTCCTTCCCTTGACCACTTTTGTCAATGTCTCGATTATTATTCGGCACGCCGTTTGTCGGGACAATCTCAGGCCTTGAGGGTCCCGGATTCGGGTTTCGCATTCGCGTAAATAGGTACATTCGCTTTTTGTATATGTTAACAAAACACAATACCAACTGCTATATTTAGTTTCCACAAAAGGATAAACCGTAATGTTCGATTCAACTGGATACAGACTGCTTACGATCGGTCTTCTTTACGAAGGTTAGCGAAGGTCTTCTCCACGAAGGTTACCGGTTTGTGACGGGGGACGTTCGTGTTTGTCATTCTATATGTTATCTATGTATGATTTTATATGTCTTTTTGCTACAAATAAAATTTATTCTTATTATTATTTTTGTCTTAATCTTGGAAGCTGCTGCACACTCGTACCAAACCACTCTCTTAAATTCTTCAACCAGAATGTACTTTTCCTTATATTTTTACTTGCTTCACTAGCTTAAGAATACGGTCATCTTTCGTCCGTAACAATAAAGTAATATTACTAAGTTTATTTTTTATTTTTTTTTAATTAGAGATGTGTTTGTTCTTGGCCAACAACCAACCATGTGGCAAGGATGAGGCCTAAGATGGAGCAAGCTCACCCAGAAGATGCCTATTCACTCGAACCTTGAAAAGATTAGGGTTATATGTGCTCGGAAATACAGACGCCGGGAGGGAGGTTCAAACCCTGGCAGTGCGCATTATAAAGGATGTTTCAAAGCGCTTGGTCCGAAAAGGAGGGATTTCGACAAGATGAGGATGGTAGCCAGCCGTACGTCTGTATGTTCGATGTAAGAAAGGGGAAGGCGGTATGAGCTCGTGCAGCTCCTGAGCACACTATGAAGAAATATATAGATTAAATTTGTACTTGAGATGCCTAGATCTACAATTGTGTCTATACATGCGACCAACAGCCGTCACAGTAATAAATTCTTTAACGGGTTGTTATTTTGAGTTATTGGAGTGTTGGCAGTTGTTTGCGATTCATAAAAGAAATATAAAATTTTACACTCGCACTCCTTACAATATATCAGTGTTAGCTGAGCACTAAAATGGCTCTAGCCACACAAAGCGCTCGCTCTATGAGTGCTAAGTACTTCATAAATTCACGCTGCCCGGCAAATGGGGCACATGAGGAATTATTATTAAAATTGATGATTGCCAGCAGGTCATTTCAATAAGTCAGCCCTAGCTCGTAAAATTCTAAAGTATCTTCTAATTTACTTAGAGGGTATATATTTGAATAATCCACTGTCTTTTCTATGCACTGTTTGCTTTCTTGTTGTTGTTTGTTGATTTTCATATACTTATATAAGCCCGGGGTATGAAAATTTAATGTATAAAAATGTAAAATATGGGTCTAGTTAATTGAAAATAAATGAATTTGAATTTGAAAATTTGAATTTGAATAATAGAGAAAAAAACAGTGGCACTCCGGGAGTGCCGCAGAAGTGAAAACATGAATAATTACGTGTTTATTTATTGAATCGTTAGGAAATATTTTATTGTGCAGGAACTTTTAAAAAGTTACAAAAGTAGCTCCTGTATAGTGAAAATGTGGACGACCTTTTTGGAATATCACTGGCAGTTTTCTATTTTTATTTGATATTGTCAACAGAGGTGTCGGTTACATCACAATGTCGCGAGTTCGATTTTTTCCATCTCAAAAATGCCCAACGCGCATTCTTAATACCAGTTAAGCGTAAGCTGTTTTTTGTCTAACGGCTTAAGTGTCTGCGAATTTGGCTTCGCACTGAAAATTTGTCAAAAAACTTTTCGTATTTACATGAATAATTAGTGAGCTAAGCATCTCACAAATTATATTTTCAAGTTTTAAGGCCCATTTTCAAGTGTCTTAGAAAATTTTGATTCCACTGGGATTGAATGAAATTTGGAGCAAATCAAATATTCGGCTGGTAACCCTCATGTAGAAGTTTCTGTCCGAGAAGCAAAGATTGACGGCGTAGTTTATTATTTAGGACCACATTAATACATGGTAGGTAACTTTCAAGTTAATTTCAACCAAATTAATTTAGACTGTCAGGATCCTAATCCTAAACATAAGTAATACCTATATTTTTTTAATTTATTTATTTAGATTTAGATTACATACAGGCATTATACATGCATTACAGTATGTATTATATATACAATTAGGCCTAAAGAATCATAAAAATTATATATTTACATTTAATTTAAAAAAAAGAAAAAGAAAAGAGTATTCTATAAGTAATAAAATTTAATTATTTAAAAGTAATTCGCCAATTTTCTTTTTGTAAGTATTCAAATTGTTGGAAAATATCATTCCAAACCTTATTATTATATAGAATAGAATATAGAATTAATCTTATTTCCAGCAAAGAAGGGACAGAAAGAAATAGGTTTTTTTTAAATGTAGATTAGTATAGAATCATATTTTATTCTTAGTAACGGACATACATACGTAGATAGGGTAACATATATACAGACAAACACAAACGTCCCCCGCCACAAATCGGCTCCAACTCAGCATCATGCAGATTGTAAAAACCTGCGCTGGTCTTCCATTAGAGACGATGGTGAGGTTACGCACTTACTAACAAAATACAGCGCTTCAGCTGACGATGAAGGGAAAAGTCAATGGGAAGAAAAAAGTTAGGAGAAGGAAGAAGTCGTGGCCGAGAAATATCAGAGAATGTATCCGTTATTCTCCTCAACTTTGCAAGTTTTTATAGCAAATTATATACATGATTCTTTCTCGTTTATCCGTCTTTCCATTGATGAAAACCGTATCAAAATCCGTTTAGAAGAAATTAGCGGAGAAACAGAGAGGAGCAGACATTGAATTCGTTTTATAATACACTGGACCGCAAAGAAATAGGGTCGGTTAGAAAATCTTCAATACCTTCAAAAGTACCTGACCTAACTTTATGAAATAAAGACTAAATTAAAGCTAAACTACATAAAATTTATTTATTGTATTTATTATTTATTTACACTACAGTATATGGTTAATAGTTGTATTGATATAATGAAGAGCTTACTATTTCTATGGTGTTCATATTCTATGGTTATTTATATACAACGGTATTTCATATTAATATTGCCTTATATAAATTTAATAAGAACCACGTCACCGTACCTGCAACTTGCGGAATATTTTCCACCGGAAAATATTGAAAAGTGTTTTCCTCAAGCTGGATTGATTTGATTTGTGCTCGGAGGCGAAGGCAGCGCTAGTGCCAATAGCGGACCGAGGTTATTACAATCAAATTTATATTCTGATTTATAAACGTGTTTTTTATTTTACAAGAAAATCATTTTATGAGCAGCAGAATAGTGAACGGTCTACTTGATGGTAGGAGCTACCGCCATCTAGGAATGCAGTACACCAAGCCGGTAAATCATTCGCTTTAATTGGCTTTAAGGTTATGAATAAATTTTGTCTTATTCTAGTTATTGGTTTAATTTTGACGTACCCGTATTATGCACTAGTACAATTGTTTATTCACAATTTGTGTTTTGATCTATTTTCAACTAGCTCACACGAATATAAAAATAATATTGTTAAGATATTTTAGTTTTATGGTATTGTTTTGTTCTTCTTTGTTTTTGTTTTTTTGGTGTTACCTTTAAATAACATAAATATGTGTTTCTCTCTTTTTTAAATTTACTGTATTTGGTGTAATAGTCTGTTTACCCAAATAAAATAAAATAAACCCTATGGAAGAGTGTAGAGGGCGCTTTCATTAATGCTCTGTTCTAGGGTTCGCGGGTTCGCATCCCCTTACAAAAAACCTCCATGGTGTTGTGGTGAGTGAGTAGGGGATGGTAGAGCCCATTTCCTATCCCTTATCGTTAAATTATGTGTTAACAGTTTTTCTCTCTACCTTTCTTTCAATTAAACTTTTAAAATATTAGTATTGATTTTTATGTCCTGTTTTGTACAAGTTAAAAGTTCGTGCGAGAAACGGCTAGAAAAGTCGGACCCGATTTAGCGATATATGTATGATACGATTTTGTGGGCAGGTTTTTATCTTAAACAATGTTACATTACATACATTTGCTACGAGCCAAAAGATAACCGCACAGTTGCGTGCCTACATTGCAAATAAGGTTCCCAGCTGATGCCAACTGGGGCTTCACTTTGATTCATTTCCTACTAATCCTTCTACTTGTGAGGATTGCACTTATATTTGTATTTAGGTAATATAGTATAGACAACTCTTATATTTTGACATATTATGACATATATTTTTCATAGTATTAAAATACGTTTAAGTGTTTTGTAAATGTCTGTTTATGCAATTTTATGTAATTAATTAATTAATTAGTTAATTTTTTATGAAAAAAGACGATAGATAGGCTGGTGGTAAAGGTACTTGAAAAATGGGCTTTGTCATCCTTTATTCATGTATAAAAACATAACACAAGTGCGGTTTCACGGTGGTCTTCTGTAATCAGGCGCTCAGTGGTTACTGTCGCCAAACCGGGTGCCCAAGATGAATATTTTCAGTAAAAGATCATTTTGAAAGGTATACAAAGTTGATATCTCTCAAAAGCCATTTAAGGCGCTCCACTTAACATTCACACGGCATATAACCACACAATAAAAATGGCGTCAAAACATTTTTATACCGCTGTAAATATACCGCAAACGCTTAATATTCCTCTCATAAGAGACAAGAGAGGGACGTGGAATGTGTGTAATGCGTCCTCATATGACTCAAGAACTAGATGTATCTGGAAGAGAGTAGATGTATCTGGAGCATTGTATAAGGTTTGGAAGATAAGCCTTTGACGTATCATAAGGAAGTGAGTATATTGACGATGACCCTCGCTCCGGTCAGCCACTCACACCATACATACAATATCAAGTTAGTGGAAGAAGAAGTACTAGGACCTTAGCCAAGAACCAAACCAATGCAAACGTTTCGTTGCATTCTTACGGAACTAAAGAAATAAAGCCCGGTGATTGGTTGTTGTAACGCCCACTAAAATGTTGACCAATCAACGGGCTTTAATTCTTTCGTTTCGTAAGAACGCAAACGAAAAGTTGGCATTGGTTTGGTTCTTGGCTAGGGCCCTTCGAGAACAGACAGGCCCTTCGAGATCAGGGTGATAACGACATCTTAAAACGACGTTTAGGGCCGGCGCCCACTATCGGCATCGGCATGGCTGAGGATCTTAGGTGGCAAATAGTAATATACATTAACGTCATGGCAATAAAGTAGGAATTTCCAAATTATTATAAAATCCAATATTGATTGATTTGAATATGTGTGTGTAATAATATGTATGCTGTGGTAGCCTATGTGTAATTTGTATAAGCTAGCTATGATGTGCAATTTGTTTTATAGAATTTTTATGTAAGTACACTATTGCGTTGGCTACTCATATTAATATAAAAAAAAATTAAAAAAAAAATATTGTCGTAGTAACAAAAATACCGCTTCGGTATACGGTTGAGGCTACCGCGTCGGCAGCCTTGAGAATGCTTCGTGATGCTTCGACATCCTTCGGCACGCCAAAGCAACACTCAGGGATAACTTGCCCTGAAGAGAACGCGAATAGACACTAGCTACAAATACGAAAAATACGTTCACGTTTTAACGTTTAGAATAAAGAAAAAGCGGCAATGACATCATGTATTTTAAGAACTAAGCCTTAAGCCTAGAGAATTCTTCATGGATATTTTTAAATGAATAAGGTCTGCGCAAGGTGGATCTTAAGTGGATGAATAAGGTCTGCGGAAGCGTAAACTTCTTTCGAGTGCAGCGAAGTGAGCGAGTATCCTGCTCTAAAGAAATTTGTAGATATGTCTACGGATCTTTCTGATTCGATCTCCGAGCATAGCCCTTCCTATAGTATTATGTAATACGTTCTAAATACAAGTCATTTCCAGTAACTTTAGATTATTTTAAAAGAGTATTGTGTCGTAGGAAATACTTAAGGAGACGAAATGCGGTCAATCAAGGCTCTAATGTCGTGTTCGAGCTGATATTAAATACAGTCATGCCAAATTGTCCTCATATTAGAGGAGCGAGGCTGTTTATTTGTTAGAAGATCAAGTATATTTTTTGGATTGTATATATATATATTGTTTTTACATTTCAAGAGTTTGCCGGATTACGTCTGTCTGTCTGTATATCCAGTAACTCATCTTGAATCATGTAACGGGTTTTGATGCGGTTTTCTTCTAAATTTAAAACTAACGCGTAACGCACACCTTGTGACAATTTTGATTTTACTCGCATAAATTTTCATACTTTTTCATATAGGTACATATAATTTATCATTACATAAATTACTAATAAAATCGATTATTAGTAAACTCCAAAATATATTAGTAAAATTATTTAATAAGTAATATTCTTAAATTGTATGTAATTAAATGATTAAATGAATTTACAGTATTTACAAACTAATAACTAAATAAATTATACCTAAAAACAAAATTCAATACAAAAATGGACCTCGCGGCATTGTACCGAGGACGCTGGCAGCATTTCCTCGTTGAATGGCCAAACTAATACGTTGGCCGAGGAAAGCGCCAGCTCTCCGATCTCCCGTCGCATCAACAAGCCTCTTCGAAATGTCTTTGAAGAGGCCCATTGCTTCAGGGCCCCACGGACCGAGTGTCTCAACCCCGAACGGTAAATTAGTAAAATTGTTTTGTCAAAATATAATAATAATAATAAATAATAATAATAATAATAATAACAACCTGAAGCGGTTGGGATTCCGTGGTGGTTCCCTCCGGGCCCAAATGCAGAGAGCGGTGCTGCTCGATACAGCCAGGATCGTGCGTCGGTTTCTGTCGTTGTCGTCCTAAACCCCGATCGACTGTGCTTCTGTCGGGGGTAACACCGTCTCCTCCTCATTTTGGCTTTTGGAGGGGGAGACGAGATAAATGGAAATATGGCAAATAATAATAATAATAATAATTGTCAGGAGGTTCCTCTCTCTGCAGCCCTAACCACCGGTAACTTGGGCCTTGCCCCGCTAACTGCGGACGACTAGTTTTAAGTTTTTTTATGATATTTATTGTTTTTGTATATAATTCATATTGTAAAAAAATTTAAGATTAAGAAAATAAATAAATATGTGTTAATTTATTTACTTAGTGAATTACAGATAGATAGATCAATTACTTATAGTCAAAGCTCAACTTAATGAAAATAAATTAATTTGCCCATATAACTTAAATGTCACACGATTTGAAAGCCTGTCAAATACGTTTAGCTACTCATTTGAAAAGCGAAATGTAAGTATAAACTTCGAGACGGAGTGTTCAAATAAAAGCCAAATTAAACAGAGAAACTTAAACAAAACAAAATGAAATGTCAAATTTCTATTCAAAGAAGAATAGATAGATAATTTATAGAGATGGGAAAGAATATCGACTTTCAGACTTCAGTCATGAGTTTCTATTCTAATATGTATTTGTTTTGTTCTACTCATAGACTAAGAATTGGTCGCTTCGCTCGTCGAGCGATCATTGGTATCATTGGTTCTACTATTTCTTATTACTTAGTTAACACACACTTTTGTAAGTTCTCGCGACTTCGTCCGTGTTGAAAAATAAAAAATAAAACAGTGGTGTGCCGACAGACGTGAAAACTTGAACAATTACTTACGTGTTTAATTTGAATCGTCAGGAAATATTTTATTGTGCAGGAAATACTTTTAAATGAAGTGTTTTTTATTCATCATTATTATAAACTACTACTACAAATTATACTACTCACTACTAGTAAAAAGAGTAAGCTCTCAGTAGCTCCTCTATACTGAAAATGTTGACGACCTTTTTGGAATATCACTGGCCGTTTTCTATTTTTATTTGAAATTATTGTGTTATTTTATAATTGTCAACACACCTCTGTCGGTAACAGGGTGTCGGTAACGGTAACAGTGTCGCGAGTTCAATGGTTTTTTCCCA
This sequence comes from Synanthedon tipuliformis, assembly GCA_947623395.1. Classification (NCBI taxonomy): domain Eukaryota; kingdom Metazoa; phylum Arthropoda; class Insecta; order Lepidoptera; family Sesiidae; genus Synanthedon; species Synanthedon tipuliformis. Next base: position 3,017,816 of record OX392431.1, on the reverse strand, counting down.
TTTCAATAATGCCCAACGCGCCTAAAGAAGTTTTCAATTCAAAATACTAAAGCTCAGTCTTTCTCAAGAACCGTTAAACAGATGACAGTTACGAGTATTCAAACCAGCATTTATTAGTCCAGGGTTCAAAATTCGAAATACATCTCTACTCATTTCATATTCCACACATTATTGTTTACATTTGCATTGATAATTCAGTATAAATATTAGTTTTGGTATAACAGGAAACAGTTGATGTTGTAAATAAACACGAAATATTAGTTAAAAAGTGATTATAAGCTTTCGCAGGAGTTCAATGGTTTTTTCCCATCTCATATATGCCCTCAGAAATCAGACCTGAAGATTAGATAGATTTATTGATTATTAAATATATATTTTTTCTAAATTTTCAACAGAGACAATAATTATAACATGTAGCTGTAGATTAAATACCAGTAATTGGTACATGTAAATGTATAATGTAATGTAATTGTAAACTTGTTTGTATAACTTATAAATGTGTTTTAGATAATTTTGATGTGCTTTTGGTATTTTGATTAAATAAAAAATAAAAAAATTAAGGCATGATTATTAGGCCTGGATATTTTCTGGCACACAATAAATTACTGAGTGCGTGTGAGGGTTTAAATGTAAGCAAACGAGTGGGAGCCGAGAACAAACTCAATAGAAGCAACAACAAGATCCAAGCTTTCACGGTTTCGTATTGAAATATTCTCATGAGAGAAGTTTTCAGTTTCGGGTTTTCCTGCGGCAGCTTCATCGGCCAAGAGAGGAACGTTACCTCAATTGTTTGGGTTCATTGGAGGCAAATATTTGCCGCAAACATTTTGAAAGTAAATGTTTAGAATTGTTTGTGGTGGAATGTTTAACTTCTCTTAATTTGAATATCCCGAATGGGCCCTGATTCTGTATGGCAAAACTCTTGACAAGACAAGGCAAGATACGTTAATGTCTTGTCTTGTCTTGTCGTGAAATTCTTATGTCTTATAAGAGCTGAGATAACATAATATTATCTGTGTTGTCAGTGGAATTGTCAAATAAATACAATAGTATACTGTTGTCTCTGTGAAATCATATCGTGCCATAGATAATTGTCTTGGGGCATAAGACATAAGAATTTCATGACAAGACAAGGCAAGACATAAACGTATTTTAATTGCCTTGTCTTGTCAAGATTAGTTGCCATACAGAATCAGGGCCCTGGTAAGACTTTTCTCGGAACCTCAGGCTTTTATTACTAGCTGATGCCCGGAACTTCGTAAGTGACTTAGTTCGTTTTCATTTAAAAGCCTACAGGTACATTAAATATTTTTTAATTTAAGAAAACCGCGGTTACCGAATTTTCGTATGTTTGTATGTGCACGCTAATCTCAGAAAAGGCTTAACTGATTTGAATGCGGTTTTCACTAATCTATTGATGATTAACTGTATTAAACTATAGGATACTTTTTATCTGGAAAAATATTTAGGTTTCTGTGGGATTAAAAAAAAACCAACTATAGTGCGTACGAAGTTGCAGACACCAGCTAGTGTTAAATAAATACTTGTATCAGTTTTAAATGTATCTAATAAGATCAAAGTTTTAAAACTTCAATCAGAACTCAATTAAGCTATTGACCATTTGGTATTTACGATAAGGCAATATCGTTATGATCTTATCAAATCAACTAATTAACGAGCAAAGCCAAGTTCTGCTTAGACGAAGCGGAGCAAAAGTCTTGCATCAAGTTATGATTGCCGCAAACATCTTGTTCAGTGTAGCTTGGCTATATGTTGGGGCCACTAAAAAAGCGATTTATGCGGACACAGAGTTGTGGCCCATTTAGAAATATAATCATTACGTAATGATTAAATATTATAAAACAAAGTCCCTGGTCACGTCAGTTTGTCTGTATGTAAAAATTTCATACAATTTTCATGCGGTTATCATCTATCAACAGAATGATTTCTGAAGAAGGTATAGGCGTATAATTTGTTTAAAGTTTTGTGTAACTTGGTGGATATATGAGGATGATCATTAAAGATGTCGGAGATTTGATCGAAAACCGCTGCCTAAACCGTTTGAGATATAACAAGACAATGTATGGTGGGATTGTTTCTCTTTTATAGGTTTGTGAAAAGCGATGGTACATGTCAGTCTTTTAAGGGTAGGACCACAATTCATACAATTTATGAATAACTGAGGAGCTACCGTAAATGCCTGAGAGAATAAACGCGAGTAGTAACTCGCTTAAAATTTAACACCAACACAGTCATATTTGCTCCTTAATAAAAATCAATAATTTAATATCAAAATGTATAGATAGATCGGCTCCGTGAATATGTAATGGATTTTAGCTGGTAGGAGTCCGGCATAACCCCCTACTCTGCCGGATATCCACAAGGATTTCCCAACCTTAAAAAAATAAAAAATATATATGCCAAGTGAATGAGAACGAAGGAAGCCAAAGAAGGCATATCTCTGAGATATGCTTAGCTATCAGTATGTACCCTTTGGTTCAGCAATAATGAAATAAATATTACCCGAAGGTTTTAGTATGTTCAATTTATATAACCGTACCGGTGAGTCAATTCTATGCTTTTAATTAACTAACCACTAATATCAATAACAGCTAGTTAAATCAACATTTGTTTACAAAAGAGATTCATTTGAAATGTGTTGGTTGACGTTAGAATATAAACCACAAAACTCAATTTTCAATGGAAATTGCAGTTAATGTTAATATCAAATTTCATTGAATATATTTTGTAATTAAATAATTCACGGAATTATTTGTTATCAATGTTTATCTAAGTATACTTAATATTATAAAGCTAAAGAGTTTGTTTGTTTGTTTGAACGCGCTAATCTCAGGAACTACTGGTTTGAATTGAAATTTTTTTTTGTGTTGGAAAGATCATTTATCGAGGAAGGCTTTAGGCTATATAACATCACGTTGCGACTAATAGGAGCGAAGAAACAGTCGAAAATGTAGAAAAAACGGGGAAAATTAACATCTATTTTTTTATAGATCTAAAAGCTTTTCGATGATGTTACCATTTTAATAACACATTTTTTTAGTATTATTTATTTATATCTATATCCAATACATAATTTATTATAAAATGAAGTTACTGTCTTGTGAATGTTTATCCTTTAACTTCTTCTAAACCACCTAACGGATTTTGATACATTTTTAATGCACTACACAAAAACGGGGTGTCATAAGTTTGACGTGTGTGTCTGTGTATCTGATTTTGATACGGTATTTTTTGTTTGAAAGCTGGCGTGATCGAAATAAGTTATGCCTGAACAGATCGTTCAGGCATTCAAAAGACCATCACCACATTTCCTAGTTAACGAAGGATTTCACTAAGATGCGCATCTTATAGATGGAATTGTGGTTCTTATAATCGGTCGGACATTAAAAGTATTGGGACTAAACATAAAGTGGTTTTAATTAATGCACCATGGAGAGTGTGCGTCCATTCTCTTCGATCCAACCGGAACCGTTCCACTTGCGAAACACGAGGCGCGGGCGGGGGTTTCATCCCTTCGTGGTTGAAGTTCCTCGGTCACGCACGAAGCGTTACAGTTCCACCTTCCTTGTCCGAACTGCTAAGGAGTGGAACTCACTGCCTGCGTCTGTGTTTCCCCAAAATTACAATCTCGGGGTCTTCAAACGTAGGGTAAATGGGCATCTACTAGGTAAGCGTGGTCCACCTTCGGCCGCATCTGCACCTAACATCAAGTGAGATCGCGGCCAAGCGCTGCCTTGACTTATATAAAAAAAAAAAAATGTACCCGATGTAGAGGGTGATAAAAAGTCGCTTGCAGTATTTGCTCACAATCGTTGATTTCGTGGCCACAAATCCATAAATTAGAATATGTACGATGTATGGCATCAGCTCGTCTTTGTGTAATGAATGGCTGGTTAGGTTTTAATCCAACGATGTGTTTGCGGCTGTGGGATTACTTTAACCTTGACAAGTAAAGTGGTTTAATGTATCTATATTGGTTTTTAGTATATATTACGAAGAGATTAAATTTTACACTTTTATAATAAAAAAGGTTATTTGAACTCAAATATTTTCAGTAGCATTTCAATATACAATTCTCTATAATACTGTGCACATTATCACGGTAGTCTTACGGCTTCTAAGACTTCCCATTACACATATATATATTAAGATAAAGTGATTACGAATAATATATTCCTTCACTACAATAGCTTGATTACATGTGACGTAGAGACACAGGTCGTAAGTGGTGAGCGGCGAGCGACAGAATTACAGCATATTAAAAATAAATTAAATTAAATTATATAAATTAAATTAAATTAAAGCAATATTTTTTAAAATGTATTTAATTGTATATATATTTGATATGAATTCCATTTTAGTAATCATATAAAATGATAGCATAAGATTAAACCTCAGTGGTTTTTAATGATATCATTACATATACCTATTATATTTTTATAAAAAGTAAAAAATTAAACTTCTTATAATTAAAAAAATAATAATATTATAAGAAAAATTAAAATTGTTAAAATTTTAACAAATAAGCGGGAGCGGGTTTCATACGGAACTTGCGTATTTCATTATGCGCAATCCACGTGAATATTTATAGGAATCTTACGAATATCATCTTAGAATATATTTATATCGTGAAATAATAGCACATTACTGTTTTGGTGAGTCAGTAAGGGATGCCAGAATCCATTTCCTTTTTTTTCCTAATCCTTAACCCGAATTCGCAGTACTTATGGCGTTGCTTGTGATATATTCGACGGTATTCACATACGATCAAGTGGACAGTCAGCTTTTCTGTCCACCTTAACATAAAAAATCTATTGACAGGTGATTTAAGGAATTATATGATCTATTCAGAGGTTACTTAAACTTTAATTTTTTAATTGGACTATTTAAACTTTTTTTTTTAATTGGACTATTTAAACTTTTTTTAAAGAACTTAAAGAATCAAAGAATTTCTTCATAGTAAGCTGCCCATACCTACCTACTATGAAGATATTCTCCAATTCCAAGATTGTTTCTTCACTTCTATCGTGTGGTCACACATCCAATTTTTTAAATTTAATTATCTTCTACATCCAAAAAGAATTAATAATAATCCGCTACCGCTTATGCATTTGTACCGCAACTGTCTTGTAAGTATCACGGATAATTTCATTACCCTTGATAGACTCCTTTAATGCCACAGTCGCGATACATATTAATTTGCGTTCGACTGTAATTACATACAGCGTTGGGATTACAATAATTGGTGGTATGGGTGCTGACACGAGAGCTTACAATTTGTGATTATTATTATACTTACTTAGCTGCTGTTAAATAATTCTAGTTTAGAAATTCGTTTAATACCTCTATGTAACGGACTGTACGTTATACTAGCGGGCGAGTTGTCTATAAAAATAATAGGTAAACAATACATGACAATTCGCCCGTCGGGCGATCGGGCGACTTATCCATTAACTCAATTTTAGATACAAAATTCTATACATACCTTTTTTTTTTTTGTCGAGGAGAAATCCGCTTACTAGGCGATAGGGATATGTGGGGGTCGCCCAGCACCTGATGTTAGGATGTTAGCGGCACTGGGAATACCCACTAAAACTCCCCGATGCCTCCTTGCCCTGTGAGCGGGGTGAACCGGGTACTGCCGAGGCACCTAACTCCGATCCACGCCCAGGGCAGCCTAGCCACTACGGGCTAGGCTATCGCCAAAGAATGGGATTGCCCGGAGACACCCAGGCAATACCCACGCGAAGGGGGGGACCTTGTGCAGGCACACACAGCTAGCCAACCATGTGCGCAAGGTCCCCCTAGACCATCTGCAGAAGGCGGGCAGCCTTCTCCAGACAGCCAGGCTCTCAAGAAAAGTCGGGCAATGACGGGAGGGAGCCCGCCACTCATAATCCGCACACATACCTCGTGTGCGGAACAAACAATAACATAAGGCCGCACTCCTTGAGTGCGGCCGACCTCCAACTGAGAGACCCGCGAGGGTACCTCCCGCGAGCGCTCCGCTACGGACTCCCGCTTGGGAGCCCGCTCGGAACGCTCGGTTGTACGCCTCCTTAGCACCCGAGGCCGGCCCAAGGCCAAGGGTGAGCCCCCCCACCGCGACAAGGTCTCGGCGTACCCAGGGAGGGAATTCTATACATACCTACTGATTTATTTATTTTTATTTTTACATAAGGTCTTGTTAAGGTTTTACATAAGTCAATTTGTGTCATAGTAGATTTGAGTGCTCGACTCATTATGTAGTAGTCAATTTAAGCTCTAGGCAAAAATCAAATGTAGTCAGATTAAGTTCTAGACAGTTCAAGACCAACCCAAAATTACGTGTCACATGTTTATGCGCGATGAACTTCTAAATTACTGAACCAATTTTGATAAAACTTTGTAACTATGTGTAATTTGGTCCAACTTAAAAGATAGGATAGTTTTTATTTTGAACCCGGATGAAGCCGGGAACGGTCACTAGTATTAGTACAGATTAGATCTATTCCATGAATATATTATACTTTTATTGCTTACTTGAAAAGAGAAAATAATACATGACTGTGTCTTTAGTAATTTCATTATTGTTTTTTTTTTAAATCCGGATAGTAACCTGCCCTAAGGCGAGACAATATAATATTGAGGTTATCCGAGGATAATAACTCTGCAAGAAAAACCAACATCAAATTGATACAAGTTGTAGATAAGTATACCTAAGTGGGTAGGTATATAAAAAACTAGAATAAGAGAAATGTTGTGATTTTGTATTATAAATAATTAATAAAATAATATAATAAATAAAAATAATAATAATATTTATTTCAGAAAATTTATAATCCATATAAATAAAGAAATTTAATTTAGAAATATTATGAGAAAAAAATATTTTACATTATTAATCTTTCTTCTTATATATATATATATATATATATAAAATTCTCGTGTCACAGTGTTTGTAACAAAACTCCTCCGAAACGGCTTGACAGATTTTTATGAAATTTTTATTTATATTAGGTAGGTCTGAGAATAGGTCGTAAACTATTTTTTATACCCTTAAGTGATATGGGTGGTCCACCCCAAAATTTTTTTTTGGCATCAACGTGATAGTGACCTAGTATAAAATTTTTGATTCCTGATACTTATTAGAATTACATACTTATTACATTTTTGATACTTATTAGACAAAGATAATTGATTGGTCTCGCTGCGCTCGACTAGATAGAGCGCTATACAAAAGCAATAGCTCCGAAAACGTGGCAACTTTTTACTGTAGTGTGTGTAAAAAACCGTCACTTTTTATCACTTTTTACCCAGTTTTATTATATTTTTACACAGTTTCACTACGCAAACTGGTATTTTATTATGCCTAAAATTTAATAAAACATTCGGTACGTACACATCACAGACAGTTTGCAGTGTGACTGGCTCGGGTACGCCGAATTCGGCGTACTATTTTATGCCGCATTTTACAAGTACGACGACGGTATCCAGTCGAGCGCAGCGAGACCAATCATTTATCTATGTTATTAGAATTAATTATAAAATTGAAAAATGTATCACGAAAAATTTTTTTACTGTTTATTTTCAAAACCTTGTGCTCGTAGTTAACAACAAAGAAGCTATTCTTCCAACGGCGAGGCATAAAGGGGGCGTAATACTGTAGTACAATGCCTGAAGTGGGACATTTCGTTGTGACCTGGCTCTTGGATAAAAAATTCACAAAGTCACTCGCTAAGAATGCGCATTTCAAATTTTTGCGGAACAGATTAACAATGTTTCATCAGTTGGAAATATGTTTGCACTAATAAAAATATTGTTGGAGTATAGTCAAAATCAAAATCCAAATCTACAAGAAACTCTTATGATCGTCATTATAAATTTAAATTTACATTTACCAGAGTTTCGGAAAAAAATGCCAAGATAACGATCCTGAGAAGAAACCCCTAAAGAAACTCAGGATACTATTCTTTTTGCATCTTTAAAATATAAAATAACAATAATTACACTTAATAAAAAAAAAAATATAATATTAAAGTACTAGCTGGTGCCCGCGACTTCGTCCGCGTTGAAAAAGCAATATATTGCCTGACATCGTTATTGCTATTATACTTAGCCAGGAGTTAGTTTCCTTAATTTTAGATAATCCCTCGGGAGGAGTACTTTTTTCTGGATGAAAGGTACCCTATGTTATTTAATCTGTGCCCTATGTCCTTTCTGGTGTCCCAGACAACGTGAATGCAAAATTTCATGGTGATCGGTTCAGTAGTTTTTGCGTGAAAGAGTTACAAACATCCATACATACATCCATACAAACTTTCGCATTTATAATATTAATAGGAAATAATAGGATAAGGCTCTGATTATCTCAGGTAGTTTATTATAAAACCGTATACATTGACCCACAAAAGTATTCCTTTTTTTATTAGTATTATCGTCAGATAGGCCTGTTCCTTGCTACATAGCTAGTTGTTGGCCATGAGCAAACCCATCTCTAATAATAATAAAAAAAGTTTCATTAAATATCTCACTGATAAAATTTGCGTATAGTGTTTGAACGTACAAAACACGAATTGCTTCAGAGATAAGGAAAAAAGGTTTCCAACTAAAGCAGCCTTTTCTAAGCTAAGCACGACATTTTAAATGAGAAAGTTGGGAGAGGCATTTCATTAAGTTCGTATAGAGTCCGGTGGCCTATACTTCATGAAAGAGGTAGCCAGTTTCCATTCAAGATGTATGAGGTGCTCGCTTAAGTATTCTATTTCCGCGGCAGCCTTCACGAGATATGTAGTTACATTGAATTATTACTGAAAGGATTCTGGCCCTGGTACAACTAATAATGGACGGTCTTTCAGAAAATTGTGTTATTTTATTTGCTTCGTTTTATTTTTATACCAGCTGGTGCCTGCGACTTCGTCCGCATTGAAAAATTAAAAATATATCTCCTAAAAATTGTTTTATAATTAATAATATGTAAGCAACTTAATGCTTGTATTATGGATATTAGACGGTTGATATACTACATACATTACTTTTTATACATATTAATAAATACAAAACATCCATGACTCAGGTACAAAGGTAAATGTTAACACATAAACATTTGCCACTAGCGGGTTTCGAACCCGCGACCGCTTGGTTAACAGTTAGGGTTACTAGCCACTAGACAAACTTTCACATTTACAATATTAGTACGGATTATCCTAGATAATGGCTGTATGAAATCCATGACTGACCGAATTTTTTTCATCATGACCAAAATTTTTTTTAGCTTTATAGTAACACGCTTTATAGTTTTGCGAAAAAATAAAAAATAAATTTTTGGGGTGGACCACCCTTAATATTTAGGGGTATAAAAAATAGATGTTGGCCGATTCGCAGACCTACCCGATAAGCACACAAAATTTCATCAAAATCGGTCCAGCCGTTTCGGAGGAGTTTGGCAACAAACACCGCGACACGAGAGTTTTATACATTAGAATAATAATTTATGTTGCTTCCACGGTGCGTAAATGTTGTATATATTAATGTCTGTTTGGACCAACGTGACAATAGACATCGGAGACAATGTACGGGCGATTGAAGGCTCAATTGTACGTGAATACGGCTCGCAACGATTCGACGCCATGATTAATGTGGTCACCAATCCATATAATACCAGTATGGTCTCATGAATATCCATACGGATCATTGAATTATCACTCTTAAGCGTTGCAGAGTTAGGTGTGTTTTGGTTATATAGCTGGCGTATACATATATAGTTTTTTAGTTTATCTATCCTAATATTATAAAGACAGATTTGTATGTTTGTAATGAATAAACTCAAAAACTAGTGGGCCGATTGTTAAAATTCTTTCACCTATAGAAAGCTAAGGTATCAGCGAGTAACATAGGCTATATTTTATAAAGTTACGCGGGCGAAGTCGTGTGCAATAGCTAGTACTAAATACTCTTGTGAATATTTCAAGCTAATAAATGCCCATAAGACCGTACATAATATACATTACGTGACTGAAAATTAACTAATTTTTTTATTTATCATACATAATAATTTATTATATATTTATTTATATATTTATTATAGACATCGAAATACTACCATTATACATATAAATTGTGTCATTTCAATTACAAAACACGAAATTTTGATTTCTTATTTTTTTTTTAATTATGAGGAGGCGATATTTCTTTATTATAGAAATAGAAGACTTATTTTTGGATGTTTGTTACTAAATAACGCAAAAACGGAAAATTTTTAGGTTCCTGTGGGATTTTTAAAAATCTAGTGATAATATAGAACTTTGAATTGTTTATAACCAGTTTCTTAACTTTTCTTGCTGCCTCTGCCGTTTCTTTAGAAACTCTGGCAATTTAGCTTTAATTAAACCATTGGCCTTATTAAATGCACATACACATATAACGTTCATAATTTATATGACTAAAAGCAAAACAAATAAAAGCCAGCAATTACTCTTGTTAATTGATGAGGGAACTGCGGCTTTTACACCTCTCAATATGCATGAAGTAATGTTAGGGTTGTCAACGTCCGAGTTAAAATATTATTAATAATAATAATAATAATAATAATAATAATAAATCATTTATTAGATGTAAGTTTTAACAAAACATTTATCCTCGTCAACATTACTTAATTTACAATTACAAACTACCACCGGTTCGGAAAGCTGTTTCTAGGGGGAAGAACTCGGCAAGAAACCCCCTAGTTGCTCTTTTCATAAATCCGTCAATCAGTTTATAATACATAACATCGATATAACACAAATATACAACTATTCAACTCCAATTTCGATAATTGAAATAGTAATAGTTAGGTATGATATTATTAATTCCTACCGTTAAAAAAGAAGGGTTGCCAACGCTTAAATTAAGTATTTAGAGCACACGAAAAAAAAACACGAACAGAAATATAAATAGTAATAACAATGTTGGTCTATCTACTACATATTTGAGGCCATTTCTTTTGCCTATAAATAGTTTTGGGTAAAAAGAGTTATGTTCATATTATAAAACAAAGTCTCCTGCCTCGTCTGTATGTTTGTATTTTCATGATTATCTCAAAAACTACGGAACGGCTGTTCATGTAGTTTTCGTCTATCAACAGAGTGAGTGGTACAAGTGTATAATTCGTTAAGGTTTTCTGCAAATCGGTATGACAATAAAATTATAATGTGGTACTTCGAAAAGCTATTTAGACAGATACAGTATTAATAATTATTAAATTAAATACGTTAGTTACCTTAAGCATTTCATACACATTATTTTATTTTATTTTATTTTATTTATATTTGGGAAACAAACAATATCTCGATACATATTACACATACATATAAGAAAAACATAAATCAGCAAAGTTTCAAAAAAAAGAAAGAAAGAAGACAATTAACAAATAACACATACTTAACTATAACATACAAAATAAACAAATAAACTGGCCGCTACAAAAAGAATACTACACAACTAAATTGTCGGGGGCCTGTTTAAGGCTTCGTTTATAGGCTCCTATAGGACAACTGAAAATATCCAGATCTAGCAAGTGCTCATTATAAAATTTACAGGAGCGATGCAAAAAGGTATTGCTAGTATATTTCTTTTTACAGAACTGCATATGTAAGGAACACTTGCGGCGCGAATTCACTCGAGGGCAACTCAGACCAATATTAGGTACTTAATAAAAACGGTGAATCAATATGATCATTCAAAATCTTATATAAAAACATCTGATCTTTTTGAACTCGTCTATGACTAAGATGTATCTTATATGAAAGCTCCTTACACTATACAATTTAAATAAATATCTTAGGAGTTAACATAAATTAAAAATTACGCGCGAGAAAAATAATCAAACGGGATCTCTTGAAGCATCCACCTCTGCCCTTGCTCCATCACCCGCTGTCGTGCAAAATTGCACCAATACGGAGCCGGGAACGGGCCGCTAGTATTATTATAAAATAATAATAATAATAAAACAATTGAGTGACAACCCTACTGCCACAACACAAAGCCGATGGTTGCGATGAAGAAGTCCGTGAATTCGTTCACGTGATGACCAATTAGCGAGCCTCAAATATGCAGCCGATTTGTTTGGCGAAAATTTTAATATGAGCGCGGTCGCTGCCACCGCAAACCCAATTTGTAGATGGATAAAATTGCCCATTAGCTTTTATTTTTACTCGTATTAAACAATTTATACGTGTTATTTGATATTTCTCTTAATATATGGTAGGTATAGACACAGAATCTTTTGTTTTATAACTCCCTCAATTAAAAAAAGGGATTGAAAACGACCGATCTTCTATCGCTCACAAAATATTTCTGTCTATATTCGCATAATGTAGTGTAGGTGTTTGGTAGTAGTTTTACGAAAAAACTGGCTGAAATGTAATAGTGTACTTAGTATATTTCGGAATTAGTTCATGGAGCTCTTCTTATTGATGCCTCACTCGATAGGTTTTTGAAAAAAAAAAATATATATACAAATAATTATTGCTGACGCCAGCAATAATTATTTTGCTGAAAAATGTACCAGGTGACGGATATATGATAAACATCCAAGTCTAAAATCTTTGCATAGTATAAAACAAAGTATCTTTCCACTGTCTGTCCCTGTGTACGGAACGAATTTTAATGCGTTTTTTATCTAAACTACGGAACAGTTTAGTATGAAAGTTTTTATGTATAACTAGTAGGTATATGCCCGCGACTTTGTCCGTGTCTGATTGCTACCAAACACAGGAACACCCACTGGACTAATCTGAAGGTTGTCTGAAAGTTTCATCAAAATAGGTTCAGTGGTTTTGGAGTATATAGTTGAGATACATACACACATCGCCTATATGTATTAAGAAGAAGATTTAAAAAAAAATGGACCCGTCCGCATATGGCAGCGGGTCGCTAGTACTTACTGAGGCTCCTACTAAACTTTCCTGAAAATTTTTTCCATACGCTAACAAAATTATTCCCACAGGACTGCAATTACACTAAAGCATCACACAAAATTAGACTCTCATCGTCCTCAAAGAAAGTACCTACTTATTACGTTAACTTAGCCAAAAATGTATTGTAATAATAAAGTTTGGCTATACCTTCGATCCCACGGTCACATGAGAACCCTCTAAGTCCCATCTCTCACACATAAGAGGTCATTAATCACACTGATTTAGGTGTAGACGGCGTTCTATTGAGCCGTCTACGGCGTCTAACTCACCATGATATTTACGAGTTGGACCGCCTGATCCCGCGTCAATGTCTTTGCGCGACAACTATTCAAATTAGATCTTTATTTTAAAGCTATTTAAGTTGATATTTAATATCTACATCGATATTAATCGGCCAGCCTGGTTTTCTTTAATTTTCCAGATATGGTTAAATAAAAAAATGATTGGATATATATATGATTTTTTGAAGACAATAAAACATTTAACACAAAAATACTAATATATTTTGGATTTTTTTTGGCAAAAATGTCTAGTCTTATTTTCTGAAATAACAATAGATCATCGAAATAATATATATCTTTCAATAGATATTACTTTTTATTTTTTTTATTTTAATATTGAAACTGCTTGAATTTGACAACTACGAGTATTTGGAAGTTCATCCATGATGTCTTTAATTTCCAAAAAATGACAATTAACACAACATAATTAACAATCCATATCTATTAAACAATTAATAATGAAGTAAAAAATATTAAGAGACTCAATCAAAATCAAACTCCATGTAAAATAAAATAGCCTAGATATTATGTTGCTTGTATGAAGCAAATGAAAATATTCCATTACAAAGTTTTAACAGATTCTATGGCTCTTTTCCAGGAACAAGCATTACAAAAAAAGGATTACAAAAAGCGTAAATTCTTTGTAAATTCGTCTCAAACAGACAAACCTATATTCTTAATTAAAAGAATAAAAAAGATTTTTATTCTAGTGGAAACATTTTATTATTAAGTTTTAACTGAATCTACGTAGTATGTTTGCAGACCTGTAAGGCATTTAAAACTCCAATGGGACTGTTTTTCTTTTGAACCGTACACGGACTTAATACACTCGCGGACATTTCATGTACCGCTATTTATAAGTGAATTAACTTACAGAGACTTTTAATATATAAAATTCTCGTGTCGCGGTGTTTGTTGCCAAACTTCTCCGAAACGGCTGCACCGATTTTAATGAAATTTTGTGTGCTTATCGGGTAGGTCTGAGAATCGGCCAACATCTATTTTTTATACCCCTAAATGTAAAGTGCTCCACCCCAAATATTTCATTTTTTCGCAAAACAACGTTTGCCGAGTCAGCTAATATATGAATTTTTTTAGAGCAATATACTTATCTACTCATGACAATGGCACAGCATACTTATTTCATACAGTAGGCCGACGGAGACGTCTAGACAGGGCAATCGTGCGGGGCGTGAGGGGTGAGGCGCGAGTGGGACGTGTTCAAGCTGTATACTTCGTCGTTCTTAGTAGCTTGGGATAAATATTCTAGGGCTATCGCGTCTTTCAGATTTTAATTTATTATATAAATCAAAATGGTGCATACGGCATGTGCTGTAAGTGCATGCAAATCTTTATCTCGCATAAATAAAGAACTAAGCTTTCATCAATTTCCGCACGATGAAGAAAGGTACTTAAGCACATTTTATATTACTTAATTTGTGTCAACCCTTCCGTAATTTTTAAATACCTACACAGGCGGCGGTATCGCCCAACATCAAAGGCGTCGGCTTACTGTAGGAAATAAGTATGCTGTGACAATGGTCTGGGATTACGTAATCTTTCAATTCATTTTTCCTAACGGGTTCGATTCCCGCTAGGGGCAAATGTTTATGTGTTAACATTTACATAATATGTATGTATTTACAACAAAAAGTAATCTATGTATTACTAGCTGGTGCTCGAGACTTCGTCCGTGTTCTGGATGAAATGTATTAAAGTACCCTATGTCCTTTCTGGTGTCCCAGACAACGTGTATGCAAAATTTCATGGTGATCGGTTCAGTAGTTTTTGCGTGAAAGAGTTACAAACATCCATACATCCATCTATACAACCATACAAACTTTCGCATTTATAATAATATATTAAGTACTGATATCAACTGTCTGGTATCCATAATACAAGTATTAGTTGCTTACTGTGGAATGTGTGAAGATATTATTATTTATTTATATTATTTTTTAAACGGGTGAATCTCAAAATATTTATTTATTTCATTCCAAACCTAAAAAACATTTTTGTTCATAGATTGTTACGTTAAAAATAATTGAATTAAGATAACGTTATCGGCTACGAAATTTAAAATAAAAAACTAAAAAATTGGGCGCCAGCTAACTAAAAAATGAAAAAAACCATATGTTAGCACTTAAAATATATTTAAACAAAAAAAAATAAAAAAAACACAGGGGGTGGTCCTTAAGCCCGTACGTTATTATATATATATATTAAATTTAAAATTTGATTCAATAAATCCGGCTAATAAAAATTAAAAACTTAGCTGGATGTGAATAATGGCTGGATGTAGTAATAAGAATGTTTTCCTTCTCGGCAAAATAAAACACGCTGCTCATCAGTGTCACCAAAGAAAAATGAAGAAGGCTCATCAAAATGTAAAATGCGGATAAAACCCAGGATTCAGTATATATTTATTTATATATATATAATTAAATCATGAATGACAAAAACCAAAAACAAAAAACCCTGAAATGAAAAGAAATAATTAAACACAAATCTAAAAGAAAAAATATGTGTGCCTGACCATGGGAATCTAAAATTTAGATATAAGATCCCTAAATGTTAATAATTTATTCAATAAATGGTCAGGCAAAAAAACAAACGAGAGTAAAATAAAAAAATACAATTGCATAAGGATTAAAAAAAACTGAAAAGATAATAGAATTAAATAAGTAAATTAACAATAAATTTAAAATGAACTAAAACACAAATTATAATAAAAAAAACATTAATCAACAATCTATCATCAGAAATAAGATGAAATACGTACCCATATTATAACCGGGGTTTTTTACATAAATATTTTAAATTGAATACAATAAAATTTTAAAAGAAAATAAACTGGTAAAAATTGAGGCCAGCAAAAAGCTGTACCTCTCTGTGTGAAGACGGGCAACAAAAGACGCTCTGCTATACTGAAAATTTTGAATATTGAAAAGTCAAATGATGGAATACGTACATTCTATTTATTTAAAAAAAATAAGGTTTAAATACATACTTAGATAAATAAACAAATAAGGTAATATAACTAAATATAATATAATAAAATAAATAAATAATACTACGTTACATATCCCCTCTTCCTACAGAAGAATTTTTTTTCCGTTATATAGGATAAAAAAATTCTTTGTGCCCATACACAAATGCTACCACTTTCATCCTACGTTCAAAAAATAAAACCTTCCATACCATTAACAGTGAGAATTGCAGCACAAGTTATAAAAACTGTGTTGTGGTACTCAAATGTTTCCTATCAAAAAAAACTAATTCAAGATATTTTCCTGAAGAAGTAACTTGCATAAAATAGGGCAGTAGTATAAAAACTGCTGACCTTAAAGCAGAAGTGTTTAAGGAACAAATGAGGAAGAGTATAAAGAGAAAATAAATTAATAAATAAATAATTATTAACATAACTGAATCCTAACTAGAGGAAACAATTAACACCAAGCGAACAAAACGCCCAGACAACTAAGCATTCAAACAAAGAATACTTAAACAAAATAGATTCCTTAAAAACAAAAAAAGGAACTACATTGTTAATAAAACAAACGCCCAGAAAAATAACTAGACCATAACTTCAAGGCTTAAATTATTTTATTTAATAATCCGCCCTGCATATGAACTTTAAGGCTTGTTTAAAGAGTTGTAATCCGCTCTGCTTATGAACTTTAGGGCTTGTTTAAAGAGTTGTAATCCGCTCTGTTTATGAACTTTAGGGCTTATTTAAAGAGTTGTAATCCGCTCTGTAGGTATAATAAAAACTAATTAGATAAATAATTAAATAATAACTAAATAAATAAATAACTAAATAACGTTATAAACTAAGGAATAAATAATATTAAGTAAATACATAATTAAGAATAATTATATAATAATAATAAGAATTATACATATTCCATATTCGAAATTTTAACCGAAACTGTAGGCAATGTCTTCAATAATTCTGACAATTGCTTTCTTTCATTTGTGTGAAGTTCCTAAAAATTTGAAAAAAAGAACGAGGTCAATGAAACGTATGATATGACAATAAAATGTCAACAACTATCAATGAATTAAACAAAAGAGTTTCCTAACCTCATTATACGTAAACTAGATGAAAATACTAATTCCTTTTTTAAAAAACAACATCTTATTTGTGACGATAGTGACAGAATTAAATCAATAACCTATTTGCCTGTTACAACAAAATAGCGAATGACATCTTAAATATTAATAATTTATTAAAATAAATTAACATGAAAAAAATGAAAATTAAGAAATAATCATTCTGAAATAACAAATTAATTAAAATGTCATTACAAGATTTCGATAGTTAATACATACACTAGATATTAAGCGTTTTCCTAAGAGTGAATACTTTAATAGCTAATGTTACGTTATTACGTTCGGCTGTTTTATAAGCATAGTATTAATTAAGTATAATTTCTAAGAATAGTATAATAAATATAATTTACATAGTATAGTGTATTTACATAGTATGAAGTATGGCCGCTAATTCCGCTAAAAAAGCAATATTGGTAACTACTCATCCTTAATTTAAAAAAATCTTTCACCAATATATACTTAGAATATAATCTTAGGATTCTAAAAACCAGCTATCTAAAAATAAAAATGTAACGCTTGGCAAAAGCTTAATGTCTTTATAAATATTTGCTTTACATATTTTATCAGGCTTTATATCTCTTATTATTCAAAGCGTTTTCTCGAGCAACAGCTAGTAAATAGATAAAATTGTTTTGTCCTTAAGTGTACAAAGCGTTTGTGAGTTTCACATAAAACTTAGGTCGGACATGTTTTCCTTTCATATACGAAGACGGTACGCCATTTAAAATCGCGCAAACCCTTTTAAGTGAGACAGAATTCTGCAATATGAGGAGATTTTAACTCAACTTAGTTATTACTTAGACGTTTTCAACAGGATTTATTTATGTACGGAAATAGAAGGGATACTCTAAAATTTGAGAGGACATAGGTATGTAAAGATGTTTGTTACTCTTTTGTGCAAAAATGGCTTAACGGATTTGGATAAAATTTGACACACATATAGTTTATCATCTGGATTAACATATAAGATACTTTTACCCCAAAAAAAAACATTAAGTTCCCGAGGAAGTAATAGTGATAAAGATGTCATTAGTTACATTACTCATAGATGAAGTAGCGGGCACCAGATTTTATTAATTTTTATGAACGAATATATTTTACTAGCTGTTGCGCGCGACTTCGTCTGCTTTCAAAATGTTATATAGCCTAAAACCTTTCTCGAATGGATCGCCGACACGGATAAATGGACTATCCAACACAAAAAGATTTTTTTAATTCGAACCAGTAGTTCCTGAACTCTTCGGCTTTATATAATAGTATAGATGCTTAAAAATATTCATATAAAAACAAATTGTGTTACAGCTTCATAAATAATTATTAATTAAAATCTGTTAAGCATCTGAAAACATGATTATCGCCTATGAAATTTTAATTAAAAGCGTATAGCGGTGATAATAATAACATCCATCTTTTATCCTTTGTAATGAGGTTATGTGTTGTCTATGGTCGCCATTATCCTAACACAATGGTCTGCGAAATTGTATCGTTATTAACAGTAAACATGGTTTTAATTTAATTGCTAATTTAATGCCCGTGAGTGTCTAACAATAACTTGCTGCACGCAGCGAACAATAATGCACTACATACAGCTACGAATAAATAATACTCATTCGTAGACTGACAGTTTAAATTCCACAGGCTTTTTCCACTTTTAGGATCGGAGATACCATTTTTTAGATCACTTTTTAGATCCCACTGGGGGTGGATCGGAGTTAGCTGCCTTGCCTCGGCAGAGCCCGATTCACCCGGTCACAGGGCAAGGAGGCACCGGGGAGTTTTAGTGGGTATTCCCAGTGCCGCTAACATCAGGTGCTGGGCGACCCCCACATATCCCTATTGCCTAGCCAGCGGTAGGGAATCTGTAAGCGGATTTCTCCTCGTCAAAAAAAAAAGAGGTTTTTACATTGAAATAATATGTTGTGTTTTTATCTAATTTTATAAAATAACTAGCTGTTGCACGCGACTTCGCAAGCGCAACTTTATGAAATACTTAGCTGACCGGCAAATGTTGTTTTGCGAAAAAATAAAAAAAAAATTTTTGGGGTGGACCTTAGGGGTATCTAAAAAATAGATGTGGGCCGATTCTCAGACCTACCCGATAAGCACACAAACAAAATTTCATCAAAATAGGTCCAGCCGTTTCGGAGGAGTTTGGCAACAAACACCGCGACATGAGAATTTTATATATTAGATGTTACTCGTTGATAACGTAGCTTTTTATAGGTGGAATAATTTTCAAAATCGGTCCAGTAATGTTTGAGTTTATTCATTACAATCATACAAATCTTTTCTCATTATAATATTAGCATAAATAATAGTTTTAGTTATAAAATAGTAATAACTATAGTATTATTAATTAAAGTTAAATATTTTTTTGTGAATTAATTTTTAATCAATGACCTAGAAATAAATGTTGAAAGAGCTTAGTTTTGGGTAATATCGATATTAAGCCCGGTATTGGATTTCAGAATAACCTTGCGGTTATTTGAATAGGGTCACCAAAAAGACAAGAGGAATATTAAAAAAATTAATGTAAAATATTCTGCAAATTATTTTACTTTTAACTACTTATTGTCTACGACTAGTAATAATATACACGTGCTAGTATAATATGAAGCATTTATTTATATATTAAAACCTTACTAGCTTTTGTCTATGACTTTCTGCATCTTCCGGAAATAGTAGATATGTACATACCCGTTGGGAAATCTTAGTAGAGTAGGGTAGCGTGGTAGGGCAGCGTGGTCTTGGTCTTGGGGGAGACTGCCGCCCGTCGTAAGGTCCCCCGAGTAGGCCAGCGTACCTCCACTTTCGGGTACGCCGAGGATCTAACAGGGAGGACGGGCCTCCCCGCGTGGGATAGCCGTGGCGGGGCACCGAAGTCGTGTAATAAAGTCCTCACGACCCCGCCCATCAAAGGCCGCGATAGAAAGAAAGTCGTTGAATTTTAGCCGGTAGGAATCCGGCATAAACCCGTAGCAGCCCGTAGTGTCCCCTTCACTGCCGGGTATCCAAAAGGATTTCCCAACGTTAAAAAAAGGGTACGCGTATTTCCGATTTCGATTGGCTGGGTCGTGGGGACGTTATGACACGACTTCGGTGCCCCGCCAACTTAATTTAAGCATGAAAAGACATATCTTTTTTATTTGTTCTAGACCTACAGCGACATCTGTTGACGGACCGAGGCAACGCGTGTGTCGTCTACCCCACATAATCTTTTAATATCATATGAATTATTATATTTGTATTAACCTTGTAAATTTATTACAATATATCAGGTCGTTTATCAGTCTACTTTTTATTTTCAAAACACCAAAATTTATCACCCAAGAAGTTAATAAGTCGACTGGCTCCAACAACTTCTAACAACCCGTATGTATGCAAAATTTCATGATAATCGGTTGTGTGTTTGAGACGTGAAAGCTTTACAAACAAACCTATTATTGAATGTATAACACTAAGTAGTGTTTTGCCCGCGACTTCGTCCGCGTCCGATCGCTATACCAAACGTCACAAGAACACCCGCTGCACTAATCTAAAGATTGTCTGAAAGTTTCATCAAAATTTGTTCAGCGGTTTTGGAGTCTATAGGAGACTTATGGAGACATACATTAAGTTTACAAACCGTGTTAAGTTACATGAAAATTTTTTCAGTAGTTTTCGCGTGAAAGAATAACCAAAATTCATATATCCTTAAATTCAATATATTCCAGTTAGTTTTATGAAAATCCTACAGGAAACTAACATTTTTTTGGAATAAAAAGTATCCTATATGTTAATCCAGATAATAATTTCACAGCACCTTGTCACGTTGCTTGTGTTACAGGCGACGGTAGCCACCGGTAGTTACCATCAAGTGGACAGTCAGCCTGTCTACCGACGTTAACATAAAAAAAGTGTTACTGGCAACCCTGATTGCCAGCTGGTGACGCCATACTATTTGCATTTTGTCGTTACTTTTGTTTTGTTATGGCGGTGCCAAGTGGCTTTGGCGTACTCGGCTTTATTTAAGCCATTGCGACATAATTCAGTTCGAACATAAACCTCTTTGACAATTAAATCTACAATATAGCGAACTATAAAATTTTATACATTCATATCAACAATTTTATCGCATCTGTACACTGTTCTACTTAGATACTAATTTTTTTATGTCGCTGAATTTTACAAAGAACTGCTTAAAACAATTTATAATAGTTTTAGCTCATTAAAACTAATATTATTATAACTAGTTAAGACTACTTTTGAATTACCTACTATTCATATGTTTTAAGACTACTTTTGAATTATTATTTATATGTTTGCTTCAAATTTGTTAGATGATATTAATATCATCGATATTCAGATATCGAACATGGTACATGGTGTCACATCAAGCTATTACACAAAATAATATAATAATAAAAAAAAACATGTCAGTCATAGGACTGCACGTCAGAAGTGAAAACGTACTCGTAGCTTCACAAAAATAATTGCATGATATTTAAATTCCTTGGCCTTATCGAATAAGGTAAATGCGATTTCTATTATTCAATCGATTAAGTGAGCGTAACTTTATAAACTATAGCCTATGTTAACCGCTGATAGCTATTGGCTACAGCTTTCTACAGATGAAATAATTTTTAAAATCGACCCAGTAGTTTTTGATTTTATTCATATAGTCATTGATTACAAACATCTTCTCTCTTTATATTAAACTAGCTGTGGTACCCGCGACTTCGTCCGCGTTGAAAAAGCAATATATCGCCTGACATCGTTATTGCTATTACACTTAGCCAGGAGTTAGTTTCCTTAATTTTAGATGATCCCTCAGGAGCAGTACTTTTTTTCTTTAAAGGTACCCTATGTCCTTTCTGGTGTCCCAGACAACGTCTATGCAAAATTTCATGGTGATCGGTTCATTAGTTTTTGCGTGAAAGAGCTACAAACATCCATACATCCATCCATCCATCCATCCATCCATCCATCCATCCATCCATCCATCTATACAAACTTTCGCATTTATAATATTAGTACGGATGTAGTATTATTATGGAAGTATAGAAATTGGTGTATATAAATAGTCACACACTATCTTACCTTGTAATAAAAGTACGTCATGCAAACAACCCACTTTGGATAGCTAACATCCCCATTCGTAATGTCCGTAAATATTGTAATTTTTTTTTATTTATGTCCATCTTTTACGGCCCGCGTTTTGTGAAGGGGATGGAACTCCCTTTGAGATGCGCATATAAAATTAGTTTTAGGAAAACGCGCTGAAGCATTTATTTTTATTTCTATTTCAAATAAAATATATAATCGTAATATAGAAAATAAATAACGCAAACGTTTCTGTATTTTTTTCTAATTGAATGTAAAGTCGGGTACAGTCGGGGTATGAAAAGGTTCGTCACATTAAAGTTATGTCAAAATTTCAGTCTGTCAGTTGTCTGCTTAGTGCTTTGGTTTCAAAAGGTACTAAGAGTCTGCGATTTGGTACAATTGATAAAGACTTGATTACAAATTCTCGGGGAATTAAAATTTTATGTCGTCATTGTCGTCAATGTCATCACGACATGACCATCATAGTCCCGATAGTCGTGTCGGCCAACGGTCTTATAGCGAAGAGCCTCGTCCAACAAATCAAGATGTCTGGGTCAAGGGACAGATACAGAAGGCGGTACTTCTTGACACAGCCCGTTTGGTCAGGAGGTTCCTCACTCTGCAGTCCTAACCACAAGTAGCTTTGGCCTTGCGCCGCTACTATAGCGGATATCTACTTTTAAGTCGCATAATCGCGATCACCTAATTGTAAACCCTGTATTAATACTAAATTTAAGTAATTCCATAGTATTCTTAAGAACTGTGTGATGCAATGAAGAACTCGTAAAACGCAAGAACTGAATTCATCTCGCAGAGTAATCGCATAAAATGTATTATCAAGGAATAAATCCTGCAAACCAATTTCATGACGTTAGTCACCCCCGACACCACCCGATAGGAGGAAAACAGTAAGTGAACATCACAAATATTAAAGATATTTACAAAAAATACATAATAATAAAGAAAAATACTAGCAACACGCTCCTGGATTCGCCCGGGGTGCATTTTTTATATTTATCCCTCTTTCTATATGTGAAAACCGAATGGAAATCGGTCCACAAATTTGAGAGGTATTGAAGCGTACACAAACTAATTTAACATTAACAAATATAAATTTTTATATAAAACTAGCTGTTGTACGCGACTTCGTCCGCGTAACTTTTTATAAAATATAGCCTATGTTACTCGCTGATAAAGTATATAGATTTCAATGTTTAAACTCGCCCTAGGTAGTAGTTTTTGAGTTTATTCATTACAAACATACAAAAATACAAATCTTTTCTCTTTATAATATTCTAAATAATTCTAATTATAATCTTTTAAATTAGTGCAAAAAAACATAGATAGTTAGGAAGTCACGGGCACCAGCTAGTATATTTATATGTTATATTTATATA
Organism: Synanthedon tipuliformis; assembly: GCA_947623395.1. Lineage (NCBI taxonomy): Eukaryota > Metazoa > Arthropoda > Insecta > Lepidoptera > Sesiidae > Synanthedon > Synanthedon tipuliformis. Next base: position 2,993,978 of record OX392431.1, on the reverse strand, counting down.
GTATATTTATATCGTGCGCAGGGTTTCTAACTTGGAATCAAGATTTTTAATCACCACCTAGTATTTTAACCATTTAGCCGCCAGATTCGATTTATCTGACAATTATTGCCGTGTCCATTTCGCCAGAACTAGATATATAAGACTATATATAAGATTTCTCTACTTGTATAATGTTCATACTTTCTCTTTAAAAAAAATATGAGTAAGGCGCTACGGGCACGACAACTCTTTACTTACAAAGGGTTGCTTAAAATATTCGTCCACAGGACATGTCAATGACGAATAACTCACGTTACTTACTTCTTACTTTTGTCTACTTCACCCACTGTTTTATATTCTGTGCTACTGTGTAGTTTTATGGACTATAAAATTTCTTTTGAATACTCGGTTTATTTCTTTGGGTTAATTTTGTATGAGAGTTTTGAATGACAGAGGCAGTAAAAGACCCTATAAAAGTATACCTTCACGGGTAGGTACTACTGTGACGTTTTGATTGAATTGCTTCGTTTTTCGAGTTCATAATGACTTTCGTTTACGGTGTCATAAACATGTTAATGAAAGTAATTGTTTTGAATAATTTACTGTGACAATAAATAATCGAAAATGTAATTTGTATACATTTTGCCAATATAGTGCTGACGACGGATTATTTTCTGTTTGTGTCAGAAAATTTAATTGAATTTGACGTAGGTACGGTAACTGGTTTTTAAACTGGCTGGCGCCCGCGACTTCGTGTGCGTTAAAAAATAATAAAAGTTTACAAGCCTTAACTGTAGTCAGTCGCATAAATGATATGTGTAACATCTGACATCTCAAAATTTTTATTGGTGTTTAAACACAAAATATTCTTGTTTTAATTCGAATAAAATTCTCCTGATTTTTTTGCTGGCAACTTTACCGATGTATTTAAATTTTGCATGACTGCTGTGTGACGTCCCAAGGCAAATAGCGCGCGTTCTGTAAATGCAGACTTCCTGTAACGCGTTTCCGTTGCATTCGCACGAGTACTTGTATATTTAGTTGTTAGTTAAAAATAAAAAAAGATAAGTTACTTATCTGTAGTATCCTTTAATTTTAATTAAATTTTTATGCGAACTACTGCAACTTTAAAAGTGTCATTTGTTCGGTGATTTTTATCAACCGAACTACTGCTACTAAAAAGTTTCATTAGTTCGGTCAACCGAACAAACAACCGAACTACTGCTACTAAAAAGTTTCATTAGTTCGGTCAACCGAACAAACAACCGAACTACTGCTACTAAAAAGTTTCATTAGTTCGGTCAACCGAACAAACAACCGAACTACTGCTACTAAAAAGTTTCATTAGTTCGGTCAACCGAACAAACAACCGTACTACTACTACTACTATACTACACGGACTTTACTCCCACGAAACCTGACATTTTATTTTTTTTATTTTTTTTTGTAGTTGTAGATTTAGGGTTGGATTAAGTAGATTTAGTCAAGGTATGGGATGTTACTTGTAGCTATTATTGGCGCATGCTGAGCCTCCTGTAATTGCGGCGGCATCCGCCTAGAGATAATTGGTCTTAACTCTTTTTTCAATTTGATGCCTGCCTCGTTGGGGGCCTTGTAAAATAAATAAAAAAAAATAAACCGAGCGGTAACATTTTTGGTGTGTACCTACACATCAAAAACTATAAGCAATATAACGACAATCATATATGTCAATCTTATAACACCCCGTTTTTGCGTCGAGCGTCGGGGAGTTGATTCCTGCGAAATGCGAAATGCCCATTTTCATTCAATTTGTGTCGATAGCAACGACGAAAAGTTAATTAAATCGTTACCAGTTTCACATGTTAATTAATTTGTTATAAGTATTTCTGCACATTTTATAATTTAATACAAGCCACGTGACTCAGTCCAACGCAATGTATTGCTAAAATAACGATTGGCAAGAATGCTTGTTATATTTCAATTAGCGTTCGGTTGCGAATATGTTTCGTGAAATAAATTTTTTGTTTATTATTTTTATTAAAATGTTTCAACCAAGTCAATTGATAAAATGTGAGGGGCGAACTATAGCAGCGAACTGAATTGAAGAGAACCTATATTGTTTCGATGGCCTATAAAGTGTGTTCAGACATGAACTAGCGATATTCTAAGTATATAAATTACTAGCTGTTGTTCGCGACTTCGTCCGCTTATCTTAATAAAATATAGCCTATGTTACTCGCTGTTAAAGTAGCTTCCTATTAGGTAAGAGAGTTTTTAAGTTTATTCATTACAAACAAAAATACAACTAAACTACTTACATATTTTAATATAAAAATATGTGTCAGCTTCTATGTGGCATTTTAGTCCCTTCTATATGGTTTTTTTTCTTTTTGACTTTTTGTCATTTTTTATCTTACTGAGATAAATATAGGCTTATTCGGAAGGTGACAATATTATGTCGTTGACATTACGAAACAAAGGCTTTACATTTTCGTGACTTAAAAAAAATCATAAGCTCCAAAAAATTACCGCAATTAAAGGTAAATTGACGCACCCGTGGTCGAGGACCCCGGTCAGTTTAATTTGATTCGAAGCAATTTTTAATCAAATGTAGGTACTGGCAGGCATAAAAAACAAGTACGACATTTTAATGTTAATAAATGGTTAATGAACCAATTAAGAACTAAAACATTATAATAAACAAAATTGATATTGAAAAAAGAACAAAACAATTAAAAACAAAACAACAAAACAATACAAAACAATTATAAAAAGAATACTTACTCTAACAAGCTTTATACTTGCAAAAAACTCTCTCTCTCTCTCTCTCTCTCTCTCTCTGTACTGCTAGAGCTATGGGTCGACATTTGTGAACTGTACTTTTGTATTAGTGGGAGCGGGGAATTCATATTTATACTCGTGCGAAAGGGGAATTATTTGTAGGTATTTTAAAAAATATTGAACTCCCACGTGCGAGTGGAGCATAAGCCGACAGAAGTAAGTGCCAGCCCTGGGGTCCCCGTAGAGTCCCTGTAGAGTCGACCAGCCGTGCCGACAGTGCCCTCACAATTTTTTTCATGTGCTGACAATTCTGTGTCTCTATTGCGAGCGATATTTTATAGAATTAAAAAAATTTTACAGATAAAATCAAAAAGAACCGTTAGCGTTGCGACGAAGATAAAGATGAGAGATTTGGTGCTATTCTACAATAGGTGACACAACAAATTGGACAGCCATAGTTAGAGTGCAACCGACCGTAAACTCTATTGTATTGACCTGCAACGAATGCACTGAAAGTTGAAACATAAATTGCGCTGCGTCCAAGTTTCGGACCAATCGGTAAAACTCCGTATCCTCGTCGCTTTTAAAGTTTACAAGTTCGGCTCCGAATCGGAGCCAAGAAAACTGTCCTAATCTAGACAAATTGATTTCTCTGTTCTAATAATACCTATTGGTGTTGTTGTTGTCTACAGATATTATGACAATTGAGGCGTGTGCTCGAACAACGTTATCAAAGTTCGAGTGAATAAGCCACTTTTGTGTGAGCTCGCTCCATCATAGGCCTCATCTTCGCTACACAGCTGGATGTTGGCCAAGAGTAAACAAATCTCTAATAAAAAAATTAAGGAAAAAATATATTAAAAGTTTGCTGACCAGTACATATTTCGTGACATGGGGACGAAGTGGGATAAAAAATAAATTATTTGTTGCAGTCGCCGTCGTCCCCGCGGACCCGAGGACCAAAGTCATACACATCTAATGCAAAATTACCAAAATTAGGAGATTTTATTTTATTTATTTAATTACAGGAACATATTATATTGCCTATGAAAATAATGATTATATGTATATTACCTATATATAATCATCACAAATCATCTGATATATTTGTTGCTGTTATACTTTTGCCAGGCGAGGAATTTTTATTTCTAGATTATCCCTCAGGAACAGTATTTTTTTTCTTAATTAAAAGTGTTCTTCCTGTATTCCTGACAGTTATGCAAAATTTCATGATAATCTGTTGAGTAGTTAACTCGTGAAAAGGTAATAGACAGACAGATAGAGTCACTTTCACATTTATAATATTTGTGTGGACTAGCAATTTCAAAACGAAACAGTTTTAAGTCAGCAGATATAATTTCAGTCCACAGTGTGTCTAAAGCATTAATTGCAAACCTAGTTATTAAATAATTAAACTGTTCTAACAAGAAAACAATCCTTATTATGACAGAAGCTGCTTGTAGACACTGAGTAGGTACTCGTTCACTCCAGTTACAACGATACGCGGACAAATAGAGCGGAGTCGTTGGCTGCCGGACGTAACATGTATTCTAGTTACGGCTTAAGTATTATAACTCACCTTTTTTTGGAGTTTACATCTTAGAATTGATTTTCATATAAGGCAGGTGTAGAAATTTTATGAGGAGTAAAATTTAATACAAGCGTTAATTAAAAAGCATTATGTTCTTCTGGGCAACGTACTTGCGCACCTTTCACTGTGAAAAAATTCAAAATCAAAATTCAAATTCAAAATTCAAATTCAAAATTCAAATTCAAAATTCAAATTCAAAATTCAAATTCACAATTCAAAATTCAATTTAAAAATTCAAATGCAAAAATTATGCGTATGAAGGAGTAAGCTCCAGTCGTGCGTATATTGTGCTTAATTTGTGGTATTGAATGACTTCGCCATAATAAGAATACCGGTTCTCTCTCGGACAGTACACAATTTATGTGAAACGTTTACTTCAAAGTCTACAACTCAATGGGTCTTCGGTGTTACTACAGCAAAATACCTATTCTATTAAATAGAGAAGTTTTCCCTCTTATTTTATTTTTAGTATTTGTCTTATTACAAAACTAGACTTTTAATGAAACTATTTTAAGTGTTCCAGGTGTAAATATCAAGGATGTGTATATTCAAGGATAACGTGTGTATAACGTTAAAAGTCTGACTTAGAAAAAAATCAAAGTCGTGTGAAGCCGTGGGCGAGGTGCTAGTCTATTTATCTATACTAATATTATAAAAAGGAAAGATTTGTTAGTTTGATTACATTGAATAGGCTCCGAAACTACTGGACCGATTTGAAAAAATTTTCACTGTTGCGAGTAACATAGGCTATCCGTACTAATATTATAAATGCGAAAGTTTGTATGGATGTTTGTAACTCTTTCAAGCAAAAACTACTGAACCGATCACCATGAAAGTTTGCATACACGTTGACTGGGACACCAGAAAAGACATAGGGTACCTACCTTTCATCTAGAACGCGGACGAAGTCGCGGGCACCAGCTAGTATTTTATAAATAAATAATAAATAACAAATATTCACACATTCCACACAGCACCATCTAGTTCCAAAGTAAGCAACTTAATGCTTTTATTATGGATACCAGACAGTTGATATACTACATACAATACTTTTTTTTTGTAAATACATACATATTATAAATACAAAACATCCATGACTCAGGTACAAAGGTAAATGTTAACACATAAACATTTACCCCTAGCGGGATTCGAACCCGCGACTGCTTGGTTAACAGCTAGGGTTACTAGCCACTAGACCAAACGTGTCGTCGAATTTATGAAGATGTTTATTTTAAATTTTACCAACTCGTCAACTTAATTAATTTGAAAACGCTCCCGTTGATGTTTCCATCAAAACGTTTCCAAAGAAAACAATTGGATCTCCCAGAAATGCACTCAACAAACTTTCCACTTCACAACTTAAAGGGTTGGGAGTTTAAGACAACAATCCCTTAACATTTCTGCTTTCATTTTACGAGGTGTATTTTTCTTGACTGAAAAACTGTTATTGTTGCCTTTACAAGTACTCCTTTACTCCTTTACTTGTAAGGTAGGCCTTTACAAGTAAAGGAGCCGTCTCGTTGGTGACAGTAATTTAAATCTAGAAGAAATTTATTTAGTCACTAGCTGACCCGACAAACGTCGTTTTGCCAAAAATTTAAAAAAAAAATTGAGGTGAACCACCCTTAACATTTAGGGGTATGAAAAATAGATGTTGGCCGATTCTCAGACCTACCCGACAAGCACACAAAATTTCATCAAAATCGGTCCTGCCGTTTCGGAGGAGTTTGGCAACAAACACTGCGACACGAGGATTTTATATATTAGATACAACGAGTATGAAAACATGAATTTCATATTTTTTTTTCATAAGGAGCCGCAATGCAATGCAACTCAATAAATGTTTTGCAAAAATATATGGGCTTCTTCGAGCGCATATGTATTTTTTTGTAAGACTAGCTTTTTTCAACATTTGAGTACAAAACCAGTAGATAGGTACTTAGTAAAAGAAAAAATATTTTGTTTATAAGTAAATATTTTAGTTCTAACTAAATATTATATAAGTAAATTTTTAGTAATAACTGAAAGTATATTTAGTTTTATAACATAACTAGCTGTTGCACGCGACTTCGCCCGCGTGACTCAATCCCGTGGGTAAAGTTCAAAAGAGCTTTATTTTTAAACTAATCAATTATACTAGGCGAGCAAAAGCACTGCTAAGATTTTATTTGGTCTTAAGTAATTTAAGTTATGGAGCGAAGTATGCTTAACATTAAAAGAAAAGACAAAATTAAATTAAAGAAGATTAAAAAACTAAAATGGAGTTGGGCAGGGCACATGATAAGAAGCCAGAAAGACAAATGGGCTACAGACGTAACGGAATGGTGTCCAAGACAACATAAAAGGAGGAAAGGAGGACAACATCGAAGGTGGGAGGACGACTTTAGAAAGGTAGCAGGCAGGAACTGGATGGGAAAGGCTCGTGATCGCAAATTGTGGAAAGCTCTGAGGGAGGCCTATGCTGCAAAGCAAGACAATCTTTAAGCAACGGTGTTAGGACTATATAATATTTCATTATATGTATAATTTTTTTAAGGTTGTTAAATAAAGGCTATAATAAATAAAAAATAAAAAAAATTAAGTTAATTTAAGTCGTAATTTTAAGCTTGGTCGCGATTACCACCAGATTACTTCTGGTGGACCATTTCTCCGTCTTTCATAATTAAATATTATATAAACATGTCACAAGTCAAAATAACATTCTGTTAAATATTACAAGGAAAATATGATTTTCCTTAAAAATATTAAGCAAGCGAAATGTGATATTTTTTCCCGAAATTAAAAGGTGCGTAGATTTTACTTTCTCAACGCCACGCGTCAAAATAAAAGGAATTCACGAAGTTATTATAATACTTGTTACGTGGCACACGTCGGTTAAGAACGCTGAACATTAAAATTTCATAATATTTTGGGCGACTTTCCACTGGAGGTATGCAAGACGCGTAGTGTAGTTTTTGTATAATAATATTTGCTTTCATTGGTCAACTTACTTTGGACCTATTCTCTATTTGTGGTTTTGCTGTGGTTATCGACTCAATGCGGTTATAGACTCGACAATTGTTTACTTTGGTATTCCAAGACATTTGTCGTCTTGGAGTGAAAAATAATGTTCCTTTTTTTTCCTTCTTTCTTTCCAAAGCTAAAGTTAGCTAATAAACATTTATTTATTTATTTAGTTTGTATAGTCTTTGTATTTCACGAAGGCGAGTGAGTTTTGCTTGTGGTTGTACGTGTACACGCACATTGCGATAGTGTGCGTGTCTGACGGAGCAGTCAGTTGCGAGCGAGCATTGTAGGATTCTATTTTTTTTTATACTAACCATACCCTCTTTCGATCTCACGCACACTGTGACACATATACAGACAAGTGTTTACTACAAGTAAATCCCGCTCGCCTTCGTGAAATGCAAGAACTAAGTATAACAAATTTTCACTAGATGTATCGAATATTGAGCGCCGTATGTCAGTAGGTGTTTGAGCCTCCGCCAGATCTCTCAAATTAAATTTTAAGCAAGATAAATCTGAGAACATTAAAATATTTAAATCTCGCTCGTGACGAGTGCGGATAGAGATGGGGGAGAGACGGTAGTGGGTGGGTAGGTTGTTTAAATGTGAATCGTTAAGGCATTCTCCTCAAATTTTGTGGCCCACTTTTGTAATCTAAATGATTGGGGTTTATTACGAGGGGCACGTTACGCTTGATTTGAATAATTTTTGAACAAGTATCGAGTCAAGTTTACGAGTGCGCACGTTAAAAGTTAGCCGCCGTGTTCTTCGGGGATGTACGCTTAATGAGTTTTACTTGTTGTAACCGTGTATGAGATATAAAATTATTTAAATGAGTTCGCTGCTGATTCGCTTTCGTTTTTTGGAAAATTCTCAGATTCAGATGACATACTTACCTTTTTTAACGTTGGGACACTGCGGGGATATCCGTTTTAGCCGGATTTGTACCGACTAAAACCAAACGTTTTTCTAGTGCAGCTGTGGATGGGCAAGATCGCGGGGACGCTATGACACGACATTGGTGCCCCGCCACGGCTAACCCACGCGGGAGGGCTACACGCTCTGTCGGAGCCTCGGCGTACTCGAAAGTGGAGGTACTCTGTCCATGTATGTAGATATAACATAAGTACATACATCCCAATTTTCTCCTTTATTATGTCACACAATCCCCCATTCCGTATGGATTCACTTTATGGATAACGCAACCGTTATAGACACGTTAGCCTTTAAATTCAAACCGATATGTCATTTTAAAGGTTAAAAATGTCTATAACGGTTGCGTTATCCATAAAGTGAATGATACGGAATAAGTAGTAAATATTTAGTAGTTCACTGGCAATCCCTATGGCGTTGGGAAAAAGTAGTACCTTACTTTTCATTAACAAGCCATAGTTAAAATACAAAACTAACCCCCGATTTTATATTGAGCCCAAACACGCTATATCTGCTGTAAGTTGATGAGGAGTTTGTTATTCCACAGACTACTTGATGCTGCAGTACCAAGTCAAGGTTACCATATCACTGGATTTGTTGGAGCCGGTTTGTGGCAGGGGACGTTTGTGTGTGTCTTTTTAAGTTTTTATATGTATCTATGTGCTTTGTTGCAAATAAAATTTTATTCTATTCTATTCTGTTCTGTTCTGTTCTGTTCTATTCTATTCTACTAACAACAAACTCGATCATGTCAGCTTTTAAACAAAACTAAAACTGGATCAAAATCGGTTCATTCTTTTGGGAGCTACGATACACAGATGGACACTGTCAAGCTTATAACACCCTGTTTTTGTGTCGGGCGTTAAAAAGTAGAGTATTTACATCATACTGTAACAAAAAAATACAAAGGCGCGTTTTAACAAGGGGAGTAGATCAAAGTAAACAGGTCAATAGGAAACCTCAACACATCGATTTAACAGCCAGCAAGCAGGCTTGTTAGTTGTTTCTCGATGGATAGAAAACTATTTGTGTTTATTAGGACTGATAAAATGAAACAACTTAGTTATTATGGTAGATGAAGACAGAAATTTGAAACAGAAAAATTACACATTAACCAAAGATAAAATTGATTGGTCTCGCTGCGCTCGACTAGATAGAGCGCTATACAAAAGCAATAGCTCCGAAAATGTGGCAACTTTTTATTGTAGTGTGTGTAAAAAGTCGTCACTTTTTATCACTTTTTACCCAGTTTTATTATATTTTTACACAGTTTCACTACGCAAACTGGTATTTTATTATGCCTAAAATATAATAAAACATTCGGCACGTACACATCACAGACAGTTTGCAGTGTGACTGGCTCGGGTACGCCGAAATCGGCGTACTATTTTATACCGCATTTTAAAAGTACGACGGCGGTATCTAGTCGAGCACAGCGAGACCAATCATTTATCTATGACATTAACATTATGTACACAAAAGGGCGAAATATATATTATATGATAATGACAGCTGTCAGCCATCAGACATCAGTCCAGACTTAGTGAAGTCACAGATGACACAGCATACATACACTTTGCGTCCTATATTTTGACAAGGACAAACACAAAATGATTATAATAATATAAGTAGGATTTTAGAAAGTTTACTTTCAACAATCCTACTAAACAAACAAATCTTTCCTCTTAAAATATTAGTTTAGATGAATTATTTCTATATACTAGCTGTTGCCCGCGATTTCATCCTCGTTGAATGATGAAATCCCTGACAACGTATATGCAAAATTACACGATGATCTGTTGAGTAGTTAAGGCGTGAAAGGTAACAGACAGACAGAGTTACTTTCACATTTATATTATTAGTATGGATGTAACTTAAATTATTGTATGTATGTCGGTTCCCTACGCAAATCCAGTAGGATCATTGAATACACGCGCCTTACAGAACTTTGTGAAGATGTTCGTGTGAACACACATAACTTTGTGTGAATACGAAGTATGAGTACAGTAGTCAAAGTGAGAAAAAAAAAGATAATATCTTGATATGATATGATTCTAAAGTTTCAACTAAGGGTTTCATGCTTTGTTGGTTTAGTAGTCATCTCGCACGATTTTATTTCGTACGAATTGTGTGAAGAGGCACAACTTTAAATTTAAATATATTTTTAATAGTCTATTTTTTTATTTTTTATTTATTTATTTATTAATATATTACATGTTACAGTTTGATTAACATTGGTGTAAACATAAACTCATTAGAGTTTCTCCGTACACCATGTTCAATTTACAGATACATAATATTATATTGCTTTAAGATTTATGACTTTGTATCTCCTAATATCTAAATAAAAATCAGAATCTTTCGAATATGCGAATATTATTTAATTACTTGCGAAATGACACCTTCGGAAAATTGTAGTAGACGCTTGGCACAAAATTTATTTTACAGAACTTGAAATAAAAGTACAGTACACCGTACAAAAATGATATCAATTTTTTATGGGGAATATTATTCGATAGAAATGATCAGACAGATCAACAGAGAATGGATCAGGACAATACTATGACTTACAAGAACAATCCAAATAAAGGCATGTAAGTATAGTATAATTACCCTCCTACATAAGACTAGGATACTTTTCATCCAGAAAAAATATTATTCCCAAGGAAAAAAAAAATTTTTCTTACATTTTCTTACAGATGGAAACACTGCCTTAGATCATTTAAAAATTTCATTTCATTACAAAAAAATAAATCAATCTACTCTACTCTTTGTTAGGCATGCTGTGATTTGAAGGGAATTAATATTTAGCAGGTTTGTTCCTTTCTTTGATACGTAAAATATGCTCGCAACTTTGTAATAAATTTTGCTACTTGTTAACGAACTGAAGAGCATGTCAAAAGTATAAAATATAAATGTAAGCCCTACTGATTTTATTAATAATAACATCGTTTTCTAAATTAATTCATTTGTATTTATAATTTCCATTTTTTTTAAAGTTTACGTCGACAAACAGGCTGACGGTCCACTTGATGGTAGGTGGCTACCGTCGTCTATAACACAAGTAAGCACTAAGTACTGGGTAATAAGTACTGCAAGTGCGCTCTGCCGACCTTTACTCCCTTAAGCATTAATTTCATCCCTTCGGGATCCCTTCGGGATGAAATTAATTCCGAGAGAGAGGCAATGGTTGAGCGAATTAACTCTACCTTGAATCTTGTATCCCAGCGGGGTGACAGGAACCTGGTGAGTTTTAACGCCACCAAAACACAGGCGTGTTTGTTCTCAGCTAAAAGGAGCCCCTTCAACTTGACTCCAACCTTCCGAGGTGCATCTGTACCAGTCGCCAATGACCTCGAACTTCTTGGCATGAGGTTGAGCTCTAATCTCAACTTCGGCCCATCTATTGAGTCCAAAGCCCAAACAGCGGCCAAGAAGTTGGGCATCCTAAATAAGGTCAAGCGATACTTTACGCCTGGACAGCTCCTATCTTTGTATAAGGCGCAAGTCCGATCTTGCATGGAGTATTGCTCCCACCTTTGGGATGGCTCAGCCAAATACCAACTTGCCGCACTCGACTCGGTAAAACGCAGAGCTAGGAGACTCGTAGGCGACAGCACTCTTTTAAAATCTAAGATGCAGAGCCTGGCACATAGACGCAAAATTGCCAGTTTATGTGTCTTTTATAAGGTGTACTTCGGAGAGTGTGCTCAGGAACTGCATGAGCTGATACCGCCTTCCCCTTTCTTCCATCGGACATACAGACGTACGGCTGGCTACCATCCTCATCTTGTCGAAATCCCTCCTTTTCGGACCAAGCGCTTTGAAACATCCTTTATAATGCGCACTGCAAGGGTTTGGAACTCCCTGCCGGCGTCTGTGTTTCCGAGTACATATAACCCTAATCTTTTCAAGGTTCGAGTGAATAGGCATTTTCTGGGTTAGCTCGCTCCATCTTAGGCCTCATCCTTGCCACACGGCTGGTTGTTGGTCAAGAGCTAACCCATCTCTTATAAAAAAAAAAAAAAATTAAGCAGTTATTACACTTTTCAATTTGTAGGAAGCCAATTTAGGAAATCGGAAGGTGTAATCGCAGTTAGAACAGATTGGATCAGATTGAACAGAACAGATCCTATTATCTACTAGCTGCTGCCTGCGACTTCGCCCGCGTAATTTTGTAACGTTGTATTAGTAAGGAAAAATATAAAAATATCTCACGTCAGAGATATCTGTTATTTAAATTAATAACATTACGTAAGTTCTTACCAGATGTCGCCCTCCCGTCAGACATCTGTTAATTTAAATTGGTATTTATTGTAATTGGTGGGTATTAGAAAAGTATTATGCCTACCCGCATTTAGCTTGTATTAAAAAAAAAATTTAACCTGTCAAGACTAATTTCGTGTAAAATATTAAAAGTATAGACAGGCAGACGACTGTGAAGGAAATATTGGAGGGAGTTTTTCATCTCACATAATCCCGCTATTTCGTCGGACACCGGTAAGCCGAGTAATCAATCATTCGCCAATATTATATTTTTAATTTTATTCTTTGGATACTTTATCATCATCTTGTATCAACCAATTTATTTAGTTATTACACAAGAAAAACAAGTAATATAAAAAAAAATGGGGCGTGGCTGTATTGTGGCGTGGACAGGACCATGTAAAGGCCCCCATTCACGGGCACTCCATATGGCAGCGCTCCACTCCATTACATCGGTGGACGACATACAAATTCTTACCACCTAGGCCGCCATTCACGGGCATTCTATTTGGCAGCGCTCCGCATCCGTGGATGACGATAAAATGAGCTCAAAATGGATTTCGGTTTAAACATTCACGAGTGGCGCAGCGGGCGTGGAACGGCGCCACATGACGCGTGAGTTCCGCATTCACGATGAGTGAGAGAGTCTGCGTCTATTGGAGCCGCGCCGCACTGGATTTTGGAATGTTTGGAAATTCCACACGCGGAACGATGCCACACAATCTTATAGTGAAGGAACCCAGAATCTTGTGTATTAATGATTTAAGCACACAATGAATGTGGTTTTTCACATTCACGATGAGATTTGGAGTGGATGGAGTGGAGCGCTCTCAAATGAAGTGCCCGTGAATGGAGGCCTTAAAAGAATATTTTCTTTGAGCGTATTGTGTGTAAGTAGGTATGATAAGTATGTACATATATATATCCAACGAATTCGAATATACCATATATACTAACGGCCTTATTCATAAAAAGTTATAGAAGGCTTATTAGCTTGTTATAAGAAATTTACCAAAAAGTGTTATTCATAAACGTTCAATAGCAGCAAACCGCTTAATAAGTGTTTCATAAAGTTATTGAAGCATGGACCCTACTATAAGCCTCTAATAAGGGAACAATTCAAGATGGCCGACTTGAAACAGCTGACCGACTGACTGATTTGATGTGGAGTTTGAATTTTGAAATTGATGTTTGTTTGTAAAGGAATTAGCAAATAATAGTTTAAATTACATACTTATGTAAGATATAACATAATAAGTGATATATATAGTAAAAATACAATATATTTTTCAAGTAATTTATTTTTTTCTCATAATAAGCAATTTTCTTTTGCACTAAAATTTCTTTTTTCTCCCTTTCTTCTCTTCATTTTTAATTTGGGCTTCATGAAGCTCCTTCCGACACTCCATTTCATGAAATAAAAATGAAATAAAAGGCTGAAATAAAAATAGAACATATTATGTGGGATGTTTATTTGGCATACAATATTTTATAGATATGAGCATATTAGAGCTATGTGAGCCCGAAGGCTGTGGTGCAATAACACACTATCAACTTTGCATTGTCATGGTGTTATGTGATATTGTCCACACATAATTATTTATTATTTCTCCACTACATATTATAATACAAAGTCCTCCGCCCCATCTGTCTGTCTGTTTGTGATAAACTCAAAAACTACTGCACCGATTTTCAAAATTCACAGTGAGAAAACTTTGAGAAAAATAAAAGTGGTTCCCTCATGACAGCAATGCTTACAATTTCTAATAAAATAATAATAATAATTTTTTGTTTTAAATTTGCATCATGCTATCAGTCCAAAGAATATGAGCAGATTTGTTGGTGTTTTAAAAATAATAAAATAAATATATTTATAACAAATAAAAAATATTTAATAAAATAATTTGTTTAGGTTATTACCTGAACATGAAATTACCAGATTTATTTGGTCTGAATCAAACTTGTTTGTATCTATAATGAATTCGTTTGGGAGCCACGAACTTATATCTTCAGCGTTGTCTGGCTTCCTTGGCGGCGGTGGACCACCACCAGTCACAACAGTTTGTTTTCTTTCTTCTACTTTTTGTCGTTTTTGGGTCATCTTTAAAATGCCCCACTGGGATTTCAGCTGAGTAATGGTATGTGTGGTACCATTGCACATACCTACTATTGAAGCTGGAAATAATGAACCTTTAACAAACATCTAATATAACAATAACGTACGCATTAAATATGTGTTAGTTCATGTCTTAGCAATTGCCAAACAAAGCTATACATACCTGACTTGTAAATCCGCCCACGCTGCTTGTATTTTGTAATTGCAATTAGTGTCCGTATTTTTATTTTCGATCGCTTCAACTCTCTTCCTCACCAATTCCAACAATAGATGCTACGGAAGTAAAAGTAAGAAATTAATAAACAGAAAATACTACATAAACACAACTAATGGCAAATAAATATTTAAAAAAAAACACTCACTTTATCTTCCTCTGACCAATTTAGGCTTCTTTGCCGTTTTTTATCCACTTTTGGATTCCATAGTTAATTGCCAATCAAAAATTTGTTAACAAAATCACTTATTTATCACACAAGTAAATTGGGTTATATTTTCAATTTTCATAAGAAATGTCAAAATATCACATAAAAAAAATCACTTTACTGTCATTTGGGGCGTGGATACAGAGATTTTAGCTTTTTTGTCTATGAATTCATCAGAACGGCAACATAACAATGATAAACTAACTAATAGCGACATATTAGTTATGACAGGCTTATGGAACGTTTATGAATAGCAATTTTATAATAAGCTTATTAAGGTCTTATGAGCGTTTTAACTATTGAACGTTTTAAGCCTCTAATAAGGGATTTTTATGAATAAGAGCGTTAGACATCTGTGATCCTTTAGCTAATAGAGTGGTGTAATTAATTTTTGGATGTAAGCAGATGATAGACATTGTAGCTATAGACATTGATATACATCATTAGTACGTCAGTGCATCAAACAGTATCATCCGATTTTGCGCTTATTCGCTAAATGGCAGTGTTGTGAACTCCTTAGATTTTAACCTTTTTAGTTTTAGTTCACATCATATTCTATTTAAATAATTAAAAAAATAAATTGGCTATTGACTGTCAACAAAATTTTGCACATTCATTCATTCGAAATCATCTCATATAGAAACAGTTATTTTATTTATTTGGTATTTTTATTAATTTTGTAAATATTAATAAAATTCATTTAATACAGTCCATTTTGTTTTCATTGCTCTTCAGGCAGATTGTGGAAATGGCAGATTATGTGAACGGCAAATTCTGCAAATAGCAGATTCTTGAAACGGCAAATGTCTTGTAAATGAAGTACTACGTGTAAATTTACTGTTTATTTATTAACTACATTTTTATAACGCCGAAGCAGGGCACGGCACCGTTCCATTTTATCAAGATAGATGCTGCAACTCTGGGATCGCATTACAGATGACAAATGTGCCTTTAATATTAGCGATTGAGGAGAAACTTTTGTTTGAAACTTGCTTCGGTATTGAAGACAGTTTGGGACATTGATTTTTTTATAACACCTAAAGTGTAGGTACACTGCACACTTAGAAAATTATTTGATCTGGCCTCCGGGTGCTAGTTGTGAGACGAATTTATATTTTAACTAGTTTTTACCCCCCACTTTACCCGCGTCGCTTTTTCTTGGCATTGAAAAAAAGTTGAAAATTCAACGTAGGCAAAATAAATAAGCAATATAACGCTAGACATTACACTTTTGCCAGAGGTTAGTTTTCTTAATTCTAGATGATCCCTCGTAAACGGTACATTTTTCTGGATAAAATGTGCCTTATGTCCTTTCTTGTATCCCTGACAACGTGTATATAAGTATATAAAGTTTCATGATGATCGGTTGAGTTGTTAAGGCGTGAAAAGGTCACAGACAGACAGAGTTATATTTACATTTATAATACTAGCTGGTGCCCGCGACTTCGTCCGCGTTCTGGATGAAAGGTACTCTATGTCCTTTCTGGTGTCCCAGACAACGTATATGCAAAATTTCATGGTGATCGGTTCATTAGTTTTTGCGTGAAAGAGTTATAAACAATCCATACATACAAACTTTCGCATTTATAATGTTGACGCATAAAATATAAATTTTTGCCCGATATATGCTTCTTCATGGTACGTGACAGGAAAACCAGTTGGATGCAACCTCTGCGTTCTGTATGCAAATTTTATTACGACGGGGAGTACATTGAAACGGGCAAGTTGAAGCTTAAGTAAGATAAGTTAGTGTTTGAGATAAGTAATGAGTGAGTTAATTTAATTAAGTTTTACCAAGCTACGAAGTGGTTTGGATTTGTGCACAAATTTCACCAAATATTATGCATATAATTTACTTAGCAATACACTTTACTAGAATTAGTCCGCAACTTCGTCTGCATCCTCCTCGGGTACATTTTTTTTCGGGATGAAAGTTACACTATATTTTTTTCTGCATCCCTGACAATGAGTTATTAGTCAACTCAAGGGTAATAATAACTCACGGGCGCCAGCGAGTTATCATATTTGTATTTTACCTTTTTTTTAGTATACTCGCTCGTTTTCTATTTTTTTTTGTTTTCAACGCAGAGATAGTCGCTGGCATAAATGATAACGCGATTCGTCCCTTCGGACGACCAACCACTCGGAAATAATTAGGTAAACGAATTATTTCACAAAGATATTCGAAATTTTATATACACAGTATTAAATCTATTTGCGACCCATGCTTCCTTATAGACAACCTTTCCTAAAGCAGCTGTCAAATACATGAACGAATAACCCTCCTTTCAAACACGACCCGAAAATTATAAACAGCTTCTGACTTCTCAAAAAGGTCCCGAAGGGCGCCCTTTCCAGTAATAAATCACAAAGAAATCTCGTTCCAATGTAAGAGAGTATATATCAGGGGAAGGGTAAAACAATCCACCGTTTGGATCGAGCAATAACTCAGGCCCACGCCTCTTATCGCCCTGTCGATGTAGACACGCCTTTACAATGTTCGTGATGTTTCTTTACACATCATTTTTAAAAGATACAACTAATTTAATAATGTAATAAGTAAATACGCAGGAAGTCTGGGCGCAGTGCGTACCGCAAGTAATACGCTCTACAATCTCAGACGACAGGACAGACAACATCTTTACAGAAGGCAAGTATTTAACTATAATACTTGACGATGTAGACACGCCATTACAATGTTCGTGATGTTTCCTTACCCATTATTTTTAAAGGAGACAACTAATTTCATAATTTAAATAAGCAGAGTAATAGGTAAGATAATACGCAGTAAGTCAGGACACAGTGTGTACCGCAAGTAACACGCTTTACAACCTCAGACGACATGACAACGTCCTTACTCCTTACCAGAACTTTTGGTATTTTTTAAATCTATAGTGATATGCTCATTATTTATCAAGTGGTACATCGGCTCATCTGGTGATTTTTATTATACAAGTAGCGACCCACCTGCGGCATGTATTGTATTGTATGTTATTTTTGTATATAAACTCTAACTTTCTCTCTCTCTCTCTCACACACACACACACACGCACATGAATTGCTCATACCCTACCTTAGATCCCTCCCCCATTAGGTTTAGAATTAATAAATTAGTAATTATCTTAGCTGTAATCTATTCAAAGTCTATTTAAGTCCTACACAATGAAACCCAGTAATTGGCAATGTAGGTATTAGTAATACATCTATTGTATGTTATTTTGTTTTGCTGTAGAGTTTATATTGAAAATAAAATAAATAAATATAGAGATAAACAGACAGACAGACGCGGAAAGCGACTTTGTTTTATACTATGTTAGTCTATCTCACATCTCTATATCCGCTAAGAATCGTAAACTACATATTATACACAATAATATATATATATATATATATATATGTATGTATAACCTATATATACATACATGTATATGTATATGAAGGTAACAAAACTGTAAACACTCTACATGGTCTATAGGGAGCCAAATTGTATAATGAAGACATATTGAAGTGACGAACATTTCAAGGGAGAACAAAAGACCAACCAAGTCACCGGGCAACCATTCATCATTACTACAATAACCTTTAGCACTCGACTTGTGTAAACGCGCCTTTATAGTCCAGGAGTTAGCCGATTTTTTTCTTAAAGTAGAATCAAACGAAAAAGTGCATTGTTTTATGAGGAATTTGCAAGGTATAATAGACAATGACACAATTGCTTTGAAAAAATATATGTTATAATGTCGCGGCACGAAACGTTCGACAAATAAATTTAGCAGGGAAAAATAAAACTTCCGATTATTGTGTAGAATCATTATTACTAAAAGTTCTACACAAAGAAACGCGTTGTAACGCATTGTACAACATTGTAATAAATTATTGGTGAAGCCGAAAACTATGAGTTCTTCTTTTGAAGTAGACTACGAGCATTATAAACATAGGATGAAAGACAATGGTAAAAACAAAAAACAGTGATACTCCGGGAGTGCCAACAGAAGTGGAAACTTGAACAATTGCGTGTTTATTTTTTGATAATTGTCAACAGGGGTTGGTCTTGGACTGTCTAGAACACAATATGACTATATTAGATTTTTGCCTAGAGCTTAAATTGACTACTACATAAAACAGAGGTGTCGGTTACGTTAACAATGTTGCGAGTTTTATTTAAAATTATTGTGTTCTTTCATAATTGTCAACAGAGGTGTCGGTTACATTACATTACATCACAGGTCGCGAGTTCTTTGGTTTTTTCCCATCTCAACGCACAGTTTTCATTTCAAAAACATAATTTTCAAGCCTCCGAGCGAAACGATTTTTCTGCACTTTATACTATAATTTTACTATCTATTTGCGATCGTGTATTGCGAATGCTATACATATTATTTTACTTTAAATTCTTTCGGACATAATCACACTCGTTTATGCAACTAGCTGTCTATTGAACGCTGTAGGCTGTCCTTATACGACTATATAAATACGACTATAAAAAAAAAACTAACATATCTGTGCCATTTTTATGTCTTCAGCTCTTCGACTGCAATGAACTCGTGAAATTCAGGTGAAAATGTCAATCACCGTATATCCGTGCGAAAAATGTTTTGTTAGCATATAGAAGGTTTTTTTTTCAACGAAAAAGCAATTCGTCAAAGCTGAAAGGGCCCAAAAGGCTTTGTTGGCGGTGTCATGAGCCACGTTGAAATTACACCAAGCGTCAATTGTTGCGGTTTAAAAATATTCGCTTATTTTCAATGCTTTTGATGCCCCAAGGTAATACATAATATGAAGATTGTGTATTCTAAACGATTCACAGAAAGAAATTTTTTTTTAAATTGTAAACTTTTTCAGGCACAGAGGCCGGTACTATCACCTCTTAAAACGATGCAAAGACGATTGAGTGAGGGAGATGTCGCCTTACATCATGTATTGCGCCATCTCGTTTACTCACTCGTTTTTGCATCGTTTTAAGAGGTGATAGTAGGCCCTCAGGGCAGTTTTAGGATGAGGCTAAAACACAGAACTCGCGTGACTCGTGCATTATTAGAGGCGTACAATTATTATTTTGTTAAAATTAAAAATTAATATTTAACACTATAAAAATTAATTTTTAATTAATTTTGACGGA
Source organism: Synanthedon tipuliformis (assembly GCA_947623395.1). NCBI lineage: Eukaryota > Metazoa > Arthropoda > Insecta > Lepidoptera > Sesiidae > Synanthedon > Synanthedon tipuliformis. The sequence goes on along the minus strand of OX392431.1, from coordinate 2,973,783 downwards.
TCAAAATGGTTCGTAGTTTTTGGCAATATTAAGGGCCTCTTTCACCAACTACAAGTAAAGTGTTGATTAGTTACTTTTAGAAATGATTTTATGTTTTATTAAATTATTTATGCACTCGGTTTAGTGCATCTTTATTATTATTATTTTATTTATTATTTTCTTTTTAATGTTTGGGAATTTTACCGTACAAACAAAGGTATATCAGCTAAATTATTCCCGGTGACAGGTAGACTTTAAATGACGGTTAGCCAACTTGACAAATGGTGAAAGAGGCCCTTAGAGTAATAAGTTAAGTATTTTTTTTAAATTTATTTATTTATTTAATAGCTAACCTTACAGCATGTAACATTTAACAAATACATAAAATAGATTAAATTTTTATATAGCCTATTACAAGGTCAGTCATCTTAAAATTTATAAGTACAAAAAAAAGGGCTAGTAATAAAAAAAAAAATGTTAACAATATATATATATATATATATGTATGTATCTATAAATTATGTGTGAGGTGTGTGTGTGTGTGTGTGGGTGGGTGTGTGGGTGTGGGTGGGTGTGGGTGTGAGTGTGGGTGTGGGTGTGGGTGTGTGTGTGTGTATGTGTGGTACTGGTACTGGTACTGCTCAGTGGAGGGGATCGGGTCATTTCGCAACATGCTGCAGACCTTCAAGCACTCGACCAATAAATGACCGTCTACTCAGAAATTAAATATCGAGATCGTTGAATTTGTTCTCATATGTACGCACGATTCTACACAATACAGAGCTCCTGGCATAGTTGTTACACGCATAGCCAACGTCAAAAAGACATTTACGCCTAGTGTGAGCCACGCTTACACGCAATCCTATTCGCTCGGTTAGATATGGGCAATCTATTACAGAATTGACCACGTCGAACAGAAACCTCAAGTCTGCCACCAGCCGTCTGTCCTCGAGCGATTGCAGTTCGAAAGAGACTAGTCTATCCGCGTAATCACATTTCCTTTTCAAACGGTAATTTAGGCTTCGAGTGAAGCGCCGTTGAACAGATTCCAACCGAGTATTATAGGTCACATATGATGGGGACCACTCTGGCGAGGCGTATTCCATAATGCTCCGAACGTATGCGAAATATAAAAGCTTTAATGTTTCAATTTTTTGGAAGCCTTTAACACTTCTATGCAAAAACCCAAGCATTTGGTGAGCCCTTTGCGCAATGTGATCATAGTGATGAGTGTATAAGAGTTTGCGGTCGAGCATGACACCAAGATCACGAACAATTTCATCTCTTGGAATTGAAACACCATTCAAAACATAATTGTGCTTTATATAGTTGCGTTTTCTAGTAAATGTGATAATCTGGCATTTATCAACATTTAAATCTAGGCGATTCACCTCACAATATACTGAAAGTATTCAAGTATTCAAAGTTGTTATTCAAACTTAACTACTTAAATACAACAAAGCATGGTTTAGCAAAGAATACGAACGCTCCAAGATAATATTAATATTTTAATGCAATAAAACTAAGTATTGAAATGTAAATTAGGGGCCACCCTTTGCCCTTTGTCTTCTACTGAGAATGAGTCTCACGACTTCTGCGTAATGATAAATTTCGCTTTCTCCTCTCCGTTTCCTGCGACTTTTTAATATTACTACTAAAATTAAAATACAAGTAAAGAAAGGTTTAATTCTTCTTTTTATGACAAATGAAATATTTAAAAAAAATTAAACTGCGTTTCACTGCTCAGTCGGTGGTCAGTTTCGATCGTAGATAACATATAAAGGAAGATAAAATTTACTCGCTATCCACGCGTGTTCATTATGGATAAACTGAGTCCAGTCACTTTCATTCGGTCGCTCAATGAAACATCCGAAAGGAGAATAATAGGAAGTTGTCTCCCTATTTATTAGTTATATTCGATATTGAAATTGTACTGTACCTATTGTAGCTTATTTGTCGCTTAAGCTATGTAAGAGCCTACCGTATCTTCCTTTTTGCTTGTACAATATATACGATTTCGATGCAGTTGTTGATATAACTTTGCCAAAACCGTATCCATACTAAAGCGAGATGCAGCTAGAACCAATGTTAGTTTGAGCGTTTTACCTTAACCAAGCGTTAGAGTAATCGGCTAACTAATGGGTATTATAACGCCCGAAATCTTTATCGCCGTGGCGAAGGTGACGGCGATAGTGGCGCCCAATCGTTTAGGTAGATTCCTTACGAATTTTTTCAGGATGTAAAGTATCCTATATGTTATCCAGGTGTTGGCCAAATTTCATACAAAACCGTTGATCGGTTTCTGCGTGATGGAGAAACAAACATAAATCTATTCTCATAAACATTTGCGTTTATAATATTAGTAGGATCAGACATTAACACATTTAATAGTATACACAGTCAGACGATATGTATATAATTGTGTACAATATATATGAATTTAATTAAAAAAAGTGGGCCAATAACGTTGTTACATATAAATCACAAGGCACTTGAAATTAGTGGTTGAAACCAATTGGCAGTCGAATATAGCGTTCGAAAGTCCTCGTCCAACGCTCACCACTTGTCAGCCATACCTATCGAGTCCGTGACAAAAATATTGGATTAGACTCGAATTCATTTATAATTCATATTAATTACCCGCCCCTAACTTCGTAGGAATGTATTTTTTTTCTGCAAATTATGTACATAATCTTTACTACAATTACTACACGAATCTTTCTCGTTTATTCTTTTTATATGTAGAAACACACAAGTTTCTACTACTTAGAAGAAAGTAGTTGGCGAAGAAACAGACAAAGGCAGATAACAACTGAACACAGCCCATGCATAGCTTTAAAAAAAAAAAAGTAGCTTAATTAACTCTTTTTAATTGATATCTATTTTCTATATAATTAAATCCGTTAAGCTGTTTTTGCGTGAAAGAATAACTAACATACATCCTCGCAAACTTTCGCATTAATATAAGTAGGTAGGAATTACAGAAAAAAGTGCATCGCTATTGTGATCGCTACTAAACAGAAAAAAAACATTAATTAAGAATAAGGTAAAATTATGAATAAATCCAGTTGACATTCAACTAAATTTCTAATCCAGAAGTAACACAAAGGACGTCTATAGTACCTACGGAGCAATTCACTAAGAGTTAGGTAAAATTGTGAAAAAATTTAGTTGGCATTCAACGAAATTCAGTTCTAAGTTTCTAATCCAGTAGCAACGCCACGGACGTCAATAGTATGGAGCAATTAGTGTGACGTTGCCAAGTTACCCAAGGTCCCCAGTTTGCCAAGTTCTCAAACCCACCTCCGCTAATGTTTCAAGCGGTTAACACGTGTCAGAGTTTACTTTACTTCGGCTAAGGGGGGACTCTAATTGAACAAGGGTATAGAGGGCGTCTATTTCAAACACAGTTGAAACTTTGTCAAAGTACGCCGCTTGCATTGTTTATGTTTTATGGAAAATATCTTAATCTTAATGGGTACTAATTTATATTTAATATATATAGATAATCTATACTATAATATTATAAAGCTGAAGAGTTTATTTGTTTGTTTGTTTGAACGCGCTAATCTCAGGAACTACTGGTTCGAATTGAAAAATTCTTTTTGTGTTGGATATATCATTTATCGAGGAAGGCTTTAGGCTCTATAACATTACGTTGCGACTAATAGGAGCGAAGAAACAGTCGAAAATGTGGAAAAAACGGGGAAAATTATTCATCTTTGAGGGCTACCGTTGCGTGCGCTGCGAAAACCGTTCGAGATACCCAAATGATACCCAAAATAACTATTCCACGCGGACGAAGTCGCGAGCACCAGCTAGTATAATATATACTTCATAATACAAATGCGAAAAATTGTGAGTATGGACCAATGACAGATCAGATGGATGTATTGATGGATGTTTGTTACTCTTTCACGCAAAAATATATAAACGAATTTGGATGAAAATTGGCACACAGATAGCTTATTTGCTGGATTAAAATATGGAATACTTTATTTCCTGGAAGAATGTTAGGTTCGCGAGGAAAATACAAACGATTGGGCGCCACTGTCGCCGACACCGTTTATACCTACTTGCAACAAATATGCAAGTATAGGCGAAGAAATAGATTTATCTGTGATCTAGGTAAGCTTGTGACTCCTTTTAGGATTGTTATTGTCTCTAATATTTTTGGCCCTGGACTACTAGGTACTTCTTCTAAGCGGCAATTGGAACTATTTACACGCTAAAAAATAAAGAATCTGTTGTACAGTAAAGTAGGAAACTGCAAATTTGAAATAATGACAAAAAAGCTAATGTCGATGTAAAACTTTTTAAAGAATCCTTCAAAAAAAAGCTGGTTGCACAGGTTAAAGGTTAAAGCTGGTTAAACGTGTTGCACAGGAAAATTCTCGTTTCAATGAATGTTTCGCAACTTGCGTGTTCGCAGTTCAAAGTGCCTTGAGCTTTTCTGTCAATAAGTGCATACACTGCATTGCGGTGTAAAACCTTTCAAGACCTACCTAGGCAGTATAGTGTTGGAATGAAAATATTTTAAGTTGCATTCTTAGTTATCAAAAACTAGCTGGTGCTCGCGACTTCGTCCGCGTGGAATAGTTATTTTGGGAATCATTTCGGTATCTCGAACGGTTTTCGCAGCGCACGCAACGGAAGCCCTAAAAGATGAATAATTTTCCCCGTTTTTTCCACATTTTCGACTGTTTCTTCGCTCCTATTAGTCGCAACGTGATGTTATATAGCCTAAAGCCTTCCTCGATAAATGATCTATCCAACACAAAAAGAATTTTTCAATTCGAACCAGTAGTTCCTGAGATTAGCGCGTTCAAACAAACAAACTCTTCAGCTTTATAATATTAGTATATATAGATTAATATTATTAGTGTATCAATTATTATTGTATAAATGCTCTTAAAAAGTTTACAGATCCAATAAATATTTATTTGTTATTTAAAAAAAAAATATGTACATGTATTAACATAAGGATGTCTGCTGCATGTCTGCTGCCGATCTTAGTAGGATAAATGATAAGGGATAGGGAAATAGGGTTTAGCATCCCTTAGTCGATCACTGAAACTCAACAGCACATATGCTGTTATGTCACTATGGTATCTTGTAAGGGGATGGTTACTGTCGCCAGACTGGCTGCCCAAATGACTGCTAAGACCAGAGCTAATTTTGAAAAGTTCATTTCCAAAGTTGACCCTATTTTTATAGTCTACATATAAAGCAAAGTCCTCCGCCGCGTCTGTCTGTCTGTCCCTATGTATGCTTAGATCTTCAAAACTACGCAACGGATTTTAATACGGTTTTCACTAATGGATAAAGTGGTTCTCGAGGAAGGTTTTAGTATATAATTTACAAAATTACGCGTGAGAAGTCGCGGGCAGCAGCTAGTAGTCTATATTTTATAAACTTACGCGGACGAAGACGCTTGCAACAGCTATAGTATATTGTATAGATTAACGTATTATAAAAATATATAAATTTAGAAACGTTTAAGTCGTTTAGAAAGGCTTTTGATGAAACAACCGTAGATCTCTCATTTCCCCTTGAAATCAGAAAGTCCATTGAAAACGTTTGTTATTCCAAACACAACAAAACCTCAAACAAACAACTTGAAACGAGGCTTCCGTGTTTCCGTACGTTCCGTTTCTCGCTGCCTATAGAGACATCTGGCAAATGTTTGTCATGTATCGTGTCAGTCATTTCCGCCGCTAACCGGAACATCCGTCGAACCAATAGAGCCGAAGCGTGTGTACAAGCACGGAAAAAACATAATAATATGAAGAAGATCTTATTTTACTCCTTAAAGGGGATCGATTTTCATACTAATAAAGTAGACCAAATATGAACAAACAGAGCAAAATTTTACACTGAAATGACATTATATATATGTATATGCCCGGGGTACGAAAATTTATGCCAGGAAAATCAAATGACACATGTCACGCGTTACAGGCTACAAAACGCTTATGTATTATGTTATATATTATGAAAATATTTATTAAATTATTTATTTATTCGTTGGTATTTATTCAATTATTAAATTATTTATTGATCGTTCGTAAGGAGTAAGCTCCAGTCGTGCGTCGGAGCTGACACACACACTTTTTATTTTATTTAAATCTATCTATTGAAGTCTTATCTTGATAGAAATCCAATTTTTTTTTGTAGTTACTCTGCACCAATCCGTGATATTTAATATATTTTTTTATGTTGTACTCTGCGCAAAATCTTTTCGCTACAAGTAATAAGGATATCAGCTCAAAAATAACAATCCTACTCAGGATAATTCAATATTTTAACTACCTTATAAGACTTCTAATGCGTCATGCCTATTGTCATTTTGTTAATAAATATATTCGCCATTTGTGCTAACATATATTACATAACATATTATGGAAATAAAATTCCTCGTGGATTTGTTCAAATTCCTTGACTATACCTACTTCAATAGTCCAATCTTCGAGTATCTCGCTCCGATACTAGAACGAATTTTGCATACGACAATAAAAGCACTAAAACAAATTTATTCCCTATTTCTTTTTTAGAAATGTTGCTGCCTACGTTTGAGTTTTTTTTTTATAATTTTAAGTACTTGCTTTTCTCTCGTGATAAGTTTTCAGAGTTTAAGCTCTCATCACTATAAGAGTCTGCTTCTTTAATCGAACCAACAGAAAAAAGCAGTCCGCGTCGTCCGATCATTAGTCTGATTCTTTAATCGTAGCAACAGGGAAAAAAATCCTCGTCTTCCGATCAATCGGACGCAGCAGCAGAGTCAAATTTGAAATACACGTGAACGCAGAGCAGAGGAATAACTTTTGCTCAGCGTTAGGACGTTATATAAGATATTTATCTGATTTCGGCGGTCCAGATATCCTTTCTTAATCGCAATCCATCTACCATCAAGTAGACCGTCAGCCTGTCTGTCGAGCTTAATATAAAAAAATAAAAATGAAACAGGAGTTGATAAAGAAAACACTTTAACTCGACGTTCGGCCGTCGCGCGCTTTGAAAAACGTTTTAACAAATTATAAAGGCGCATGCATAAAGATCATCTAAGGTTTTTTTATTAAGGTTTTTTATTTTACTTTTATATTCAGATATTTTCAGTGACTTTGTTTGTTTATAATAATTATTAATTGACTTTATATTTTTGATATATATTTTTTGCACACCTAAATTAATGTGGCAGTACATACATGCCGGGTCGCTATTATATTATTAAGGTTTGTAAGGTCTGGCAAATAAATTTGCTTGAACGAGTATGTACATTTGATTTGATTTCAAATACGAAAAATTAAGGTAATAGTAATATTGTTAAAAATGTCGTAAAATATAATCTTTCTCTTATTAGATACATTTTCTAGGGAAAATAATAATAATACAATAATACAATAATAATTGTAAATACATTGACTATTATAAAATTTACATCAAATGCGAAATACATGGGTTCCATTGATTTGAAATTAGGTGTAGGTATACTGTTACTCCAGTGGTATTCATGACATGGTTACCTAGATCTGATCATCATGTTGTCTGCGGGACACTTAACTTCTCAGTAACTTAGGGTGTAACTTACAGCATATACAATACACATATAGCGTGTTTGAGCTCAACAGAAAGTAGGGGGTCAGTTTATAATTTTCAATTATATTACTTCAAATGTTACAAGTAGTTATGAATTATTGTTGTTATTATTATTATTAGGGCCTCTTTCACCACCTGTCAAGTAGGCTAACCGTCATTTAAAGTGACCTGCCACCGGGAATAATTTAGCTGATATACCTTTGTTTGTACGGTAAAAGTCTCAAACATTAAAAATAAAATAATAAAAAAAAATTCGCCTAACGAAGGATGCACTAAACCGAGTGGATAATTTAATAAAACATAAAATTATTTCTAAAAGTAACTAATCAACACTTTACTTGTAGTTGGTGAAAGAGGCCCTTAGACTATTTTGTAATCTTAAACTATAAGTGGAATTTTTTTATTAGGTTTAAGTTATCTATTTAAACTGTTATCTTGTAATAATACCCGAAAGTTTCCCTAAAATAATAAATAAATAAATAAATAAGTAGTATTTCGGTTTAGCTTTGTCGTTTTCATAAAGTTTTCCTTTAGCCTGTGTAAACTGTACTTGAGATTTTTTTGCCATGCTTAAATCTGATTTAGTGTCCGTAATAAATTTTGCATATTTGCCAGGAAGCAACGCGACGTTGCACATTCGCCACTACTTCAACTGAAATAAGTTTATTTTTGAGATTTTTTTTCGTTTGCAAGGGTATTTTTATGAATTCCGCGCATAAAAGACGGGAAATGAAGTGGCGTTCTTCATACATATTCATTGTTTACACAGCATCCTCGAATGCGAAGCTTAACTTTTGTGAAAATTTCAAAAGGTACTTTTAAAAAATAGTGTTTTGAAATGATACTTAGTCCGACAATGAAAAGACTGACAAGATTTTTTTTTATTTTTTATTTAACTTTTACAAGCAGCCCTTTGAATGTTTGTTGGTAAGACTACGCATGAAGACACGCGCATAAAAAGGATTTCGTTGCTCCGAAATATCTACTCTTTATTTCTTATATCGAAATAATGTATAATTTTTTAAATATTTTTTTAGAACTTTATAGGCATTACGTGGAAAATTTTTATTTTTATCTATTTTTTTTTGAAGTTTATTTACATAATATATTATTTTATTTTTAATGTCGTTGATGCTTAAATTATATTTAAAAAAATATCGTTAAATTAAGCCTATATAAGTATATATAAGTATAAGTGCAGTGTAGATGATTGTATAATTAAGTATTCTTGGGCATATTTTTGAAATTTTTCTAATTTTTCTAATTTATGTAGGTAGGTAATTATTTTGTTGTTTATTTTAACTTATGTATATATGATTATTCAAAATGAACAGATACATCCAATTAGGAATAATCCTGTAATGATGTTTATATGTGAGTTATATTGTAAATAACTAAAAAAAAAAAAAAAATTATAGATTGTAAATATGTAAATTGTAAATATAATAACGAGGAGTTTATAGTGAAAATTTAACTATAAAGTTTTTGTTTGGTTTCTATAAATTCGATTTTATGCAGTAAAATAATAAAGTTTTGTTTTACTTACTTAAAATGGACAATAAGCTCTTTATGCTTGAAGTTCGTCTTAATACGCGTAGAATAGTGAAGAGAATAAAATATTAAAATAAAACTGAACTATAAAAACAAATAGTTTCACTGACAATTTTTCAAATCTCCATTTCAAGTTCGGCTTTAAACTAGACGTCGCCTGTCATTTTTATAGATAGGTTTATCTGTGAAAAGTTGAATGCGGAATTTTGCACTAAAATTTATATTTGCGATTTCGATGTTATCGGTTACGGTCCGGCTACTGTATGGAGAGACGCACCAGGACGACCATATAGTGCATAAAGTAGTCAGGACTTTGTGATATACAAAGAAAAATACGGCTATGAATTTGAATGAACTATGAAAAAAAGTATTTGTAATAACCATTCGCCGTTATTAATTGTTTATAATAATAAATTTTATTTACTTTATCAACTTTGAAGTTATGTAAGTATTATAAAAATTAAATTAGTAAAGTGAATTTTTAAGCACAAAGTTTCCAGGAAAGCTGAATTCCCGCTATTGCCCTTTCTACTGATGCTTACGAAATATGAATAATTTACAAAATATTTTCAAAACAATAAGGCCTTTATTATATTTTACAATCAATTAGACAATCATATTATACTTCACTGCACACACACACACACACACACGTCAAACTTATAATACCCCGTTTTTGCGTTTGAGGTTAAAAATAAGTGTGAAGTTTGCGATGGACATCATTATAAATATCTACACACACTATACATCTTATCTATATAGATTGTCTTATCTTTAGAGATAATCTATAAGCAATACGCGGTAAGCTTTAAAAAAGACATATTATTATATTTTTGCCTTCAATAATTTCGTTGGAATACTATTATTAAAAATTTCAACTAACAAATTATATTCAGTTGATTTCTCTCTCCTTTAGAGACTTCAATCGTTTATGACCCCAATTCAAAATAAATTAACTTATGGTTCAAAAGGAGGCCTTTGATTCATGAATATTGAATAATTTCATTGGATCCATGCTTTGAATTCGCTTAATATTTAATTGGAAATGGAAATACTGAATTATACGCTGTCATATCACAATAATAAATTTATAATTGTTATTATTAAAACATTAGGAGCCATTTACTGGACAGTTCTTCAAAATATTATCAAAAAAATTACAGAGTATTGAGAATACAGGTTTTAGCAATTTTTTTACTCATTGATTTGGTTGCCTAATCGCCCTAGAACGTTGTTGAAATATATTTTCAACAACGTTGAGTTGTTGATGATATGAGTTGTTGTTGATGATGATAATATGAGAAATACGATAAAATTTACAATTTTTATCGTATTTCTCATATTATACAGCATGTGGAAAAATAGGATGGATACACTGAACAAAAATTCACTCATCCCTACCAGGGATATTTAGTAGGGATAGGTGGAAGGGGCGAATCAATTGGATATGACTTTTACATGAAAAAACTAGTCAAAGCCTAGTTGCATGATCAAAGCGAAACTTTATGTTTGGATGTTTGTTACTCAATCAATGTTTGACTGAATTAATTTGGATGAAATTTGGCTTTAGTAATTTATCAAATCAGCTATTAGTTTTATTAATTAGAAGTTACATTAGTATTAAGCAAATTAAATTTTCTAAAGGATAAATTAACTAATTTTATTTCTTTGCAATAATTACAAAACCATAGGTTTCTATAATTCAATTCTTGTTTTTTTTTAATAAAGTTTCCAAGAATCAAGATTTTGTGAATACGTCCAAGGTCTAGCAAAGTTTATGCCCGAGGAACAGACTCACTAACAGTTTTCAAGTGAAAATCTTACGGACGAACGTAAATTGTTGTTTGTTGCGGAAATGATTACAAAGTTCATAAATTGCAGCTTGCAACCCAGTCGCAAAGCAGCGATGACCTCACCGCCAAACTTGGTTCAACTGTAAATGCATTTAGCTACAGTACAACAGCACAGCATACTTATTTCGTACAGTAGGCCGACGGAGACGTCTAGACAGGGCAATCGTGCGGGGCGTGAGGGGTGAGGCGCGAGTGGGACGTGCCCAAGCTGCATACTTCGTCGTTCTTAGTAGCTTGGAATAAATATTCTAGGGCTATCGCGTCTTTCAGATTTTAATTTATTATATAAATCAAAATGGTGCATACGGCATATGCTGTAAGTGCGTGCAAATCTTTATCTCGCATAAATAAAGAACTAAGCTTTCAAGACAGTTTCTTGTAACATATTTTTTTAAAAATGCAAATTTTCAAGATTGGCGTGTGTTTACACCTTAAGCAATAAAGAAAGTTTTACCTACCCAAACCTATGACCTAATATTAACAACTACCTTAACTTTAACCATTAACTATCAGATATATGTATCTGTACATTTTATTAAGTATCATTTGTTAAATATATAATTTGTTTTATTACTTATCTACTGCATACTGTATAATGTTGTGGCTGAGCCGTTTACGTGAGAAGACTCGGGCAAACGCTAACTGTGTTACAAATAATGCTTGGTACCATTGCTCAATAACATTATCATTTCTGTCTAGTGAACGAAATACTGGGACAGTATTTGAACAGTATAACTATGAAGAATCCAGCTCAGATGGGCAGTATTCGGAAAGCTCCGAACATCTTACAAAATAGTCCAATATTCCTTAGTGCCTTAAAACTGATATTTTAACTGATATTTTTTCTGATACTATTCAGATAAAACTGGATTATTATCTGAAATTAATTATTGTTATTCACGTATTTATTTTATCACTTAATAATATATTTTTTACAATACATATAAAAAACAATAAATATTATAAAAATACTTAAAATTAGCTGTCTAGTTCTATATGACTTACTTAAGTATTATCTTCTTAGCTTTGGAGTTTCTATAATTCACCGAAATAACCAGTATTAGTACTGTTATTTGACAGTATTCAAAAAAAATGTGTTGTTGGATTGCAATGTGGGCCTCTTTCACCAACTACAAGTAAAGTGTTGATTAGTTACTTTTAGAAATAATTTTATGTTTTATTAAATCATGCACTCGGTTTATTGCATCCTTCGATAGGCGATTTTTTTTTATTATTTTCTTTTTAATGTTTGGGACTTTTACCGTACAAACAAAGGTATATCAGCTAAATTATTCCCGGTGACATATGACTTTAAATGACGGTTAGCCTACTGGACAGATGGTGAAAGAGGCCCTGTGACTAAAAACTGCTACTAGCCGGAAGTTAGCAAACAACTGCATCCGAGTAACGGAAGCTTATTAACTTAAAATTAAGTTAAAACTTACCTAGGTATAGACCACCCGCTGTAGTTTTGTTTTAGTTCTGAATCCGGATAGTTTTAAATTTTCTTTACAGACGTTTCTAGGTTGGTTTGCTTAAGAGGATATAACTTTCGCACAATTATAATGTTGAAAGGAAATTAGAACTTGTATTGTTTAATTTGAAGTAGCTTCAGAAGAAGCTAAGAATAAGAAAGAATAAGAAGAATATAAGTATATATTCTTTTTCTTTTTTTAAAGTGAAAACTTCTTTAAACGCGTTGGACATTTTTGAGTTGGGAAAAAATCCATTGAACTCGCGACCTGTAACCGTAATGTAACCGACACCTCTGTTGACAATTATAAAAGAACACAGTAATTTCAAATAAATGTGTGTGTGCTTTCCACAATCGTTTCCTCTACGTTACGCTATGCTGAGACAAAACTTTGTGATTGGTCAAAATTTTAGTTTGACGTTACAACAACCAATCACTAAGCTTTCTCGTAGCGTTCTCTCTTCGTTTCTTAAGTACGCAACGAAGCGTTTGCATCAATCAACGAAGCGAGACCAATCAATTATATTTGCTAAATATGTTTTTTACTGGGTAAAGTCGGAAGCTGCGCTCTATAATACTCGTGTTGATTTGAAATTAAAAAGAGCGAGTTTGATGGGTTAGCTTAATCTAGCACCAAACCTCTTTGAGTTATGATTACGGGGATGATCCTGTGATCTAATCTGTGATCATGTGCATGTTGTGTTCAATCATTAATATGCCGATTCAAAGCTCTGCAGTAACTAAAGATCTGTCGCACTACAGCACCATTATTAGTCAAACAGGATGGCTAAATTATATCCTCAATTAGTCACATTGATGGCCCTACAGATTATAGGTGTGTATGGGGACATACGGAATAAAATTCGTAATAAATCACAGATTTTTAGAACAGCAAAATATAAAATTTCTTTTGAACAGGAAATAGCTAACACAGTTTATTTTGTTAGCTTACCTATAAAACGGCAAACGTACATAATATGTTTGAGTCTCGGTTAAATTTTACATTTAATGTTAATTTAAGGTTAATGTTAACATTTACCTTTGTATCTGAGTCTTGGATGTTTTGTATTTATAATATGTATGTATTTACAAAAAAAAAAAAAGTAATCTATATAGTATATCAACTGTCTGATATCCATAATACAAGCATTAGTTGCTTACTGTGGAACTAGATGGTGCTGTGTAGAATGTGTGAAGATATTTATTTATTTTATTTAAATCTATTTTTTCAATGTAAGGCAGTTAAGTTACGTCGGGTATAAAAATACTAAAAAAATGTATGCGTCAGTCCAAAACTAACAGCGTCAAAAGTGAAACTTTTTATGTAATTCAAAAACTGTCAATGAGTGTACAAAAAAAGCGCCATCTGCCGCATTAGTGTCGAACTACAACGAACGAATCACGAATCGAGTGAGAGAGAGAGAGTTGCTAGAGTAAATGGTAATAAGAAAGAGACAAGGAGTTTAACAGTTTTGTTAGCTCGACGAGTTAACTCTCATGACAATAGTGTCCCATAAAAAGTTTCACTTCAAAAATGCCCCGTGGGTGAGTCTATAAGTAAACACTTTTTGTTTAGTTTATAATATAATGAAAGAAAAATTGTAAATGATTTAAAGTCGACAATCTTGATTTAATTAACATGTTTGAGCGAATTTCTCTTTTTCATTAAATTTGTCTGTGAACTACTCCAAAGATTTTTTTATAAATATAAATAAATACCTACTTTTATTTAATAATATATTATTTTATAATAGTCTATATTGTTAGTTTATGGGTATAAAATTATATATGAAGGCTTGATGTATTAAAATAATTTTTTGATTGATACATTTATTTTGAAAATTCTTTTTCTAATATTTTAAGCGTATCAGGGATTATGTTATAAAGAGGTTAATTTTTGTATTAGAATTTACAAAGCACTTACTTAAGGATGTTGATATTTTTTTATTTATTTTTTTAATAATATACCCAGTGGTTTATAGAATAGAATAGAATCATAGAGTTTTAAATAATTTTTATTGGTGTTTCTTACTTTATGGTTATAAAAAAAATAATTAATGATTTAAAAAAATAAAAATGTTTATTAACCATAAAAAATAGAAATATATTATATTATATGTTTGTTTATATTAGAAATATATAATATTTATATAGAATATTTATATAGAATAGTATATAATAATAGAAATACCCATCGCTTCTAACCATTCAGAGTTTAAACTCGAAAGCGTTCACGTTCGAAATTGTCGTTCGTATTATTGTAAAGTGCAATACTCGTGCTATATCTTTCTCAATACGTCATCAGCGGTCTGTGAGACAATAATTATTATTACACAAACACTATTGTTCATTTAAGACTGAGTTATGTATCAACGTTATCAGTAATTGTACAGTCAGTTACATTTTTATTTTGTACTATTAATTTATAATCATAATGTATCATCAATACTCATAATAAATCTGTAAGTGTATATACATACATGTATGTATGTATGTTCCTCCATAACTCTTTTTTCACTAGGCTACTTTTTTCACGCGGACGAAGTCGCGGGCGCCAGCTAGTTTAAATTAAGACATTAACTTTGTCTTGGAAAAGGAGAATTTTGGTACTAGCTGGCGCCCGCGACTTCGTCCGCGTGAAAAGTAACATGTCCTGTGTGCCGTACGTCTAAATGTTTATCTACCAAGTTTCATGAAAATCAGGAGTTATGGAGGAACATACATACATACATGTATGTTTATACACTTACATATTTATTATTAGTATTGATTGATTGATAATATGGATAGGAAAATGTGCTCTGGCATCCCGCGTGAATCCGGGAGCGAGTCGCTAGTAGAATATATTTTTAAAGTTTGTTCTATATGTTATTTTTACTGACAAAGTTTATTTTCATCTTGTGGTTACTCACTTTGCTAGTAAGGAAGTTGTAAATAAAAACTAAAGCATTACTGTTTCAGAATTGCCACTTCTTTGAAGCATAGATTAGTATAGAGTGGCTCTATAATGTCAAAACTACCTATTCTTTATAAGTATAAAAATATTATAAGAATATTCTTCTTGTATCTAATTTTATCCAATCTAATATAAAATTTTTGATAAAATTTCAATAAACTGGTGGCTTCACACCATTAATAACAGTATACTTATTGAAGTATGGTACCACCGTACTTCAGTGAAGAAATGTTCTCAGCGTTCCAATCGTCTAATGGTTGTCTTTTATAGCTGCCGACATCATCATCTCATCTCAGCCGTAGAACGTCCACTGCTGGACATAGGTCTCCCCCATACTTTCTCAAAAGGTGGTCAGAAGCAGCTTCGATTCACCTTCGACCCGCAGTCCTTATCAGCGGGCCTCCAATGTCGACATTAAATTCGAAATAATACTTTGTCATAAGTAAAATCCACACAATAACGCATCAATAACTTTATTGACATGTATCTCATGTATAACCTCATAGTAGTAGTCATAGTAGACATTTTGACAGGTGCTTAGTGAATACCAAAGTGGTCTATAACCGCATCAAGTCGATAACCACAATAAGATCACACATCACAGACCTAGGCCCTGTATACGGGCCCAGGTCTTTTGTCCACCTCCTCCACTCGAGAACTCTGGCCCCAGTGGTCTTTTTTTGCTTGGGGAAATCTACGAACCAGATTCCCACCGACCATGGGGAGGTCGTTGCGGTTTGTGGGACTTCTACCCACTAAAACACCCACGGTGTTCTCGCGTCGATGGGCGTTAGGAATCGTCAAGACACGTAAGACTTCCTCCACCTTTAGTTCTTATTAGTTCTTATTTAATTTGAGAGTCTAGGTATGAAATAGTCGACTTGTCTCCTCTGTATAATGCAATTTTTCAGTTTAAAGTAATGGCTCGAGATGCGCCCGTTGTTTAAATCTACTCAAAATGTTTTTCTTCTTTAAAGTTTGCATTTTTGTGAGCAGTCCCTGATAATACTAGTTTCTCATTTCTTTTGAAAATTTGGATTCTGTTTTCAAAAGCCTCTCTAAGAAACAATATACCATTATTTCTGCATTTTTATTAATATGAATTATACTTTAACATAATTAGATACTTAATTTAGTGGTTTAGCATTGCACTTATAACTTACAAGAACAAACCGCCAAACGCATGCAATATGCATCCTTATCTCGAAGCGATTTACGGCTCTTTTGATACGCCTATAACTTCTGACCACCAGTCGCATTTTCGTACGGTTTTCACTAATTAAAAGAGAGATAAAAATGGAAGATTATATTATGTATATTATTATATAAAGTTTCTCTCTGTATAAGATATGCTTACTTGATTACTAACTCGTGGAAAACGTTGTTGTCCTTATTAATGTAATCTCTTTGTTCTAACTTACTAATATATAATTTGCTGGAAGATGAAAATTGCATCATATGGCAATAAGTGAACAATAAGTGAAACATATTTTTTCTAAAAATTTTACAATTATTTACAAAACACTACATTTTACAAAATACTATATTTTACAATTATTTTACAAAATACTATATTTAACAATTATTTTACGAAATACCACTATTATATTTGCCGTTTTAAAAAGTCTTAACATCTTTTCTTTTTAGTTGGAATAATTAAAGTCCATGTTCCATTCGAAGAAATAATAAAAGTACTTTTAAAAGTCGCCGTAAACGCAAATTAAAATTTAAATACAAAAGGTCTGATGAGTGAACAGGAACACCGTTTATTTCTTTCTTCTTTCCTAGAGGGAGAAAAATGCTAACCAAAGGAAATTTAATTATAACAAAAGAGTCCCTTGACAATGTGTTTTTCGGTACGAATCAAGCTCTTGTGTTTATTTAGGACGATTGGAGAGCTGCGTTTAATCGTATTATTATTTGAATTAACTGTTCCTTGCTTTTACTCGTTTTTTTTTTAAATTCAAATATAGCTCCGTATAATGCTCAAAGGTTTCCAAATTGTATGAGGGCGATGCTTCTAATCGTTTGTGTTTAACACTAAGGACTTCCTTTTGAACAAAGATTTCTTCTGAACATCGGTAGAATATACTGTAAATAATGTAATGGTAAAAAAAGGTAAATGGTATTTACTTTATAGCCCAGGCAAATTAGGAAAATCAGAAAATCAATAAAAGATACCTTTTTCAGGTTTTTGCTCATATCGCGAATATCTTTAGGAATACAATTTATGATTACTTCTGACGAAAGTTTCTACATAACATTTTCTACAAATTTGGATGTATTCATTTTTAGTCTACGATCAATACTTCAGGAACTACAGGTTGTGTAAGTTTACAAAGAGACAAAAATAGACGATTTCAACAAAGGGTGTCGTATTTTTTTTTGACGTTATTCAACGCCATTTTTAGTTTAGAATAACAAGCTTAGTCATTTGGTGACCCAATATAAAAAAAAACTTCATGTCGATACAGTGAGAATTCTAAACAAAAAATATGAAAATGCTGTACACGTACTGTTATTTTCACTGTGGTCTTCTGTAATTGGGTGGTTACTGCTGCCAGAGACTAAATTTTTAAAAGTTCATTTCCAAAGTTGATCCGGCCGGGAATCGAACCCGGGGCGCCTGAGATGTTAGGCAATACCTTATGAACAATACCCCAATATCTTGATGTCTTATAGCTATATCTATATACTGGATACCTGTATTACCTGAACGATTATTTCCCATACATATTTCACTGTCTCACACATATTCGCACAAATGTATGAAAGTTTTAGCAAAACAAGAACATCGCATGCTACATAAATATTCGTAACGTGTAAAACTTTAAAAGCGACATTACGTCCTGGTAATACGGTATAAAATAAGAAACAGTAAGTCCACTCTGCCTAATCTTGCACCGATGATGGTCAGCTGTTTATTTACTGCTTACATAATAGTGGTAGAGTACAGGTAAAAGTAAAATATGATGACGTATGATAAGTAACTATCATACTTCATCATGTGATATTGTGATATTATCATATCATGTTTATTTTCGAAGTATAAATATGATGTATGATAGTTTCATCGGCCACGGCAGGCACAAGGTAGGAGGTCCACCATTGAATTATATGTAATCATTGACGTTCACCAAGAAGGTTACAGACGACCTGATAACGGCCGCGGTTCGACAGTGGATCTAGGATGCTTCTGACCTTAGCGGGGCACAGAAGTCGTGTCATAACGTCCCTGCGTTCCCGCCCATCAACGGCCACGCTAGAAAGTCGTTGGGTTTTAGCTGATACGAATACGGCATAACCCCGCAATGCCCCCTACACTGCCTGGTATCCAAGAGGATTTCCCGACGTTAAGACTGCTTCTGACCGGTACTTTTTAAAAACTAAGGGGTAAGCCTAAGTCCAGCAGTGGACGTCCTACTGCTGAGATGATGACGTATCAATACATTAAAATTAACAAATTTTAAGAGAGTTATACTTCTGTTATTCTCAGCACTGTTATTCGTATGTCCCTCGTAAATCACCCGACTACACACGCGGATTTTTAATGCCTGAGCGAGCATCCGAATTCTATTTCCCGTTCCCCTCTATCATATCAAGGGAGACAGAGACGAAAGACATTCTGTAGTTTCAAACGTGGACTTTTTGTTAGGAAAAATTTCACTAACAAATATTTCTGATCGCAGTAAAGAACTATTTGCTCTTTGTCAAATCGTTCGTGAATACAAAGATGGAATGCGTCTATAAATGTTTCAGATTACAATTTCTTGTCGCATCAATGAGTAGGATAGGTAAAACTACTTTGATGTCATGTAGTTAGTTTGTTAGTACTTTTATTATACTTGCTCAGGAAATATCAGGTCTATCTAGCACAAATTTATCTCATTTTATTGTCAATTTAGTAGGGTTCAAAATTGTTAAGAACTAAAAACAACTGTACAAAATCCATGTTTTTAGAAATTTTGCAATCCTTTTTCTTTTTTAAATAGTCGTATCTTTAAAACTATTTGGCCTACCAAAACAAAATTATTCTCATTCAATTAAAAATTTCATCTAATTAAAAATTGTGCATAATGACTTTTGTCGTAATATAAAAAATCGACAAAAACTGATAATAGTCCTAAAATAATAATCGGTAAGGCTTTCGAAGTGGAATATTTGGATTTGTTATTA
Organism: Synanthedon tipuliformis; assembly: GCA_947623395.1. Lineage (NCBI taxonomy): Eukaryota > Metazoa > Arthropoda > Insecta > Lepidoptera > Sesiidae > Synanthedon > Synanthedon tipuliformis. The sequence continues at coordinate 2,954,198 of OX392431.1, read as the reverse complement.
CTTAATACCATTTCGTCAGTACCAACATATAAAAAATTCCATGGGCTAATAGGTAAACAATACTTTTTATATTGAAAAAATGTTAGGTAGCAGAAACATCGGCGGAGTTGCGGAAGAGTGTTCGTCCGACCTCGCAACTTCGCCTTATAGCGGACGCGGAGGACGCCAAGAGGTTTAGTCGGTAGATCTTCCCCAATACCATCTCGGGGCAGGAGTCCGACATAAGAACCCACCGGTCTCGCAACTTCGCCTCATAGCGGACGCGGAGGACGCCAAGAGGTTTACTCGTTAAATCTTCCTCAATACCATCTTGGGGCAGGAGTCCGACATAACCCACCAGTCTGTACCCAGGCCGGTGAGTATTCATGATGGATTCCTCTTGTAAAAAAAAAGTATCAGAAAGATCGTCTAAAAATATAAAAAATGGACGCCACTCCGCCACCGTCGTCACAGCGATAAAGATTTTTTAGGTATTATATTTTTTTAGATAAAGTCGCGGGCACCCGTTAGTATTACATAATTAACAAGAAAACTTAATACTTTTACAAATTAAATTACTTATACACTAGTGAAAAGAAAATATATTTTCACCAAAAACTTTGTTTAAAAACTGCAAGTTTTCTTCTTAATTTTTCCTCACATAACATTCAGCATAAATTCGAGTAAGTAACATAAATAAAGAAATAAATTTCTTCTCTCAGCTCCTGGAGCATTCACTCGTGCACTGAAAACAGTTCATAAACTTGGCTGCACTGGCGAGTTAGGAAATACTTGTACTGCTTCGTCGGACGTCAACAGAGCGTGAAATCAATTCGTGTGTTCATGTTGTACTGTATTATAACCTTTTTCTTAAAAGAAAATCTTACTCCTTTACTATATGTTACAGGGCACATCGAAATTAACTTAGAACTTAGTCTAAGTAGTACCTACTTGAGACTGAATTGGAAATAAAACCTTTTTGCTGCCTTCGTACTGGCCTCTTACAATCGCGATGGCATTTTCACAATTTAAAAAAAATATCATGTTGTTTATAACGTTTTAAAACTGTCAAGATTATAAAGAAAATGGAGATGATGCGTGACAATTTCCTTTCCATAATCTTATCAATACTAATAATTAATCTGTAAGTGTAGGTATTATAATGTAGGTATGTATGTTCCTCCATAACTCTTAATAGGCCACAGCGTAGCGTGGCCGGGTTCAACTAGTATTTTTTAAAGTTAGAAATCCTCATGGATACTTACCTTTTTGCGTGGGAAATTCTGCGATCCTTAGTACGAGTTTACTCGATCAAACGCGTCGAAATCGTAAACGTTAATTTGTATGGGAATGAAGCAGCGCCACCTAGGCCCTCAGATCCCCACCGACCACTGAGAGAACTGTTGAGTATGTGGGACTTCTACCCACTAAAAATACACGGTGTTTCTTCGCGCCGTCTAAGGGCGGGGATTTAAGACACGCTACCTTCTCCCTCCGCCAGACGAGGCCTGCACATTGCGGGTTGCACCTTGAGAAGCGATTAGACTATATGCGTCACCAATTCTGCAGTAACCACCTGTGTTGTAGTAAGTTCTGTTCGATACAATGAAAAGATAATGATGGAATGATAATGTAGGCTGGTCGCGCGTGCCTAAACTAATCGGACAGTCATATTCTCATGCTAAAGACCTATAAAAATAGCTAAGGTCGTATCCACAAACAAAATTGAATGTGGAATCAATTACAGTCTTAATCCTACTCCACTTTCCAATGAATTTATCGAGTAAACTTGCCGACAGTTTTAACAAATTCCTCCTCTAATGCGGCGGTGTTAATGCTGAATACAACTTCCAACAGAACGATGTAAGGGACCATTCACACAAAATGTGCACATTTATTAAATTTTTGGAGTGGATTCCTTAAGAATTCGATTTGCATATTATATAATCCTTATTAATATTATAAATGTGAATGTGAGTGTGTTTGTTTGTTACGCTTTCACGCAAAAACGATACTGAACCGATCACCATGAAATTTGACATACACGTTGTCTGGGACACCAGAAAGAACATAGGGTACCTTTCATCCAGAACCCGGACGAAGTTGCGGGCACCAGCTAGTAATTATATAAGCCCGTGGCATGGAAAATCAAAATTGTCACCTGAATGCGTTATGTTATAGTTACGTTCTATTTTTTGAATATTATAAAATATCTTTAAAGTTTCAGATATATTGCGCCATCTACACAATATTATTTAAAAAAAGAACAATGTGGTTCTTTCGGCGTGTTCGAATTGTGAAAATTTAAATTTTATAATCGTTACTGTAAACTCCAGCTGAAACACTCAATTTTTTTTTATTCACAATTTGTTTTCAATTAAGTCAAATTGGTTGCATAAACGCTTTTTGCAAAAAAATAAAAATAATAAACTTATTGTGTGTGTATTAATTAAAATAGTAATAAAAAGTTTAGAAAATAATTCTCGTAAAAAAATTGTAAAAAACCCTGAAATAATTTTTAAATTCACAATTCAAAATTTTTAATATACACAATCTTTCCACGTTTATCCCTCATTTCATTAGTGAAAATCGAATCAAAATCGGTTGAGTGGTTTAGGAGTCTATAGAGGAGTAATAAACTTACTTATAAATTGATTTTTATATATATAGAAGAAAATTACTAATAGAAGTCACCGGCCTCCGATACAATGCATAACCATCATGACTTTATTAATATAGCCTGCGTAATGGAGTGAATCTGATATTGTAGAGTACACGAAGCAAAAACGTTCCAACCCAATGAATTGACTCTCGAACATTGTTGAAGCAATGTGTCTAAAAAGTTTTTCAATAAGACCCGGCCAAAAGGTAAATAGTTCAGAAAGGTTGGCATTCAAACAAGTTACCCCTCTGTGAGGGGTCAAACGGGGGGGAGGAAAGGGGATTGCAATTATTTCTGTAAATGTGAAAACTTAGGAACAGAGCTTGACGATTAACAGTCGAAGGGGGAAGTTGGAAAGATAATTGTGGATGTTAAGCGCAGTCATTATGATAGATGATTGTTGATACTTTCGACAATAACTCAAGAAATCTTTCAATATTATCATTTATAAGGGACGAAAGGTACGAAAGCTCCTAGCTGCAGTAATGTTACCTTTATAAAATCGTGAAATTATTAATTTCTGAACTTCTTACTCTTCTTATTTATGCTTTAGGCTTCTTTGGCTTGTTGGGTACGTTGGGAGAAATACAGTGAACTCTCGCCGTAACACTCTGTGAGCGACACACTCAGTGAAATTTAACTGTAAGATAAGCGCCATCTATATGAATTATAACAGTACGTTCTTCTTGGTTCATACCTAATAGGTGTAAACACACGACAATCTTAAAAATTTGCAGTTTTAAAAAAATATGTTACAAGAAACTGTCAATGCAATTGGTTTGAAAAAAAATAATATTATACTTAAACATGTGAAGAACAAAATGTATTGTTTAGAATTTCCATCGAAGTAGTAGAAACCCCACAATAAAATTTAGAACGTAAGAAGAATTTGACTTATATTGAAATTTGTTTCGAAAACTGTTTATTCTGCGAAAATGATTCCTGCACCGAATAATAAGTCAATGTCATTTAAAAAAAATGTATTGATATTTTATTTATTTTTAATGTTGTTTTAATGAAAAGTACAAAAAACCACATTTGTCGGGCCTGTTGAATTGTTTCCGCCGCCTCGGAAATCTAAATATATGGAGCTACAGTGTCTCAGTGACTGCGTTGAGGTATGGATTACGTTTGTGTTTTTCATACGGAATTAGTTTGATATTATAAACATTCTAAGGGTCATATCGGTGAAGGTCAAATGGTCAATGTCATTGGCCTTTGTGAATCCCTTAAGTTAACAGATGGCGTAGTTTTCACTTCTAAAGTGTAGTCCTACGACTGGCATTTTTCTTAATATCAAGGTTGACAGGCTGACTGACGATCACTTGATGGTAGATGGCTACCATCGCCTATTACACCAACGCCTCAAGTGCCGTCATTTAAGAGTCTATTGAACGTGGCTTATAATAAAAAATATACATTTTTCTCTTTAATACGAGTCTCACGTGATACCAAGCTATTTGGTTACCAGTACAATGGAGTCTGTAGCAGTTACGCTTTTATGCCTCAACATTAAATTAGCACATATGTTTTACTTTATGACGATTACACTTTCAATGTGAAAATAGCATTTAAGACCAGTATTTCTACCATGAGTTATAACGAACGCAAAAAATTAGCGCAAAGCGTAAAAAATTTATATAAAAAACTGTCAAACGTCAATGTCAAACTGACCGCATTCGCGAGCGAGAGAGTAAAAAAATTATATGAAAAACTGTCAACTGTGAATGTCAAATTGTCAAATGTCAAAATTTTCCATATAAATATTTTGGCTCTCGCTAGCGAGTACGGTCATTGTAAACTTATGGTAAAGGTAGGATTAACTTCAGACCGAACACAATTTTTAATGAGCTTAATCTGATAAGCTATGAATTATAGTGGAATATTGTACTACAAATTTTTGTATTTTTGGGAGGTTTTTCCCAAATATTGTGTAATTTTTTTTAGTCTCATATTGCTCGTTAAATTCGAGTATACCATAATCACGTGAATAAAATTATTGGTCGGATATATCAATCTGCCTTATGAATCCCATAGAACATCTTTATGAATATGTATTTTTTTCATTGTCTTGAATTTCTTAATAATTTTAAAATTTTATTTAAAAATAAATAAATATTAAAAAACAAACAGGAAAGCTCTCTCAATTGTGACTGTTATCGATCAAAATATTTGAATGCAACATTCAAAAAGGCGCGTCAACAAAAGCCGTGGTTGTTAAAAACCACAACTCGGCAATTCGGTCAGAACGTAATTGTTGTCGTGGCGTCGTTAAACGAATTTCAATTTTATTCTGAAACGTCACCCAAACACTTTTCATATTGGTTCTAGCTAAATAATAATAACGGCGGGGCACTGATGTTGTGTCATAACGTCCACGCGACCCCGCCCATCAACGGCCGCGTTAGAAATTCGTTGGGTTTTAGCCGGTAGGAATCGCCGGCATAACTAGTAGGCAGTGTAGGTGACACTGCCAGGTATCCAAGAGGATTTCCCAACGTTAGGTGACACTGCCGGGTAACACAAAAGGGAACACTGACATGGGTCAGAGACCTTACCAGCTAGTAGAGTAAACTATAGAGTACCTATATGTATATACTGAGAAACGAACTAAGTTCACTAGCTGTATAGACTTTTTTGGTACTGATGTACAATGTACTGAGTACTAAACGGCCATTTTTTGCCTAAAAAAGATATTTTTTTAATAACCGATGACAATCTTTTCTTTCTTTTTTTTTCTGCACAAATATATTATCTAATGTCTAAAAAAGATGACCCTCTGACTTTAATTATTATATGTACAAACCATTTTTAGTACAATTTCCTAGTGTATATTCAGTGCTTCAGTATCTCTTTTCTGAAAAATCACCTAGAACTTACAAGTCAAACTTTAACAACACTCCGTTTTTGCGCCGAACGTCGGGGGTTAAAATTGCGAGTTCACGTCCAATTTAATATAAGTTAAATAATAAATAAATAAATATCTTAACACATTCCATATACATTCCATTTTTAAACATCCTTTATAATGCGCACTGCCAGGGTTTGGAACTCCCTGCCGGCGTCTGTATTTCCGAGCACATAATATAACCCTAATATTTTCAAGGTTCGAGTGAATAGGCATCTTCTGGGTGAGCTCGCTCCATCTTAGGCCTCATCCTTGCCACATGGCTGGTTGTTGGCCAAGAGCAAACCCAACTCTTATAAAAAAAAACCACAAAATACCATCTAGTTCCACAGTAAGCAACTAATGCTTGTACCTATATATTATGGATGGATACCAAACAGTTGATATACCTAATAAATAAATTGTTAAATACATTGGGAAATTGTGTTTATCTAACAAATTTCTGCTCATAGAACACAAAGCAGTACTAAAACATTATCACAACGTTGATAGTAAATTGTGACAGAATAGATTATCCGTTTCATATGCACAATGCAATATGTTTGCGGTTCTGCATGACTAGATTAGGATATTGTTTACAGGCCCGACGCATATGTTGCAAAATTGACGCTATTATTAAGAAATAATATTCATGTTCGTGTAATAATTGTTGAAATAATAATATTAATACGAATGCCTACAAAAGTTGGCAAAACAGAACGTTTTGCCTAAAAGTACTCTAAACAAGAAAGATGGCGAATACGTCAACGCCCATTATCAAATAACTTTCTAATCTAAGAAACTATATTATCACTACATAGTATAAAACAAAGTCGCTTTTTCTGTCCCTATGTCCCTTTGTATGCTTAGATCTTTAAAACTACGCAACGGATTTTAATGCGGTTTTCACTAATGGGTAGAGTGGTTCTCGAGGAAGGTTTAAGTACATAATTTACTAAGTTACGCGGGCGAAGTCGCGGGCAGCAGCTTTAATTTTATTAACACGTAACGTAATTTAGTACGTATGTAGTGCCATCTGTTAACAGACTTTTTCCATTATTCGAAGTGAGATTAGATGAATTAGAGTACTACATTGCTTCAAACAGAATTCCCTAGATGGCGTTGTAAATTTTGCATACACGTTGTCTGGGACTCCAAAAAGGACATAGGGTACCTTTCATCCAGAACGCGGACGAAGTCGCGGGCACCAGCTAGTTTTATCTAATATATAAAATTCTCGTGTCGCGATGTTTGTTGCCAAACTCCTCCGAAACCGCTGGAACGATTTCGATGAAATTTTGTGTGCTTATCGGGTAGGTCTGAGAATCGGCCATCATCTATTTTTTAAACCCCTAAATGTTAAGGGTCCACCCCAAAAATTTATTTTTTCGCAAAACAACGTTTGCCGGGTCAGCTAGTTATATATATATATATATACGAACCGAAACCGCTGGAATAATATATATATATATATATATATATATATATATTTACCAGGGTTTCTATCATAAATCATAACTAAGAACTATCCCGATCATGTCAGCTTTCGAACAAAAAAAAAACGGGTCCAAATCAGTCCATCCCCTTGAAGCTACGATGCTACAGACAGACAGACATACAGATACACATACACATACACAAATACAAAGACGCACACATCAAACTTATAACATCCCTTTTTGCGTTAAGGGTTAAAAACAGAGAACTTTAAGCATCAAATGTATTTGAAAGTAAAGTGTGCTATCAAAATGTGAATCGCTCGCAACATAGTGCTATAAAAGCTGCAACAAATGACACATTCTTGCCAAAATTCGACTGATGGACGTTAATTAAACCAAAAATTCCATATAACACCCATTAAATCATACTGCGAGCTGCCTAAATCTGTTATATGGTAGCGTTGGCAAAAACTCAGTTAAATGTTGTGAAGGAAAGGTTCATAATAAGCTTAACTTCGACAATATATGAACGGCTCTCATACAGTTACAATCATTGCTTGTGTACCTATGTAATAATTAACATTGTCATTGTCATAAATGACATAAAACATAGTCTGTATATTCTCTGGTTTTGTTATTGTGTGGAGCTAATAAATGCATTATTATTACTTATATAAATTTATTTTCATTCTTAATCGGTTTCACTGGTGTTGCAAATGCGCTGCCGACCATAACTATGGTCCTTAATCCAACTGAATTAAGGATAAAAATTAGAATTCAACAGCACACATGCTATTCTGCCGCCAGACAAGCTTCCCAAATGACTGCAAGCGAAATGCAAAGAGTCCTGTCACTACTTAACATTATTAAGTATATGCCAAACATATATGGCACTTTATCCCATGAAAGCATGGAATAATAGAGCAATCTTAATTCTATTATTAATTTATACATTGCGCAAATGGAGCTTAACAACAGCTTAAGAGCTTAAAACATTTAAGTTACATAATTATAAATAGATTGCAAAAGAGGAATCGCGAGAAAAAATCTTGAGCTTCATAAAGAAAGTTCCTTCGCAATCTCCCTTACTAAAAACAATCTGCAACACCAACTTAAAGAAATAGTTAAGGGATTTGAGCAATAAAAATACTTCTTCTGTCGGTACAGCAACAAAATAACAGTTTATGTGGATTGGCACAGGTCCAGGATCTGAGCCTTGTATCAGACAGTGGAAACGCCTAATGTACTCATCAAGTCATAAGCGTTAGCGTATCACAATTTGCTGACAATCAATATAGCCAAGTAAGAGTCCGTATCAAACAACTGACCTCTGAAGTTGTTCCAAGTCGGTAAAACACTTCGCCGGAAACAACTTCAAAGGTCTATTGTTTGTTGATAGTTTTTTAATATGGACTCTAATGAGATTGAATAAAGTCTGGTAAAAGCCATCACAGTGAAATTGGTACTTTGTGTACATTACAAGGAGCAGCAACTTAGCATTGATGGAATCTCTACAGTAGGCGAGGCCTGTTATGTAAATGTCGACCAAATTTGAAGTTCATATACGCGATATCCGTCTGTACAACAATATTGCATTGAGATCTTGAAAATTGAAAAATGTAAATGTTTTGTAGTAAAGAAACGCTAACAGAGTATGTGAGTCGAGGGTGTACCCTTTTTCAGGTTACAATAATTAATACTATATAATATAATATATGTTGTCTACAGAATTAATGATAAACAATGTATGTAATGTATTTTATAATATAATTTTATTAATAATACGAGTATGTATATTATTAATAAAAAATATAAAATTAATGTAAATCCTACCAGCTTCTGACTTAGGCCGAACCAAAGCAACTCAGTCCTAATTTGAGAGCTCGTGAAAATGTATAGAATTTATTCTTTTATTTGCCTATCCATATATTATTACGCTAGCAAAAAGGCATTTATTTAATAAATTCTATTGCTGATCCTGTACACAAATATTTTATTCGGGAATGTATTTTGTACGAATTATTTTAATTGCTAAGTTATTTTTTCTCATAGATTTCTAGATATTTAGCTATGCAATACCACGCAGGCTACCGTCATTTAAAGACAAGAGCAAAACCATAAGAAATGCAAATGAGAGAAAAAGAAAAGACACTGATTTTAGATTATTAGATGTTATTATTTCATAGTTTAACTAGCAACCCGCCCTTTTAACTTTAAAGATGGTTTAAAAGTGGTCAGTGGAGGAACAGACAGAGGCAGGCAGCGACTCTGTTTTATAATTATAATATGTATAGATATAGATATAGATATAGATATAGATATAGATATAGATATAGATATAGATATAGATATAGATATAGATATAGATATAGATATAGATATAGATATAGATATAGATATAGATATAGATATAGATATAGATATAGATATAGATATAGATATAGATATAGATATAGATATAGATATATAAATATATAATTTTTAAAAACAAAGCAATTCTATTTTAAACACACTAGTTTAATAATACAACAATAACAGCGAAGAAGCTCACATAATAATATATAGAAATTGCAAAATATAAAAGAACTTTACAGTATTTTCACTATATATTTTCACTAGAAATATCTCCTGAGGCAATATCACCGTTAAATTTATACAAAATAAATTATGACTGAATGTGGAGCAATTGTTATTACAATTCGCTATATTTTCAACCCTCTTCAACAAGCCAGTGACGAAACTAATTGAAAGAAAATAGAGTATCACGTAGAACCGACGAACGCGATGGGAAAGAAATTGTTAAAAGCAATTCAACAGTAATTATGTAGGGTTATTTTTTCGCATTTTTCGACAGCAATCTCTGCATTTTTAGCTGAGAACATTTCTATTGTTTTGGAGTTTATAAATCTGTGGGACAACGTTACTTCCGACTTGGCTAACGCCCAGATGTCTAACACTATGTGGAGTATTTACTGCACGTACCCACATAACCAATTTCGGTAGCCTAGGTCACCGTTCATTGTTTTTGTGAGCTGAACATGAAAATTTGTAAATGTAATTTTAAAAGCTGTTCTATAGTCGTGACCTAAGTGGATTCTTATGTCTTCGTATTCTTATTATTTTATTTTATTTATATTTGGGAAACAAACAATATCTCGATACACATTACACTGCTCGCAGAGATATACTATTTCGTTGATTACACATACATAATATAAGAAAAACATAAATCAGCAAAATTTCCACTAAATTACTAAAACATATTTTGAGTTACAAATGACTACAAAACAGAATATCGGAGCTGGGAGAAAACATACAAAAAAGTAAACAAAAAAAAAAAGAAAGAAAGAGAAACAAATAAATAAACCAATTAACATATAACTATAACATACAAAATAAACAAATAAACTGGCCGCTACAAAAAGAATATTACACAACTAAATTATCGAGCCTTACAAGCCTTAAGGCTTCGTTTATAGGCTCATATAGGACAACTGAAAATATCCAGATCTAGCAAGTGCTCATTATAAAATTTACAGGAACGATGCAAAAAGGTATTGCTAGCATATTTATGTTATTATTATTCTTATTATGTTATTATTATTCTTGTTAAGACGACACGTTTTGTCTAGTGGCTGTTAACCAAACTGTCGCGGGTTCGAATCCCACTAGGGCGAATGTTTATGTATTAACATTTACCTTTGTACCCGAGTCTTGGATGTTTGTATTTATAATATGTATGTATTTATATAAAAAAAAGTAATGTATGTAGTATATCAACTGTCTGGTATATATAGTACAAGCATTAAGTTGCTTACTTTGGAACTACATAAACGGTGCTTGTATGGAATGTGTGAATATATTTATTTATACCAATTTAATATATTTATATTAAATATATTTATATGGGCTCAATGTTTGGGTAATTTTTTTATCATAAATAGCTACAAATTATATAATATGACACTTTTTTGTTGCTGCCATAGGAAAATTTAGCATGCCAGGAAAAAATGCCATGAAAAGCTTCAAGTCGATCAGCAACCGGCTTCTCACATATGCAAGCCTTTCAATTAGTAAAAAATTAATTAGCACTAAAATCCTAGAGAGACAGACGGCTGCAAACCTTTATATAATACTAGCTGTTGCATGCGACTTCGCCCGCGTAACTTTATAAAATATAACCGATGATGCTCGCTGATAATGTAGTTTCTATAGATGAAAGAATTTTCAAAATCGGTACAGTAGTTTTTTTAATTTATTTAAGATACACCAACAGTATTCTGTTATTCTCGCTGTCATTTCGTCACACTCTTAACTGTTTATAGTTTTTATTTATGAGTAATTCTTTAACATTTGACTTTTTTAATTTTTGATTATTATAATTTTTTAAATTTCGATTTTTTTTACTTTTGACATTTTTTTTAACATTTTTTTGACATTTTGACATGGTACTCAAATTTTTTGGTTGTAATGCATTTTGTTAAGATTTTATTTTCGAATTTTTTGAAGTTTGTTTGTTGGAGCTTATGTACCAAAAGTGAATTATGTGTTCAGCTCTAATTGGCTTGCACACTGGACCTAGATGTTGAGCGATACGGTTAGAATGTTAAGTGTGCTAGGCTGTTGCTGTTTTGTATAAATAAATAAATAAATAAATAAATAAAAACAGTACACGTGTTAAAATTATTTCCTAATAATTCACAGGGTTGTCCCATAATATACTGTTAAAACATTTTAAAGAAAATATTGCCGATTCTAATTACATAAAATTCCCAAGGCTTCTCTTTACCTTCCCAGCTTGTTGATCCAGAGAAATATTTCCTATTAAGTATAGACAGTTACTCAATTAGTGTTAGTACGACTATCGAACGTTTCATCGCGTCAAACTGAACTTATTTCTTCTTTGTAGATTTCTACTTTTTTTTTAAAAAGGTAGTCATTGATTTCCTTTGAGATCGTTCTGGGGAAATTCATGCAGAGCGTTAGTCGTTTGGAGTTCACGATGTTTCTATCTCTTTTTCAGTTTAAAGCTTAAAGAATTCATTCTAACTTTTAAATAGAAAGTAAGTCTTTTTATTTGTAAATTGAAAATTCTCCTTATGTAGGGTGTAAAAGTAGGCACATAATTATTGTGTTGTGTTGTTTTGTGTGCTGAAAGATTAAGTATGGGAGCATAGAAAATTTTGGAATATTCTGTAAGGGTGTGGTTACGGCCGCCAGACGGGCTGTCAAAATGTCTACGAAACGCAGTGTGCCTTGCCACTTCTTGCCACATCCAGACCAGAGCCAACTATAATAAGTTCATTTCTAAAGACGGCCCTGTCGGAAATCGCACCCGGGAATCTTGAGGCAGAGCGTTAAAGCAAGCAACTTAATAACTCAACCATGAGGTTTGTCAAAAATCAAAAATTTTAAGAAAAAATCAGCTAAAGTCTTTGATCGAATTAAGGTAACTAGCCAAACTCGTAACCATTTTTCATAACCAGATAGGAAAACGGAAAATTTCTTCAATGTTTCACAACAAGTTATTACACAACGTCCCAGTTATACGCCTACGGTGTAATACGCCTAATTTCGATGTTTGACTACGACATATCACATTGATAATAGTGTATTCACACGTACATAAACAATTAATAAATGAACGTTGCCAAAGCCTCTATCTTCATCATGAAATATTAACTCTATGAGTGACATTTCGAATTCTCAAAGCAGCCGCAAACGGCTCTTTGTACTGCCTCGCAGATGTTTGTCCAAACTAGGCAATTCAATAACCGCGTGACATACAGACACAGAGACCGGCGAATGTTTTAAATGAACTGCTTTTATTTTGGGTGAAAATCAGCGCTGCAGGTGCTTGTTCAGCATCTCAGCACAATGCTGAGCCAGTATCCGATTCACGGCCGCAAACATACATACAAAATAAAAACATTTGTACTTTATAAGTATCACTAAGATAATTATAATTTATTACATATATCTATTCTTAATATATATTTAATAGTTTTGTAAAACATTTTTATGCCGTAAGCTACGGACCCGCGAGGACACACACATCTTTTAGCTGTTTTTTTATTTATTAATTTCTGTCTTGTGGTTTTTGTATTATGTTTGTGTCTTTGTATTGCGTGCAGTAATATTTCTTTCTTTATTAACCTGTTGTCGACTTAACATCTGTTTGTCGACCTTAACATAAAAAAGTCCCTTCGTTAGTTTTCTTTCTTCAAATTAAGTGTTGTAATGTGTATCTCTTTCGGCACCTCTCACTATACTACATAATATACATATATAATATACATAATATACTGTACAGTCCTTTATGCTACGCAATGATTCTCTTCTATTCAGCAGTGTGTCCAAGGAATTGTACAGAATTCCACATTACATCTAACCGCCCCTTATTAATCTAAAAGATGTCTTATGTCAAAGCATCAAGTTTCATTTTCAAAGCCAGAACGTAACTTTGTAAATCTATAATGATGGCCTTTTATGCGTTCCCGCCTCTCCGAAAAGGATAGGGTTTAGGACTGAATCAATGTCCGTAACGGGTTGTAAGACGTTTGTCGGATTTAAATCAACATTTCAACGGGATTGGATAACTGTGTCTTTTGAGCATATGGATCATGACAGAGGTCTTCAAGTTCTACAAAATATTTTCATAGGGAAAAGTGTTTTTTTATTATAACGTGGTGAAAGTTACGTTTGTCTGATCACATTTGCAGAAATCAGTACCTGGGCGAAGGAGCTAAGCTCGGTATTTTTTCGTATAAAACCGACTCTGGCGGTTGAAGGGTTAAATGTAAAGGGATAAAAAACGTCATATGTAACAGTGTATAATATAAGGCTTTTCAAGGAAATGGCAAAAAGGTTGGTCGACATCACGGGAGACCGAAGAGCTGGCAGCTACCTCGGACAAAGAATTAGCCTAGCAATTCAAAGGGGGAATGCTGCCAGCATCTTCGGAACCTTGCCTAAGGGGACTACTTTTGGAAATATATTTTAGTTAAGTATTATATTATATATATATATTTAAGGTTTTTAGTTTTAGGTAGGTTATATGTAAATATATACATATGTAATATGAATTAATTAAATAAATAATAAAATTATATTAAAACAGTGTATTAATATTGTCTTACAACGTAATAATGTTGGGGCAATTGGGAATTATATCTTTGAAAACATTATCCTGAAACAATTATTGTGACTGTCATGTCCATGCAACCGTCCGTAATATCCCTGCGTCGTACATACTGGCGAAACTAATACCGCTCAGACCGCGTAGCTAAGCGATTTGCTATCAAAGTAGTCATGGATTTTTCGCTTACTACGCCTCAAATTCCATTACTCTTATTACTGATTCGTAAGCTCAGTGCACAGTGGAGGTATTTCTATTATATGAAAATTATATAACTTATGGTTTACTAGCTGGTGCCCGCGACTTCGTCCGCGTTCTGGATGAAAGGTACCCTATATCCTTTCTGGTGGCCAAGACAACTTGTATGCAAATTTTCATGGTGATCGGTTCAGTAATTTTCAGGCGAAGGGAGGTCGTTATCGTATGTCCGAGCATGGTTATTAATTAATTTACCCAAAGTAAAGAATGATAATAGTATGTAATATGTACTAACTTCTGCCTACGACTTCGTCTGTGTTGAAAATATTATAATGAGTGAGTATACATTTGGTATATTATTGTTTTTAACAAGAAAATCACACTATGGACGATGCCTTATAGGAAGCTTACAACGCGTCAGAATCTACGTACGCTGTTTCAATTTGTAGAAGCGAAAGAGTTTGCGGGCGCCGCACTTCTATCTGTTCAATAAAACCGCTCTACACATAGAAAATTAAATAGATTTCAGTAAACTGTTTGAGAACTTGTTATGAAATGTCTTTATTTGTTTCAAAGTATGATTTGATTTATTTTTATAAGGCTTTTTCGTTTTACATTAGAATAAGTACCTGTGTCATTCACTTAACTTAACTCTTCCTTATTCCTTATGTTTTATACTACCTTATGTTTTACCTTATGTTACCTTATGTTGCCTTATGTTACCTTATGTTACCTTATTTTGCCTTATGTTGCTATATGTTACCTTATGTTTTATTTATTTGATGTAGTACCTACACAAACAGATTGTTATTATATGCATCAAAACTATAAATTACATGTGTACGAATTATTATCTAAATTGCACTCCTAAACAGTGCACTTAACATACTTACCATCAATTTAATGCGGTTTTCACTAATAAATGAGAAAGGTTTATATGTATACTAGCTGCTGCTCGCGACTTCGCCCGCGTAACTTTGTAAATTATATACTAAAACCGTCCTCGAGAACGACTCTATCCATTGGTGAAAACAGCATGAAAATCGGTGCAGTAGTTTTTGAGTTTATCGCGAACAGACAGACAGACAGACGCGGCGGAGGACTTTGTTTTATAATATGTAAGGATATATACTTTGAAAAATTAAAAAATGTTAGATTCTCGAGGGATCGTCTAAAAACATTAAAAAATCTGCGCACTATCGTCACAGCGATATAAATTTCAGGCCTTATATATTATGTTGCTGTTTTATATTTTGTATTTTTCAACACGGAAGAAATCGCGGAAACTAGCTAGTATTATTATAAAATTAATAATAACATTTTTTCTTAAAAAAAAAATAACAATTTTTATTTAAAATTTTTCAATTACTCTACTACAAAAATATACGCTACAACACCTAACACCGTCGGGCAATTTTAATCTATTTTAATGTCTAAAAACCCGAGCGTTTAACCTCAAAGGCCTGCAAACTGTAAACTGTGTAGTCAAACAATACGGACGTGACATGAAAACGCGCATGAATTCTTTTGACGCACCCCAGGTTCTGTTTATAAGAGTGTGAGGTTTCCTGTTCACCATTGAATCGATAAAGCAGTAGATAATCTCATTAGAATACATACTTACTTACTTACTTACTTACTCCTCTGGCTCAGCGACCCGTAGTGAATCTTGGCATCCGACACCACACGTCTCCAGTGATCCCGGTCCAGAGCTATCTCGCGCCAGTCAGTCAGTCAGTACATGAGAATACATGTACGATCAAATTCTTATAACTTCAGAGACACATATTTAGAGCGATCTGAGGTTGGCAGCGTAATCGCAGTAGATACTACTAGTACTGTACTGTGTACTACTAGATAGTACTGTGGGGTTGGTTGTGTTATAGTCGACAGTATTCAAGCCATCAAGTGGATTGTCAGCCTGTCTGCTGACCTTAACTTAAAAAAAATCCTCTCCGAGAGGTCAGACAGCGCGCTTACACAAAAATTTTTCTATTGTTGATTTCACTGACGATTCATATTGCTAATTTTTTTAAAATTAAATGGTAAATATTTTTTAAATCAAATAGTTATTATTTTTGTATTCTTATTAATAATGTATTCTTTAATGGTTTTTAACCCCCGACGCAAAAACGATGTGATTGGAATGGTTCAGGCGTTTGAGACCATCAACCCATTTCCTAGTTGACGAAGGGATTTCATTAAATTCCACAGGTTCGATTTATGTGAAATTTGATACACTGTTCTGCATCGTCAATCGTCAGTCGTCAATCGTCAATCGCCAATCGCCAATCGTCAATCGCCAATCGTCAATCGCCAATCGTCAATTGTCAATCGTCAATCGCCAATCGTCAATCGTCAATCGCCAATCGTCAGTCGTTAATTGTCAATCACCAATCGTCAATCGTCAATCGTCAATCGTCAATCGTCAATCGTCAATCGTCAATCGCCAATCGTCAGTCGTCAATTGTCAATCACCAATCGTCAATCATCAATTTATCAATATCATCAATTGTTTTCAATTACTGTTATCCAGTGTTCTGTGTAATCGTTCAACTATATTGAATATTTGTGGGTCGGGTTAGCTTTAAAAATTGATTTTGTTCTAGATACGACATTGGGATTGGAATGAGGGATTCTTTTAGCTCATCTCACTAATGGAATGGATGTCATCACGTGTTTATTGTTATAATGCCCTTAATGGTAACTGAAAATGTTCAGTAGAGTATAAAAATTATTTATTCTTTAAATATTCTATTTCAAAGTATAAATATTGTATGAAAATATAAGGGTTTGTTCGGATTTAATAGTCCTACTACTCCCCAGCCAAGTTAGGGACAAGTTTTCAGATTCAGATAGAAGACTTATAGGACGAGTCTTCAGCCTACCCAGAAATGTCTACTATCTACTATCTATGGTTTTAATATACCAATAAACGTATATTCGCTTCTAGACTTCAGGGTCCGTGTTTGCATTGACGTTAATATTCTTTCATGTACATTTGGTTCATTTTTATTAAACAAGAATTTTTTTCGTGCTTAGAATTTGCAGTGTTCTCAACTTAGAACAATGAGTAAAAAAAAAACAAAATGTTTCCTTAAAAAAAAAGCAGTAGCTGAGGTTGTAACCGTCGGAAAAGTATCTTACAATTATTTCTCACGCATTTAAACGACGCCCTCTTGTTCCCTTTTTAATTGTCGGCCGACTGTACCGCTCCTAACTAATGGCTTTAGCGGTGGAGTATCGGTTCTTTAAATGCTCTGTATTTTTCTTTAAGTTAAAAAATTGCTATTGTATCCGACTTTTATATAACATTTTGTTTATACTTAAGTCTTCAGTTCTTAATTTTTTTCGTTTCAGTTCATCTGTATTGACGGCTGTAGTAGGTGTAACAACACTGGAAAGACGCGCCCAGGTTTCGTCTGAGATCATCTTAGATCAATAATCTGAATTAATATCATAAATGCTAAATAAATATTTTTTCTTTCTTTATTTCTTAAATGAGTTTGGTTTGTGATAAGTAATGTTCTCGAGGAATCACGTAAAAATAATTACAAATTTAACGTCTGACAAAAAAAAAATTTTTTTTTTATATAGTTTTGTTTTTGTCAGAATATTTTAAAATCTTCAGAGTGAGAGTGCAAATAAAAAGTACCCACGCAAAGTTAACTAAGTCTATAGATAGTTTTTTTTATGAAATAAATTTTTGGTTAGGCTTTAATACCTATTTTTTTCAGATATTTTTTTCTCCACTCAGTTTCAACACTTAAACCACTGATAAGCCTTTAGAAACCAGGTATTGTCATATCCTTGTACCGTACGTATTTTTATGTATACGCTATAACTAACACATGAGTTAACATAATCATTATGATACTGGCTGTATTGAAAATACACTATCTAACCTTAACATAATGAATGAAATTTACTTACACTGCCTCTAATGTGCACATACAAAATAGATAAGCTAAAACCCTTCTGCAATAACCGTAGCTTTCACGAAAAAATATCTAGTTGGAAACTTTGAAAACGGAGCAGGTCATTACACAGACTCCTCAACCGTAAAATGAAGTAATAAAGGCCGTGCTATGAAAACGAATAGATGATTCGCTTTCATATACTTTATTTGGTTTTGTTAAAATAGCCAAATAATTGCACTTCTCATTAACAATTCATATTATATTTCTTTATCTTTCAAAGCGTTTACAAGTATTTAGAGATCGTCGAACAAAATAAAATAGAAAAAGCAGTTTCAGAAAGGCCAAAACAATTTCTTGGCCTTTAAATAAATACTTAAAAACAATTTATTATAGCTAGTTTTGAATGTAATTCCATATGTGCATCTTTTTTGTATCATTATGTACAATCTAATTGTTAATTGTGAATGTTATGGTTGCCTCTTATTGATCCATGTACCATCCCTACTACTATAAATATGAAAGTAACTCTGTCTGTCTGTCTGTTACATTTTCACGCCTTAACTGTTCAACCCAAATCCACGAAATTTTCCATAAATGTTGTCAGCGGTACAGCAAAGGACATACAATAAAAAAGATACTGTTAAGGGATAATCTAAAAAAAAAATAGAAGAAAGATGTAAGGTCCGTTATGTTTTCTCGGATTTTACAATGCGGATGAAGTTTCGGGCACCAGATTATATTTTATAACTTAAAAATGATATAGTATGTAACACAATAGGTCCACTGAAAGCAAAAAAAAATCATGATTTATTGTTTCCAATAAAACTTAGAAAAAGACAAAAATCCACAGAAAATCTTTTTATGGACAAGTTTAATCAAACTTAGAATTTTGAATTTTAAGACGCTCGTCTTCAATGTCGTTCCGGTTTAGGTACTTCCTAGCAAGAAGTTTTCAGATCAATCACCGTCTGCTGATGAAACTAAAAATCAAAGAACTGAGAAATGTCGTTCACATTGTGTGACAAAGAACTTTATTTTATCATAATTTCTCTTCTTCCATTTCATAAAATAGAAACCTTAAAATCTGAGTTAACATCGGTATCACACTCGTTGCCAATTTGTTCTCTGGTGTGGAAAGGCAGCGTCGATTGACGGCGCTTCAACAATAGCATTAATCTGTTGAATCATTGACCTAGATCTCTACTCTACTCAATAATGTTGTATGGAAGCAAATTAATTTATATCTTTAGCAAATTTCGCAAAATGTGTTTCTCCTTCAGTCTTTTTAATAAGTGTGTAAGGACAGGCAGACAATCCTACAATATAAGCCCGGGGTATGAAAATTTATGGAGTAAAATCAGAATTGTCACACGGTATGCGTTACGTTCTATTTTAAAATATCTATGATTTTAGAAGGTATTTTATAATCGTTCGTAAGGATTATTTATTAATGGTCTGTTATTATGTTTGTCACAGTATTTCTTTTATTTTAATATGTCATTTTGACACTTTTTAACGCTGAATTTCAATTGAATAAATCTTTTCGTTTTGACATTATTAATCAAGTATCTGAAAAGCCTTTTAACTTATTAAGCATGGAAAAAATTTATAGGTAGAGGAATTTTTGTGATAGCCTGTAGACTTTAGGGAACCTTACTCCTTAGAATAATAAGTCTGCTCGCTTTTTACTTACTTACACTTCTACTAAACTAGAGGTTGTTCATTTCTTACTTCCAAATCGAAGAATGTAGAACAAAAAAAAAGTGCACTTGTTTGACCCCGATCAAAGACAGCAAAAGTTTATCCGCACACTGCATTTGAAAGTAATAAAACAAAAAACTACCGGAAAGAGGTCAGTTGGAATTGAGACGTTTAACCCTCTAAATGGATATTGAGTTTTTACTTAGTTTTATATCAAACTGGTCGTAAAATACCCAACATTAACGAGTATTATTAAACTTGTCCGTAAAAAAGTAAAAAGTAGTTGTGGCTGAACATATTGCGTTTCGCAGTAATAAATTCGGCAGCCAGTCTTGCGGCGGTAACCATCTACAGAAAACTAACGAAAGCAGCATGAATACTGTTTACTTTTATTCTTCTAAGGTCGGTAGATTTTTAAGGAGTAAACTCCAAAAAAATTAATCTATCTCGAATCCCTATGAAACCTATCTCGAACTTATTACAATTTTTTTAACTCTATTACCACAACCACAATTTACAATGATTAGTTTATAAACTCTGAAATTTTCCACCTGCCAAAGCGTCCATGGACAAGCGTCACTGAGGCAAACATTTGTGCCATCCGTAATCTTATTGAGGGTGGCTGGAAATTTGGTGTAAACTCGACAAATAAAGTGCTTAATCACCCTTAGATTGAACATTCTTTGTATGTTGTAGATTGATAATATAAGGTCTGTTTTCCTTTGAAAATTCAAAGTGACAATTTTTATTGCTATCTTTATTAGCGATGACAATATATGTCAATCAGTAATCAATTCCTATTTCAAATCTAAGCCTTAGCGAATTTTGATATGGAATGAATGATGAATGAAATGAATGGAATTTGCTATACATGAAAAATAGGCATTCAAAAAATCATATGATCATATGATTATCATATGAAAAAATCATATGATTGTATCAGAAAAATATGTACTTATATGGTTACTTTTTACTTAAATTTCTAAGCAAAGCCGCAGATAAAAGCTAGTAAAAATTATTAATTAAACTAGAACCGAAAGCTTACTGATCATGTAACGGCTCTGATGTTGGGTATTGATTAAAAAGCATCGGCAGAAATGAATTCATCTACTTCTGATGGATCGTTTGATCGAGAGCCAAGTGTTACAAGTCGGCCTGTGAACATTTCAATATTAAAATCTCCTTGTGCCAACCCGCAGTGCTGGTTGCTCTCATAAATTGTGAAACGAATTTCAGTAATCAAGAAAATTATCACCTCACTAATTATTACTCTGTATAGATGTTATTATAAGAAAACTAGCTGGTGCTCGCGACTTCGTCCGCGTGCAATAGTTATTTTGGGAATCATTTGGGTATCTCGAACGGTTTTCGCAGCGCACGCAACGGAAGCCCTTCGACTGTTTCTTCGTAAAGCCTTCCTCGATAAATGATCTATCCAACACAAAAAGAATTTTTCAATTCGAACCAGTAGTTCCTGAGATTAGCGCGTTCAAACAAACAAACAAACTCTTCAGCTTTATAATATTAGTATAGATTATTACTTTGTATAGATTTCTGATAACAACTAGATGAATTTTTTTCATGAAAAAAAAAGTTACTTTTTGTTTATTTATTTATTTAAATGGAAACCCAACATTTTTAGGGTAAAATAAAAACTAAATTCTTATATAGTCTTAATACATATAAAAATAGTCATTTGAGCCTTATGTAAACTGCTTACTCTGGATGTTTGTAACCTTGTTTGTTGTTTGTTGTGTTTGTTTGTAACCCTTGTAACATTATTTTCATCAGTACTTACATCTGGCGGTGACAAATTCCAAGAAATGTAATAAAAATTAAATATTTAGATACAAAAAAATACGATATGTAAGTTTATTTAGCTATAGATATCTTTAGCAGCTTTATCGCCGAAACATAACTAAACATTTTTTTTCATAAGAAATTGATTACCTGGTTACTGCTGCCAGAAAAGCTACCCAATTTATAGCAGTAATAGAATCCAATTTACTCTGAAACTATTAAAAATAAATAAATAGATAAATCTTTATCAGAGCTTAACTAAATATAAAATAAACTAGGACGCTACAGTCGTGGCGATTTTAAATCCTGAAGAATTTTCTCGACGAGTGAAATATCTTCAACATTTTAAATCCGCTCTGATAACCCTAATACTAATGCTGGACCGGTCTGCTCAGTACGATAATACGAAGATACGTCAGATTTTCTTTTTACTAAAGTGAAATATGATTTTGCAATGACTTGGTTTGCGATACAGAATAAAATAAATGTCTATCTACTTGCACATAAATATTAGTCCAAGGAAATTTACTAACAAATCAAAATTTTAGATTCTGGGAATTTATGAGATAAGTTTCTAGAATATATTATAAAACTAGTGGCTCGCTCCCGGCTTCATCCGGGTTCGCAATAAAAATTATCCTATCTTTTAAGTTGAGGATAGTGACGAAATTTGATCAAAATCGGTTCAGTAGTTTCCGACTTCATCGGGAACAAACATGCAACACCTAATTTTTATATATAGAATAGAGATATCTCCTGAAGATTTTTCTTTTATTAGAGATGGGTTTGTTCTTGGCTAACAACCAGCTATGTAGCAAGGAAGAGGCCTATGATGGAGCGAGCTCACCGGGAAGATGCCTATTCGACCTTTGAAAAGATTAGGGTTAGCTTATTAGGTGCTTGAAATTTTCGAATCCAAACTGTAGAAGGGTGGAAAAAAATCCTAGCTTAGCTTAGCTAATCATCTATAGCTTAGCGAATAGCTTAACGAATTGAAAAACAGTTTCAATTCGTTAGTGGATATTCAAACTAACAGGTTTTGCTTCCTGGTCTGAGAGTAGTGGGTTCGAGTAACCCGCTTAAATGCATCTATTAAACATGTTATAAAATGATTTTATGAAATTCTAAAGTCGTTAAAACCGCATCAATTTTACGACTATGTACCAAATCCATATTTTGTAAAGATAATAATGCCTCGAAGATATGAAAATTGCGATGTACGCCGCTTTTATTACTTGTCCCAGAGTTTCTGGAAGGTTCTCGTTTATTCTGTGTGCTCGTAAAATTCTTCGGTAATTTTTAAGGTTTGTTATCTTCGTGGCCCTTCGTATGTTAAAAGTTTACGACTAGAAAGTGTCTTTATACCTACCTATGAGAAGAAATACGACATACCCTTGAGTTTTAGCGAAATAAAATTATTTGAGATTAGTAGTTGATTGTAGTGTGTGTAAAACATCGTCACTTTTTATCACTTTTTAAGTAGTTTTATTATATTTTTACACAGTTTCACTACGCAAACGCAACTATTATGCTCAAAATTTAATAAAACAAACATCACAGACAGTTTGCAGTGTTACTGGCTCGGGTACGCCGAATTCGGCGTAGTATTTTTTTGCCGCATTTTACAAGTTCAATGACGGTATCTTGTCGAGCGCAGCGAGACCAATCATTCACATATGTTTGTTTTACAGTACAGTTGCGTACAGCCTTGCGCCATAGATTGGAATATATTATGTAATATTGATTTAATTTATATATACGATTTATATATTAATTTATACTAGCGAGCCAACTTATATAAAACTTATATTTTATGTAAGTAGAAACTTATATAAACTTTCTACTTACATAAAAACTTAATTAAGGTTTTAATAACTTCCGTTAAAAATTATCAAACTGATGGTAACAGTCATCAAGACTGATGGTAACCGTTGCTTAGTTTAGGAAGAGTTATACTTACAGATATACGCAGAAAGCGACTTTAGATTATACTATGCAAAGAGAGATATAATATAATAAACACAAAACGACGTTAGTTAGAACGCCAACTATGGAAAAGGCAAGGACAAGGTCATAATTAGAACTAGCGTAGCAGCGGTCATTTCCTTATCACGCTTATCAGACTAAACAGCTAAAGGGTCTGCTTAATAATTCAAGTAAAAGAACACAATTCGTGACGTGATAAAACTCATCCAGCGGTCGCATGGCGTCGTGTTTTCAGGAGTAGGTACTGCTATAGTATTCTATTTGGAAGCCGGAGGTCAGTGTAGGGTGCGGCTACCGAGCCTGAATTATTACTTAGAACTTCTGTTAGGTCGAGTGTACATTGTCGTATTTAGAATAAGAATGTTTTTTTAATGGTCAAATATGGAGTTCACTATGTTCTTGAAGAAGAATTTAAGTTATGAACACTAATTTAAAAAGGGAGAGAATTCTAGTTTTTTCGCTGTGCGCATAATACTTACATATAAAAAGCGCTTCGTGCGAATTGATCGTATAGGGGTTGCTCCTATGTACCTGTGTGTTAAGAAAAAAATATAAAAAGAAATAATATGTTCACAACGCAAGTAGTAGTCCGCTTAGTAGTCCGATGACGAAAAATCAAGAAGTTCCTATAAATTTAAGTATTTTAATTTTAAATAAATAAATATGTATAAATTTTGTCTCTTTATTTGCAAAGTTTTTCTCTTCTATTACTTTTTCGCGTGTAAAACAAGCGAATGTAGCAGATCAGCGCTTGCTTACAACTCTGGGTTGGTTTGTGAAGACCCGAAGGAAGACTACTTGGGCCTTTGACAAGATTTGGGCCGACTAGCATGCTTACTTACTTACTTGACTTGACTAGCATTAAATGTATAATTATGGAGAGTGAAGGACCGAATATAGTTAGCCTAAATTATAAAGGCTTATATCGAACAGTAAAAGCTTGCTGGTTAATGAAGACTTTTAGAATGGCTTAAAAAAATTAAAATGCTGTAAACATGTGTCTTTTTATTTTTATCTGTCTTTTTTAGAGAGCTTTTAAAACTAGGTCTTTGTTTTAAAAGTATGATTCCCTAATATATATTACCGACATATTATATTGTGTACCACCTTTTAAACCACACGATAATAAACCCGTATAAACGAGTATGTACTTTGAAAGTATTTCTCTATCCACCTGTAACTTAAGTGTGGTCCGTCCAACTTTCTTTGTTTTTCTTAAATTCTTATTTAGTTTTGGAAACAAAGTATTCTTTTCAAGTAACATTCATCGTCTTACACTTATTTAAACGAATTAAAATTAATATTGTACCGATTTTAATTCGGTTTTACACTGAATAGAGGTATAGACCAGGAAGATTTTTATACATATATAAAAATTGCACCCTGGGCGAAGCTGGGAGCAGATCGCTAGTTATTTATATATAGAAAATCAAAATATTAAAATTGAAAATTTAATTGTAAAATATTATAAGTTAACCATATGTGTATTCAATTTCAAATTGGGATATATATCTCAAAAATGATTTTGTGCTTAGTGTTGAATTTGTGCTTACCCTCTAGGTAATATCCGTTCACCTGCTTATAAAACTCTTAAAAAATTAACAAATTCACTGGTTAAAATCTGGTAACCAAGTAATTTTATAAAACGCTACTAGAAATTTTAACTGTCAAAAACTTTCCATGTAATCGATTCCAGGCAAAGAGATGAACTTAAGTACAAGTTTTATATTTAATTAAGCCCGACGGTTTGGGCGCATCCACACTCGAACCCGAACTTCTTGATAGCTTTAGTAACAAAAACTAATTGGGTTCCATCAGTTACTGACTTGCCTGTAATGATTAGTTGCAAGCCATGAGAGGCTTGAAGTGTTAAGTATATTTTAATTTGCCCTCTCCTCATATAATTTAAAATTTGTTACTTACTTCATTTTTGTACTTTTCAATCGACACTAATGTTGTGTGCATATGTTGTGGGCAGATAGTAGAATTGGGCAGATCGTAAAGTATGACATCAAAAATCTTTCACCAAAAGTCAAAAATAGGTGCGACGAGGAGCGGAGCGAAGCAAAGCGAGGAGGAGCGTGTTAGGTTTACATGGAAATAAATTTAGGGAGCCGAGCGAAGCGGAGCGGGGTTAGGTGACCCTCTCAGTTTTAACAGAAATATGATCTGCCCAGGAATATCATGATATGCCCAATTCTACGACGTGCCGACGACACATATAATTTAAGCGAATTTTAAAGTGGAGACCATGGTTGAAACGTGTCATGGACCGATCACCACCTTGCTAGAATCATGACTTCCAAAGAGCAGCTGGCAGTGAAAAATGTAATTGTTGCAGAGGGCTGGAAGTAAAGGGCTGGAAGTAATGAGTGAAGTGTGACTCATGAGTGAAGTTGTGAAGTGCCATGAGTGAAGTGCTAACAGTGAAAAGTATCATGAGTGAAGAGTTCTGGCAGTGAATTGTATGGAGTGAATAGTGTTGTCAGTGAAAAGTGTCATCAGTGAAAAGTATAAAATTTAAGGATATGGTATTTATTGATTTTGCAATACCATAATCAGATAGTTCGTTGAGTTTGATGTGAATCCACAGCTCTTAATACAGTCAATTTGATGAGAAAATCTGCATGGCTACCGATTCTAACCTACCATAGAAATGTGAAAGTTCGTTATGATTTACAATGTGTATTCTTTCCACAATAATAATGATTTTTCTAGAAATTTTCAAATGTTTGCTTTGACATAGAATTTCTCGTTACACTGTTCCGTTCGGAAGTGAAGCAGTTTGTGTTTGTTTATTGGAACCGTCCTCTCCTGACTTGTTACCGGTCTGCGAAACAGCTTAACCAAACAACTCCGTGAACAACAAATATTGTGGCTTGGATGCTTTTTAGCGAACTAGTATTGTCTCTATACAATGTTTTTTTTATTCGTTGATAAATTTTTATTTTGAAGTCTTCAGATAGGATGACGATCTATTTGATTGTAGGTACCCGTTAGCCAACCGTCGCCTTTGACACGAAATCGCTGTAAAAACCGTATTTTTTTTTTGTAATGCCACTATAAAGCTCTTTTAAAGAATTTAATTCCATACAACTTGATCACCTCATGTGCTCTGTACGATGATTTGTCATTGAGTTATCGTCGATCAAAGCAAAAAAGTAGTAGTAGTATTAAGGATAAGCAATTTTATTAGAAAAGGAGGTGGTACTAAGACTACTAGGGAGGGACTTCAATTACTTGTATATTTGAAGATTGTAAAGATATCTTCACTGATTTAGCAATTGAATTTTAAATCATAAAATACTTTAAAGGTCCTCCACCACCTACCTGGATTAGAATCTGCATTAGGCTATTTCGGCACCAAGACTTTCCCTTTAATTTTTAGACTCCATACTTACATATGGTACTCCATAAGGCTTTACAATTGAAACTATTATAAATCCCGATCAATCAATCAATCTTCCCTTAGATAATCGAACAATATTTGATAAAAAATTCAAAAGTTTCACAAAGTTATAGCGCTCCAAGGAAACAAAACAATGGATGGACATTGTAAATTTAAAAATCGGCCGTTCCCCGGGATAGAAACAAAACACAGCACAAATCACGGCGCTCGGCTTTTGAATTATTCATAATTCGCGTGCGCCGTAATAGCAGGTGAATATTATTTTTCTTTTATATTCATTGAATAGAACAGCGGCTGCAAGTGAGAGATTATAACTCATTGATTGTTTACCGGTACTGGGAAAAACGATCCAATTCGTATGCGCTATTTATTTCATATATTCTCTCCTGCGGAATACATTGGGTAATTTGGTACCAATAGATAGTTCGCGTTATAGGCAACTCTTGTTAACTTATGATGTCTCATTCAACCAATAAATAACCTGTTTATTAGCTCAGATAGAACTGAAGATAGAGTCCTGTGGACGATTTATAGTAAAGCCCTATTATATGTCCTTATCTGAAGTGCTTACAACGTGTATGCAAAATTTGAGGACAAAGTTGAGGACAACCTATCATGAAATTTTGAACTAATGAACTATTATGAACTACTATGAACTACTGTTAAGTTAAGACGTTAAGGTAACAAACAACAGACAGAGTTACTAAGGTATGGATTAGGGTTTATGGCCCCAGGAAGTTTAATTTATAAAATAACTTCTACTCAATTTCCTTATGTACAGGTTATTTCGTGTTTCCAATCCTGTTAATGGCCAGTCCAAGAGTGTGTAGTATAGTGGACGCGATTCAGAAAGCAAGCGTAAAATTGCTAAATAAAATTCTCCGAAATTCTTCCAATTTTAGAGATAGTAGATGTGCTTGCGAAATTATTGGTACCGTATCGAAGAGATTTCAGGAATAAAATTTAAACAACATTTTCACCTTTTAATATGAAATTCACATTGCTTTTTGGTTCATAATTTTTGGTTATTTTTGTGGTGATAGTGTGCATTGCGTTACGCAGTCATAAAGTTGGACAGTTTGCCTGGCTACAGTAACCATATCCGTTAAAAAAAAAAAAAATTATTAATCAATTGGGTTTCTACAAGAAACTCTTACGATCGTCATTATAAATTTACTTAAATTTACCAGGGTTTCGGAAAAAAAGCCAAGATGACGATCCTGAGAAGAAACCCCGAAAGAAACTCAGGATACTAATCTTTTTTGTCATCTTTAAAATATAAAATAACAATTACCTACAATTAAATTAAAATATTAGCATGTTGGCTGTTTTGCTTCGGCGAGTGAGTGAGGGATGCCAGAGCCCATTTCTTTCCCTAAGTTAAAAATTGACTGGTCGAATTTTTAACGCTGCTTATAATTTTTTTTTTTCAATTTTTTAAACTAATTTTGGAAAAAACTAGAAATATTTTTATAACCAAGAATAATTTATAATATGGTTAACAGTTAAGCATTTTTTAAACGTTTGTTTATAAGGTATTTATTAGGTAAAAATAGAGTTAAATATGCCAAGCCCTGCAGCATGGAGCTAAGTTTACGGTCTACGGTAAGTAATACATAACAACTAATGATAAATTAGAAAATCTATTCAGTAGAAAGTTCCTACCATAAGTGGATCGCCAGCCTGTCTGACTGTAAACAAACTATTATATTATATTCCGTCATGGACACACCTAACACGTTACTTACAGGTACTCAACTATACAGTATTTCTACTAAAGCTACAGTCAAGTCGTCAAGTCAAGTAGTTTACGTAACTACAATTACTTAACTACAGCATTTCTGCTAGCTGATCATAGTTTTCTTAACCGTTGTTAAGAAATGTACATCTACAGAGATTGTTATTAAGAGTGGACACAAAGCTAAAAAAAATCATTTTAATCGCCCAGTTATCTATTTTTTTCCATTTATTATTTGTTGTCTTAATCCTCAAAGAACTAATGTAGCTATAAAATTTTCCTGATTCATCTCTAATTTGTCTTACTTGAGAATATTATTACAAAATTTCTAAAACTCCTTCAAAAATCCTAAAAATATGTATATGCCAAAAGCCAGTGGCCAATGTACCTTTAATAAATGTAAAGCAGACAAGAAAAGTGCTTTATCAGTTTCGATTACAAATTCCATTCATTTCAAAATTCGCTAAGGCTTAGATTTGAAATAGGTATTGATACTTAAATTACCGTGTGACATAATTTGTCATTGCTAATAAAGATAGCAATAGAAATTGTCACTTTGAATTTTCAAACGGAAACAGACCTTATCATTGTACAAAATACAAAGAATGTTAAATATTAGGGTGATAAAGCACTTTATTTGTCGAGTTTACATAAATAAAATATTTAAATAGCAGCCTAAGGTATATTAGAGGTTCAGGCTCAGTTTTGTATTATGGTTCTGTAGAATAATCTATTTTAAATTGTTATTTTTACAGTAACACACATGTTATCTCTGAGCTGAATCCTGACGGGGTATGAAAATAATGCTATATATGGGAGGTAATTACTATTACCCTAATTTTGTTAAGGGTTAATTTATCATTAATGTCCTAGTAGATTTAATTCTATTGAGAAAACTTACACTAAAAATATAGCCCTTTCCTTAAGTGGTATAATAATAATATATATCTTAAATTAAAAATATAAAAAAAAAATAAAAAAAAAATCAAGTGAGTTCCTTGAATAGTCTTGAAAATCTTCTTAACTTCTTAAAAAGTCACACAAAACACAAGTCAGCCTGTCTGCCAAACTTGTCATAAAAAAATTTCAATTACATAAATTCTATTATTTATTATATCCTATTTTTTATTGTAAAACCTCTTCCTTACGTCAAAAATTCAAAGAAAATTTGATCACTTTACTACACGATAAATATATTTGGCGAGTTTATTAGCTAAATAACGCGTCATGTTCAATTATATAGTACGAGCAGTGAGATAGGTAACATTTCCACAGTCATGCCTCAGAAATTTATAGTTGTTTGCCGACTTGACATCGAGAGGAAACATTCATCTTATTTAACAATTTTGATACACAATCATGATAAACTGTTTGCACTTCGAATAGTACGCTTGTATTTACTGCAATGTATTTTACAGAAGTAGCAATATAAATTGAAAATTGTAAACAGAATCTTGTAGGTTGTAGGTATTTTTATTAAATAAAATTGAAATCATTTTAGGAATTTAGAATTTTTAGTAGTAGCCAGAGAGCTACTGGCGAATATTAGGGTTCGTAAAGTGTCATATCTGGGTCATATCCTCATGGGAGAAAAGTACCACTTGCTCCACCTTATCATGGGGGGCAAGATTGAGGGGCGAAGAGGAGTCGGCAGAAGACAGATGTCTTGGCTAAGGAACATCCGGCAATGGACCGGAATTGCGGGAGTGGAAGAGCTGTTCCGAGTGGCCCGTGACAAGGAGGCCTTTTCGAAGGTGATCGCCAACGCCGGGGAGAACTGATAAACTTAAAGAAGCAGAAGTAGTAGCCAGATAGACTGCGATTTTGCAGTCATTTGAGCAGCCCATCTGGCAGCAGTAACCACCCCTTTACAGAAGAATTACAGCATGTTATCTGTTGTTGTGTTTCGGGGAGTGAGTAAGGGATGCCAGAGCCCATTACCCCATTACCCCATCCCTTCCCTATGCCTTGTCCTTAATCCTTCTATGGTCAGCAGAGCACTTGCCAGCACTTATGGCGTTGCTTGTGTTATAGGCGACGGTAGCCACTATCAAGTGTACCGTCTCAGCCTGTCTGTCAACCTTAACATAAAAAAAATCTTGTTTATACTTATTGCTAACCACAAGCCCGTAAACGGCTGAATAAATTTGGCAATTTTTGAAGTGAAAACTTCTTTAGGTGCTTTGGGAATTTTTGAGATGGGAACAGAGTTAGTGAGGAACAACTAGAACACATCTAGTTCCACATTAAAAACATAGGCTTGTATTATGGATACCAGACAGTTGATATACTGTCTGGTATCCATAATAAAAACATCCATGACTCAGGTACAAAGGTAAAATGTTAAACACACAAACATTTGCCCCTAGCGGGATTCGAACCCGCGACTGTTTGGTTAATAGCTAGGTTTACTAGCCACTAGACCAAACGAAAACCTTCATTGAACATCATTGTGCCCTGTCACTGCGAAGAAAAATGCAATTGTAAAAGACAAATGTATTTCAAGGGACAAGTTACAGTGACACTTGAGAAATTTAGTACCCAGTCGGTAGTATTTTAATATTTTTCTATTTTCTCTGAAATGAATAAACGAAAAAGATTTGAGAAATTGATATCACGAACGTCGCTCTGTCCCAAATGTACTGGGACTGTCTGCGTGCCAAGTTATATTATCAAAAGAATTCTCAACCAATCTATGAAAGTAGTCGCCTTATAATGTGTAGGTATTATGCGAACATCGACCTGCCAGCCAAACGATAAAGTCAGAGAGATAATGCTTTGGTAGACGTCATGAAAATAAATGTACTCGTGGAAGCATTTTACAAATGCACATCATTTTTAGTTATGCATAAGCAAGACTTTATGGAGATAATAAACTTTAGGTTCTTTATAACTGAGGGCCTACTATCACCTCTTAAAACGATGCAAAAACGAGTGAGTAAACGAGATGGCGCAATACATGGTGTAAGGCGACATCTCCCTCACTCAATCGTCTTTGCATCGCTTTAAGAGGTGATAGTAAGGCCTCCAGGATCGTACCAACAAGTGATACGATCTTGTCTGCCACCCTTTATAAAAATCTGTATTTTCCCTCTCAAAATCTATTGACGTGTGGTTACCGTAATTACCCATAAACAGAAGCAACAACGGAGGATAACAGGTAAGGGATAATGTGAGTCTTTTCCCTTATCAATATGCCTTTACTAGATAACAACGGCTTATAACAATTTCTTCAAAATATCGGGTAAGGTGTTGTTAAGATATTGAAAATTATGAAATTATGAAAGTAAGAGCTACTAAATGTAGTACTGAATAATTTACTTCGAAAATATATTTTCAACAACAAAATCAATGAACGAGTATAATTTATTTCTTACAAAACAATTTTCAACTTAAATTGAGCAATTATTGCTCTTAAGCGGAGTTCAGTTCTAAAGAATTTTTTTATGAACCACAAATAAAATGGAAGACACTTTATTATCTTTTTATCTGTAAAAGTTAAGGCATTAATCTGTATTAATAATTCTTTAAATGTTTTTGGCGCTGGAGGTATTTTAGGAGTATTTTTCTCTAGACTACTCTTAATAATAATAATATTTCTTTAGACTTAATAAATATTTAGTAAAGTAACATGGCCATATGCGAACCTATTTTTGACTTTTGGTGAAAGATTTTTGAATTCATACTTTACGATCTGCCCAATTCTACGATCTGCCCACGACATATATAATCTCCAAGAGGGGAAGGAGTCAATAAAAGCCTTATCCCTTACTCCTTATAAATTAAATATGTGAACACTTAACTAGTTCGCGAAGGTCTTCTTTAAGAGATTCTTTAAGTGGGTGGTTTCTGTCACCAGGCGGTCTGCCAGTGTGACTTGCCACTACTGTTTTATTTTTGATGCAAATATAAAATACTAGCTGGTGCCCGCGACTTCGTCCGCGTTCTGGATGAAAGGTACTCTATGTTCGTTCTGGTGTCCCAGACAACGTGTCTGCAAATTTCATGGTGATCGATTCAGTAGTTTTTGCGTGAAAGCGTAACAAACAAACAAACCAACTCACATTCACATTTATAATATTAGTAAAGATTACTTTTTCAAATTAATAAAAATATAAATATTATATTCAGATATTATGGTGAGAGGATAGGGCTTTGTTTTCTTTTTCTAGGTCGACAGACAGGCCGACAGTCCATTTGATGGTATTTGGTATATAGCAACGCCACAGTTTAAGGATAAGGAAGCGATCAATTTGTAGGAAGCCAATTTAGGAAATCGAAAGGTGTAATCGCAGTTAGAACAGATTGGATCCAATTTAGATTTTAGATTCTATTATATATTTTCAACTCTGTCTTCGACTTAGAAATCAATTTAGTGTAGTGTGATCACTAAGTTTACTACTTAGGTTCCTAAATTGGTTTCCTACAAATTGAAAAGTGTAATAACTGCTTATATGACTGCTATTCGTTGGGAAATAAAAAAAAACTGTATACAATTATTAACTCTTTTATTAACATTTCTGTTCACTTATTAATAATTTTTATATTTAAAATCACTTTATATTAGCACAATCATAAATATTTTAGTTATTAGCTGTAGCGTAGGTACTTAATTTGATAACTATAGTTACAATGCAGGAAATGACGGATTAGACAATGAGTAAAAACTCGTATGTAAGAATAAATGCTTCTGAAATTATAAATGTCATGTTGATAGATTGTACTTAGTATTGTCATAACGTGAACTAGATGTCTATAGACAAACCTAATAATGGTTTACCTACAGACATTTTTATCAACTTGTTAGAAATACTTATTAGATAATAAATAAATATGACTAAAGCATTTCATATTATCAATGTGAATCCGCATTTTAAAACAAAGCACAGAACCAAAGAAATTATTCGCAAACTCAGACGAGTTGTTTCCTTGTAATGATTATTATTACTTATTTATTGTTTGCAAAATTATTCAGTGTCATTGTTAGAGACTTGTTTATAAGTCTATTTATTGTTTTATTGTCTGTGTTTCCCCAAAATTACAACCTCGGGGTCTTCAAACGTAGGGTAAATGGGCATCTACTAGGTAAGCGTGGTCCCCCCCCCCCTGGGTACGCCGGGACCTTGCCGCGGTGGGGGGGCTCACCCTTGGCCCTGGCCCGGCCTCGGGTGCTAAGGAGGCGTACAACCGAGTGTTCCGAGCGGGCTCCCAAGCGGGAGTCCGTAGCGGAGCGCTCGCGGGAGGGAACCCTCGCGGGCTTCCCTCTCGCATTTGGTGGTCGGCCGCACTTCTTGAGTGCGGCCTAATGTTGATGTTGTTTGTTTCCGCACACCAAGTTGTGTGCGGATTCCACCTTCGGCCGCATCTGCATCTTACATCAAGTGAGATCGCGACCAAGCGCTGCCTTGACATTCATAAAAAAAAGTATAAATTTGCCAATATTAAATGTTATTATGATTTTTTCACAATATGAATCGTCAATAATTGACGATATAAATATTGTGCGATTAACATACTCTAATCCGTCCAATAACTGAATATTAAGTTAGATCATCAATAGCAATTGTGTATTTTTTGGATAAACGAAACATTTACATAGTGGAAGAATTTGTTTTTACATATTTTTTGGGTAACGATTCACGATGACAAAGATGAAAAATAAATTTAGCTAAATATTTAAATTTTTAAATAATTCAGTTCTCCAAATGTTAATGGACTCATGAATTATTTATTTTAAAACATTATTTCTATAATCTGTCAAAATATAATTATAATAATAAAATCAATACTATGATATCATAACACTGAAAGTAACTGTCTGTCTGTCTACATTTTCACAGAATCTATCATAATGAAATTTTGCATACACATGCAAAATTTGACGACGGTGGCGCCGCCACTGTTGAAGACAGTGACGCCGCCACATTTTTTTTCTTAATATTTTTAGGTTATCCCTCGGGAACAGTACTCTTTTTCTGGATGAAAGGTACCCTATGTCCCTCTCTATATCCCTGACGTATATATGCAAAAATTTATGATGACGTTAACGCTTGTTAAGTTAACAGACAGACACGCAGACAGAGTTACTTTCAAATTTATAATATTAATATAGTAAGAGGTTAACATGGACGAAATTTTAGTCTCAAATTAAGAGGCACTAATACAAATATTATTTTTCAGGGAATATTTCGATTAGATTACAATATTTACAGTATGCATAAAGGAAAACAATGATGTAGCAATAAATTCAAATTTAGTATGCATTAATTAACAAGATGAAAGCAAAAGGAAAGATTAGTGACTCACTATCAGCGCATTGACCTTATAATTATACTGAAGTCCATCAAAGTACTACAACTATGGTTTTCGCACGCCATACAAAAACACAGCGAACTTTATGGAACACTAGCTGACCCGACAAACGTTGTTTTGCCAAAAAATAAAAAAAAAATAGGTGTGGACCACCCTCCATTTAGGGGTATGAAAAATAGATGTTGGCCGATAAGCACACAAAATTTCATCAACATCGGTCCAGCCGTTTCGGAGGAGTTTGGCAACAAACACCGCGACACGAGAATTTCATATATTAGATTTAAAAGTGACATATGCGTAGAGTATGAACTCTGTCATCTGTCATTTAAAACCAACCAAACATTTGTCATTTAAAGAAAATGTGACTTTACGTCAACACATTGGAGTTTAAAATAGTAGAATTTGGTAGTTTCTACTTTTTACCATTGACGTGCGAAGGCAAGACTACGCTATGATTCCGTTTTAGGCGTACTTTTTATGTGCCGCTTTGGCATTTTCGACCCAAATTCCATAGTAATGAATTCGATGTAGTACTTCGGTGACTGAGTCCAATGAACTCAGTATCATTCAGTCGCTTAAAGGACACCGTCTTGCATACACGTGATACTGACATTCCGTAATACACGTGATACGTACGCCATACGATTTGCGGTCACGTTTGGACTCAGTAGGGGTGGTTTTGTGAAAAAAGTGTTTTTGTTTATTCACTGACGATGACGCGCAATACAAAAGGGTCCCTTACCAAAGTACTCGGTATCATTCAGTCGCTCAAAGGACACCGTCTTGCATACACGTGATACTGACATTCCGTAATACACGTGATACGTACGCCATACGACTCAGTAGGGGTGGTTCTGTGAAAAAAGTGTCTTTGTTTATTCACTGACGATGACGCGCAATACAAAAGGGTCCCTTACCAAAGTACTCGGTATCATTCAGTCGCTCAAAGGACACCGTCTTGCATACACGTGATACTGACGTTCCGTAATAATACTTACACAGTTTTTGTGGATAAAAAAAAAACTTACGTTGAAATATATTGCTGCATCATTGTTTTGCATTAACGCGTTTATAATTTATTTATAACGTACAACTTCCTCAGTAATCCGAATGCACCATCACATTGTTCTATGAACCGATTTATTTACAATAATATGTATTATATAAATGTGAAAACCCAATTTTTTGCTAATAAAATACATAAAAAAAAAACAATATTTTATATTATTACTAGCTGGTGCCCGCGACTTCGTCCGCGTTCTGGATGAAAGGTAGTGAAGGTACCCTATGTTCTTTCTGGTATCCCAGACAACGTGTATGCAAAATTTCATGATCGTTTCGGTAGTCTTTGCGTGAAAGCGTAACAAACAAACAAACTCACATTTACATTTATAATATTAGTAAGGATTTTACAAAAACATTTTACCTAACGGAACTTCTAGAAATTTAAAATTATTAATATAATAAAATATTGTCCCTAACTTTACAATAATCATTCAAACGGTTACCTAATTAGAGAGATTTCAACTAATTTAATCCCACTCTGAAAGTAGTCATTTAAAAACATATTTAATTTAGACACAGCCTTTTATATCTTTAAAATTAACACCAATGATATCGGTGTCCAATGGTGACTAACATAAACTGTTCACACAGTATAAGCAAAGCACAGTATATTAACTTGATTTTCATACAATAGGCCGACGGTTGG
This sequence comes from Synanthedon tipuliformis, assembly GCA_947623395.1. Taxonomy (NCBI): domain Eukaryota; kingdom Metazoa; phylum Arthropoda; class Insecta; order Lepidoptera; family Sesiidae; genus Synanthedon; species Synanthedon tipuliformis. The sequence goes on along the minus strand of OX392431.1, from coordinate 2,917,318 downwards.
TTAGTAAGTCAGTGGCCGACAGAGACGTCTAGACAGGGCAATCGTGCAGGGCGTGAAGGGTGAGACGCGAGTGGGACGAGACCCAGAGCTGTATATTTCGTCGTTCTTAATAGCTTGGTACAAGTCTTCTAGGGCTGTCGCGTCTTTAGCATTTTAATTTCTTAAATTAATATGGTGCGTACTGCACGTGCTGTAAGTGCGTGCACTTTTTTGAAAAATTTAGACTTTGTCATTTTCGAGGTTTTGAAACACCCATTTTGAACACCCATTTTGAAATCCAAGATGGCGGATATGCATTTTTTGATAAGTATAGATATGGATATCATTTTTGAAATTTCAATGCCAAATTTTCAATTTGTGACAACCCATGTAATTGTACTTGCGTAAATACCTACACAGGTACAACTTCAAAGGCGTCGACCTACTGTAGGAAATTAATATACTGTGAAATAACTTTGTCGGAACGTCCGTCGTCGAATCAAATAAATATATATACATTAAATTAACAACAGATTTCTTTATTATTATACACTTTAATAATACTTAACAGGTATTGCGATAATGGAAACATTACTATTTATTATTAATACTTACTACACGATTTTTTATTACAATAATTCTTCTATCAGTCTAAGGACCACACGCAATCCCAGTTGAATTACAACTTTTGAATGTCACGTTACACTGGTTACTCGTTTATTATACACATTGAAACCAATCAATCCGGAACCCTGATAAAGTATAAACTACGCGTGTAAAGATTATATATAGTTTAACTAACTAGTTATTTTACAAATGCTAAACCAGCTATCTTATTGAAGTTTCTGTATAACTATTTAATAATAGTTGCAGTAGGAAGTGTAGAATTAACACCATTATTGTTGGGAGTCGCGTCTCTGTTGCTGCCCCTGTTAAAAACAGGAAAAAAGGAGTTATATTATATTATAAAGAGGTAAAATTTGTTCTTATGTTTGTTTGTTCATTACAAACAAAAATACAATTCTTTTCACTTTATTATAATTATAATTATTTATAATTTTAAAATGTCTAACCTTGTAAACAGGCTATATAAAAATTTAATTTATTTTATGTATTTGTTAAATGTTACATGCTGTAATGTTAGCTATTAAATAAATAAATAATATTAGTATATAATAGATAAAGTAGGTACGTGCACATGTTCATTAAATATTTACTCGAGAGAGAAGCACGGATCAAGGTAAATATAGCTGCTAATCCAAGTTACAGGTGCATATCTTGTTTTAGAGAACTTAAGAAACTTAAACGTACAAGTTTACAACTGAATAAGTAAAAATAGTTGAAATACCTGTAAAACTTCTTCCTAAAGCCGATGCTGGGTTCGCGCTGCGCTCCCTCAGAACTAACGTATGGCTTGTACCTTTCCATATGTCAAATATAGACGCTTCACACCTGCGACAAACGAAATAGGCTAATTAAATTTATAACAATAATAATAATAATCTGTCTGTCCCCATGTATGATTAGATCAAAGTTACGAGGGCGAAGTCGCGGGCAGCAGCTAGTTATACATAAAAACAAAAAGTAAAATAAAAATATAAAAATTATAGAAATAGGCAATTAATAACATTCAGTTTTGAATAATTTCAAATTATTCAAATTCATATTAGTAGAGGCAAGGCATGTATTTCTTAGTCATTTTGGCAGCTCGACTGCTTTGACCGCAGTTACCACTCCCTTACAGAATACTACCGTGAAATAATAATATATTTGCTGTTGTGCTTTGGTGAGTGAGTGAGGAATTCCAGGGCGGCAGCGCACTTAATTATATTATACTAGCTTGTGCCCGCGACTTAGTCCGCGTTCTGGATGAAAGGTGCCTAAGTCCTTTCTGGTGTCCCAGAGAACGTGTATGCGATATGTCATGGTGATCGGTTCAGTAGTTATTGCGTGAAAGAGTTACAAATATCCACACATCCATCCATACATCCATACAAACTTCGCATTTATAATATTAGTACGGATGTTAGGGTCGACAGGGAGGTCGACAGTCTGACGGTTTTATGTTTTTATTTCCCGGTGCTCATTTGGTAAAAGTGTGGTTACTGCCGCCAGACGAGCTGTCCAAATGACTGCGAAACGCAGTGTGCCCTGCCACTACTTTCCAAATCCAGACCAGTGCTAACTTTACCTTTAACTTTAAGTTCATTTCCAAAGTTAACCCCGCCCTAAATCTAATCCGGGACCGCTGAGAATTGGGGGAAATGTGCCTAAGTATAAAATAAATAAATACTAACTGATCCCTTTGCATGTCATTAAAAATTTATAACTATTATAAAGTCTGTGTGGAGATACAAATAGAAAAGAAATCTAAGTTTAGATTGCATTCACTGTTAGTGAAGTGTTAAGGAAATGTCTCAGCGGGGACGTATAGAAGCGATCGAAGACGATGGAAGTGAAAATGCACGGTCTAATTCCAGCGTCCGTATAGATAGACGTCCTGAGGGATGTGTCGGACGCCGACGGCGTCAAGACTGTCTCTAGTAAATGGAAGGAACTTTTAACAGTGTGGAAGTACTGGACAAATATAGAGAGGAAACGTTCAACACATTTGCAATTCTTAAAAGCACTTTGCGAGAGTACTCATTTCTTGTTTTAATATTGTTTTTATATTTTAAAGATGACAAAAAGATTAGTATCCTGAGTTTCTTTCGGGGTTTCTTCTCATTATCGTCATCATGGCTTTTTTCCGAAACCCTGGTAAATTTAAATTTATAATGACGATCATAAGAGTTTCTTGTAGAAACCCAATTGATAAATAAATATTTTGATTTTGATTGTTTTATTATACTACTTATACCAAGTTCTATTGAACTATCTGTTATTGGAGTTTACTCCTTAAATTTTTTCATAATCGGTCCAGTAGTTTTTGAGTAGTTTTTGAGAAGATTTTATACAAATACAAATCTTCTCTCTTATAATATTAGTTAAGTTTTCTAATCTTAACTAAGAAAGAGCTGACATTTGCTAAAAACATAGTATAATACAATGATACTTACTTGAGAGAAAAATGATATATCAATTTATTAATATGTGTGTAGGTACCTTATCATTAATGTAGGCACTGGCGATAAAGCTGCGGCTTCCAACTCTAAGGTAGCCAGGCTGGACGCGTAGCCATTGCTGAAGTTCAGCACGTGATTAGCTGTGAAGCCTGGCACCTGAAAATGTTTTCTTTTGTTAGGACGGAAGTTTACAATATTTTTATGAAAAAAAAAAATCGTAAAAATGTTTGTAATTAATTTTGTAAAAATATTGAACAGGTTGGCAGTCCATTATATGGGATTTTATTTTTTTCAGGACTAGCGTAATTCGGCCAAGCTTTGGGGGCGCGCGCGGCGCTTCTGACTGTTTATTATAACTATAATATTGCCCTATATTTTTATACAGTAGCGCCATCTGTTAGAAAACATTAGAACTGGTAATATCACCACAGGAAGCGCTTATGAAAATACCTATAAAATAATAATTTAATAAAAAAGTTCTCTCAACCACAATCTTGCGCGGACGGGGGATGACGACTGCCTTTAGTTGGTCCTAAATTGAGATTTTAGGGCCAATGAACTGGTGCCATTTCGCCGCGCCGTTGACGCAGTCCTTACGCTAGTAATATATAAGTCAATGTGCCTTACCATTTGTTCGTTGACGTACCACGTGATGTTGGCGGCCGGGAGCGACGGGGGAGACGAACAGTTCGCCTGTATGTGATCTCCTCCCACGTACGCCATACGATTTGCGGTCACGTTTGGACTCAGTAGGGGTGGTTCTGTGAAAAAAGTGTATTTGTTTATTCACTGACGATGACGCGCAATACAAAAGGGTCTCTTACCAAAGTAATTACAAAACTAAACAAGGAAAAAAGGGTAAAAACGGGAATCAAACCCGGGATCCCTGAGACAGAGCATTAAAGCATGAGTAGCTTATTACCAAAGATACTCATTTTTGTTTATTTTAAAATAAAATTAATTAATTGATAGTTAAAATCACCCCGGTAGTTTTTGAGTTTATTCATTAAAAAATACAAATTTTCTTTCAAATTCTCACTTAATATATAATATTAAGTATAGATTATGACTGTCATAACTTGGCAACACTGTACTAGGCTGGCAACCCCTCCCCCCCTATGTACGCCATAACCTTGTCGAGGTGGGGGGGCTTACCCTTGGCGAGCCGCCTCGGGGACCAAGAAGGCGTACGAGCGTTCTGAGCGGGCTACCAAGAGCGTCCCGCAGGAGCGCTCAACCGAAGTTCCAAGCGGGCTGCCAAGCGGTGGCCTGCAGGAGCGACGGCATGTTATTGTTTATCTGAATGATGTTCAATCTCTGTTACTGTAATAACAGAGGGCGAACGCTCAAAATAACTTTGAGTTATCGGAAACCACCCACGCCTCTTAGGCGAGACTGAGCGTTCCAAACGGGCTCCCGAGCGGGGGCCTGTAGCAGAGCGCTGTTGGTGTTGTGAGCGTTACAAAGCGGGCTTCCGAGCGGGGGCCTGCAGCGAACGCTCACGAGAGGGAAACCCTCGCCGGGCTATCTCTCACCGTGGAGTTTTCCGCACTCTTTTAGTGCGGACTTTTGGTGAGGCTGTCTAGGGAAGGCGAGCCTGTAGGCCCGTCTTCTGTAGATGGTCTAGGGGGACCTTGCGCACATGGTCGGCTAGCTGTGTGTGCCTGCACAAGGTCCCTCCGTATGGAGATTGTACTAGTGTCTCGGGACAATCTTCACGTTGGAGTTAGCCTGGTCAGCAATGGCCGGGCTGCCCTGGGGGTGGACCGGTGTAAGATGCCCCCGCAGAGCCCGGTTCATCCCTATCATGGGCAAGGAGGCACCGGGGAGTTTTAGTGGCGTATTCCCAGTGCCACTATGATCAGGTGCTGGGCGACCCCCACATATCCTTACCGTCTAGCCAGCGGTAGGGAATCTGTAAGCGGATTACTCCTCGTTAAAAAAAAAAAAAAAAAAGGCTGGCAACCCCTGCCATGTTAATTAATCTGTGTCATTCATCTAGATACTGGCAAATATAATAGCAAACGCAAAAGCAAAAGCAAAGTTTTATTGCTAAATTCAATAATAACTGTTTTTTTTTCTACATAATATAGGCGACGCTGGCCACCTTCATCAAGTGGACCGTAAGCCTATATACGACGACATTTACATTAAAAAAAAAACACTTCAATATCAATCCATTGTTCTAAAACTAATTAAAATAGAGAATAACTTCGAAATCAATTTCGACTTGTACTAATTAGACCGGAAAACTGCCAGGAGTAACGAATTTCATTTTCAACACAAGTTAAAACTGTAATTTTGTTAACAGATCCCATTAATGACCTCCGCTTGCTCGATACTCGAATTAATTGTGATATTTTAATTGAATTTCCACTAGATAACTTTGTAAAAAGAGTCTTCTATGAAGTAAAACAAGCCATAGTTCATTGTAATACCTAGCTAGAGTTAATTATAAAGTATTAATTAAATTAGTTTTAAATTAAATTAGTGTTGATTAGTTACTTTTAGAAATAATTTTATGTTTTATTAAATTATGCACTCGGTTTAGTGCATCCTTCGATAGGCGATTTTTTTTAATTATTTTCTTTTTAATGTTTGGGACCTTTACCGTACAAACAAAGGTATATCAGCTAAATTATTCCCTGTAACAGGTGACTTTAAATGACGGTTAGTCTACTTGACGGATGGTGAAAGAGGTGCTTAGTAATATAGAGCAAATACGTAGGTCTCGTTTTACGTAGAAACCGCAAGAATATTTTATTGTCTTCGACGATCTATAAAACTTCATTAAGGTCGGCAGACAGGCTGACCGTCTCCTTGATTGTAGGTGGCTACCGTCGCCTATAACACAATCAAGTGCTGTAAATGCACTGTCGACTATGGTCGACTCCTTATGGAGAAGGATTAATCCTCCTTATGGAGAAGGATTAATCCTCCTTAAGGATGGAGTAATGGGCTCTAACAACTCTTACTCACTCATCGAAACACAACAGCTATGCTGTTATTTCACATTAGTATGTATGTAAGGAAGTCGTTACTGCCACCACATGGGCTGCTCAAATGGCTACGCAACGCAGTGTGGCCTCCCACTACTTAAATGTGCCGTAGAGCATATTATTGGTTTATGCATAGAGCAACTTTTTCTATAAAGTACAGTATTCTAAGAGAATCGGCCTTGTTTATACCACAGAGCAACTTTTTCTTTAGAGGACAGTATTCTAAGAGCATAGGCTTAGTGTATGCGTTTATGCCATAGAGCAACTTTTTCTATAGACGACATTAATATAAGAGCATAGGCTTAGTTTATGGGTTTATGCCATAGAGCAACTTTTTCCATAGAGGACAATAGGTATAAACGGCGTTGTTGTTAAAAGAAATAACCGCAATTTTTTTTATTTAGAACAAAGGCAAAATGGCAACGCGACATTGTAACCAGATTGAAATCGAACCGAGCTGCTTGTTCAAACGAACGCCTCGACAATACACCAGCTGGTTTGTGAATATGCAATATTTCACAGATCCCAATAAAAGATTTTGGACCAAAGGGAGGGATATTCCGTGAGCACCGGCCTTTTGGTTAATAAATATTGGGGATTCGTTACGTATTTTTTAGATCTAAAAATTTTAAAAGCAAATTTTTCACGGTTGACGTTGCTTTCTTTTGTTCAAACAAAATATTTTTACATGCCTAATTAAATTTTGTGTTTCTATTTTATTTAGACACAGCCTTTGTTGCTCGATTAATTCGATTTATTCCAGTGCATATTGACAGTATTGAAATAGGATGCCGAGACATGGTGTATGACGAAGTCTATGCGTGCTGAGCAGGGAGCGTTGTTCGCCATTTCAAGTATCTGAATTATGTACTTCCCTCATAAAACCTCAATGCCACCAAGCGTCTAGTCTTTAGGCTAGACGCTTGGTGTTAGCAATACTAGATTGAATAATTGTTTTAAAACCTTAGAAAATGGGGCGCATACGAGGCTGCGGACAAAAGCAAGTAGTTTTTAATATTGTAAAATGAATAAACATTAATACAAGAAAAGTATTATTTGCTTTTAGGTCCAAAAACCAAAATCAGTCTTAATGTAAAGTTCAGTGTGAAAGCAAAGAGTTAAAGTAACTCTAAATTAGGACCAAAAATACGGAAGCTCCTCGCAAAAGTCGTTAACCTTAGTATCTTTCGTTGAGAAGGCAACACGAGTAATTATTTAGATGGTCCGTGCCGGCACCGCAGCGCTCTCTCCACTTCCATTGTAGTAGAGGATTAAAAATGGGTGCTCGCCATTTCAGAAGCGTTGGGAAAAGGCTTCAAGAGGTAGCTTAAAATATTTCACCAAATGATGTGAAAACTTGGTAGAATAAAATACCTATTTCTCAGTCGGTGTCTTAACGTAGGTATTATAACTGTATGCGTAGTAGTTATCCATACTTTATTTTATTTTGAAAATAATGGTACTTATTTACAAATGAGTAGGTACTTCTTTACAAATTAAGCAACGAAAGTTCTAAAAAAATTAATTGTGGGGCTCAGACAGACAAAGATAGAAGTGAAAACTTGAACCTACGTGTGTATTTTTTGAATCTTCAGGAAAGTACAGAGGTGTCGGTTACACAATTACAGGTCGCGAGTTTAATTTAGACCAAACGCGCCTAAAGAAGTTTTCACTTCAAAAAAATGTTGACGACCTCTTTGGAATATCGCTGGCCGTTTTCTACTTTTATTTGAAATTACTGTGTTCTTTTATATTTGTCAACAGAGGTGTCGGTGTCGGTTACATTACGGTTACAGGTCGCGAGTTCAATGGTTTTTTTCCCATCTCAAAAATTCCAAACGCGCCTGAAGAAGACGCCTAAGCCACTTCAAAAGGTTTATTTTGAAAATGTTAACACTGTCTAAAATAATATTTTATCTGCGATATCAAATACAGCTCAGAGGATGTCTATGCGAACACTCATAACCCAAATGCATCCAAAGTAGGTTTCAAGTTGTTATTTATGACATGAAACTTACCTACAACTACCATTTCAGCAGATTTAATGTCGGTATGGAATAGAGGCGCATCTGCTGATACCTCGCACTGATATTCCCCAGTCAACGTGCGGTCCACGTCTGTTAGCACTACTCGATTCTGATCTGAGGCTGCAACCTGTAAAGAAATGAAATTATTGAAATAATTATCTTCATATACAGGTGTCCCGAAACTCAACGGGCACGAGGCGATAGGCTTATACCAGCTCTGGACTGAAAAAAAAAACGTGTGTATCAGCTCCGATGAACAACTGGAGTTTACTTCTTACGAATGATAAATAAATAAATAATTTAATAAATACGAACGAATGAATAAATATAAGCGCCATCTGTTCTAATTATGATACATGTATTATTACGTAATAATGTTTTCCAAGGATGTATTATTACGTAATAATGTTTTCCAAGGATGTATTATTACGTAATAATGTTTTCCAAGGATGTATTATTACGTAACATATTCTAGATTCAGCGCAAAATCTCTGTAACTTTAGAGATATTCTAAAATAGAACGTAACGCTTTCTGTGTGACAATTTTTGTTTACTCCCATAAAATGTTTACCCCGGGCTTATTTATGCAAATCGATTCTTAAAGAGTAAACTCCAAAAAAAAATCCAGGTGGTTCTACTTGGTTCAGAGATAACATTTGAAAATGGGGAAAATCTAAAAATGTTGTCCAAAATCACAAATATTCCAATCAACAAATATTCCAATTTTGCAGCTTCATTTATTTGTATCATCCTAAATGACTATACTATTGATTGCAGTCATAAATTCAATAACCTGTTGTCTAAGATTTATATAAAATAATATATTAATAAATTCATGGCTGTGTTTAATCTAAATATAAATAAAAAAAAATAAAAAAAAATAGTTTTATTGAGTCACAGTTAAACCTTTTTGAGTTAATTTTTATTTTCAGAAGCGAAGTTATATGTACAATATAATATGTATTTTTATATACCTCTTGGCTAAATATCAAAATACAAACCAACACCAACTAAGTATGTAAATTTCTCTTCCATATGACTCTTGCTTGAGTGAGTCAACTAACTCAAGTTCATCAATACAACATAAATGTTTACTTTTCAAACTAAAATAGACTCACCTTATTGTATACACAAGCTGAAACTTAGTCTACACTATATGACAGCCAACTGTTATTTACGAGTATTATTAAAGTTACTAATGAATAATGCATCATCATAATTACATTATTCATCTTTGGTTACTTTATCAATAAATTCAGAGCAATAATAATGTTTTAAACAGGTGATTGTGATCTCTCATTACGGGCCTGATTCTGTATCGCCATTTCGCGATTCCTTACCATCAATTCCTTAAATTATAATGATTTACTCAAAATGATTACGTACTTTTGAGGGAGTAAAACAGCACATAAAACATTGCACATAAAACAGGCAAAATCTTTCACAGAATTTAAATCCAAGCTGTTGGAACATGTTATGTTAAATGTTTAAATGTTTTGGCGTGTTCTGTTAAAAATCAATAATAAAATTTTTAATATGTTAAATGTTTAGATGTTTTGGCGTGTTTTGTTAAAAAATCGGGGAAAATATTGTTTAAATTTTAATATCTTTTGTCTGCCTTTTTAATGTTTCGTTTTTTTTTAATTAAGTTTTTTTTTTTTTTTTTTTTTTGTTATATTTCTCATGTAAGTAAGTAGCTTTAAGCTTTAATGAGAATAAAATACTTATAAACCTAAATTGTTACGACATCTCCTAAAAACTTATTCTCTATGGCATGTTGCACGAAATGGACGTGGAACGGCGCGGTTTGAACTGTCAAAAATACCACGCTTTAAAACATCGCGGAATCGTGTGTGAAATGAGTGCATTGCATAGTTATGTATCTGTTTGTCTGCAAACATGACAAGACAAGGCAAGACATTAACATTACAGAAGAGAGTGTTCCGAGCGGGCTCCCAAGCGGGAGTCCGTAGCGGAGCGCTCCAATTGTAATAATAATTATTAACTTGACACTGGCAGATAATGGCCATTTTAAAATGAGCCGCATTGCCATTTAAATCTAAGAAGAAGAAGAAGAACATTACAGAATCAGGCCCAAGTATTAATCACCGTATTTTGTAACACTGCAAGCAACAGATTTTCTTTTAAGTTAAGTGCTATTGGCTATAGGTTGACTACTCTAGGCTATCTAGGATTTGCAAGTTCCTGAAGAATGCTATTATTCTCGTATCCAACGTAGGTAGCCGCTTTTTTTTGTTTTGTTGTTAATTTGCCATCAGTCGCTTGACTATAATCAAATGTGGTGAAGTAAGTTTGGCGTTTACTAAGAATAAGGTCATTGCTCTATTCTATAAAAAGTTAAGGCTATAAATCTGCCCTTTACAGTCTCCTGACTTTTTCAGTCTGCAATAGCACCTTGGAAAGTGAATTCGTAAGGAAGCAATAACTTTTTTATTTGTTCTACAATCCTCAAGATATGAGTGAATCTCACACTTCCGACCATACCAAGTATTTTATTTATATTATGAAACAAGAAAAACAGAAACCAGCAAAGTTTCCACTAATAACTAAAACATAATATAAATTTATAAGTTACTACAGAAAATTGGAACAGGGAGAAAACATACAAATAAACAAAAAAGAAAAAGAGAGGGAGAAAAACAAATAAACTAACAAATAACATATAACTTACAAAATAAATAAACTGGCCGCTACAAAAAGGATATTATAACATTTTCGAGAGATTGTTTAAGGCTTCGTTTATAGGCTCCTTATAGGACAACAGAAAATATTCAGATCTAGCATAGCAAGTGTTTATTATAAAACACTAGCTGACCTGGCAAACGTTGTTTTGATATTTTTTTTTTGGGGTGGCCCACCCTTAACATTTAGGGGTATGAAAAATTGATGTTGGCCGATTCTCAGACCTACCCGATAAGCACACAAAATTTCATCAAAATCGGTCCAGCCGTTTCGGAGGAGTTTGGCAACAAACACTGCGACACGAGAATTTTATATATTAGATTATGTAGTTGTAGGTATGTTATTTTGAATGCAAATATAACAAAACGCAAATGGGAAAGCAATAATTTAACTATAACAAAAATTCAGTAGCTGAGCGTAATATCGTATGCCGCCATTGTCATCCTTAAATTGCTTTTAATATTAATTTTAATTTTTTGTAATTTCATCAGACCGTTTCCCGCATTTCGTGCGTGTTCAAACAAAAAGGGGAACCGCACGTGTCAGATGCGTACATGTTCTGAATTAACACAAATTAAATAATTAATCTCGACATTCATTTTTGTGCCTACACTTATACATTTTCTTGTTTATTAAATACTAGCTTTTGCAGGCGACTTCGTCCGAGTAACTTTTTGTAAACTATAGCCTATGTTACTCGCTGACAATATAGCTTCCCAACAGTGAAAGAATTTTTCAAATCGGTCCAGTAGTTTCGGAGCAAACAAACAAACAAACAATCAAATCTTTCCTCTTTATAATATTAGTATAGACTAGCTTTTGCTCGCGACTTCGTCAGCGCCCTTGAATGACTGCGTTGCTTGTGTCTTGAGGGATTTACTGAGGCAAATGACACTGATGTTTGACCTTCAATGTTATATATGAAACTAATTGGTGCCCGCGACTTTGTCCGCGTCCTATCGCTACCAAACTTCACAGGATTACCCTGGCTGGACTAATCTGCAGATTGTCTGAAAATTTCATCAAAAACGCCTTTTATATATCGTTGCTTATAAATTAAAGGGCCACAAATCAAAATTACACTTTTTACAGGAGAGCTAATAGAAAAAAAAAATTTGTCTATTTTTTTTCTTATTAAATATATATCAATTGCATGTTATTGCATGCATATTATTCATCGTCAGAAGCGTCTTTTTAAGTATTATTTAATGTTTTAAGTACTTTTATAATAAACTGAATACTAGAAGAGATATAAGCATATAAGTTACTTTTGAATATATAAAAAATGATCAAAATATACTAAATATGGAATAAAACAACTATAAGTCTTTTTGCAACATATAATATGAAGGATTGTGATTGTATTTTTGCAATAATAACATTTTTGGATTTTTTTGGTTTATGGCCCTTTAGTTTATAAGCAACGATATATAGATGTTTCATACAAGCTCTCGCTGGCGCTTATAAGAAACATTTCATATAAATGTTGGTCAAACGTCATTTAACGTCAATGTCATTTGCCCAGATGAATCCCTTAAACACTTAATAATTTATCGAGTGTATGAGTAGATAAACAATTTTGTAGGTATATATTATGTAAACATTACCATGATAAATACTATACTTACGTCAACTTTAATTTCAGCTACAGGAAAAACTTTGGTTGCAGGCGATTCTTTGGGCACATACCGATAAAATTCTATCATATTTCTGTACCATCGTATTGAATACAATTGTGCGCCTTCCAACTCGTAGGAGCAGGATAATCTCGCGTTTCGCCCCGAGAGTACTGCTCTCGGCACATGGATCTGCAGTGACTTCAAAGAGTTGACAGTACCTGGGAACAAAACAAAATTAATTAAGTTATTATATAAACATAAAATTGTTGATTAAATATACAAATAAAAAGTGTGCATCAGAAAAAGTTTACTCCTTACGAACGATTATAAAATACAAAATAAAAAAACCGTTGCACTTCGGGAGTGCCGACAGATGTGAAAACGTGAACGATTACGTGTTTATTTTTTGAATCGTCAGGAAAGTACACATACTTACAAATACAGAGGCGACGGTTACGTTACGGTTACAGGTCGCGAGTTAAATGGTTTTTTCCCATCTCAAAAATAGTTTTTTTTTTAAACTTCACCGCCATCTCTGTTTGCATTGATGTATTATTTCAATTCAATTAGTTTTAGCAAGGATGTATTACTACGTATCATATTCTAGTTTCAGTGGTATTGTGTAGGTGGCGCAATATCTTTGAAACTTCACAGATATTCTAAAATAGAACGTAACGCATACCGTGTGACAATGTTCATTTTACACCCATAAATTTTCATTCATTCACCTTATATATGCAAATCGTATCTTAAGGAGTAAACTCCAAAAAGTCAATAGTAAATGACTAAATCCCTTATCCTTAATAATATTATGATCAGTAGTGTTAAGGGCGACAGTAGCCATCTACCAACAATAATTGGATCGTCAGTCTCTCTGTCGCATTCAACATAAAAAAATTAAGTAAATACTTAGTTACAAAGTAGGTGCTTTGCAACTAAGTAAGTAGATTTAGCCAATGGTAACAGAAAAATACTTTCCAACGCTTAAAATGTTAAAGTAAACGTACGATGATCCACGCCGCTATAAAAACGCAATTTCACGGATAACGAGTTTACGAGCTCCTTTTGTTTCCACTGAAGGGCTCACTTATAATAAACAATTTATTTTCATCGCCATTTTTGTGACAACCCTGTAAAAAGTTAATGCCGACCTAGAAAGTAAAGAGATATACAGGGTTGAAATATACAGTGGCCACCAATAGAGTTCTAAGCGCCGTGGAGTCAGAGATCTTCAGGAGTTCGGCCATAAGATTTTATGATAACAACACCCGTTGTACATTTTTACCTTGAAACCTGCCCCGAAGGTGGAGAAAGTAAATATCCAGTTTATGACAGCTCGTTAGAAGTTCGCCCATAACGTTAAACGACGTCCCCGCCTGTTATCGCCCGCTTTTTGCTCTTCAAATCTGGGACTTAATACCGTTTGCAACTTATTATTGTTGGACACTTAGCCACCCGGAAGAATTCCTTCGCCGACGTGATTAAAAACTTTTAGAATTGGTTGAAGCGACCCATCAATTACTCCCACCGAACTAGACGGGTCGATGGTAACCTTGTTATGGGAATAAACCGTTTTAAAGTAAATTAAATTCTTAATGAAATCTCTATTATGCCTTATATTTTTATATATATAAGTCAAGGCAGCGCTTGGCCGCGATCTCACTTGATGTTAGGTGCAGATGCGGCCGAAGGTGGACCACGCTTACCTAGAGATGCCCATTTACCCTACGTTTGAAGACCCCGAGGTTGTAACATTGGGGAAAAACAGACGCAGGCAATGAGTTCCACTCCTTAGCAGTTCGGACAAGAAATCATTAAGAAGGTGGCTACCGTCACCCATAATACTGCCGACTATAGTATGATTAAGAACAATTAAATAGAAGCGATAGAGAAACGGACTCTGGCATTCCTTACAACAGCACACATGTTGTTATTTCACGTTGAAGAAAAAAATGGATTACGCGACCCATCAATTACTCCCATCGAACTTTACAGGTCGATGGTAACCTTGTTTTAAAGTACATTAAATTCTTAAGGAAATCATTAATGAATCATGGCGTGAACGTGCAGAATTTTGCTATTAATTAATGTTGGTAGGTGGCTACCGTTCATAATATGATTATGAATAATAAATAGGGGAGATTTTCACTCCGGGAGTGCAGACAGAAGTGAAAACTTCAATAATTACGTGTTTATTTGCAATAATATTTATTCGTAGACAATAATTGTTCGCAAGAAATAGAAGAGAATATATATGACACTGACACACAATGACAAATAAATATATACACGAACTTTATAAATTGACAGACCATTAAAAAGGTATGATGTTGATATGAAACTAGATTATTGGTCAGAGGTGTATACCACATTGATCTTTGTTATCATATCCAGTAAGTTCACTTTCATTTGCAGTTATCTGCTTATTGTTCTTTTTTTAAATTATCTTAAATTAATATCAACTGCATCATTGTGTTACATAACACTATCGCGAGTGCAATGATTTTATCCCATCTCAAAAATGCCCAACGCGCCTAAAGAAGTTATCACTTCAAAAAAAAAAGAATCACTCCATACTCTCGTCTATGAACACACTTTAGTTTGTGAAAATGTCTATAATTTAAATAATCTGAATAAGCAGATACGTTAGCATCATATCACACTGCATTGAGTATTTTACATTCGACCGGTATTGTGCCAAACAAACAAAGAGATAAAATGCTTTTAAAATCTCTGAATTTATGGCTTGTTTGTGCACACTGTGCACTATTTGGGAAGACTCGGTGCACACGACCCGATATTATTTTAATGCATACAGAGAGGGGTCATAA
This sequence comes from Synanthedon tipuliformis, assembly GCA_947623395.1. NCBI lineage: Eukaryota > Metazoa > Arthropoda > Insecta > Lepidoptera > Sesiidae > Synanthedon > Synanthedon tipuliformis. Next base: position 2,902,095 of record OX392431.1, on the reverse strand, counting down.
TTTACACATTTTATTGAGCGGATAAAGTTAGCTTTAATTTTTTGTCCAATATTGTTACAATACTGTACGAGCCTTTCAATATTATGAGTGACGTAATATATCTAAACCTTATTCACTGAAACGAATTTATAGGGAGATAAAGCGTTCGGCTGTGATTGGTGGAGATAACAGACAATGTGAGTGTACACAGTACAATGTACTTTTTAGTCTGTTCGTAGAACTCTCACTGTTATAAAGCCTCGCTCAGACAGAGGGCGGTCTCGAGTTCCGAGTTCTGCGTTTTACCGCTCGAGAGTTCCAACGCACACAGGAGGCGTTCAAATTTTTGCGTTCCATTTTCGTTCATGTCTTTATACGTGCAACATGTCGCTAGGCTATTGCTTTTGTTGAGAATAGAAGCTTCTAAAAAAAGAGGAAAATATTGGGTACACATAATTAACACAACTAGAGAAGAAAAGGGCGAATTCAGTAATATTTTTCATGAATTACTTAGTAATTAATTAATTTTTAATGGCAATTTCAAACCAAGCTTTTCCTTTTTGTCACGATTTTTGTAATGTACATGACTTAAATCACATAATAATCTCCTTTCTCTAACTAATGTGGGGTGTCGAAACACTACCCACGCCCGCGTTCTGGATGAAAGGTACCCTATCTCCTTTCTGGTTTCTCAGACAACGTGTATGCAAAATTTCATGGTGATCGGTTCAGTAGTTTTTGCATGAAAGAGTTACAAACATTCATACATCCATACAAACTTTCGCATTTATAATACATATATTAGTACGGATTAGTACGGATAATTTATTGTTATTCTAATTCTAATGTTATTCTAATTAAATATAATTTTAATTGATGTTATTCAAATTAAAATTAATATTTTGTTTTTCAATATAACAGAAAAAGTCTGTAACAATACAAATACATGCTGCACAAATACATTTTGTACAGCGCTAAGAAATGTTTCGAAATTCTCGCGTCCAGCGGAATAAATCAATTTATCTTGAACAATGTTAGAGATGTGGTGACCCGGAATCAGCTGATAGTGTATACTCGACGATGTAGCTGTACAAATCTTAGCGAAACTGAATTCATTCAATTAAAATTTCGCTTATTTTAAGCTTTATTCTGTTAAAATTAACGAACGACAATTAAGTGACGTTTATTTGCTTGAAAATGGAAAACCATTACTTTTACAAATTGTGAATCCCTTGTTCTCCGTACATACCAACTTACATAACTAGTATTGGGAGAGGATAAATAATTCCTACTTCATAACCCGGTTTTGAAGTAGGATTTTTTCTTTCCTTACAAGGAAACCAGCGTCATGGGGCGGTAATGCACGAGGAAAGATAATTCCTATTAGAATACCCGGTTTTGGAAAAAATATCATCTACTAATTTAATGGAGCGATTAAATCCATACTAATATTATAAATTAAAGTAACTCTGTCTGTCTATCTGTTACCTATTCACGCCCTAACTTTTTGCATACTAGCTGTTGCACGCGACTTCGTCTGCGTTCTGGATGAACGCCTATGGCTTTTCTCGTGTCTCAGACAACGTGTATGCAAAATTTCATGGTGTTCGGTTCAGTAGTTTTTGCGTGAAAGAGTTACAAACATCCATACATCCATACAAACTTTCGCATTTAAATATTAGTGGGGATCTGATTCGCAGATGAAAATCTGCAAAAAAAGTCACCTGTAGTCTATAGTCTATACTAATATCAGCTGTAGTCTATATTAATATTAATATTAATTAACAAAAAGCATTGAATAGGCTCCGAAACTAATAAACCGATTTGAAAAATTCTTTCACTTTTGTGAAGCTATGTTATCAGCGAGTAACATAGACTATATTTTATAAAGTTACTCGAACGAAGTCGCGTGCAACAGCTAGGTACTGTATAATATGTAAGGATATACATAGATCGTAAAAAAAATACTGGTTCAAAGTTTTCAAAGTGTCACATGAGAATAATGGCTTCCGTGAGTTTTATATAAAGCTCTTAGACTTTTTAAGTCCTTGTTATTTTGCCAAGTTTCCGAACATTGCATATGAATGCGCAGTATAACCCATCGATTATCGAACACTCAGTACCGAGAAGTGTTTTGTGGCAGTCCACGAGATTTCGAGTGCAAAGTAAACTCAGTCTGTACAAAGAATACTCACTTAGGCGACGAATCAAACTAAACATTTACATTCACTTAGATGCACTTTTGTTGGCACATTTGAACTTGTTTCAGTATTAAAATATACTAGCGACCCGACTCCGACTTTGCACGGATACAATTTTAGTATTTAGTAGTGACAGGGCACACTGTGTACACTGTCTGGCATCAGAATAACCACTCCCAAACAACACAAACAACAACAACAACAACAACAACAACAACAACAACAAAAAATCCAATAAAATATAATTTTATTTTTATTTTATAATAAATAAAATAAATCAAATCAAATCAAATCAAAATAATTTATTTGCATACATGGGTGTAGAACCAGATGTCAATAGGTAAATAAACGTCCCACCATATATTACCACATTTGGTGTGCAATATTACAATAATATTACAAGTCAAATTATTATATAAATGTCTTACATTAATTATTATTAAATTAAATCATAAAATCATAAGTCAAAATTACAATTGAAAATGCATCAGAACACTATTCTAGAGCGTATCTTTAAAAAAAAGGCTTTGCGTGCTAATAACTCCTTTAGTTTTTTCTTTAATAATTGTCTATTTTGAATGTTTGTGATAGAAAGGGGTATCTTATTATATATCTTAGGAGCCAGACAGAAAACGCTTTTATGTAAGTATTTGGTTTTGGATTGGGTTAGATTGAGGGTATGTGCTCGTCGCTGTGAGACTTTATTACTTTCAAATAGATATTTATTATTTACAACATACATCACGACCTCTAATATGTATAAAGATACAAGCGTTAGGATACCCAGGCTTACAAAATGTGGACTGCATGATTCACGTTGACCAAGATTACACATGGCTCTAATGCATCTTTTCTGAGCTTTAAAAGCGTCGTTTTTACTGGTTGAGTTGCCCCAAAACATTAAACCATACCTAAGTGTCGACTGTACATAACCATAGTAGGCAATAAGTGCCGTTGGTGTGCCCGAGGATTTATTTAGTTTATGTAATATATATAAAAAAAAAATATCAAAAAAATAATAAATAAAATCCCTTACAAGCGAAATAACAGCACGTGTGCTGTTCAATTGTTCTGTTCTGAACGAACAACGAACAGCAAGCTTCGGCAGAACAGCAAACATTTGCTTAGCAAAATGTTTGCTCTGGAGCACTAGGTGAAAACGCAGCTTTATAGGCGACGATAGCCACCTACCATCAAGTGAACCCACAACCTGTCACCATAACATAAAAAAATAATATTTATTATTATAGTAAAAAATGACAGAATCATATCGAAAAAACTCAGTGCCTTTCCCTTGTGGTTTTGAGTATGCCAGAGAAAAGTCCACAAACAAAAAATCTGTGCTGAAATGAAAATAGGTCGCCGTACGTTGTTATTGTTAAAAAAACGAGATATAGCGAAATATCAGCCGTGATTGAAAAGGTATTCACTAACAGAGTTCATTTAAAACTTCTGTAGCAAACAAACGACATACGACATGATGAAAGGGGCAGTTATGATTAGAAATTTATGACAAAAAAAGGAAAGCTTAGAAAAAAGTTAGTGGAGAAACAGACTGGGCGGACGACGACTTTATTTCACATTTATACTAATATTATAAAGAGAAAAGATTTTATTTTGTATTTTGTATTTGTTTTTTTTTTAATTCTTTCACCTATAGAAAGCTCCATTATCAAGCTATATTTGATAAACTTTTTAACTTATTTATTAATGTAGTCTACATTACGTTAAAATATGGTGTAATGCAGGAAATGGTCTTATTATTAATTATTATTATTATATAATTATTATTATTATTATCCTATATGTAATAATAATAACTATGATTTTACACGCCAGACGTGGCAGTGCATGAAGTGGCATATTCAAGCCAATAAGAACTGGTTTACATTAACCCGTCACTTGTAAATAAATGATTTTGATTTGATTTGATTTATAGATAGATCCATCTGGAGGTAGATAGGGGTCGGATACTATCGCTAGATCCATATACGAGGGTGGGTCAAAAAGTTCGCGGAATGAAAGGGTTAGAAAGAGTCAGGAATTTTTTCGTATACGTAGAACCAATTGGTAACGCAAATTAACTATAAATAAAAAGTTTTAGCTAAATCGGGTTACTTATATTTTAGTTATCGCCAAGTCAACAAGTCAATCGGGAAAGAAAATTTTAACTGTATAAAATAACTGAGTTTCGTGCTGTCATAAAGTTCCTCACCAAGCAGGGAAAACGCCGCATAACATAGTGGAAGAGATGTCATCTGCTTACGGGAACTCTTGCCTTAGCAAAACCATGATTTATAAATGGTAAGGCCTATTCAAGCAAGGCAGAGAGTCAATTGAATGTCACAATCGGCTGGAAAGATCATGCCCACGATTTTTTGGGATTCTGAGGGTATTTTATTGGTCGACTACAAAGAAAAAGGGGTCAACATCACCGGAAAATACTACGCCAGCTTTCTCGATAAGTTAAAAAATGCCATCAAAGAGAAAAGAAGGGGAAAATGGACTCGAGGTGTGTTGCTTTTTCACGACAGCGCGCCAGTTCACAAGAGCCACGTTGCGATGGCTTCCCTACACAAGTGTAGTTTCGGAAATTTAAACCACCTGCCTTATAATCAAAAATTGGGCCCCGTCAGATTATTATTTGTTTCCAAAAATGAAAAAATAACTTTGTAGACAAAATTTTACAAGCAATGAAAAAGTGAAGTCGGCGATTTCGGTATATTTTGGAGGCCTCGACAAAACATTTTTTTTAGATGGCTTAAACAAATTATTTGACAGGTCTGAAAAATGCATTAGGGTTAAGGGAGATTATATTGTAAAGGAAAAATAATTTTGGGCTTAATTTCATTTTCCTTCCTGGCCATTCCGTGAACTTTTTGACCTCCCCTCGTAGTAGCACTCTATTCAATTTGTGTCATAGTAGATTTGTGTGCTGGACTCATTATGTAGTAGCCAATTTAAGCTCTAAGCAAAAATCAAATGTAGTCAGATTGTGTTCTAGACAGTTCATGACCAACCCCTATATGGATAGATAGATAGTACTATCTGGATGGATAGCCAGATAGAAACAGTTGGATACTATGATCTGTTTATGACTGCAGAACGCAGTGTGCTTTATTGCAACTAATGTACATTTGAACTGAACTATCAAATCTCATATAGTTCTTGCATTTCACGAAGGCGAGTGGGATTTACTTGTAGTAAACACTTGTCTGTATATGTGTCACAGTGTGCGTGAGATCGAAAGAGGGTATGGTTTGTATAAAAAAAAACGCAACTTACCGCTCCGTCAGACACGCACACTATCACAATGTGCGTGCACACGTTCAACCACAAGCAAAACTTACTCGCCTTCGTGAAATGCAAAGACTATAACAGCTTTTACGTCAGACAATCTCAGTTCGTACGGCTGGTTTTATTTCATGAAGTTTTTCTGTCGGATATTTTAATTTTTTTTGTTAACTTTTCGTTTGGAAATCAGTGTTGAAAATCGAAATCGAAATCGGAACTGAATAATTATTAAATTTAGTTGGTTAAGGGCCTCTTTTACCAACTACAAGTAAAGTGTTAATTAGTTACTTTTAGAAAGAGCATTAAGGCAAGCACTTAAACGACTCATTACCACAGATGGAGCTGTTTGAGATTGGACTGGAATCGAACCCAGGATCCCTGAGACAGTGTTACAACGGATATATTTATTATCTTTCTCTAGATGGTTGGATTTAAATGGTTAAATCCAAATCTCAAAAGTTGACCAATCTTTGGTCAACTTTGGTAACCCAGTTAAACAAAAAAGAGACAATTCCATTATTAAATATGATAATGGGGAGAAATTTAATTAAACTACCTTCCATTTGGCGCAACGTAAAAAGCAGGTGGGTAGGTAGGTAACAAAAATGTTTTGTATAGCTTATCTTTCATATAAAAACATTTGAACAGAGTTAATTTGAAAATGTCAAGAGCAAACGCAATCCTCGGAAAGGTCGCGTGTGCTGAAACCGTTTCTGTTTTTGCACCTTTTAAGTCTGTTCAAATAAAAGATATAATTATAATGTTTCTTTGGTAATAAGCGTTGTTTATGAGTAGGGTTCCCCAGTGACTCTGTGACTGGGGAACCCAAATGGGGGACTGTCACAAATCTGTGGAAGTAAATTCGACAAATAAAGTGCTTTATCACCCTAAGATTTCTATTGCTATCTTTATGAGCGATGACAAATTATGTCAATCAGTAATCAATACCTATTTCAAATCTAAGCCTTAGCGAATTTTGAAATGAATGGAATTTGTAATCGAAACTGATAAAGCACTTTTCTTGTCTGCTTTACCTTACTAATTTTATAGCCACACTTTTGCAGGCGACTACTTTTTCATAGGTGTTAAAAAATTATTCATTTATTTGTTCAATATTTATATTTCGGGCAAAGAAAATTTTGTGTTCAAACTTAAATAACACAAAAAAACATTACATTGGATTGTAACAAATTAAAAATAGTTAACAAAAAATTCATATATTTTCTGGAAATTATAGTCATTTGCACTAAATATACTTTTTTTGAATTTGTTTCTCTTTCTAGCCTATCTTATACAATTTTTTAAGCAGACATCAACTTATTCATCGATGCAGAATTCATATGCGTGCAATAAGCCGTTTTCGAACATTTTTCGAAATATTCTAATTTTTTTTGTGGAGTTTTTATTACTTACTTTAACGAGAATACTTAACAATACAAATTGTCTTTCATATGTTTAAGTAGGTATAATATATTAATATATTTTGTATGAAAGCAATTGTGTCGTGTATTTCTTGTGAATTCTTCATTAAACAATACATATTTTTAGTATTTAACCTTTGTTTCCAACTTAATGTTCCTATTTTTGTACGAAGTCGCGGGCGATTGCTTGTACCCAAATAAAAAGAAGCACGCATATTAAAAAGGCCCTGTTATTTTATTCCCTTAAGGATAGTGAACGCGGCGAGATTTTTCGCTTCAGAAATATCGATATATTTTTTTATACAACAACCTTCCCGTTTTCCCATAAATATTTGTGGAGAGAAGCACATGTCTGCTTGTTGCTAGTTCCTTTTTCCTTTTACCGTCTTTTTATGAAAACATATTTTGTTAGAACGCGTAAAATGGAACGTAAAATATAAAAAAGACTGAAATACTGAGTTACTTTTTCATATTGTATAGCTAATTTTCTTATTTAATTACTTCCTAGAGTTGTCTCTGCCTACACAGTGCTAAATTAGGGAAGCCATGCTAAATAAGGAATTTATTTATAAATTGACGTAGGAGAACGTTCGGTGAGCGATGAGTGGTAAGGGTGCTTGCTTAACGAAAATGAGACAGAAAAATTGAGTTGACTACTTTGAAAGACTACTCGAATCTGACTAACATATAAACAAATGAAGTCGCGGGCAGTAGCTTATATATAAATAAAACGTATTTATTGATAATACAACTAACAAACATAATAATAATACAACTAATTTTAGACTTGGCTCACGAGGTGACCGCCATGTGGGATGTTGATTCGACCATCATCGTCCCGATAGTCGTATCGGCGAACAGTCTTATAGCGAAGAGCCTCGACCAACACCTCAAGAGGCTCTCACTAGATGGCTGGGTCAAGGGTCAGATACAGAAGGCGGTACTTCTTGACACGGCACGAATTGTCAGGAGGTTCCTCACTCTGCAGCCCTAACTACTGGTAGCTTGGGCCTAACCCCGCTGCCTGCGGACTACTAGTTTTAAGTTTTTTTATAATATTTATTGTTTTTTATATACTTATATATTGTAAAAAAAATTAGGATTAAGAGAGAAAATAAATATGTGAAAATAATACAACTAACATACTAATAATAGGTACTTTTTGGGTAAAAAGCACAAAATACCGCCTTTGACAGTAATCCCCTCAATTATTAGAATAATCGACAAATAATATTAATGTTGCCACATCACTACGGTACATAATACAAATAGGTGTATAAAAGTCTGTGACATTTTCGGACAATATTTTTATGTGTCACGTTAATTATGAAGTCCGCAGGAAGTGCGCTCGGTTTTTGTGCTATTTATTTGTTACATACAGTATGATACAGTGCTGGGTCATTGTTAGGGTGACCATAAAATAGACGCAGGTCTATTAATTTTATTAAAAAAATGTGGTAATTAGAATTTAATGTATATTCGCTACTTTTGAAACAATATGACTGTCTTAACTTCCTCCTTAGAGAGGATCTTTCTAGGTTGAAAATATTTTTGCTTTTACTTAAATCCTTGGCTGCTAATAAGGTACTTAAATAGATATCTACAAATTCTCATCTCTAAGTATCTTCTATTTCATGCATGAATAAAAATGTTAATTATATAATCACTTTACACGAAATATTAACTCCGAAAACACTACTATATATTATTACTTTTAATTATTTTACTAAGACTTACTAAGACCTCAAATAGTGCGGACATAATATTTTCAGTGAACATTGTCACACTAATGAAACTGTGTGACAAGAGAGAAATTTTCGCGGGAAAGTTGTGATTAACTGCCTCAGCTCGCAAACTTCCTTTACTGATTAGTACAGTAAAGAAATTTCGCGAACAATGTTTGTGGGGCATAATTTGCTACGGGTTTTTTGTGCCATGTTTTCGTACACACACTTACTTAATTTCTTCATATACCTACATTTTTATAATGGACAAAGTCATTTGTAGTAAGTTATATAATGTAATAATCCACTTTAATGATTGATCTCGCTGCGCTCGACTAGATACCGCGCTATCTAAAACTATAGCTCCGTGAATGCGACAACTTTTTATTGTAGTGTGTGTAAAATATCGTTTTTATCACTTTTTACATAGTTTCATTATATTTTTACACAGTTTCACTACGCAAACGGACATTTTATTATGCACAAAATTTTACTAAAACATTCGGCACGTACACATCACAGACAACTTGCAGTGTGACTTGCTCGGGTACGCCAAATTCGGCGTAGTATTTGTTGCCGCATTTGACAAGTACGACGGCGGTATCTAGTCGATCGCAGCGAGACCAATTATTAATCTAAGTAATCCACACTAATAATACACATAAAAGGAAGTCTGTCTTTCTGTCTGTTTCCATTTCATGACTTAGCTATTCAATCGATCATTATGAAATTTTACACACACGTTGCCAGGTATACAAAGCGAGATGTAAGACAAAGTGGCGGGCATTGGCTAGTCATTAAAGACTTCTGTTATCCAATAAATAATTATTCTATATTGAGAATTTTCTCACGTAGATATGTTCCGAGCGAAGCTGTTTCCAATACAGTTCAACTAATGTTATAAATGTATACATGTACAAAACTTTTGTATAATGACATTAGCGCCATAAAATATTCAGATCGCAAAACTCATAATATTCTATTGTGCTACATTCGCTTGAAACTTTCAACAACATTAATCACTTAAGTTTCCAATAATGTGCCGTGAAGTGTATCCGCCCTAGTCAAAAGTTATAGCTATATTATTTATCCTACTTAAGTAATATTATAAATGAAATATCTGTGAGTATGGATGGATGTTCGTTACTCTTTCACGCAAAAACGGCTTAACGAATTTAGATGAAGTTTGGCATAAATATAGTTTATTACCTGGATTGACATATAGGATACTTTTTATTTAAAAAAAAAATATTAGGTACGCGAAGGATCGTTTAAAAATATAAAAAATCTGCATCATTGTAGTCAAAAATGGCGGCGCGGCGTCACCGCCGTCACAGCGATAAAGATATCTGACATTATCTCAAGCGACGAAGTCGCGGGCACGAGCTAGTGGGTAATCGTATAAATAAAATTGAATGATTTGTTTGCGGATATTTGTTACTCAAAAACGCAAAAAAAGGCTGAACGGATTTCGATGAAATTTGGCACACAGATAGTTTATTACCTGGATTAACAAATAAGATACCTTTTATCCTGCAAAAAACGAACTATAGCGCAATAATTATGGGGGACTTGTGTAAATTAAAAAAAATAAAATAAATGACACTTGTTCAAGGAAATTCAGAGCTATTATTTACTGACGCTCGTAAGATAAGGGGCACTACAAAATAACTATCAGATGTATGAAATGAAACGAGTGGACCGTCAGCCTGTCTGTCGACTTTACCATAAAAAATTCCAGCTCAATAAATAAGATTTTAACGAAAATAAAGTGTGTTTTAGAGAAATATTTGAAGAAAAATACAAAACATAAAACTATAGAATACTAGCTGGTGCTCGCGACTTCGTCCGCGTAGCAATAGGGCAAGCACTAAATACTAGGTAAGTCTAGGTATAAATGTAACATTTATAATGTTATATATATTATAGTATTATATTTCAAAAGAAAAATAAAGCTTATCAAGTCTGAATTAATGGCTTTTATGACAGCAAGCTTTCGAAACAAATAATATTAAAATGAATTTCATAATTTTACGAAAAAAATTAATTTAAACTAGCATTTATAAGAAAAGGGAGAGAGTGTAAAACAGACTTCAGTCAATTTGCTTAATAAATATTTATTACGTTGTGCAGATGAAAAATGAATTTAGTTGATCGTAATAAATGTTCTTTTTTGGACAAAGTAAAAATTTTGAGCGTTCTCTAATGTCCAGTAGGTAGGTACTGCAAGTGTTTGTAATATTGAAAGTCACAGTAAAAGAATGGGTCATCTGGAATTTTTTGATAATTTTCATAGAATTTCATTACTTATATTATGAAAAAAAAAATGTTATTGAAATTTAAGCCAGTCAATTTGTTACCTAATTAGAAATGAACCTAATTAGAATTAAATAATTTTGAAAATACCTAAATGTATCAACATGCAACGTAACATTCGGGCGTTACTTTAACCGGGTGACCATGAGAGAGTCGACCAAAAAGTGTCACCATTGCGGCCGCGCGGTGGAAACTGCGTAGCACAGTTTGGCTAACTGTCCCGAATGGGCAGAGCAGCGCCGTATCGCAAGGAAAAGGCGGATAGGCGTAGGGAAGACCCATCTGCCTGACGAGAGGAGGCTCGGGTGTAGGCGACTGGCCTACGTCCACCACCTTCTACGACTCATCACAACGACGGTCGACGGTCGCACTACGGTCTACGCGTCTACGGTCGTGCTACGGTCTACGCGTCTACGGTCGCGCTACGGTCTACGCGTCTACGGTCGCGCTACGGTCTACGCGTCTACGGTCGCGCTACGGTCTATGTTTCTATGGTCACGATACGCAATGTTGCGTCGGTAAACCCCGCAACGCAAAAGATGATATCTTCATTATCCGTTTATGGTACTACATAAATTGTATCCCATTCATTGTTTTAATAATAATGAACACTAGAGCGGCAGCCAATAGGTGGCTATTGTTACCTATCGACACACTGACTATTGAAAATTGGTCTAAAATAATAAAGTAATTTGAATGCGTTAAAATGACGTAGATTCTGACTTCATAATCATCTTTTATATTTGCAGTATTCTCTTTAGAGGACGCAAACGAAACGATTTCATTTCATTTCAAGCTTAAACTTTAACAAATGAATTAACCAAATCTACGTCATCAGTCTTTGTGAGTGAAGTGTATTTTAGGAGGAGCGAGTGTCTAAGGGTGCTTACACACCGACCGCTACCGAATTAACGAACACATTGTCAGCTGGAACGGAACATTAGGGGATTTTGTAGGACCCCCCTTCTTTGTTTCCTTAATTGCGATACTTAGGAACCTCATTGTCGATGTATACGTCTGAAAAGACTCTTTGGCTTTTGTTCTTAACTGTTTTTAGTTTATTTAGCGTTTATGAAGCACTAAATTTTATTTGTACTGATATTTTTATATGTTAGCAATGATAGACAAGCGGAGTTAACTTATACTGAGTATACTTTATGTAAGTTGTCGACCAATATAACACATAATATTTTATATTGGCCATGATAAAATAAAGCGCTACACTTAGACGTGGTTTCTATAACTACGGGCCTCGTAAGATAGCGCAACGTCGTTTAAGGAGCTATGGAGAGGGCTATGCTCTAGTTACACTGCGATATCGAATTTGCAATCAGGGGATCCGTAGATGAACGAAAGTTGATCAGTAAGTTGATGTGGCAGTGGGCAGGGCACATAGTACGGAGAGCCGACGACAGCTGGGGCCAGAACTCAGAAGTTCCTTGATTGAAGGCCACAGACGGGCAAGCACTGCGTAGGAAGTCCAACCGCAAGTTGGAAAGATGTCCTGATAAGGGCAGCGAATCGACGGTGGAACTAAGCTGCTTCTGATCTGTCTTTTTCGAAAATTACGGAGGTGGCCTATGTCCACGACTGAGATGATTATGAGAATAACCAGGTGCTAAATATTCACTATACATAGGGCACACTCGTATCAGTAGGTAAATATAATAACACAATAAAATATCATAAAATTTATGAAAGACTTTCTCCTCTAAAAGTTGCAGGAAATTCAGGAGATACTCGTACAAAGGTCATTCCTAGTGAGGTTTTTATAATTCAAAACTCCGTCACGTTTTGATTAATGCTTGGAAGTAACTTGGAAATTTAATTCCTTTTCCAGAAGAACATTAAACACTTTTCGCTGACATTTTTCTTTCAAATTTAATAGCTATTGCAATGAATATCCGAATTTCTATGCAGGATTTAAACGAAGACACCGATAACATTATTATTTTTATGTAAATTAGTAATTTAGTATTTAGTAAAGCCTTTAGCCATTTAGGCTGGGTTGCACCATCTTACTTTAACTATAACCAACGTCGCAACTTCAGTTAATTCGCACTCATTTTCGGCCGAAAATGAGTTTTAGGCCGAAAATGAGTTGCACCAGTTAACCAGCTATGATTATTTGTTAACTGGTGCAACTCATTTTCGGCCTAACCGTTATTTTAACTCAAGTTGCGGCGTTGGTTATAGTTAAAGTTAGATGGTGCAACCCAGCCTTAGTAAAGTTGATCCATTTAATGGGAGGCGTAGGGCATACCTACGTTAATGCCTACGTTAATACCTACGTTGCTTTAATGCGATGTACTTAACAGAAAAGCGTTATTTCCGATATATATTTATATTTAAATTTAGTTTAAATTTAGCCAGATTATATTTAAAAAAATCTGTGAATATTTTTTTTTGTAAATAGTACTGCCAAAAAAAAGCTTTCATGTCACTGTACTATATAATTATGAAAATTCTTATTTCTCGATTATTATTATTACATGAATAAAATTACATTTTTTCAATGAAAGCTACAAATAAAAGTTAGTTTATAAGGAGCTTACTACAAAACTATTTACATAGGGTTGATTTATTGTCTACATTTAGAAGATAAATCGGCCAGCGAAATAGAACAGTATTTACTCAATGTTATTTCGGGCTTAATTTAAAGATGTAATCCTAAAGGCAAGTATCAAAGGTAAAAGCTGAATAAGCGATGCATCGGTATCGGCACGTCTACACTCTACATTTAGCTGGCGATTTAATGATTCCGACGTAAGCAATGAGTGTTATCGATAAAATTATTGTAGCTTATCGATACTTTAGAATTTAGAAGTATGAAATTGTACAAATCTTAGTTTTATTCATCATCATCATCATCATCATTATGATTAGTATACTTTAGAATTAGGGCTTTTTAATTGTTATCATCACACTCGATCATCTGCTCCCTGCATCTATCCATCCATCTTAAGGACATCTTAAGGACATCTGCGGGACATCTATCTTAAGGTAAATAATTATTACTGTTTTATGTAAAGGTCGACAGACAGGCTGACGGTTTACTTGATGCTTTCTAGGCATCCAGGCTTTCCAAATCCAGGCTTTCCAAATTTAGGCCAAAGCCAACAAAAATGTTTAGTAAAAACTTACATCGACAAAAAATCTGTGTAAGGGATTCGAATATCGTCGGGAATCGAATCCCTTAGACAGAGAGTTACACCTTGACCTTGAAAAAGGTGTTGAAATATAACAGTAATATAAAGACCTTGTCTTCATTTAAATGTTACAGAGAATAAATCCACTCCCTTCAAGGTGTTCAACCGTTCAACAAAGGCGCTTTATCGACACAATGTGTCTCAACACTAGCATTGTTAAAACAAAAGGTGGTGAATTGCAATTCGCAATAGTACCCGAACTGCGGGCACAGTTTGAACACATTAACAATTTTCAACGTCGGTTCACTTACGTTTCAGTCTGATATTGGAACTTCAATTTCACTCTGTTTCAATTCTATTTCACTCGCGTTTACTTTTTCAGTCTATATATCATATGCACCTGTAAAAGCTAGATAGCTATAACGTAAGTAAATGGAATTCTGTGTTGTCAGTGATGACATAATGGCGCTGAAACATTCTCTCTAACTATGGGCCTCGTAAAAAGCTCAACGTCGCTCAACGAGCTAATAGGGCTATGCTCGGAGTTAAACACTACGAGATAGAATCAGGAATGCGGAAATCCGTAGACGTACGAAAGTTACCGACATAAGTTGAAGGGGCAGTGGGCAGGACACACAGTACGGAGAGCCGAACACTGGGACGGTAAGGTTCTCGAGTGGAGGCCACGGACCGGCAAGCGCAGTGTTGGTCGACTATAATTGTACCAATTTACAAAACTACACGAAATAATATTTGCCTTGATTGCCCCTGATCAAAGTGATCAAATCGAAAAAAGCACTGTTATCTAATGTTGATGTTGAATTTAAATAAAATGGTTCGGTTATTTGCAAAAAAGAGATTCAGGTGGATTCAGGTAAGTGCTACCTGAATCTCTTTCAACTTACCTGAATCTATTTTTTGCAAATTTTTATTTTTATTAGTTTTTTTTTTCTTTAACAGACTAAAATAATATTATTTCATTGTGTACACAATCTTGGTGGACTAAGAAAATATACAAGCAGTAGATCACTAAACAAAGGATAAGGAAGTAACTAACTTCGAGAGAATCGCCGAAATATCGGAGAGCGCAATAAATCGAACTAAGGGTGGGGTCTCATTAACAGCGAGTGACTTGATGAATATAATAAGATATATATATATTTTTAATTTTTATCCCTTTGTTTTGATAATATTCGCGCTGAAAACTTAACATAAAATTTATTTTTATTAAGAACGTGGAGAGTGACAGAAAAACGACGAGTGCGCTACTCCATGTGCGTCCCTCGCCGAGAGTTAATTTTCTTTACTTATATTATAATGAGAGAAAAGTATTTTTGTATGTTTGTAATGAATAAACTCAAAAACTACTAGACCGGTTTTGCAAATTCTTTCACCTATAGAAAGCTACATTATCAGCGAGTAACATAGGCGATATTTTATAAAGTTACGCAGGCGAAGTAGCGTGCAACAGCTAGTAATATATAATATATTATTTAACTGTGTCAGTACGCATTTAAACTAGACAACTCTTTTCAATTTAAGTATCATGAACTACATAGATAATTTTCGTCATCATTAAAAAGCAGATGAGGGTATATATTTCTAATGCAGTTTCTAAGTAATCTAAGTTTTCTTCTATGCTCAAAAAATATCTTATGATCCTAGATCATAAGATATTTTTTGAGCATAGAAGATTTCCATCACTTAATAAATTAAATTAAATAAAATTTATTTTCAGATGACACAGATCCATATTGGTTAGTAAGAATTAACTTAAAACTATGTTAGTAAATACACAATAATATACAATTAATAAATGGATATAGATTCAAAAACGAAAGTGCTTCAATGATGCATAAATATAATATAATATATATAGACATGACATAGTCGCACTTAGTGCTGTGCTAGCGGAGCCGCACAGTAAATTAGTTATATGATATGTTTATGCTCCAATAAAGCTTTTAAGATTTGTCATATGTTATAATAATTAGCTTAGGGGATGATGGGGGTTACATACCTTTTTAAGGTGAAAGCCCCAAAATGTAAAAAGATAAAAAAAAATATACATTTGCTGCAGTGAATAATTTTAAGAAAAGTCTATTACATATTGTTTAAAGCTCACAAAGGGACTATACCTTATGACATAGTGTTTACATCCAAATACTTCGTAAGCCGCGTATTGAAAAGTTTGTAATACCTACTCGCAGTTGTGTAGCTTCACAAACAGTTTTAGTCATGTTATTTTTTTAAACAGTTGTAAAGGGACAGTTGTAAACTCCAGTTATGGTTTGTTATTTGGCTATTATTTATTTGGCTGTTCAAATTATAGTTTTTTACAGAAAAAGTTTTCATATTTGTAAAGTTAATAAATTGAATGTATGTATTAATATTTTACCGCGTAGGTTAAATACTTTTTTATATATACTATTTAATCTTAATGTTTTGACAGATTGAAACAATGTTAATGTGTAATATATACAGTAAGTATACTTACAGTTTTTAAACAAATAAGTGTCTGTCACGAAACAAAATCAATGCAAATTTTAACCACAGGAGAGAATTTCAGGAAACACGTCCGCGCTTAAACGAATGACTTAATGAATATGCAGAGTAACCGCTGAGGTATGACGTAGTGCTGCAAACCGCGTTACGTGCTTAAAATGATCGCTTATTACACCGAACTGTATCTAATTAATTGTATTATTATATGTAACAAAATATAATAAATTTGCCTACATAATTCCGTGTAAAATAAAAATAAAAAAATTAAATTAAAATAAATGTTGGAAAAGTAGCGAAGTTCTTTTAGATTAAATGAACTGAACCTTTTTGGATTTAATTTTAATATTTTAATGTTAAGTTCGTAATCACTAATATTTTCGTGTTGTACGTAATAACTCAATGGAGGAAGAGGAGATCCGTAGACAAAAAAAGGTTACCAACATAAGCCAGCGGTACAGAAAGTTGAAGTGTCAATGGACAGAACACATCGTAGATAGAGCCGACGATCGCTGTAAGATTCTCTAGTGGAGGCTAGGACGTCTAAACAGAGGATGATAGGGCCGCGGATCAACAGGAAGGATATAAGGTACATTTCATCCAGAACGCAGACGAAGTCGCGGGCACCAGTTAGTTCAATATAATCTGTAATTAAGAACTACTATATCCCGTTGGGATTTCCTATAACGATTTGTGTGGATATGTCGAAATAAATAAATGTTACGGTACGGTGTTAAAGACGGCAACGTTTACACACTTAGAGCAGTTACCGCTGCTTTCAACCTATATAGGTTAAAAGCGTGTTGCATTAAGGTAGTTTGATACAGCGATAAGGTTTGTAATGTGCTTGGAAACGCCTTTTGCAGTAATATAAACATGTTCAACGCTTTTGTACGCGCCTGTACTCGCTGCGAATACTTCCATGTGAATTTATTGTTAGGTTAAAATATTGAATTTTAGAATTTTAAAATATTGAACCTCTATGCTGCCCTTAAATAATAATAATTATTATTATTTAAGCGCAGCGTAGTGGTAAAAAAAATATGAGTGTCTCCTCCGACGTACGACTGGAGCGTACTCGTTACGAACGATAAATCAATAAATAATTTAATAAATATAATTAAAACATATTGTAGCCTGTAACGCGTAACGTGTGACATTTGACATTTGGTGTTACTCCCATAAATTGTTATACCCCGAGCTTATATATATATATATGAAATCGATTCTTAAGGGGTAAATTCCAAAAATGTAATAAAACATTAAAGACATAAATCGGTTTAGACTAGAGGAATTCTTTTGAGAAATGTCTGATAAGCGAAAGCAATTTGTAAATCGTTGGCTTGCTCCTCGGACTTGGTGTCGAGATGTGTATGCGCCATTCTACTGCTATGTCAAAGGTTATGGTGGCCCAAGTTGCAAAATGTAGCGGTTAAATATTTTACAAACAATAGAACTTTCGTAACAATGATGTTATGACTAATTTAAATAATCTATTTTTAAGCAAGCAGTGTTTGGCCTTGAATAAAAGCTAAAGGGAATTTGGTTAAAAAGACAACTTCACTTATGACGTAGAAATTTTGAAATAAATTGAATCTCATGCTATATGAATAACTAATCATACAATGACCACTGAAAGTTATATGTTAATATTATTACTGTTATGATGTCCGTACTAATATTATAAATGTAAAAGTAACTCTGCCTGTCAATCTGTCTGTATGTATGTTACTTTTTTACGCTTTAACTACTCAACCCATCGTCATGAAATTTTGCATACACTTTGTCAAAAATAGATGAAAGGACATAGGGTACCTTTCATCCAGAAAAAGAGGACTGTTCCTGAGGGATCATTTAAAATATAAAAAATAACGCTACGGTTGTAACATCAAAAAATATGTCATACTAGCTGTTGCTCGCGATTTCGTCCGCGTTCTGGATGAAAGGTACCCTGTGTCCTTTCTGGTGTCCCAGACAATGTGTATGCAAAATTTCATGGTGATCGGTTCAGTAGTTTTTGCGTGAAAGAGTTACAAACATCCATACATACATCCATATATCCATACAAACTTTCGCATTTATAATATTAGTACGGATTTATTTATATATCTTCTCAAGTATAATAGGTATGTTTTATTTTTCAACGCGGACAAAGTCGCTTGCGCCAGCAAGTTTAGAATTTAGAAAACCGCTACTCGTCAGTAAAATGAGCCACACGCCTTTAGTGGGCAAATATATGTACGAATTGGCCACGGGAGAGTCAACGGGCACGGCTTTTACGTGATTCGTCTTGTGAATTGGCGAAATAAGTGGGATTACGTGTATCGCACACTGGACTTTCATATTGTAGCTGAGGAATAGAAACGTCTAGGCTGCCATTAATATTTGCAGAAAGTGATGAATATGTGTGCGCAGTAAAATATTTGACATTTTATGAACTTATTGATATAACATTTATTTCACACTAACAACAAGGTATATAAAATAAAAAAATAGTAATAAAATTTAAAATTTAAAATAAAGTATAACATGATATATAAATTGCACATCTGACACTGAGTAGTATTTCTACTCAATGTCAGATCAAAGTTAAACTTAGAATTTAGAACAATTCTAGGTTAAACTAAATATATAGTTTAACAAAACTTACACTAAATAAAATTCTAACGTATTAAGTTAACAAATTAGATCTTACACAAGTCTTAAAATATGTAAGAACGTACTTCTACCTATTGTGTTCATTTTTAAAGAGCTTCTTGTAAGAGCTCAGCTCTCGAGTTCAGACGGTTCTAGAATTACAAGAAACTCCGTGTAATACATTTTAAGCCGTTGCTATGTTGCCATGACAACGGCAAGTGTGAACAGCTTACGTTTGAAATTTTAATTTTATAAGGGGCATGTCTTTCGTTTCACTACTTAAACATTAAGGGCACCCTATACGAGCGAGTGAAGTCTTTAGGTATTTGGGAGAATCTGTTGTCTTGACATCTTTTTTAACATTGGGAAATCCTCTGATACCCGGCACTGCGAGTTTAGGCCGAATTCGTAAAGGCTCGTAATCGTCGTAACACGAGGTGTGCGGATTATGAGTGGCGGGCTCCCTCCCGTCATTGGTGTTCTCCGCAATCGAGTGCGGACTTTTCTCGAGAGCCTGGCTGTCTAAAGAAGGCTGCCCGCCTTCTGCAGATGGTCTAGGGGGACCTTGCGCACATGGTTGGCTAGCTGTGTGTGCCTGCACAAGCCCCCCCCCCCCCCCCCCCCTTCGCGTGGGTATGCCTGGGTGTCTCCGGGCAATCCCTTTCTTTGGCGATAGCCTAGCCAGTAATGGCTAGGCTGCCCTGGGCATGGATCGGAGTTAGGTGCCTCGGCAGAACCCGGTTCACCCCGCTCACAAGGCAAAGAGGCATCGGGGAGTTTTAGTGGGTATTCCCAGTGCCGCTAACATCAGGTGCTAACGCCACATATCCCTATCGCCTAGCCGGCGGTAGGGAATCTGTAAGCGGAATTCTCCTCGTCAAAAAAAAAGGGCGGCCGTTGATGGGCGGGGTCACAGGGACGTTATGACACGACTTCGTTGCCCCGCCACGGCTATCAGTAAAAATGTCACAAAATCTTGTTATGCCTGGTTCGTCCTACTAAGTTGTGTCCCAAAAAAAATTCCCACTACGTCCCAGTTTGTATGCTCCGTTTGTTCCGAAATATATTTTCTGATATTTATTCGCGGTTTGTCCCGATCCATATTACTTTGTCTCACATTTCACAGCCTAAAAATTCCTAATATTTTATTTATGGTAAAACATTGAATATTTTAAAATACATAATTATGATCATATTTATATTTATGACATTTTAAAATAACAATAATTAAATTCAATTATAAATTGTAGTATATAATTATGTAGCCAACACCGTTTGTGACTTAGATATAAATTATCTATGTTCAATCATTCATCTATATTTATAGAATACTAGACGGTGCTCGCGACTTCGTCCGCGTGGAATAGTTATTTTGGGAATCATTTGGGTATCTCGAACGGTTTTCGCAGCGCACGCAACAGAAGCCCTCAAAGATGAATAAACTGTTTCTTCGCTCCTATTAGTCGCAACGTGATGTTATATAGCAAAGCCCAAAGCCCAAAGCCTTCCTCGATAAATGATCTATCCAACACAAAAAGAATTTTTCAATTCGAACCAGTAGTTCCTGAGATTGGCGCGTTCAAACAAACAAACAAACTCTTCAGCTTTATAATATTAGTATAGATAAAATAATACGGAACCTAATCATCGTATTACTACAAATTACATTTTTATTGAACTTATTGAATGATTCATCTTGAAACGTGAAGAATTTCATATCTCGAGCCCTGGTTTTCGCCTTGACCGCAAATCCAACCTATGATTATTGCGGGCACAACGTATCAAGTTTATCTAAATTGGTTTACAACTAAAGTCCGTAACGGAACCTACAAACTTTAGTTTGATGTCCTCCTTCCTTTTGTGTTGGGCGTCGTTTGTGATATATGTTTAATACGACAGGACGAGAACTAAATTAGGATTATGTTGTACTAGCTGGTGCCCGCGACTTCGTCCGCGTTCTGGATGAAAGGTACCCTATGTTCTTTCTGGTGTACCACAGACAACGTGTATGTATGTAGAATTTCATGGTAATCGGTTCAGTAGTTATTGCGTGAAAGAGTTACAAACATACCATACCATATCATCCATCCATCCATCAATCCATCCATCCATCCATACATACATCCATCCATCCATCCATCCATCCATCCATCCATCCATCCATCCATCCATCCATCCATCCTGACTGCGAAAACGCAGTTAGTCTAGCTACTACAAACATTGTTGAGTTTGTAATATAAATGTAAAACACTATACACTATACATATATTAAATAATAGTTACACTATACTAGCGACCCGCTCCCGGCTTCGCCCGTGGATAATTTTTTTTCTTTTTATCGCTCTTCCCATATGTGAAAACCGAATTAAAATCTGTCTTCTCGAGTTTTTGAAGCGTACAAACCAACTTAACATTTGTATAACTAGCGATCAATCAATATCAATATATTAAATAAATGTATTAATAACCATTACAAAACTCGCAAACTATTTAGTATTTAATGAAGAAGTTCATTACTTCAAGTGCTTTTCGTTAGAAAGTTTCATTGGTAACCGACAGAATAATGTTTTGAATTAAAGTTACATAGACTCAAATTGGTTCTCGAATTAATGCTTTTCACTTGATGAAATAACTTTCTCATTTCGGTCACTACTCTTAAACTGAACTTTTGGTTACTACTTTTGGTCTCACGGCGACGAATATGGTACCATGAATTGGGGCATATTATATGTATAAATATAAGCCCGAGGTATGAAAATTTATAGGAGTAAAATCAAAATTGTTACACGAATGCGTTATGTTTTATGCGTTATAGTTACGTTCTATTTTTTTTAATATTGTATAATATCTGAAGTTTCATAGATATTGCGCCATTTACGCCGAATTGTTAAAATTTAAATTTTATAATCGTTCGTAAGGAGTAAACTCCAGTCGTAAGTCCTTATCTTGTAACTAAGTAACTAAACTCTTACAATCGTACCACCGGTATAACACACAAAGAGAGTCTACGATGAGGTATGAGGAAATATATTAGTATATATCTATGGAAAAAGGAGATATGAGGAAGGGAATATGACAAAAGGAATACCAGTAAATGATAAAACGAATTATATTATTACAGTTATTTTCTCCACTAAAGGGGTAACTGAACTTCATAACTGTATTGAGATTTAGCTTCAAATTTGAGGTTATAACTTGTAACTTCGTAATACAGCCAGCTACAGTTTGCGATGTACATCTTCTAGAGCCAGTTTGCGTTTTGAGACTTGTCGAATAACAGTAAACTACGCTAGACGCTTAGCTCTAGTGTGGCGAACTTGTAACTCGAAAACATTGAAACTTTATTATCCACTAGTCGGTGCCTGCGACTTCGTCCGCGTTGGAAAATGAAAAATATACCACCTGAGAAATCTTTATCGCGGCAACGACGGTGGCGCCCAATTTTTATCAATTACCACATAACGCGACGTCGCGTGAATAGGCATATTATGACCAACGCGACGTCGCGTGATGATGCATAATGTACGAACCATAAAATAGCAGCCGCAGCGTATTGGCTTCTGGTTTTTTTGGCCACTAGGGAAATGCATTCAATGATTTTAATTAATGGCTTGTAGTATTTTTATTTTAGGAAGGCGATATTTTTACAAATTAATCCTCACCACGACTCGAAAACTGAAACTGCTTTTGCTCGATGCGATAAGCCTTTAAATCTCCTCAGAGCAACTATGTGCTCAAGTTAGTTAAGTAGCACAGATTGTTCACGAGATAGTAGAATTAAATTTTAGATAACTTCCACTGTAGTTGCTTTCGTTAATTAAACTTTAACAACACCTGTCCTACTGTTATCCACAAATCGTTACGTAGTGAGAACACGTTATCGCTTTATAACGAACTAATAGCTAACGAAGCACTAGCAGTTGCCCGCAACCTCATACCAGCCATTTATTTAAAAAATATATCGCCTGACAAAATATATGAGACAAAATATATAAATTTCAGTAAGTGGCAGAGTTTCCTTAAGAAGATCACCGTGAAATGAACAGCATATGTGCTGTTGTGTTTCAGAGAGTGAGTAAGGGATGCCAGAACTCATTACTCCATCCCTTCCTTATCCCTTATCCTTGATCGTCTTATGATCAGCAGCGCTCCCTTACTTTATCCCTTATCCTTGATCCCCTTGTTATCGGCAGCGCTCCCTTCCTTATTCCTTATCCTTGATGCGCTTATTATCGGCAGCGCTCTCTTCCTTATTATCCCTTATCTTTGATCCTCTTATTATCGGCAGCGCTCTCTTCCTTATTATCCCTTATCCTTGATCCACTTATGATCGGCTGCACTCCCTTCTTTATCCCTTATCCTTGATCCTCTTATGATCGGCAGCGCTCCCCTCCTTATCATCCCTTATCCTTGAGCCTCTTATGATGGGCAGCACTCCCTTCCTTATTATCCCTTATCCTTGATCCTCTTATGATCGGCAGCGCACTTGGAGCAACATGACGTTGTTTGTGTTATAGGCAACGAAATAGTATCTCTGCGAGCATATAGGTACTATTAAGTTAGTGAACCTTAATAGTGACATTAACTTTAAAAAAAGAAGGTACTAATAACTTTTCAAAGAAAGAATACTGGAAGAACACCTTCACGTGGCAACTTCACAGAACGAAATAATTACATGTCTAATTCTTACTAAGGCCTCCAATTACTGAGGTTTTGTGCCGAGCAATTTATTTAAATTTTGTTGTCAACGCAACATGGAATTCTCCGCAGACATTATAATACCTAGTAAGCCGAAGACCCGGTCATAAATTATATTCAGTAATTGGATGCAGAACTCCTTTGCTAGCTTAGACCAACGTTACCGACTTCAAGGGCTTGTCTACTTACCTAATTGGTGACTGGTCGTTATTATGTCGTCTTATCGAAGCAATTTATATTTTTATTACTATTTTCCACAGTGTACAATTTACTTTGAACATTTTCTCAATAGAGTGCTTAGAGCAACAAGTATTTATATTGATAACTAAGTAAGTCCATCGTCCATTGATTGATAAATATGGAACCAGGAAATTGATGAAAACAAAAAAGATGCTGTAGCTACATTATCTGTCATCTATCATAATTTTTATTTTCTTTTTAACTTATATAATTTATGTATGTACTAAGTCCATCTATACTAATTAATATTATAAAGCTGAAGACTTTGTTTGTTTGTTTGGTTGAACGTGTTGATCTCAGGAACTACTGGTTCGAATTGAAAAAATATTTTTGTGTTGGATAGTCCATTTATCGAGAAAGACTTTAGGCTATATAATATTTTGAACGCGGACGAAGTCGTGGCTAGTTAGGTATAATAGCTAGTTAGGTATAGTTAATCCTTCCTTAGTGCTGCATGTGCGCCATCGACCATAGATAACACCATGTTGTATACTCTGCCAGCTATAAAAGAACTCTGACCTGTGTCAGAGGAACCCTAACCGGTAGGACAAAAAGGAAAAATCGGATATGGCATCCCTTACTCACTTACCGAAACACAAAAGCACATATGCTGTTATTTCATTGTAGTATTCTGTAAGGGGGTGGTTACCGTCGCCAGCCCAAGTGACTGCGAAACGCAGGATTGTGCGTCGGTTTTTGTCCTTGTCGCCCTGAACCCCAACCGACTGTGCTTCTTTTGGGGGTAATACCGTCTTCCCCTCATTTTGGCTTTTGGCGAGGGAGACGAGTTAAATTGAAGGATATCATTGCAAAAATTATTTAGTTATATTATTATCAGCGCGAACTAAGTGTATTTTTTCTTTTAAGGTTCTCATAATTATTATTTTTTCATTTCTTTTGTATTTAATTTTTTTTCAATAAGATAACATTTTAATTTAGAACACGCTCGCATTGCGATGAACTTTTGAATTCAAAGAAATTCAGGACTTCTGCAGGCGAAATTGAAATGTAAAAATATAGTTTGAAAATACGTGGGTAGGTACTCCCATGTCTCCTTTTAGTAACTCAAAGCTTTCTTTGAAAGTGGGCCAGCTTCTCTCGTAGTTTAATTTAAGTATACTACCCCACAAGAAATAAAATACTTACATTAAAGTATTTTAACGTGACCTAATATATGTAGTTAACAATACTTATTATACAAATATTATGATCTTCTTTATATATATTATATATACCTATAAAATATGTTAAGTTTGTTTGTGTTCACTTCAATTACTAGATTTTGAATACGGTTTTCACTGATGTATTGTTGAATACTATAGGATAAACTATAGGATACTCTCCTGGAAAAACATTTGGTTTCTATAGAATTTACAAAAAAAAACTACAGCAAGTACGAAGTTGCTGGCACCAGTTAGTTTTATAATATTTTATATATAAAAGGCACTGTGTATGTTGTATGTATGTATGTATTACAAGCAAAGGCATGTAATATGTATGTATTTTGATGAAATTTTCAGACAATATTCAGATTAGACCAGCGGGTAATCCTGTGAAGTTTGGTAGCGATCTGAGGCGGACGAAGTCGCGGGCAAAACCTAGTATTTTATATAGATTTAGACAGAAACAAGCAGAACTAAGCGAAACACAAGTTGTAACTGACCCAAATGACTTCACAGCAAACGCTTTGTAACATCTAAAACTGTGCATATTTATCAAAACTAATGTGTTGTTGTCCGAAACAATGTTCAAATAGTTTAACAACCGCAAAACAGGTCTTTCACCTAATTCAGCTTTAGCAGTGCCTAATGAAACATTCTGCGTGCTTTGTGCCAACGAATCTAATTACGTGCTACAAGGCATCATTCGCTTTGATTAATTGCTTTAGCGAATAAATCAAGTGTTTTGAAATTCTTATTAGTAACATAGAAAATATAATAGTACAAGTATGTTACGACACTATGTTATGAAAAATATATTTACACTTGTTAGACGACACGTTTGGTCTAGTGCCTAATAACTCTAGCTGTTAATTAAACGGTCGCGGGTTCGAATCCCGCTAGAGGCAAATATATATGTGTTAACTTTTTTTTATTTTTATATATATATATGTAGTATATCAACTGTCTGGTATCCATTATAATTACAAGCATTAGTTGCTTACTGTGGAACTAAATGGTACTGTGTGGAATGTGTGAAGATATTTATTATTTATTTATGTTGTAATCTTATATGTATATATCTTCTCTATCTTTCTATATACCTATTTAAAGAAAGTCACATGTTTGTTCCCCATGAACTCCGAAACTACTGAACTGATTTTGATAAAACTTCGTAACTGTGCGTAATTTGTTCCAACTTAAAAGATAGGATAGTTTTTCATTTCGATTATGTTGCAAATTATATATTTTTTAAAATAACAAAGGGTATTAAGTTCTAAAATTTTTTAATAGATGGCGGTGTTTATTGATACAATATTTAACAACATATACAACAACCAAATACTACAGCTTTACTCATAACGTAATTAACAATTATTGACAGTACTTTTATTCTTTCGTTATACTTTCCGTACCACATAATGAAACTGTCGAGTAGTAATATGATGAATTAGCTTTATTCAAAACGTGTAGCACCGACATTCCACCGACATGATATTTTTAACGTATACCCTACATTTTTCTATGAATATTACAGTAGCCAGCGGGTTTATTCAATATTCAGGGGTTGTCGGCCTTTGAAGGTTTTTTAAATAGCGAAGTAGGATTATTTTTTTTAGAATATTTTAATTAAATATTAATGTTTAAGAAAGGAGTATTTTATTAATTAAATACTAACTAGTGACTTCGTCCGCGTTGAAAAATGAAAAACACATGACAAAACATAGATAAGTATTATTATCATCTGATTTTGGGCGATTTTTTTATATTTTATGACGATCCTTCGATAAATTTGTATTTTTGAATTAACTTAAAAACTACTGATCCGATTTAAAAAAAAAATCATCTACAGAAATAGGCTATATTTTATAAAAAAGTTACGCGAACGAAAGTCGCTATTAAATTTTTAAAGCTCTGCACGGTACTTCATATTAGTGGAATAAATTGTTCGTAAATGAATTATTGATCCACAGACTCCTGGTCTAAAAAATGTTTGTTATAAAAATTTGAGCGCCGGTTGAACGGTTTCAGAGTCAACATACTGCAAGTATTTATGTTTGTACCAAACATACAAAAATTATGTTTTATTTACTTTATTTTATGTATCATCAATAATATTCGCAGAGCGCGCCAAACAACGACAATAATATGGAGATTTTTGATACCAAACTAGGAAACTGACGAATCAGGAAAATGCCTAACTAGCGAAATTGTCAACCTACCGAAACTGTCTAATGAGTAAACTGATGAATTAGTGAAATTGATGAGTAAGGAAACTGACCAGTGGTACGCTTACCCCTTGGTTTATGTTTATATTGTAATTTTCGTATGAAATGTATAATAAAATACAGCACATGTTCGCTCATGATGTAAAGGAATTTTTAAAATGTTTGAAATAATTTTCGTTATTATCCATTACGGACAAACATACAATAAATAGAATCTTTCCTCTTTATAATATTAGCGTACATGCAGATTCAGAAGATATCCTACATATAAATGCAAAAGTTTGTAAGGATGGATGTAATCTTTCACGAAAAAACTGCTGAACATATTTTGATGAAATTTGGCACACAGATTGTTTATTATGTGGATAAATGTTAGTTCCCGAGGATCGTTTAAAACCATTAAAAAAAATAGTGTCACACAGATAGCTTATTACCTGGATTGACATACTTTTTGTCCTAAAAAAATGTTAGGTTCTTGAGAGATCGTTTAATAAAATAAGAAATTCGCTGGGCGACGCCATTGTCGTCAGAGAGATAAAGATGTCAGGCGTTATATTACTCACATATTTCCTCATTTTTCAACGCAGGCCATTCAGTAGATAAAGATACAGAAGACGCAAGCAAATAATACAGTTTGCTTGTGTTTTTTTTTTAATAAAAAATCAATTGAATTTTGAATTTTGAATTTGACTGAATTTTGAATTTGAATTTACTCCAAGTGAAGTGAAGTGCAGGTACGTTGCGCAGAAAAACGCTTTTTATTTAACGCTTGTATTTATTTTACTACATAAAATTTTCATACAGAGGGCCTTATATGAAAAAATTATTAAGAAGTAAACTCCAATCAATCTATCAGTAAAAGCCATTATAACTAATAAAGATTACATTACCTGTTAATGACAGCAAAGGCAACAAAGTAGGTAAGCTAATAAGAGTAAAACAAAACTCAATAGTATAGGCGACTTTAATCTGAAAGGTTCACTGCGAAGGTTTCCAATTTAACAGAGGATGAGTGGGCGGTATTAGGGATGCACTTTCATCGATATATAATACTCCGAAGCGCATTGGCTCTATCATACCATACGCTTTAATAAAAGCGTTTTCAACTTATTTTGTATAGATTCAAAAGTATTTTCATTTCATTCATTTCATCTATAATAAATAAATAAAGAGGAAAGATTTTGTATTTTGGTTTGCAATGAATAAATTCAAAAACTACTGGATCAATTTTAAAAATTCTTTCATCTATAGCATTATCACTGAGTAACATAAATATGTATATGCTATACTAGATGGTGCCCGCGACTTCATCCGCGTTGAAAAAGCAATATATTGCCTGACATCGTTATTGCTATTACACTTAGCCAGGAGTTAGTTTCCTTAATTTTAGATGATCCCTCGGGAGCAGTACTTTTTTCTGGATGAAAGGTAACCCTATAACCTTTCTGGTGTCCCAGACAACGTGTATGCAAAATTTCATGGTGATCGGTTCAGTAGTTTTTGCGTGAAAGAGTTACAAACATCCATACATACATCCATACATCCATACATCCATACAAACTTTCGCATTTATAATATTAGTACGGATTGTTTATCGAGTTCAATTAGGAATCCATATGAAAACTCCATAAATATAACCCAAGGTGTAAAAAATCTATACTAATATAATAAAGAGAAATTGTATTTTTGTTTGTAATGAATATACTCAAAAACTAGTGGATCGATTTTAAAAATAATTTCATTTATAGAAAGCTATATTATCAGCGAGTATGTAACATAGACTATAATTATTATTATATAAACGTATAAATCCTAGAACCTACTAGAACAGAGCGTTAAGGCATGCACCCTAAACCACTCTATTGAGTAGTTTTAGAGTGACCTTACTCTCTCTAAAACTATTCTCTCTGTACTCTAAACACTCTCTAATACAAATTGTGCTTAGTAGTTATTTATTTTATATTTTTTTAATAGTTATTTTAATAGTTTATTTGTGTCTTCTTAGATTGATATTTACTTATTTATAATAAACATATGAAAACGACATATCTCATATATAGAAGCAGATTCAACTATTTCTAACTTGGGGCAAACGTATGTAACCGATCTTGCGTCTCACACCTATTACTTATGGAGAATAGACTATTCGCAAGCATACTAAATTTAATATATTATGCAAAACATGGTTCATACTTAGTTAAACCACTTTGACTGGCGACCCTCTTAAGTGCTCAATGCTCAATTTAATATCCAAACAATCAGAGATCCGTTATCAAGCTATCGTCAAAGGGTACAATAAAGGGCGAATTACATAGAATAGTGTTGGGGCGGGAACAAATCTACGTTTAAATGCAAATCAAACCGTATTGTGCGCTTTGGTACGCATGATTCGTATTATACCACTATCATTATATTCGTGTTATAGTGTTGAAAGGAGCGGAAAGCGTTTTTGGGAACAATATAAGCAAACGCTACATCCCACTTACTCAACACCCCACTTGCTGGGTAAGAAACAGCTAACTTTATATTAAAATCAAAGTTAAATTCATTAAATCAAAATCAAAATCAAATTAAAACAAATTAATTAATTAATAATTTTTAAATTAATTAATAATTAAAAAAATAATTAAATTAGTTTAATTATTTATTTTCATTATTTTGAAGGTACTATAGTAACTACAGAAAACTACGTAGGTTTTATAGTTCGGAAACGGAGAAAAAAAAACTCTTTTTAATGTAAGCAATTGCTCTTTTAAATATGAAATTACAATTGTGCCAAACATAAAAATATTCAGTGATTTAATCCCATGCTTTTAGAATGGTCATTATATTTTTATAATATATAATAGTTAGTTAGTTTCGATAAAATATCCAAGATGATGACGATCCTTACTCCTTAGACCCTCTGTGGTTAGACTATGGTATTCAACTAGGTATTCAGCCAGTGATAATCGCTTCTTTTAGGTACATGGGCATCGAATGAATACGTATTGAAATCAACCATAAACACCTATTAGTCTGGCATGTCTTTGCAAGAAAAAAGTTCCCACAACAAAGAAATGCTACTACATTTTTATTTTCAAATTTTCATAAATACGTAAAGACACGGTGTATTCATAAATACACCGTGTGTCTAGCAACATTTTCCCAAATTTTGATGTGGCATAATCCAACGAGACAAATATGGCGGTTCCACCGCTCACACGCTGTCCTGTATTCCCGCCGTATTTTCCGCATATAAATTAACTCATAACTCAGCAGAATATTCAGGTCAAGTGATGCTAAATCATTTGTATTTGGTCACACATTACTTCTGTCTGCGGGAGCCCTGTTCAAATTATCACTTTGCTAAAATGTCCGCGATTTAAATTATATGTTTTCAGCTATAATTGTCTCACATGTGTAAATTTATGCGTCCCAATTATGTGCTTGTTTAGGCGAGTAAAATTGGAATTATACTGCTTATTACCAAGAGCCCTTGGTAATAAACTATCAAGTTGCATTGGCAACGCTCGGGTCAAATTAAGGTATAGTAAAATTTAATCTATGTATAAATATATAATGTATGTATGTGTGTGTGGTGTATGTCTATGGACTCCAAAACAACTGAACCGATTTTCAGATTAGTCCAGCAGGTAAGGTAAGGTATGTTTGGTAGCGATCTGGCGCGGACGAAGTCGCGGGCACCAACTAGTACGTCATAAATTCCTTAGCAAGGCCACCCGGTTTAACCAATTAAAAATATTTTTCAAAATTCTTTTTAACAATTTATTAACTTTTTTTTTTTACTACAAGCTGGTGTCAACAACTTCGTACTTACGCACTGTAATATGAGCTAAACCTGACATTTTTCTTATGTAAAAATTTTCCTGGAAAATGTAACATTTTTCCAGGATAAAAGTCCTCCCTCCACTTGGCTCCCACGTCTAGGATCCCATGGGATCCAAAGATATTTTTTTGGATTTTGTATCTTATAGTTTAATCACGTGGTTATAGATTAGGTTAGGTTAGTTTTCGGTTCAAGTTACCAATCAGTCAATGGGCATATGTAACGTGTTAAGTTGAATGGAATGACCTGAATACATAATGTTTACACCACATTAGTACTCATTACTCATAAGCATCATTAAGTACAAATATATGTACATTATATTAGCTTTAGCGCGTTAAGTGTAACAAAGTGTTTGCAATATAACAAATAATAGTAACTTTATAAAGTATAGCCTACTAGTGACCCGCTCCCGGCTTCGCCCGGGTTCAAAATAAAAACTATCCTATCTTTTATGTTGGACCAAATTACACATAGTTACGAAGTTTTATCAAAATCGGTTCAGTAGTTTAGGAGTTCATTGGCGACAAACAACATGACACGTAATTTTTATATATACAGGGTGTCCGGTAATTAATGGATAACCTTGCGAGTACTTGTGGAGGGCACCTCGGCCACACAGGAAAAAAAATAAAAAATATATATATCTACAGCAGCGACAATAAAAAAAAATTTCATAATGTTTGAAATTTGATACCTTTGCTTATTATTCTGTAGTACGGCTACAAATTTAATAATAACGAATTGATTTTCTCTGGAAATAACCGTTGGCCTTGCTATCGTGCATTACAAAATGTTTTAGATCGTAACTGTTTTTTTTTTTTTTTTTTTAATACTTAAGAATAAAATTTTGAGTTTTCGATTTTTTAATGACTAAGTTTGAGCACCTGTGGTATAATTTTAAAAACATGCCTACTTCATGTAGTTTCTTAAATGGTATTACACTCAATTTGTTCATTGTCAAATTACTATTTAATTAAAAATACAAAAATACAAATTTTCTCTTTTTTAAAATTTGTATAGATTAATATGTGTTTCGAGTGCAAAAAAACTGTCAATTTTCAGATATATTCAGAGTAAAAATATTAATAAAGTGTGACAGTAACTATACTTATCGTCTTTGATCACAGATTTGATGTCGATATTATATTACTGAGACAAAACTGTAGGTGTCAAAATATAAAGATAAAATATTTTTACTTCATTGATATTCATATTAAATTTTTGAAGGTGACAGAAAGTATTGCGTAGACTTAATATTAGATGTCAATAATATTAAATCTACACAATATCTTGTGCAGGATTGAGCCCAAACACGGCTTTAAGTATAAGTTGTTGAGGAATTAGATCCCACAGACTACTTGTAGCTGAAGCATCAGGTCAAGGTTACCATGTCATAGAAATACCACTGAAGTAACAGTATACTAAATTTCACACCAATCGAATGAAGCTTAGTGAAATCAACCTTCATTCGATTTACATAAATTCAAATCTACATAAATTATAGTTACGAACAATACCGATCAAGTCAGATTTCAAATAAAAAAAACCGTATCAAAATTGGTCTATCCGTTTGGGAGCTACGATTCCTTATACGTCAAACGTATAACACCCCGTTTTTGCGTTGGTTTGAATACTACACAGTGATAGTTAATACAACAATATAATTGAGTCAGACATACATTATGATAATTTTGGTATGATAAAATTACTGATATTAAAGATAAAGAGCATATCTTTAAAAAATATTGTTAAAGAAATATAAGGACACACGCTATGTTACCTGCAGAAAAGTATACATACACGTTGGATATATAGTTGGATATAGCTCTAATCACAAAACACTTCGTTGTGGGTCAGTTGAAGCCTCTCAACGCCCTCACGTTCACTCATACTAAACCGTATATTGCTCGCCTCTATCACGAAAGTAGTAAAAACTGTATGATAGGTCGTAAATAATATTTTTATTTGTAAGCTTAATGGATAGGACCAAGCCCACAATGCTCTATTATAAAATAAACCCTGCGTTCTAACAAGCAAATCCTGCTCGAAATTTGAAATAATTGCTAATGAAAAGCGAAATTTTAAAGATACTCAGATGATAGTAAAAGATTGCGATAAATGTGAGTCATGTGACATTACACGGTAGTACAAATTAAAGAATATAATTCTATTAAAAAAGCAAAGATTTCGTAAAGTGAGGCAAGTCAGTAAGTATAGGACTTATGGGATCATGGGGCTGGCATGTTAAAAGACAAAAATCCCGAAAAAAAAAATTTACATTTATGTTTGACTAGCTGGTGCCCGCGACTTCGTCCGCGTTCTGGATGAAAGGTACCCTATGTCCTTGCTGGTGTCTCAGACAACGTGTATGCAAAATTTCATGGTTATCGGTTCAGTAGTTTTTGCGTGAAAGAGTTTACAAACATCCATACATCCATACAAACTTTCGCATTTATAATATTAGTACTGATATCGCACAGTTTTCTCAATATTTTTTTTATGTCACATAGTTGAGCTACTGCATTTGCCATGCCATGTTTCTGTCGAGAGCGGCTAAGGTCTCATTATTTTTTGAGCGTAGCGTTTGCTACGCAGCGGTTTCATTGTTTGTAAGTCTCGACTTTGGTAGGCGTTTTCAACGCCGAACACCACAATTAAGGACGGTAAGGGTCCAAACATAATAGGGATTGCGATCACAATGATGTTTCGTGGTGAAAGGACGTACAAAATTTTCTGACACTTATTTTTTAAAATGTTGAAGTTTTTAATTGCTATAATTATGTTGTTGCTACCCCAGTTTCGAAAGACTTTCGGTTCAGACAGTTCAGACTTTCGAAGTTGTTGACGAGTATGTAAGTATACTTGGGACAGACAGTCCAGTTAGGTAGAGCCAACTTCGAGAGGGAGGTCAATCGTCGAATCCAGCTCGGATGGGCAGCGTTCGGGAAGCTCCGAGACATCTTCTCGTCCAAAATCCCTCAGTGTCTCAAGACAAAAGTTTTCGACCAATGTGTGAAGTGGCAGTGGGCAGGGCATATAGTACGGAGAGTCCGACGGCCGCTGGGGCCGGAAGGTTCTCGAGTGGAGGCCAAGGACCAGCAAGCGTAGCGTAGGACGTCCACCCACAAGGTGGACAGACGACCTAATAAAGACCGCGGATCAGCGGTGGATCCAGGTTGCTTCTGACCGGTCCTATTGGAAAATTATGGGGGAGGCCTATGTCTAGCAGTGGACGTCCTACGGCTGAGATGATGATGATGATGAATAATCATGTACATGAGACATAGCAAGTAGAAAACTTGTTCGTTTTCAAATGTTAAGATCGTCAGACAGGCGGATGGTCCATTTGATCATAACTTTGTTTGTATTGGTGCTTGATAAAGGTTTAGTAATGTAAGATAATTTTTAAATTTCATTTGAATTTAATTAAAAACCTCGCCTCAAACAGTAGTTTTCAAACAATTTAATTATGTTTGTAGGATCATGTAACAACTTTATATTTCAAACCACCTCAATGCACTTTAACAAAGTATGAAAGAGGAATTTCAATCAAAGAACTATCTTTACAGAGCTGCGTTCTTTAAAAAATAAAATAAAAACGTTAAAAAAAAAATACTTAACTTACTGTAGAATATAAGAGTGGTATTCTATGAAAATATCTTAAGCGAAATTCTTCATGCAAAATTATGTCTAGCTAAACGAAATTGAAATATGTTTGAATTCATTTAAAGCATAAAATGAAAATGGCAAGATTAAAGTCTGCATACAGTTTTTTCTTACTCTTACAAGTCTTGACTACGATTTCAGATAGATAGGTTTGTTGGGTATAAAGTCTGCAAATTTATATAAAGGATTTATATAAATCTAAGGTCTAAAGGATTTATATAAATAGATTTGGTCCATTTTAATTCCGTTTAGCCATAAAGAATAGATGAATAGAATAGAACATAGAAATGTGAAATCAAATATTTATATTTTGATATTTATTTATTTATTTATATTTGGATTACCTACAGCCATAAATTAAAAATATATATTATAGATTATAATTATACAAATAGGCCTAAAGAATCATAAAAAATATATATTTACATTTATCTATTTTATTCAAAAAAAGAAAAAGAAGAGAATATTCTATAAGAGATAATTCGCCAATTATCTTTTTGTAAGTATTCAAATTGTTGGAAAATATGTGAATATCATTCAATACCTTATTATAGTGATACTTGGAACGATGAATGAAGGAATTTTTAGAATGATTAGTTCTACAATAGGGTATGTGAAATGTATCTCTTGATCTTGTCCTGAGTTTTGGTACGTTGAAGTGAATACATTCTAAAAGTGAAGAAGAATCGATGTGATTATTTTGTATAAGAAGACTGGGTCAATGTAAGTTCGTCTATCCTTTAAGAAATGTCTTAAAGGATAAGTCCTTTAAGCCTGAGTCGTGAAAATGTGAAATGATTGCGTTTATTTGATCCCTTGCTGTATCGTTATTACTAAAGTTTTAATTATGCAATTAGTATGTAAGATATTTAAGGATACATTCTATAAATCACACTCTTTAGAAACACGATTACTTATAATTTTCTCGATAGAAAAAAAATCCAAAGTTACCTCTAAAAAAAAAAAAACCGTTAGTACGGCATAAATACTTCATGTAAGGTTATCAGTTTTTGAATAATAACAAAACAACATGTTTTCTATAACGTACACTCTTCACATTTTCAAAATGTATATTTGTTTTTTAATACGAAGGAAATACCTAAATTCCCGTGCATTCGGCCTATATTAGCTAGAGCCGCCAAGCTTCCCCCCTATCCGCTTTAGTATTGCTTCGGCCGTCGGACGGGGAGGTTGTGTCGCTTGTGCTAACGCATATTTTTAAAACGTAAGTGCTTCGTAAGTGTTAATTTACTATGGGGAACAAAGGAAACAAATCAAAGAAAAGAAGGGGTTGGCAAAAAAACAATGGTAAACGCTTGCAAGAAGAAATAAAGTAAGTAAAACTCATACCTATACAATAACTATTATTTTTTCGTCTATGAAATTTAAATTAATACTAAAATGTATAGTATATGTATATTACATATTACATAATGTATATGTATGTAGGTATATTGTTATTCTTTGTAATTGTAATTCTTTTTGTACATATAAATTATAATATATTTTATATAAATTTTATATTTATTTTTAAATTTTTACATTTAATTTTATATTATATATTTTACATACATTTTACAATTAAATTCATATATATATATATATATATATATTTATGAATTAGTGAATTATTATATGCTGTTAAGCTTATATAAATAAAATAAATATTATTATGTTGTAGGGCGAGTAGTAATAACTCCACATATTTCTATTTACACGATATATTTACAGAGAAGATTTACAATTGCTAAAAAAATATAATAATTACACGTGCAGTATGTAAACTCGACAAATAAAGTGCGTTATCATCCTAAGATTGAACCAAAGATAATTGATTGGTCTCGCTGCGCTCGACTAGACAGAGCGCTATACAAAAACAATAGCTCCGAAAATGTGGCAACATTTTATTGTAGTGTGTGTAAAAAATAGTCACTTTTTACAAAGTTTTATTATATTTTTACATAGTTTTACTACGCAAACTGGTATTTTATTATGTCTAAAATTTTATAAAAAATTCGGCACGTACACGTCACAGACAGTTTACAGTGTGACTGGCTCGGGTACGCCGAATTCGGCGTACATACTATTTTATACAGCATTTTACAAGTACGACGGCGGTATCTAGTCGAGCTCGGCGAGACCAATCATTCATCTATGGTATTAGTTTTAGTAAGCCCCATGGCATCTGCTCATAAAAGGGATGCTAAGTTTCGAAAAATCGGTGGAAGAAATTAGAATTGGCCGAATTTTACTACTGAATATAGATAGGATATATATCGAATAATTATGCCGCATTTTATTAAGTATTAAGTTTAAGTACGACGGCGATATCTAGTCGAGCGCAGCGAGACCAATCATTCATCTATGGATTGAACATTCTTTGTATGTTGTAGAATGATAAGGTCTGTTTTCCTTTGAAAATTCAAAGTGACAATTTCTATTGCTATCTTTATTAGCGATGACAAATTATGTCAATCAGTAATCAATACTTTTTTCAAATCTAAGCCAGCGAATTTTGAAATGAATGGAATTTCTAATCGAAACTGATAAAGCACTTTTAGTCCATTGAAATATTAAATTTTTTTGGCTTTAGAGTGCGTTTGTCAGAGGATGCAATTTTATTTTTTAGATATGAAGGGGGGTTATTGTAAAGTTAAATCCGAGGTTGTGGGGTTGCAACCCTTGCCCCCACAACCTCGGCCGCCATCTTGGAAAAAGGGGTTAAATGGTTTTTACGGTTTATCTGCCAAGCTATAGGTCTCACAAAAAAAATTGTTCAAAAATTTTTGTTGCAAATAAAATTATCTACAACTTTTGTTTAGTAACTTTTAGTCGTAAAACCGTAAATAAAAAGTTATAAGCGAAAATCCATAAAAATTTGAGTTTCTATTTATCGATATAACTTTTTTTCTAATCATTTTACAAAAAAATTATATCAGACCATTTTTATGGATGGTGTTTTAAGGAACAATTTTCATCATAAACATTTTTAAATTTATTCATAAGTTAAGTTTTACAGCGCTGCGAAACGAATACTATTCTTCAGTATTCATAACTATTATTAACTATACATAAGTATTAATGATTTGCCATAATTTTTAATCATTGTTATTTTTTTTATGGTAATCTTTTTAATTATTGATAATGCAATATTGTTATTACTTAATTATTGACTCTTTTCCCCACGTTCTACGAGGTAGAGTCTGAGGTAGAATAACAATATTGCATTATCAATAATTAAAAAGATTATCTTAAAAAAATAACGATGATTAAAAATTATGGCAAATCATTGATCCTTAAAACACCATCTATAAAAATGGTTTGATATCATTTTTTTGTAAAATGATTAGAAAAAAAGTTATATCGACATATAGAAACTCAAACTTTTATGGATTTTCGCTTATAACATTTTTATTTACAGTTCTACAACTAAAAGTTACTAAACAAAAGTTGTAGATAATTTTATTTGCAACAAAAAATGTTATATTTTTTTTTGTAAGACATAGCTTGGCAGATAAACCGTAAAAACCATTTAACCCCTTTTTCCAAGATGGCGGTCGAGGTTGTGGGGGCAAGGGTTGCAACCCCAAAACCTCGGATTTAACTTTACAATAACCCCCCCTTCATATCTAAAAAATAAAATTGCATCCTCTGACAAACGCACTCTAAAGCCAAAAAAATGTAACATTTCAATGGACTATTTTCTTGTCTGCTTTACATACAAGATTTCTGCAGCAGAATGACAGATGTGTATACTCTGTCTCTGTTTTTGCGTTTCTTATTTGTTTGATGAAGGAGGTCGCCACAATGTTTATTATAAAAAAATCAATACAACAAAAAATTAATTGTAATACAAAATAAATTTATCTTTCTAGAGCAAGATGAATACTGGCCGCGAATTTTGAAGACAAAGAGAATACTCCTGTTGCTTCATAAGTATACTCATACTTGCCTACCTACTGCTGGCTACTAAAAGCTCAAGGCTGTCCCCAGCTCGCAGAGATATACTATACGCAGAGATATTTCGTTGGCTGTCCCCAGTTCAAAAGTAAAAAAAAGTGAATGACAAGAAAAAAACATATTTCTGTTACATAAGACTTTATGGTGCTCAATATTTTGTTTTTATAACCGGCCCGCTTTCTTTGGTGCCCAGTATAGGTATTTATTAAAAACTGATTCTAACAATCTAATAGGATGATTATTTGAAAATAAGGAGATCTCTACGGACAGGCTGACAGTCCACTTGATGGTAAGTAACTATTGTCGCCTATAACACAAGCAACGCCACAGGTGTTGCAAGTGCGCTAACGACCATAGTAAAACCAACTTTGAAAACTTTTCAAAGTTGACACCTCCTGGAATCGAACCTCCTCCGACGGGCTCGTCTATATATTATGTTATTATAATTATTTATCTTTTTCTATTTATAGAATAAATATACCAGTTGTTGGCGTTTCACTACAAAACAAAGAGTCATCTGATGAACCGGTAACTTTTGACAGCCAAAAAACGGTGAAAAAGTTACCTTTTTTTCAGATTTTGCCTATATCTTCGTTCCTTTCGATCTTACCGCTATGAGGTATACTTATAAAAAAGAAAGAATGGAAAATTCTCTAGAAAAACGGTGATATAAAGTTTATGTATACAAATTTTCAGCTTGCTTGGAGTTTTTCCGAAGTCATGCCCATTTTTCGTCTAAAGTTACTGGATTACTATTTAGAGACATACATCTATACATTTCAAATCAATTAATTAATTTTAAGTTTAATTACCTACTTATTTGACAATGTTACGAGTTTAAGAAATTTACTTACTTTATATAAACTACTTACTTTAATAAATTAAAATATTTTTAAATCGCCGATTTTGAAACGAATTAATTTATTATAATATGTATATATGTCGATATTATATGTAGACATATAATTTATAAATATATAAGTTAATACATGATCTTACGAGTCGTGTTTATCGATAAAAGTTTTTATTCAATTACGCTCGTAAAACATATACCAACCTACCCACCTATGGACAGTAAGTTATAAAAAATAAATGTGTGAAATCTGTGAAGTTTCCAACCGTATAATATTTTTAATTTAATAAAAGTTTTTGAAACCTTTTCTATTGTTTTATTTTGTAAATATTAGTAGGCGATTGGCGCACGACTCTAGCCACTCGGCGCACCGCTCTCCCGCTCCTGCGTTGTGCCTCACGCACACATACACTACCTAAAATCAAAACGCGGAAGAAGCTCGGTACCCCCTTAAGTTTGTGTCTTGAATTTTATAGTCAGTAAATATATTTCCTGTTTTATAATGTAATGATTTTAATATTTATATTAATTTTTATATATTTAATATTTATATATATTTACAAGTTATATATATTTACAAATTGTATATAATATTAAGCTTCCGAGTCCCAAGCATGCTGGCTGCATAATTGAATTTACAACCGGAATAAAAGAAAATAGTCTCACTACATCGGTTGATTTGTTCGACCGAAGTACTGGGAAAAAAAGTCTCACTAGTTCGGTCAACCGAAGTAGTGGGAATGGACCAGAGAAAAAATAGTCTCACTACTTCGGTTGATTTTTTCGACCGAAGTACTGGGAAAAAAAAGTCTCACTAGTTCGGTCAACCGAAGTAGTGGGAATGGACCAGAGAAAAAATAGTCTCACTACTTCGGTTGATTTTTTCGACCGAAGTACTGGGAAAAAAAAGTCTCACTAGTTCGGTCAACCGAAGTAGTGGGAATGGACCAGAGAAAAAATAGTCTCACTACTTCGGTTGATTTTTTCGACCGAAGTACTGGGAAAAAAAAGTCTCACTAGTTCGGTCAACCGAAGTAGTGGGAATGGACCAGAGAAAAAATAGTCTCACTACTTCGGTTGATTTTTTCGACCGAAGTACTGGGAAAAAAAAGTCTCACTAGTTCGGTCAACCGAAGTAGTGGGAATGGACCAGAGAAAAAATAGTCTCACTACTTCGGTTGATTTTTTCGACCGAAGTACTGGGAAAAAAAAGTCTCACTAGTTCGGTCAACCGAAGTAGTGGGAATGGACCAGAGAAAAAATAGTCTCACTACTTCGGTTGATTTTTTCGACCGAAGTACTGGGAAAAAAAAGTCTCACTAGTTCGGTCAACCGAAGTAGTGGGAATGGACCAGAGAAAAAATAGTCTCACTACTTCGGTTGATTTTTTCGACCGAAGTACTGGGAAAAAAAGTCTCACTGGTTCGGTCAACCGAACTGTCAACCGAACTACTGGGAATACACCTTCGCGGACGCCAAAAGTTTAGAAACCTGAAATAGGTTTATTTTATAAAGTAATCATTCGCTAAGAACTGATTTTTGAAAATTTCTCCTCCGCGTGAAGTTAGTTTTTAATAAATCTATACTAATATTATAAAGAGATTTGTATGTTTCTAATGAATAAACTCAAAAACTATTTTAAAAATTCTTTCAAAATACGTTATCAGCGAGTAACATAAGCCATATTTTATAAATTTACTAGCTGACCCGGCAAACGTTGTTTTGCGAAAAAATAAAAATTGGGGTTGACCACATTTAAGTGTATAAAAAACAGATGTTGGCCGATTCTCAGACCTACCCGATAAGCGCACAAAATCGGACCAGCCGTTTCGGAGGAGTTTGGCAACAACACCGAGACACGAGAACTTTATATATTAGATGCGGGCGAAGTCGCGTGCAACAGCTAGTTTTCAATGAACATAATTCTGCTGGTCACATTTCTTACCTCTGTTTAATGAGGTGCGATAAGAAAGATTTGGTTAACTGAAACGAGTGCCTCTAAAATCATATTATAAACAATAAATTTATTTAAGCCATATTAAAATTCAGATTAGTCAAACGCCGTGTCATCTAAGGTCGCAACTCGACGAGGGGACGTAATCACAAGAAACAATTTCTTCCCAATTTTAGGTCACGAAGGTGAGGGGAATTATTATTCTTCGCGTGGCGGTGTCATTTTTTTAAGGGTATTTCGCAGTAAGGACAAAACCGTGGGCGCCTCGTGCCTCGGAATTAATGAGGCGATTTGTCTGCGGCGGAATGAGGTGGAGTCATAGCTTTCAAATTGAATGGAATTCAATTTATCGGTGGAATGTTTTAGGGCTCGGTTAATGGAGTAGCCGAACGGTCCAACTCGGTACATAAATACAATATGAATTGTTATTTACTTAAAGAAAATAAACTAGACAATAAACGTTCGGGCTCTTATGCGAATACAATACAATACAAGTGAGAAGTAGCCGTAGTTGGAAGAAAAAAGATAGATACGGCACGTTCTTACATTACATAATCGATAAATGGGCTACATTTGGCATTTGGTAAAAATACCTAAACACTTATCCACACAACTACAATTCAACTTCCATTCGGGAAGCCGAACATAGATAGTAAATAGTTAGTCTGAATCTGCTCAACAAAATATCTATCTATCTATCTGTCTGTCTGTCTGTCGCACTTTCACGCCAAAACTACTGAACCGATTTAAATGAAATTTGGTACACAGGTAGTTTAGAGCCCGAGAAAGGACATAGGCTACTTTTTAATGCGAAAAAGGGTTGTAAGGGGTTGAAAGGGCAGTAAAAGGTTGTATGGAAGTATCGTCATTTCTAAAGCTGTCTGTCTGTCTGTAACCTTTTCACGCCTAACTTCTCAACCGATCATCATGAAATTTGTCATACAAGTTGTCAGGGATACAAGAAAGATACCTTTCATACAGAAAAATAGTACATTCCGCAAAGGATCATCTGAAATAAAATAAAAATCTAACGTCTGGCAAATGTGTTATAGCAACAAGAGGGTTAAGCGTTATATTGCTTACATTTTTTTTTATTTTTCAACGCGGACGAAGTCGCGGGCACCAGCTAGTTATTTTATATATTAATGAGGTTTAATATAAAAAAAATTAGTGTATATCGATTGTTTTGAGTTTGTAATTTGTACGTATGTTTTAACCAGCTGGTGCCCGCGACTTCGTCTGCGTTCTGTATGAAAGGTACCCTATGTCCTTTCTGGTGTCCCAGACAACGTGTATGCAAAATTTCATGGTGATCGGTTCAGTAGTTTTTGCGTGAAAGAGTTACAAACATCCATACATCCATACAAACTTTCGCATTTATAATATTAATTTTAATTTAATTTTAATTAATTTGTAGTGTGTTTCGAGTGTGTGTAATTGAAACAAATTACAAGAACATTTTATAATATTCAATTTCATACAGTAATGTATACCTAAACTAAATTTCAAATAGTCTAGATCCAGTTATTACAGTGAAGCTTCCATAAACTGAGATTTAAGCTGGCGAAGTCTAGACGTATAGAGATTTGCATGAATATTTGTAACTTAATATTTTTCTTTACAGAACAAGCGAGACTCAAAATAAGATTCAGTGTGAACAGAATAGTCATATAATTTTATCCTTTGATAATGAAAATTATAACAGCATACTTACTAATTAACTTAATAAAGTTTAATGAACTTACTTAGTACTAGCTGTTCCCGCAACTTCGTACGTGCAATTTTGGTATTTCAATATAACTTTGTATAGTATAGTATAGTATAACTTGGTATAGTATAACTTTTGCTAATTGTAATGAAACAGACTAGTCGAACTA
The DNA here is from genome assembly GCA_947623395.1 of Synanthedon tipuliformis. NCBI lineage: Eukaryota > Metazoa > Arthropoda > Insecta > Lepidoptera > Sesiidae > Synanthedon > Synanthedon tipuliformis. The sequence goes on along the minus strand of OX392431.1, from coordinate 2,858,404 downwards.
GTTCACAAGCTACAAAACGTGTTATAATTCTTGCAAAGGCTAGTAAAAATATGTGCGATAGCTCATTCGATTTGTTATGACGTCTAAAAAATTGTGGGAGTTTATATTTTTTTTAGATAGAAAAAAAAACAAATGCGAAAAAATTTACATAAAACTGGAGAAATGAATAAAAAAATGCCACCGGAGGATCTTGCTACAATATATCAATGAAAACTGAATTCAAATCGGGTTTCTGATTAGCGTGCACGAACACACAAACAGTCAAACAGATTAAAATCCATTTATTATTTCTGTTTTGTTTGTTATCTGTATAATATGTAGGGAGATGTTGTTTGTTTTTGTTTTATTTATATTAATAAATAAAACAAAAAAAAAAACCATACATTTTCACAAATTTTCGCATTTATGTTAGTAGGATTATGTATAGATTATTTTAATGAATTTGATTAAGTATAAATAAAATATTCTAATACATGTAAAGTCGTACTAATGGACCTTGGAAAGGCTTTATTTGGAATTAGGAGGCTTTATTTGAGAGGAATTAAGAAAAAAATACAAAATCAAAATCAAAATATTTATTTATCAATTGGATTTCTACAAGAAACTCTTATGATCGTCATTACAATTTTAAATTTACCAGGGTTTCGGAAAAAAAGCCAAGATGACGATCCTGAGAAGAAACCCCGAAAGAAACTCAGGATACTAATGTTTTTGTCATCTTTAAAATATAAAATAACAACTATGTACCTACAATTAATTTAAAAATAATAATAATAATATTAAAGTATACATACAATACAACACAATACCTATGAGCTCCGAATCGCTTAAATCCAGGCTTCATTGTCATTCATTACAATTCATGCGTTCAGCCTAAAGAAAGCACTGCACTGGCACATAGAGATAGTAGGCATTAAAAAGTCTGTCTATCTACTCGCGAATCTGTAGCTCACAAACGGATGGACCGATTTTGATCCATTTTTTTTTTGTTTCCATGTTGTCATGATCCCGATTATGTCAAATAATAATACTTTTATCCTGGAAAAATGTTACGTTCCTGTGGGATTTTGAAAAAACGTAATACGTATTAGTGTAATATAAACCTTGCAAACTTTGATATAAAATTGATTATCTCGACTTACAACTGAAGGACCCTACAATAAATATATTCACGGAAAAATCTGAAAATTATGGAAATTTCGAGATAAATTTAATGCTTTTATACGAGCGTAACCGGTGCTTGCCAATGTAGAGCGCGTGGAGAGATATAAAAATATTCACTGAATATTTTAATATTGAATGTACTGCCTAGAGATTTGGCCCGATTTGATAAACAGCGTGCAGACATTGATGTCATCCGTATTATTATAAATGCTAAAGTTTGTATGGATGTATGTATGGATGTATGTAACTCTTTCACGCAAAAACTACTGATCACCATGAAATTTTGCATACACGTTGTCTGGGACACCAGAAAGGACAAGGACAAGGGTGCCTTTCATCCAGAAAAAAAAGTACTGCTCCCGAGGGATTATCTAAAATTAAGGAAACTAACTCCTGGCAAAATATAATAGCAATTACGATGTCAGGCGGGAAAAGCAATATATTGCTTTTTCAACGTGGACGAAATCGCGGGCACCAGTTAGTATTAGATAAATCAAAGATACGTGTTATGTTTTATATTGATATAAATAAAACACGCAAAAACATAAAAACGCATAATATTGCGTTTTGGTTCTCTTTGCTTTTTGTACATTTTGATTTTTATACATTATACTACTGAGCGATTTCCTGGACTTGCGGACTGACATTTTATTACTATCCGTCAAAAATTAAAAGTAATAATTTAACATTGAGTTTTAATGTACTAACGTACTAAAGAAGCTTCCTTAACCTAGCAATGGGCTGATGGTCTATTGCCTAGTTCATAAATTATAGCTATGAACTATCTTGACCATGTCAGCTTTCAAACAAAAAAAAACGAATTTAAATAGGTACATCCGTTTAGGAGCTATGATTCCACAAACAGACACACTTCAAACTTATAACACCCCGTTTTTGTGTCGAGCGTCGGGAGTCAAAAACTTAATCTAGGTACACAAATATACGTCATAGTTTCCGAACATGTTTAGATAGGTGAAAATTTCCTTGAAACTTTAGACAAGTTAACATGACTTAGTATTGAACTAAGAAACTTTGTACAAACTGATATGGGGATAAAAGTTGATACAGGATACGAGTTGTTACATTTACAGTCATAATATATACATACTAGCTAAGTTTTCACTACTTAGTCTTCAAAGATTTATGACTGACTTGTCTAACAAACTTTAGATTTAAAGGTTGACTTACTATGCATTACGACTACAGCCAGGTTCCGGATCAAATACTAAATAATTTAAATAAGTAAATATCTTCACACATTCCACACAGCACCATCTACTTCCACAGTAAGCAACTAATGCTTGTATTATGGATACTAACAGTTAAATACTACATAAATTGCTTTGTTTTTAAATTAAAAACAAACTAAGTAAGTAAGTTTTAAGTTTTGGTTTTTTAATTTAAATAAATAAAAATAAAAAGATATTTTTTTTCCACCAAATTATATCATTCCTCGTTTACTGCTCTTTCATTGGTGAAAACCGTATCGAAATCCGCTGTGTGGCTTAGAAGTTAGCGTAGAAACAGACATAGGCGGACAGCGACTTTATAATACCTATGTATAGATATACTCGTAAATAGATACCGAAATAACAATGAGACCCAAGCTAACATTCGCGGTGACGTTATTCCTCGAACTGAAGCAGGAAAGTGTCCGGACGATAAATAATACACGTTTTATTGCCAATTTTATTGTTATTGGATTGCCTTCACAAACTTCAGCACTCTCTGATGTTCCGCGTCCTATTTTTTCCCCTAATAAAAGAGGGCGATAAATGAAAAGAGTGATTTTCACCTTTCGAAAATTAGACTCATCGCTTTTGTAATAAGTAGCTTTATTTTTAGGGCACTAACGGGGCACTGTCGTCTCAATAGGCACCTTAAAATAATGGGTGGCAGGCAGAAGAAACACCAATGCATATCCTGTGCGAGTGTGGCCCTTTGATGCACAAGCGTAGTCACATCTTAGGAAGCCACACAACGGCTTGTGAAGATGTGAGGAATGCCTCTATCAAAAAAGTACTACCAGTTTCTTAACGTGGTAGGTATTGGTAGAGAGCTTTAGTTTACGTGGCGATCACAATATTACAGCAATGGACGAAGTGATACTGGTACTCTAGCAGACAGAAATAGCCACTAAGCAGATAATAATAATAATAAGTAGCTCTTGTAATCATTTCAATTGTGACAGTTCTATCGTAGAACTAATAGTAAAACTGTTTGGAAAACCCCAAAAAAAGAAATCAGATTCAGATGGACAGATGGACAGACAAAAACGTCAAACTTAAAACACCTCTTTTTGCGTCGGGCGTCTGGGATCAAAAATTGATGACATTATCGATATTCCTATAACTAGACCTGTTTAATTCGTATAGAAATAACTAATATACCTACCTACATTGTTTCTAATAGGTATGCCTGTCGTTCGCTACCACTGACATAATATTCGCAACTAAATATTTGAAAAATAAAGCGATTAACAACATTTTGATGACAGCTGTTTTCTTTGTTAAATTTACTTGTCCCTTAAAAACATCTTGTTCATTATACGTTAGCAACTCTTGGGATTGGGAAAACACCAGCCTAAAAGGCTTTTAACAGTAAATAAAGATTGACAAATGACAGAGAGCCAAAGGGAAGATTTATCGGGGGAAATGTTGCAATAAAGTGGTTTTTACGTCAAGAAAATACACGCAAATAGGTGACGCGGTTACACACGGTCGTGTAAGCCCTGTTTTTTATGAGTACCTACAAATATATAATACGATCTTACATACTTCGTATGAGTAATACGATCTTACATACCTTCGTAGGCGGTGTTATTTTCTACGGCTGTTGCTTTTTTCAGTGACATATTAAGTACTTTTTCATTTTATTTGGGTATATTATTTTTAGTGATCACGTGACTCAAGTCTTTGAACGAGTTAGGGCCTCTTTCATCATCTGTCAAGTAGGCTAACCGTCATTTAAAGTCACCTGTCACCGGGAATAATTTAGCTGATATTCCCTTTGTTTGTATGGTAAAAGTCCCAAACATTAAAAAGAAAATAATAAAAAAAATCGCCCTCGATGGGCAATTTTTTTTCCTTCGATCCTTCGATAGGATGCACTAAACCGAATGCATGATTTAATAAAACATAAAATTATTTCTAAAAGTAACTAATCAACACTTTACTTGTAGTTAGTTAAAAAGGCCCTTACACGATCCTGCTAAATCTAAGTTAATAAAATAATTTATGAAATTTTATTTGTAGGTATTCATTAATTTAAGTAGGTAATTAATATTGGATAAATAAATGACCAAAAAAAATTTTAGTAATTTAGACTTAAGTTTACATATAATTTAGATCCCGTAGATAATTACTTTTTATGTATAAATAAATAAATAGTTATCCTACTACGAGTAATATTATAAATGCGAAAATTTGTTAGTATGTACGGATGTTTGTTACTCTTTCACGCAAAAAGGGCTTAACGTATTTAGATGAAACTTTGCACATAGATAGTTTATTACAAAATATGTAATGTCTGACACTTCTATCTTATATGTATCTTCTATCTTCTTGAAATTCTATTCTTCTTGAATTTCTATTCTCACTATTGGTGAAGGAATTTTTTTTTAAATTCGGCGAGTGTTTCGAAGATTTACCTCCTAACAAGCAAACATACATACTTTTCCTCTTTACAGATACATATTAGATATAGATTCACTAAGGCGGTGTGTATAAAGTTGACGTTTGATTGATTGATGCACGGTGCGTACTGCCTTAAGTAGAAATGGGAGCGGAGACGAGAAATCAATAAAGCTACATTATTAGATTTCACATAAAATTATGATGTCAAATTCCTTTTTTAGGTTACAAAATATTGTATAGGTGACAAATGTATTGAGGAAAAGTTTTATTATATATATATTTTATTATGAATTTGAATATACTAGCTGGTGCCCGCGACTTCGTCAGCGTTCTGGATAAAAGGTACCTTATGTCCCACACATTGGTGTCCCAGACAACGTGTATGCAAAGTTTCATGGTGATCGGTTCAGTAGTTTTTGCGTGAAAGAGTTACAAACATCCATACAAACTTTCGCATTTATAACGATGTTCGATCGAGAGTTTGTAACTCTTTCACGCAAAAACTACTGAATCGATCACCATGAAATGGTCCTCTGTAAAGAAAGCTTGGTGATGGTAAAAATTTTATTTTTACGTTACAGCAACCAATCACCAAGCTTTATAAAATATAGCCTTTGTTAAAATCGGTCCAGTGGTTTTTGAGTTTATTCATTACAAACATACAAATACAATTCTCTCTTTACCTTATAGAAGTAAATAGTGTACCAAAATGGTCTAATCGTAGCATCAGTCACGATGTTGACTTACACAAGCAACGAAAGAAAGAAATAAATATATATTTGCTTAAAGTGTGTGAGTACAGAATATTTCCTCTTCAGTTATTTCAGTTCGGAGTCATAACATTTTAACGTGAAGAAAAACGTAATTCCGAGGTAAGTTAGTGCCCATATAAAGTCGGACGTCCTTTGACTTCTCGCCCGGCGTAATCAGATTAACGAAGACATTATGAGTCCATTAAGGAAAACACCGAGGTAAATTCGTAACAATTTGCGATAAAATCTCCATCGAAATTCGCTGCTCGTTTTTCTGCGGTTTCCGATGGCAACCGAAACAGATTTGGCGTATTTTTCTCAACATTTTTGTATAAAATATGTTTTTGGATTTAGTGTATGTTTGTCTATACTTTTACTAATATTATAAAGATGAAAGATTTGATTGTTTGTTTGTTTGTTTGTTTGTTTGTATGCATTGAATAGGCTCCGAAACTACTGAACTGATTTGAAAAATTATTTCACTGTTCTGAAGCTATATTATCAGCGAGTAGCATAGGCTATGGCTATGGAAAGTTTGTATGGATGTTTGTAACTCTTTCACGCAAAAACTACTGAACCGATCACCATGAAATTTTGCATACACGTTGTCTGGGACACCAGAAGGACATAGGGTACCTTTCATCCAGAACGCGGACGAAGTCGCGGGCTGGTGCTAGTATTTTATTGTTACGCGGACGAAGTCGCATGACTTATGCGTACGTAGTGTATTATAATTCTGGTTTTATTTTCTTACGAAATTTACCCTAACCGTATGCAATTAATGTTATTAATAAATAAACTAATATCGCATCAATCATGTAAAAGCTCAGGGTTATTTTCCTTCGATAAACAGACTAATAAAACCGCGCACAAACATGATAATCACATTAAGTAGGTAGATTAAGTCAACCTTAAATAGACGCAATATCAATAATAAACAGTAGGTGTTGCCCCTGTCTGAGAGGTATATTTTTTTAATTTATTTATTTACTAGCTTGTGCCCGCGACTTCGTTCGCGTTGCAAATAATTATATATTAGTATAATATTTTTTTTTCATGTTTATTTTTGGAGTTTACTCCCTTAATAATCAATTTCGTATATAAGCCTGGGGTATGAAAATTTATGGGAGTAAAATTAAATGTCACATGTGACACGTTACGCGTTACAGATTACAGTATGCTTCAATACATATAATATATTACATTAATAAGGAGTAAGCTTCAGTCGTGCGTCGCAGCTGACACACACACACACACTTTTTTTATTAATTTTTGGGACACAAACACGTGGCGCCCATTTTTATATTTTTAGACAATCCCTCGCGAACCTAACATTTTTCCAGTCAAAAGTATCCTATATGTTAATCCAGGTAATAAATTATGTGTTTGGTAAATTTTATCCAAATTAATTCAGTAGTTATTACGTGAAAGATTACCTAACAAACACAATATATTATATCCATCCTCAGAATTAGTTCCTCAGAGTTTAATATTCTTAAAGCTGAGTAAATATTATAACGTTTTGGAAACGTTAAACTAAACTAAAAAAAATGCCTGTATGCTAAAACGTATTTTGTAATGATTAGCTTCAGTGAGTACTTACTTACATTCAAAAAGGTAAAACAGGCTATAGCATGTAGCATAACAACCATTAAAGTAATTTAATAAAGTGGTAAAAAGAAAATATAAAAAGAATTTGCTTATTAATTAAAATAAGCATTTACTTGTTTCGAACATTCCGGCAAAGTCTTCCTGTTTATTCCGTTCTGTGATTATAGAGAAAGCCGCTTTCAGAAATTTATTACGCAAACAGTAGACCCTTCGGATTAAGTGCTTTATTATCTAAGTAGCAATAAAAAAAGGAATTGTCCGACTCATGTGTTCTTTAGACTAAACACAATATCTACATCCATACTAATATCCATACACTATTTATACATGTTATTATAAACTAGCTGGCGCCCGCGACTTCGTCGCGTCTATTTTAAATATAAAATAAAAATTAAACCAAAATAATCAAAGTCTGAGCTGTTCTTGAGGATTATACAAAGATTCATTAATTATTGTTCATTAACTGGACTTTTTTTTATTTTTAGGTTAAATTTTCTGACACTTTTATGTACATGAGACATAGCAAGTAGAAAACTTGTTCAAATGTTAAGGTCGTCAGACAGGCGGACGGCCCACGTGATGGTAGGTGTTTAACGTCGCTTATAACACAAGCAATGCCATAGGTACTGCAGGTGAAGGTGCTGCTGTCGAACATAGAAGGATTAAATATAAGGGATAATGAAGGGATGGGCTAATGGCTAATCCCACTCACTCATCGAAACAGAAGTGTGTCACAGAAAGTGGTCTTCTGTGACACAGGGAGTGGTTGCTACCGCCAGACGGGCTGCCAAATGACTGCGAAATACAGTGTGCCCTGCCACTACTAATATATCAAGTGCCCAAATCGCCTATAGAACTTTTTTACTTAAAAAAAAAAAAACAAGAAGCAGTACATCCGTACTAATATTATAAATGCGAAAGTTTGTAATTCTTTCATGCAAAAGCTACGGAACCGATCACCATGAAATTTTGCATACACATTGTCTGGGACACCAGAAAGGACATAGGGTACCTTTCCTCCAGAAAAAAAGTACTGCTCCCGAGGGATCATCTAAAATTAAGGAAACTAACTCCTGGCTAAGTGTAATAGCAATAACGATGTCGGGCGATATATTGCTTTTTCAACGCGGACGAAGTCGCGGGCACCAGCTAGTAGTCAATAAAACAGTTTTATATCTATTGGATAACAATATTGATATTGGGATTACATAATTCATGGACCGAGTTCAGCTTTCGTTGGATTGATATCGACATCGACCACTTTCCTAATACCATGTTATTTTCTTAAGCGATTTATTATTATATCTATTCGTGTAATATGCTTTTACTGAAAACAAACAAACCCATTCAATGGAAAGATGTATTACTGTTGCCATAATATACAGTATATATCGTTTAATTTAATTAATGAATAAAACTATAACAATATCAATTAATTATTTTATGCTGCATTATAAGTTTCATCATGAAGCAAATATTTTATTTTAGTTTTTTGTTAAGTACTTTATTGCTCATATAACAGCGTAACTAATACTAAAGGTATACCTACTCGATATGCTCTATAGTAGAACTAAAAGTAGAATTGTCTGGACTAACCCGCTACATACGTATCAATGTACGTTAACGTTAACTAATACATTGGACGCTTTTATAATTTTGCACGGTAACGATAAATCGTTGTCGTGGACGGTAAGTATTTTATACCGCCACGATCCGATGGGAAGCGAGTTTGTATGAATTCATATGGAAACGATTTTATAATTCTGTAGACGGTAACGACATGTCGTGGGCGTGTATAGTAAATCGTGTCGTTACCGTTGCACGCTACGATCCCCGTAAGCTGTCCGCCGGTAAACTGAGTATGTGTTTTATGTCTACAAGGCGAAGTGTTTGTGTTCGTGTGTCGCTGGCTTACATGACTCGTACTTCGTCCGCATCTACTGTGACAGGGAATAATTGTTTACAGAACTGTTTTGATACCGTGGGAGGTAACGATATTACTGTTACTGTGATGTCGTTACCGTCCATAATTATAAAAGCGGCCATTGACTACATAATAATTGAAATAATACTACAACTTACCAATTGTGTGTAAAACGATGCTAACGATGAAGAATTGCAACATCTGTGCCATTTTGATTCAGTTACCGTATTGACTGTTTTGAATACCACTTTAAAAACACATACGCATCGCTCATTTTATTTTCTTCACATTTCAATCATTGTAACGAAAGTTAACACTGGTAACGAAAATCATTAAATTATCACAAATGTTTATTGTTTGTGTTTTTAGGTCATTTTTAATTTATAAAAAAATGATTATGTAGGTATTTTCTTATTAACATATTTTGAATGATGCATATTCACACTGATTATAGAATAAAAGATAACTGAAAATCGTCATTGCTTGAACCACTGTTGATCTTGTGTTTCGATTCCTGAAACAAAAAATTTAAATTGTGTAAATTATTTCTAAACACTAGGTAATGTGGTGTTAAATAATTAAAATTTTATGTTTGTAGATAAATATTTGCAAAAGAAAAAAAAAAGAGTAAAAAAAAGAAAAAAAGAAAAAGAGAAAAAAAAGAGTTTAGTTGGAATACAGCATACAGGGTGGTTTGTAAAATGATAATTTAAGTATTTTATTTTTATGTTAATTTATGACAGACAGGTTGACTGACAGGTAGACTTTTTTTTTTTGTTTGAAAGCTAAAATGTTATCGGGATTGTTCCTAGCTTTAATTCCTAGCGGGTCTGTTTAGGCGTTTGAAGACCATCAGCCTATTTACTAGTGAATGAAGGGATTCCACTAACTTACACATGATCGATTTTGGTATTGTTACCTCGGTTGTATTTGTATGACATGGTAACCTTGACCTGATGCTGCAGCATCAAGTAGTCTGCGAGACACGACAACTAACTTTTTACTAACTTACAGCATATATACCGGGCTCAATAGAAAGTCGGGGGTTAGTTTATAATTTTAACTATAAAGAGGCTTATTGCTTACTAGCTGGTGCCCGCGACTTCGTCCGCGTTCTGGATGAAAGGTAGGTACTTTCTGGTGTCCCAGACAACGTGTATGCAAAATTTTTTCATGGTGATCGGTTCAATAGTTTTTGCGTGAAAGAGTTACAAACATCCATACATCCATCCATACAAACTTTCGCATTGATAATACTAGCTGGTGCCCGCGACTTTGTCCGCGTTGAAAAAGCAATATATCGCCTGACATCGTTATTGCTATTATACTTAGCCAGGAGTTAGTTAAAGTTTCCTTAATTTTAGATAATCCCTCGGGAGCAGTACTTTTTTTCTGTATGAAAGGTACCCTATGTCCTTTCTGGTGTCCCAGACAACGTGTATGCAAAATTTCATGGTGATCGGTTCAGTAGTTTTTGCGTGAAAGAGTTACAAACATCCATACATCCATCCATACATACAAACTTTCGCATTTATAATATTAGTACGGATTTATTTAGGTATCAGACGCAAAATCTTTTGAAATTTTCTTTATGAATATTAAGGACATTTTAATGTGGCGCATAATTTTGATTGAGATTGCGAAAAATAAACTTAAATCCAATGTTAGAGGGAGCTTGTTTTGTATTCAAGCAGGTGTCCGGGCGAGATTTCGTTTGGAACAGACTCTTTGGCATTGAGTCATGAAACTCGTTATAAAGTTAGGCCTTGAAGAAATTGAGTCTGTTACAAACCTCGAGTTTTTAATAAAAACTTTTATTGGGTACGACCTGTGTTTGTTAAGTGATGGTTATAAATTAGATTTTCAGCTTTGCGTCTTTGCGTTTTATAGTCTTGTAATAAGGTTCATTGTTGGCTGTGCAAACTTCAGACTCGACATTAAATAAAAGTTGTCATTTTCTGTTTCGGAATTTAATTTAAATTTATTAAAATACATCGGGTAGTCGTGGATATTAAGGCCAAAAATAATTGCGATGTTGGCTAAAACACTTTTAAAACTTTTTTTGAAACCTATATTTCTAGGTTTAAAATTCGATTCCTTAAGAATATAGCAGTCAAGAGCACATTCTGAAGTTTTGTTAGAAAACATTGTTTTTTATGTTAAAGTTCACCAGACAGCCTTTCGGTCCACTTGATATATATAAATCTAGTTGCTTAAATTTTTTCAAAAAACTTATTTGCTTTAATTTTCATTATGTACATAGTAACTTAGATCTGATGTTGTAGCGTCAAGTAATTTGAGGCAACTTTCAGCAGAAAAAAATAAAAACCCAATAGGTTTATAATTTTTAATTATAGCTTGTTTACAAAATTTAAACAACAGTTATTTAAAGTAAGCCCTTGTAAGATAACTCCTTTAATTCTTGTAAATCGCAAAGGGACGTTCAAAACAAACGTCAGATCTCCCTGAAGATATCTCTGCGATTTCAATTTAGCAGGGTAAACAGTTTAAAAGCCCGCAGTTTCGGGTAACGAGTATCGAATGATAATGGAATGAATTGGAGCTAATGTTCACGGCTTGGGCAAATGGAATGGGAAAAGCGATGCGATGGACGTTACGGACGAGCGTCTCTAACGCAGCAGTTTTTAAACGCCCCGTTAAATAGGAATAAATTTTATTTGTAACACAGGACATACATAGATAACATACAGAAAGACAAACACAAACGTACCTCGCCACAAACCGGCTATAACTCATCATAATGCAGGTAGTAAAAACCTGCATATGTAATACAGGCGGTATTGTTTATGCTGGTATAGTGAAAACAATATTATACCGCCTGTATACCCCCGTTTTGTCTCAAATGAATAATGGCTGCTTCTTTTACTTAAGGAATATTGGAGCGAAATCGACATTGCTTCTCTGTACATACACGATTAAATTGGTTTAAGTTTAGGTTTAGAAATATATATATTCTTACAAAGAATTACTATACAAATTTACTTACGTGAAAAACTTAAAAACTAACAGGTAAAAGACAATTATAATCACATAATTATTTCTTTTATCATATATATTATAATCAAAGATTTTTATGATTGTTTGGCATACTTATTATAGATCAATGAGCCTGACCATCGATTTTGGTTAATGATATTTCCAAAATATAGGTCACTAGACAAATACATTTTTTTATATTTTAAAAAATGATCGAGTTATAAGCGTTCAAAGTACGCGCACCACCCAATTTTTTTTAAATTACTCGCGAACGTTGATGACCGTCACGAATGCCGTTGCTAGACGCAAGTTCATAGTAAAATGTGAGATTTTGAAATACGTCGATATTCTTGCATACCAGCGCTATTATTTCACATTTATGTTTTTTGTTGTTATGTCTAAAAGTCGTTTAAAAACGCCGGTCTGTGCGAACATTAATCGTAATTTGATTTCATATCACGTTCCTACACTCGTAGCACGGCGAAATTCGCTTTTGATGGCGCTTTGATACACACTTAGATTCGTGTACGAGTTTGCTCCAAAAGTTCACGGTGTATGTTAAGATAAAACCTTGAATTTTAAACAGGCTCTAGTTTTGTATTCCATACTTAGTGTTATCGCGAACGCTTTGCCTCTATTACATCTTTATTGGTATTGTTAATTACAGTTTCCTCTGTAATATAAGTTTATACTACTATTATTATAAATGCGAAAGTTTGTATGTTTGTTACTCAATAACGCAATAACGGCTGGACGGATTTAGATGAAATTCGCAGATAGTTTATTGCCTGGATTAACATATAGGATACTTTTTATCCTAGAAAAATATTAGATTCGCCAGGGATTTTCAAAAAACGAACTACAGTGCGTACGAAGTCGCCGTCACAGCTAGTGTCACATAAATTTGAAATACCTATTTCTTCTTTTGCAGAAGATTGCTTATGTAAAACTAACTATAGTCGATATGTCTCAAATGCTGACTTAAAATAAATATTTAGAGCCTCTTAAGTTACCTACACCTGATACTAGGAAAGAAATACTGAACTATGACTAATGGAATGACGTAACATTCGTTGAATCCAAAACTGTTAAAATAAAATCAACCAAAATCAACCATCCGTACTAATATTATAAATGCGAAAGCTTGTATGGATGTATGGATGTATGGATGTTTGTAACTCTTTCACGCAAAAACTACTGAACCGATCACAATAAAATTTTGCATACACGTTGTCTGGGAAACCAGAAAGGACATAGGGTACCTTTCATTCAGAACGCGGACGAAGTCGCGGGCACCAGCTAGTCAACCATAATACATATTTATGAAACAGTAATAATTAAAATAGGTAATTTGTTAGAAGATTGGAGTGATAAAATTTTAAATAAGATTAATCTGTTAACGATACAATTTAATTTACTTCGTTAATAGGAGACTGACTACAATGATCCAATTTCTTTTTGCGCGCAAATCAAATTTCCGCTGTCCAACGCCTCTGCATGGAGCTCGTTACAAGGGAATTATTCAAAACCGTAGATAGAAGCAAAATAAAACATACGGTCAGCATACGGTACGTTGTTACATAATTAATAAGACTAAATTTCTAAATACTCATCCCCTCAACTACAATTCAAATATCAAACACATGCAATAATGGAGTCCACAAAATTATTTAAATTTTTGTACAAATACTGTGTCCGTATTTTTCGTGTATAGAAGACAATGTCTATTGAGCGACTGAATAATACTGAGTCCAATGGACTCAGTAATAGAATTATTAAAAAAAAGTATTAGTTATATTAGTAGAAAAAACTATGTAGATCATAGATTTTAGAGTGTTATAATAAATCTATAATGTAGATAAAGTATTTTTGAAAAAGACAGTTGGTTAGAAAGCTCAAAGTATTCGAATATCAAATTTGTTTTTGGATAAGTAAATAATGATCAATAAACAACAACTTCGAAGAAAATCAAGGTCTCCAAGATGACACTGAAGACATACCAGACAACGATCTTCGAACATATACGAAGAGTAAATCCTCTCAATAAGCAGTAAGTGTTCTTCATTATTACAAAACCACCTTCTCATTCAGAGAAAAGGCATTTTGCTCAAAGAGTTTTCTGAAAACTTCCAACAGTAGATAATGGATTTTCACATAATGAAAAGATCTCCAAGGGCCGTTCAGTCGACGTCCCTCGGGATCACTGCGAAAATTTGTTCAAACCGTAACGTAGAGGACTCACGTCACCCAGGGGACTGTATATCCGAGCCTGTATTTGAAGATTCAATTAAATTAAAATGATAGGAATATGCAAATGTATTTTACTACTAGCCGGTGCCAGCGACTTCGTCCGCGTTGAAAAAGCAATATAACGCCTGACATCGTAATTGCTATTACACTTAGCCACGAGTTAGTTTCCTTAATTTTAGATGATCCCTCGGGAGCACTACTTTTTTTCTGGATGAAAGGTCCCTATGTCCTTTCTGGTGTCCCTGCAAAATTTCATTGAAATCCATTGAGCAGTTTTTGCGTGAAAGAGTTACAAACATCCATACATACATCCAAACAAACTTTCGCATTTATAATATTAGTAGGACTAGTAGGATAGGATAGTAGGATAGCAAATGCCTAGCAGACTGATGTAGGGTTTAAATATTTAACAGTCACTGAAACAAAATTAACTTTGATAGAACTAGAACTCGGTCTAAATTACCTACACTGGTAAATTATGTCAGTACAATTATATTAGCCACCAGATAGGAATATATGTCAACGCTCGTTGAACGAAGATATTTTAAGCCAAAGGAAAACCCATTTGCTGTCGGCATAGGTAAGGTAATATACTTATGAAAAAGCGGACCATTTTCGTAAGTATATTACACTAGCTGTTGCACGCGACGTCGTCTGCGTTGAAAAATAAAAAATATATATTTACACTTGTTGCTATAACACTTTGGCCAGGCGTTAGTTTTTAATTTATTTTATAATGATCCCTCTGAAACGGGAATTTTTTCTGGGTGAAAGTTACCTTATGTCCTTTCCGGTATACCCGACAACGTGTATATGTCGTGGGAAGATCGTAGAATTGGGCAGATCGTAAAGTATGAAATCAAAAATCTTTCACCAAAAGTCAAAAATAGGTGCGACGAGAAGCGGAGCGAAGCAAAGCGAGGAGGAGGGTGTTAAGTTTACATGGAAAAAAATTTGAGGAGCTGAGCGAAGCGGAGCAGAGTGAGGTGACCCTCTCAGTTTTAACAGAAATATGATCTGCCCAGGAATATCATGATATGCCCAACTCTACGATGTGCCGACGACATATACAAAATTTCATAATGATCGGTTGAGTAGTTACGACGTTTAACAGACAGAGTTACTTTCACACATAATATTGATATGGATTATTCATTTAAATTCCAAAGTTGAAAAAGTTTCCTGATGTCTACCTGCAATGGAAACCTCACGCTCAATCTACACACGTTATAAACGAAGCGGAGCGGAGTGAGGCAACCCTCTCAGTTTTAACAGAAATATGATCTGCCCAGGAATATCATGATATGCCCAACTCTACGATGTGCCGACGACATATACAAAATTTCATAATGATCGGTTGAGTAGTTACGACGTTTAACAGACAGAGTTACTTTCACACATAATATTGATATGGATTATTCATTTAAATTCCAAAGTTGAAAAAGTTTCCTGATGTCTACCTGCAATGGAAACCTCACGCTCAATCTACACACGTTATAAACGAAGCGGAGCGGAGTGAGGCAACCCTCTCAGTTTTAACAGAAATATGATCTGCCCAGGAATATCATGATATGCCCAATTCTACGATGTGCCGACGACATATACAAAATTTCATAATGATCGGTTGAGTAGTTACGACGTTTAACAGACAGAGTTACTTTCACACTTATAATATTGATATGAATTATTCATTTCAATTCCAAAATTGACAAAGTATCCAAATGTCTTCCTGCAATGGAAACCTCACGCTCAATCTGCACACGTTATACTCTAGAACTTATATCCTGTCGTTCATTCAGTGAATGTAGTTCTAAAGTTACATTAGCTATAACAATAAAATGTTCTATCTACACCAGAAATTATGCGGAAACTCGCACGATGTCGTATTCAGTGCGAGACTCTATTATGGAACTGCCGTCTTTAAATTATGAATGAAGCATAACTTGGTTCGTGTCTAAAATTTTATTGACGTAGAGATACCTGGTGTAGTTCGCTTATGTTGTAGTTTATACTAAATTTGTATAGAGTGTTATATGCAACTAACTAACTTTTGAGCGTTGCTTGACTCGCATAAAAATTAAAAAGTATTTTTGGTTAATTTTTTAATTTTTGTTGTTTTTTATCTTGGTGTTAAGTTTCTGTTCTCACTATCTTAAAAGTTATCTTTCTGTGGACACGCTTCCTATGTATTTTTCTCTTTCTTTTCTTGTAAGCTTTTTTTTCTTTGTTTTTATTTCTGTTTATGTTCCAAAAATTTTTAAAATAAAATAAAAGTAGCTAAGTATGTCCACCCTAAAAGACAATTTAAATACAAAAAAAAAATTAAGGTGTGGGCCACCCTTATCACTAAATAGTTGGTTACCTACTAACACTGTGACACGAGAATATTATATGTATATTATGTAATTATATAGATATTGTATGTATGGAAGTAATGCGGGAAAATATATCTTATAACAAAATCACGTACCTACACGAAAACGATAAAATAATACGAGTATATCGTCAAAATAATTACATTTTAAATTATCATACTTAATTATTACAAAATTTAACGGCATTAGTTATTATAAAATTTCCCATGAAGATGTAAGAACCTAAGTAAATAAAATTTGGTACGACCTTTTAAAAAGCTGTTTCACCGAACATTACAGCCTTTTATGACGACAGGATTTAATATTATACCTTATAATAACATAGGTTTTATAATGGTTTCGCTGTCGAGCGCAGAGAGACCAATTTTATTAATCAATGCCTTATAATAATTTTCAACCGCACCTATAAAATCCCGTTCATCGGGACTCATTTAATGAAGAGGAATCGCGGATTGAAATGTTAAAACGCGAACGATTTCTCCAATCTGAAACGCAATAACAAATTGCAGGAAGCGCTCGCAAATCTGCTCTTTTGTTACCTAATTCCAAGCTTATGTCCGTAACGCAGCTGCGTCCAATTTATTGCTTAACCTTTCCTCCTTTACGGATGGAATTGAAGACAATAAATTATACTTCAAACCCAAATAAGGCCCGTAAGTTACGATCCTCGCAAATACCCCTCTAATGGTCGATCAGTCTAGATAGATTAGATAGCTCTGATGCTGTTAAAAACAAACGCGGTTCTCTCGCTCGCACATACAAAGCCTTAATGCATAGTTGAACTCTGTCGGAAAATGCGGGATGCGGGCAGACATTGAATGGAAATCTATTGCACAAACGACAAATATGGAGATCTAATCAGCAGATAATCTGCTGAATGCTTAATTCTTACAATTCAGTGTTGATATCAGTATCCAATAGTATATATATCTATATCTATATCTATATCTATATCTATATCTATATCTATATCTATATCTATATCTATATCTATATCTATATCTATATCTATATCTATATCTATATCTATATCTATATCTATATCTATATCTATATCTATATCTATATCTATATCTATATCTATATCTATATCTATATCTATATCTATATCTATATCTATATCTATATCTATATCTATATCTATATCTATATCTATATCTACATCTATATCTATATCTATATCTATATCTATATCTATATCTATATCTATATCTATATCTATATCTATATCTATATCTATATCTATATCTATATCTATATCTATATCTACATCTATATCTATATCTATATCTCCACTATGTTTTCTTAAAATTGCCCAAAGAATTTTGATACAGTTTTTACTAATGATAAGAGCGACAAACGAAAAAGGTCGGGTCGCTAATTAGCCCAGGCGATATCTATTTTGGGGTGGGTGAGTTGAGTACTAAGTCTTATACCTAGCTTTTTGCAGAAATCCCTACGAAAAGTAGTAAGAAACCATGGGCTTAATTTTTGACTAACAAAATAATATGATTTTTACAAAAAAAAACCCTACTCGTTATAGGTATAAAGCTGATTTTTAGCAGATACCGCTTGGGCCAAATATGAAATACTAGCTGGTGCCTGCGACTTCGTCCATATTAAGAGAAATATAACACTAACTAATTGCATAAAATTAAACAATAATTTTAATAATTCAAAATGTTATAACAGTGTGTGGTAAAATAAGCTATTTCGCGTATAAATTAGCTTACCTATTTCAATGTTGTGGTCTGAAATCACCAATTAAAACGTGTTTTATCAATAACTAATGCCTAAGGGTGAATATTTAATAACACATAATTAACAAAATGTTAAATGTGTATTTAATAAAATAAATTATTAAATACTAGCTGTTGCCCGCGTAACTTTGTAAATTATATACTAAAACCTTCCTCGAGAACTATCCATTGGTGAAAACAGCATGAGAATCGGTGCAGTAGTTTTTGAGTTTATCGCGATCAGACAGACAGACAGAGGATACCGTTAGATAGGGCTTTTTTAGCGGAACACGAGTTACTAATAAATCTACTAACAAATGTTAGTACTTTCGTAGATATGACGTCTTAAAGTCGTCTCAATCTAACATTTTCTTTCTAACACCTTAAAACAAGATTTATTAGGTATTCATCCTGTACATCAATAACAACTACATCATTTAAAAATCCCGTTTATTCTGCATAAAAATACCTATTCACTTGTGTTGTGAGTATCTCATCTCAAATGGTCGCGGGTTCGAATACCGCTACGGGCAAATGTTTATGTGTTAACATTTATGTACTTTTTTACCTAAGTTATGGATTTACAAATGTATGATTTACAAAAAAAAAAGTAATCTATGTAGTATATCAACCGTCTAGTATACATAATACAGGCATTAGTTGCTTAATGTGGAACTAGGTGGTGCTGTGTGTGGAATGTGTGAATATATTTATGTAATTATATATTATATATATATATGTGTATATATGTATATTCATATATATATATATGTGTGAATATATATATATATGAAATTTTGTGAGAATGATGGATATAAAAACAAGACTAACTATTCCATTGCACAAACAATAAATTAAAGGCACAAAACATAACACAACTCGCCACGAGATGAATATTTTCAACAAATAACAAAACTACAAAACAAAAGCCGAGTCACGTCTGATATGGACGCTTCCTCTAAATAAAAAAAAAAACTCTCAGAGAAAAGGGCGGAAAACGGTGTCAGTAGTTGGAACGCTGCACTATTCCGTTCCACTTATTACCTCTTTGTTCGTTTTTTTTATTTGCTCCACCGGGTGGGCTAATGAAGTTTACTTTGAGCCCCCCAGAGGCGACTGTCGAAGGATTTTCTCCAGGCTTAAGTTTACTTGCGCCAAATTCAACGACGACTGAGTCAAACTAATAATTGGGCTTATAGTGCGTATTATGGTATAGGAATGAAATAAGTAAAAAATTTTTTTTTTTTTTGAATAAGTGAAAAAGGATAAGTCATGAGAATATTTGTTTGCAAAAAATTGGTAAACAATAATATAAATAGATTCTCTCGATGAAAAAAACATTTATCTCACAATAAATTTTAAATTGTTAAAAATTATTCTCCGTTGTTAAAAAAAATTCACAATTGCAAAAATATTCATCACTACATCACTACATAGTATAAAACAAAGTCGCTTTTTCTGTCCCTATGTCCCTTTGTATGCTTAGATCTTTAAAACTACGCAACGGATTTTAATGCGGTTTTCACTAATGGGTAGAGTGGTTCTCGAGGAAGGTTTAAGTACATAATTTACTAAGTTACGCGGGCGAAGTCGCGGGCAGCAGCTTTAATTTTATTAACACGTAATTTTATAAACTATAACTAACATGTAGTGCCATCTGTTAACAGACTTTTTCCATTATTCGAAGTGAGATTAGATGAATTAGAGTACTACATTGCTTCAAACAGAATTCCCTAGATGGCGTTGTAAATTTTGCATACACGTTGTCTGGGACTCCAAAAAGGACATAGGGTACCTTTCATCCAGAACGCGGACGAAGTCGCGGGCACCAGCTAGTATTTTAATAAATCTGTTTTTTATTATTTTTAACTAGTGTCCGATGCATTTTTGAAAATAAATTTTGTTTCCACAGTGGGGGGCAATTCAGAAAAGTGATGGTAACAAAATCAAGGGATATACAGTTGACATGATGAAATAAGACAGTATTGCGCACGGAATTATGAGCATGCGTTTCAATAATTGCTTTGTAAAAGGGAGTCTTCCATAAGATAGCATATCATATTCAATATGTAATGTATTACGTATTACTAAATGCCCTGAAAGAAAGTCTGATTATTCTTGAATTTACTTATTAAGTAACACCAGACTCTCTGTCGGTGTTTGTGTTTGTTTAAATATTTTTAAAGTTCGAGTGAATATGCATTCTGAGTGAGCTCGCTTCATCGTCGTCCTTGTCTTTGCCGCACAGCATGCTGACCAAGAGCAAACGCATCATTTAAAAAAGTCGCTGTCCAATTTCTATCTACGTGTTATAAAATAGAATTCATCCAACATTACATAGACAATGAGCAATAGTTGATGGACAAAAAATTTTAATCTAGAGCTTTGTTTTAAGTTTCAAAAGTTCAGAGAGAGTATCAGAAAATTGTTGTACCTTGTTATTTTTACTTGTTCTACACCATAAAGATCGAACAACATTATCATACGAATGGAAAAACCTTTATTTACACATAATTTATTCATGGGCCGTTTCGTCTTAGACTAACGGTTGCATGTAAATCTCTAACACATATGTAAATAGGATCTGCATATACATATAAAACTCCCGAAATGATTACATACGTATCCATAAAAAACAAGTAATGGCTTATTGGGTCGAATGCTAGACTACCGAATCGGATGGGCTCTAAGTGTTTTAGGATTTCATGTATAGATTTTTTTTATAAAAGTTAAGGCAGCGCTTGGCCGCAATCTCACTTGATGTAAGGTGCAGATGCGGCCGAAGGTGGACCACCTTACCTAGAAGATGCCCATTTACCCTACGTTTGAAGACCCCGAGGTTGTAATTTTGGGGAAACACAGACGCAGCCAATGAGTTCCACTCCTTAGCAGTTCGGACAAGGAAGGTGGAACTGTAACGCTACGTGCGTGACAGAGGAACTTCAACCATGAAGGGATGAAACCGCCGCCCGCGCCTCGTGTTACGCAAGTGGAACGGTTCCGGTTGGATTAAATCGTAAATATGAATAAGTCATGAGAAACAATTAACTGAACTAATTTTGACTAGCCATTGGATGAGTGATTTGGATGTTTACCTTCCGCCTGAGGAGTACCGTTTGGATTCCTGGCAGGGTCAATTTGGAAATGAATTTTTCAAAGTTGGCAGGACACACTGCGGTTCGCAGTCATTTGGGCAGCACATCTGACGGATCTGAAGGAAGGGATGGGGTAATGGGCTGTGGGATCACTTACTCACTCACCGAACCATAGAGTATAATTACTCTATGCAGAAATACAACAGTAACGTGTTGTTATTTTATCTGCACCTATAATAAAGTGGTATGTTATCAGTTTCACGCTTGGCGTTGAGTGTTGGAACACCCTATATACATAAAATATAACTATTTCCACAGTACCATTTACAAAACAAATCCTTTTGTACAAAAACAATTAAATCAGGAATACATCCTTTTTTAAAAAAAAAGATTGGACTCTTTTGATCTCGCCGAATGTGATTTCAACGCTTTGTCTTTGCTCATTCAATTTGTTTGTTCATTTCAAATCAATCAATATTGATCGTTTGGTTTGTAATAATTGGAGATTGAATTGATTGAACTGTTGTCTATATAACGTTGTGGTGATGGAGTTTCCATTGCTATAAATTCAACAGTGTTGTTATAACGTGGAAACAGATGACCTAACGCTTGACACGCTATACGAAATCATAAACTGGGACTTGTCTGTCAGGGATAGAAAAAAGAACATATTGATTTTTTAAAAAGAACATATCGATTTAGAACATAACATAGATGATTTTTTCATCCAGAGAAAAGGGTATTAAATTTACTAAATACCCTGGGTATTACATACTAATCCGTACTAATATTATAAATGCGAAAGTTTGTATGGATGTATGTATGGATATATGTATGGATGTTTGGAACTCTTTCACGCAAAAACTACTGAGCCGATCACCATGAAATTTTGCATACACGTTGTATGGGACACCAGAAAGGACATACGGTACCTTTCATCCAGAAAAAAAGTACTGCTCCTGGCTAAGTATAATAGCAATAACGATGTCAGGCGATATATTGCTTTTTCAACGCGGACGAAGTCGCGGGCACCAGCTAGTTTTTTATAAAAAAATATATAAAAATTTCAATGCATGACAGAAATAAGTGAGTAACAAAGATAGAATAAATTTATTGCTAATTTATTTTGTCATACATTGATTTTTTTATAATTTTTCTACGTTTAGTAAGTAGGGACGAAGTCGTGTGCAAACGCTTTTAAAAAATAATAACAACATTAATGTAAGTGTTGCGCACAGAGATTGTGTTCAGAATTTATTGATCAACCTTTCTCGCAAAGTAAATGGAGTTGTTTAAGACGAATTGGAAACCTCGGCACGAATGATCAACCTTTTCAAACAATTTAGAGAGGAAATAGGTTATTTGTGAGGGGTAATGCCAATCACTTTACTATCGATACATTTTTATTTTTTTTGGTTTAACTTCGGAGCTAACTTTTTCGAAAAAATATGTCAAATCTACTTGGGCTATCTACAGTGTACAGATCACATTAGATGAAGTAGTTTTAGTTCTATTGCACTTTACTTATCTCTGTTGACTAAAACTCAATTAAATATGATCGCAGGTAGAATTCAGTATTATATGAATTAAGTTCAGTAAGACCTGTAGGTAAACAAATTTAGGTAACCTGGCTTTCCCATTATCCGATGTTGCCAGGTAGCTGTACAATATTTACTACTCTAGAGTCAGTGATAAGTTATAATTTAGTAAAGTAGTATTTATTTAGTAAATACTCTTGCATATTATACGACTTTGCCTAATGAGGCGACATGTTCTTCAGGGAAAAAAGCCTCCAAATAAAGATTAGATAAAAAAATTTTAAAAAAATTTTCAACTTTTTTTATTTCAGTTACATACTGCGAATATTCTCTCCAACAACGCATGGGAATTTCTAAACCCGCTATTGCACCAAGCGGGTCAATTCTTAAGTTCTTTTCATAATGAAATACGTGTCAAATTAAACTGCCCGCAATACACTAACGCCTACATCCCTCGAATGCGCTCGGCACCAGTATTTAATGTTTATTTTATGTGAAGCACTTTATTCAAGTAATTTACCAAGTATGAACATACGGCATTTTATTCGCTTCAAACTCGGCGAAAAGCGTTTTAATTTGCCCCTCCTTTCAATACCCGCACACTGGTCCGGACTTTTGACATGAAACGCTAAAGCGCCACAAAAAAGTTTATTAAGCCAACAAATGTGTACACCAATTTTACTGCAAATGACATATAACATGGAAATTTAAAATTGTATGATTTTTTAACTTAAAGCGCACTGTGGAGTACCTATTTTAAGTGAGCATTTAGCTTAAATGCCCAGGCCGGTGGGTTATGTCGGACTTCTGCCCCGAGGTGGTATTGGGGAAGACCTACCGACTAAATCTCTTGGCGTCCTCCGCGTCCGCTATGAAGCGAAGTTGCGAGGTCGGACGTACACTCTTCCGCAACTCCGCCGAAGCTTTTCACCCTGGGGTTCACACCGCGAACTATGGAGCAGGGTTGTTGCGGTTGTTTATTCTCATCCGCATTCGCAATTGCGGAACTTCCGCATCGACTTATAACGTCCGCATGCGCAATGCGAATCTTTCGTGGATTCAGTTATGGACCCAGTCCTTAAATTTGGCAGATTTCCCTAGAATAAATTTCGAAATCATTTCAGTTTTTTAATTTAAATTGTTTCAATTTTCAACTCAAAGCTTGATTAATCAATAAAAAATTATTAAAATTATCCATTCAATCGTTTATTTTTGAATGCTACAAACTTGTGAACTGCCGAAACCGACAATCCCAGCGAAACGAAGCCTCGAATGAAAGAGAATAAAGAACTCTAGAATGGGCCATGAATTGGAAAGCGCAGCGTGGGACAGAAGACCCAGCGTGGTGGCGTTGGGAGAGGCCTATATCCAGCAATGGAGAAACACTGGCTGATGATTATGATGATATGTAACGGTCGTCAGACAGGCTGAAGATGATCCACTAAACTTGTCTCCTATTAAAACGAGTAACGACTCAGATGCTACAAGTTAGTAGGTACTTTTGCTACTTATCCAGCAGTAATGGAACAGTTGTTCACACAGCTTTGGAATCGAAATGGCGTATCGGCCATGGCATTAACGTTTCATATTTTCCAATCAATTTCAAGGCGTCCAGGGTGCAATTTAGAAAACATTATGCATGACAGAAGTTGAGTGAGTCAGTATAACCATACAACGGTCAATTTGCATATTGATTAGCCGTTGAGGGTTATCTCGGGGGTGTAGGTACGCGCTGTTTATTTATTTAAAATTTTAGCAACAACGAGTCCCGTCTGTGCTGTTTTCTTTTAGCACTGTCATAATATTTTGTGTTTGTTCATATGTATACCTATATTTTAAAAAAATCACGAAGTTGGATATTAGAAATTACTTTTACAATCTCAACTTGGCAAATAATTATCGACGATACAAACAAATACAATACAAAAAAAATTAGTCAACACTTTTTTCACATTTTTTTATTTATTTTTTCCTCTGTGCAATAAATCGGTTTTCCATAATAAATGTTTATCACTCAACAAAACAAATCGTAACAACTGACTGTGCAGTACATTATAATATTTGAGTGGGTCGGTATATGGGACCCGCAGTAAATCCCTCAGACGTGACTTGAATTCTATTTGTACACAGGAAAACGGAAAGCTATGTGAATGTATGTGCGAGTAATGAGAGCAATGGTTACTTGTGATTTAAATAAAATTATCCTATTTGCATGCACACGCTACACACACGCTCACTCAACACACACACACACACACACACACACACACACACACACGCCCATCCCTATGTTTTAAGGAATAGGGAAAACATAAAAAGCGAAACGAATATTGTAAAGCGAAAATAGCTTTCATACTGAGTACCAATACTGTGAAAATTTTCGATAGGCTCAAGATCTCATTCATGTTAGAGTGGTAATTTGGCAGTTTTTTCAAGAATTCTCGTCAGGAAATAAGAGCGTTGAGTGGCTTACATAGGTACTGAACTCAACTCTAAGCTTTCATGTAAAATCTACTATGTCGTAACGGTAACAACAAAAGTATGGAGTCATCGAAAATTAAACTAATTATGTATACTTAGTTAGAGTTTTTTACTGTTTCGTTTATGAACTTTTATGAAAATATAAATAAATAAATAAATAAAAAAATTCAATAACCATTTTTGAAAATTATAGTACGGGATCCAAAGAAAGGTCGCCTTTACCAGACAAAAAGTGTATTTTATCAAATGTTATCTACGATTTTTCGCCTTTTAAAAATATACGCTCATGGATATACGATTTTCTTCGGATTTGAAATCTTTTAAATTAAACAGTTGTCTAAGCCCAATTAAATGAAATTAGATATTTCTCAATTACTTACCTGAATTTGCCTTCAAGAAAATTATCACTCAATGTTTGGGAAACAAAAACATTGTCAAATTTAATTGTAATACTAAACCTATAAAAGATTTTACAAACAAATACGGATAAGATAAATAGTGTTGAAATCCGAATACAACAAAAGCGAAAACCCAAATTGATAAATAAAGAACCATTAATGAATCAAAGGGACCCAATCGAAACAAATGTAACCACAGTACAGAGAGTTGACAGTGAAGCATCTCTTCATGATTAAACTATCTTTATAAATAAGTAAGCTGTTGCACGCGACTTCGTCCGCGTAACATTATAAAATATAGCCTATGGTACCTACTCGCTGATAATATAGCTTCCCAACAGTAAAAGAATTTTTCAAATCGATCCAGTAGTTTAGGAGCCTATTCAATGCAAACAAACAAACAAACAAACAATCAAATCTTTCCTCTTTATAATTATAAGTATAGATAACAGTTTCTTGGGAAAATATTTACTGTTTTCAATGGACTCGTTACATAAAACTTATATAATCTTATGTAAAACGTTACCTTAAAAAGTAGCTAATTAAAAAATAGCATTGTAATTGTAATGAAAAAGCAACAAACCAAAATGCGAGCTTTTTTATGTATATTTATTGAAAAATAATTAGGTATATATATTTTTGTTTACATTATTATTTCAGGCAAGGTGCCACTGTAGGTTTTTTTATGTTGAGGTCGAAAATCATTATGTAATATTACGTTAAAATCTATAAATCTATAAAAAAATAGAAGAAAAACGAGTAACATCAATCAAATTTTCATGCACTTTTGAGATTCAAGAACTAAATTTATGACTAAGATCCTAAGATCTCAGTTTATACACTCCTCACTACGTGTCAGTGATAAATATAAGCTAGTCAATCAGGACAAAATCGTTGCGCATTTATCAGATCTGTGGGCAATTTGAGCCCATCAATCCTCGACAGGAACACGTTTAGAACAGTCCAATCAAACGTTGAAATGTCAATTTGTTCCCAGCAAGAATGGAAGCGAAATGATAATAACATTTCAGGAGCTATTAGGTATCTTGTTATGGTGCACGGTTTGAAACGATTTGGCTTATTTAAAAAAATGGTACACCAAAAAAGACAAAAATACAAAAAAATAAGACTGAAATCAAAAAAAGTCTTTTAAAGTCATGGGAGGCTAGAATAAAAATCAGTAGGTAGTAGTAAATAAAATAAATACTATCAGACATTCGCAACATTTTTACATCCGTAGTAATAATTATAATATTACACGTGTTATTTGTTTGTTTTCTCTTGTTATTAGGTACTAGCTGGTGCTCGCGACTTCGTCCGCGTGGAATAGTTATTTTGGGAATCATTTGGGTATCTCGAACGGTTTTCGCAGCGCACGCAACGGAAGCCCTCAAAGATGAATCATTTTCCCCGTTTTTTCCACATTTTCGACTGTTTCTTCGCTCCTATTAGTCGCAACGTGATGTTATATAGCCTAAAGCCTTCCTCGATAAATGATCTATCCAACACAAAAATAATTTTTCAATTCGAACCAGTAGTTCCTGAGATTAGCGCGTTCAAACAAACAAACAAATTCTTCAGCTTTATAATATTGATAATATAGAATTAATTGTATCAAAATATACTAAATGTCAAAATAACGGTAGATACGCGATTCAACAATGAATTCCAGCAAGATTGACGACTAGGCAGATAGTAAAGAATTCTAACGGGGCAATGCTCCATTTGTCTTGAATTGTATCCTTTTCAGAGCGAGGTGGGAAGTCTTACGTGGCATTTATTTGTTCAGATTGAGTGGGTCAATTAATTTGATTGTTCCGAGGACTATTCAATAGAGTCCTGTGTTTGAACTAGCTACGATTTGTACCTAACGGTAAAATATATTTTATACTAGCTGGTGCCAACGACTTCGTCCGCGTTGAAAAAGCAATATATCGCCTGACATCGTTATTGCTATTACACTTAGCCAGGAGTTACTTTCCTTAATTTTAGATGATCCCTCGGGAGCAGTACTTTTTTACTGGATGAAAGGTACCCTATGTCCTTTCTGGTGTCCCTGACAACGTGTATACAAAATTTCATTGAAATCCATTCAGCAGTTTTTGCGTGAAAGAGTTACAAATATCCATACATCCAAACTTTCGCATTTATAATATTAGTAGCCAGTTATTAAAATACATTAATTGAGATATTTTATAAATAGTATTATATTTCTTTTTGTTAAATAGTGCAGTACGCTGTTGAAACTAATTGAATATATATACTAGCTACAAGCTTCCGGCTTCTCCTGGGTTCAAAATAAATACTATCCTATCTTTTAACTTGGACCAAATTACATGTAGTTACGAAGTTTTATCAAAATCGGTTCAGTTGTTTAGGAGTTTATAGGCGATAAAAAATGACACGAAATTTATATTAAGTACCTATACATTATATAGATAAAGAGAGACAGAGAAAGAGAGGGGGGGGGGGGAAGAGAGATGTTGTTTTTGGTATATAAACTGCGCGGATAGGCCAAGAGGCCTTTCTAACGAGAACATTCATCTACACATATTCGATTCGCCTCCTTCCACTTGGATCCACACTACCGCCCGGCTATGCCGCCCAACTATATGTATAGTCTAAGCCTACGCGGAAGTGGTGAGCATCTTCGCGTCGTGTCGCGTTTCGGTGTGAACTGACCTCATATGAATGGACAAGTGTCTGAAATTAGGTTATGCACATAATGTCGTGAATCCTAACAACATTTTAGAAGGCGTGGCACCTGTACCTTACGCGGAGGTGAGAAATAAACAGCTGTGACTATAATCGGAGTGTTAAGGAAAAGCATTATTATGTTCGGATAGAACTCGTTGTGAGATTTACGTTCGCAGCAGCGGAAGCGTTAACGCGTGAATTTCAAATATGCGTGCCATTCTATTGCCATATGAATATGAGAATATAACGCAAATAAATACAAGATAAAAATAAATGTAAAAACTTAGATTAATGATTGGACTCGCTACGCTCGACTAGATACCGCGCTTTGTAAAAACAATAGATCCGTGAATGCGGTAACTTATTATTGTAGTGTGTCTAAGACATCGTCACTTTTTATCACTTTTCACACAGTTTTATTATATTTTTACACAGTTTCACTACGCAAACTGGCATTTTATTATGCCCAAAATATAATAAAACATTCGGCACGTACACTTCACAAACAGCTTGCAGTATGACTGGCTCGGGTACGCCGACTTCGGCGTAGTATTTGTTGCCGAATTTGACACGTACGCCGGCGTAATCTAGTCGAGCGCAGCGAGACCAATTTATTAGTCTAAGTGTAAAAAGTTTCCAGCCAGACTCATTTTAAAATGTATCGTACAATATTAAAGGCGCAGTTAATGAATCCAAAAAATGTACTTTTAAAAAAAATGTACCGAGATACGTAGCCAAGTCAGAACAAAGGTAATTACAGGCGTTAGTTACGGGAACAGTCCTAGGGCGCGCGATGTTCATTAATATGCTAATGTTGTTCCGGCCGGGCGGAACATCGAATTCCAAATTGTTAACGAAAAAGAACTTATACATTGCCTGGTGAAATATAAACGCGCATTTTTTTTAGTTTCTTAAAATTTAATCGTTTTTGAAGTGGTTCAAATCATGTTTTCCGGTATCGGTATTTTCGAGTTCATATAATTCCGATTTCATTTTAAAATTCGAGTGAATAGGCATTTTCTGGGTTAGCTCGCTGTATTTCCTGCACGGATGCTCTAGCTAGATGCTAGAACTTATCTATACTAATATTATAAAGCTGAAGAGTTTGTTTGTTTGTTTGAACGCGTTAATCTCAGGAACTACTGGTTCGAATTGAAAAATTATTTTTGTGTTGGATAGATCATTTATCGAGGAAGGCTTTAGGCTATATAACATCACGTTGCAACTAATAGGAGCGAAGAAACAGTCGAAAATGTGGAAAAAACGGGGAAAATGATTCATCTTTGAGGGCTTCCGTTGCGTGCGCTGCGAAAACCGTTCGAGATACCCAAATGATTCCCAAAATAACTATTTCACGCGGACGAAGTCGCGAACACCAGCTAGTTAATAATAATTATTAAAACCATTATTAATAATAAAAAAATGTCATGTTGCCATTGAACAGATACACAGACACACACATCAAATTTACTCGTAACTAAATGCATGTCACACGATATTCGAAAAAATCAAAGTATGATTGCAAATGACCGGATAGGAAACAAACAACGAATTTTGTAATCATGCGAGGTACCTACTTTCAGGACCGTTGCAAAAATCCCAATTTGTTTAGAACGATTAGGAAATGAAACGGTGATTGGTCAATGATGTATAGCTTCTCTGTTCTGGTTGGTCAGTCAGCGCATCCGTCAGTAAGTAACGTTGATTTCGACCAATCAGCGGTCAAGACTTACGACAGGTGAGCGTTTATTCGCTATTTACCTAAAACTGTTCGGATGTTTGCAATGATCCTGAAAGTACCTAGGATGATTACAAAATTCGTTATTAGTTTGCCACTACGCTCTAACTAGAGTACAATTTGCTAGTTATAAGTTTCATTTAATTCTTTAAATAATTGCAGAAAGTGATGGACAGGATATACAGTAGGGCTTTATGTTTAAATCTTATTTTACATGAGTTTTTACATAATATAATCGTATTATATGTTATGTACGTAATATAGGTATAAAATCTGAGTTTTCTGTAATACAATGTTTTTTAATTACATAATTTTAATTACATAAGAAAAATGCTACGTGACATGCACTGCACGGTCGCCTTGGTTTTATTAACTTCTTTTTTATTACTAATAAATAAAAACCTTGTTATAACCTCTACCGATAGTAAAGCCGTGTTTTCGTTTAAAAATGCATTAAAGTCAATATCTGAAATTGCGATCTGCTCATAGCAGCTTGCTCCGAGCTCATAATCTGTCTGTGCATTAAATCACTCAATTTTTTCGATTGGGATTAACATAATGAGAGTTTTCATAGAGGTGGAGTTTAAATTGTAATTTGAGATCCATCCTACTAATCCATCCATAAATAAAAAAAAATAACTAGGTCTGAATGTCTGTCTATTACCTTTTCACGCCTTACTCAACCGACTGCTCAACTCAACTACTCAACCGATCATCATGAATTTTTGCATACACGTTGTCAGACACAGGAAAGGACATAGGGTATACCTTTTATTCAGAAAAAAATACTGTTACCAAAGGATCATCTAAAATAAAATAAAGCACTAACTCCTGACCAACAATATTTGTGTTATACCAACAATTATTTTCAACGCGGACGAAGTCCTGGGCACCACCTAGTAAGTATATTATAAATACAGAATGTTTGTGAGGATGGGTAGGTGTATGAATGTTTGTTACTCTTTCACGTAAAAAAATACTGAACGAATTTTGATCAAACTTGGCACACAGATAGCTTATTACCTTTTTTTTTTTACAAGAGGTATCCATCATGGATACCCACCGGCCTGGGGACAGACCGGTGGGTTATGTCGGACTCCTGCCCCGAGATGGTATTGAGGGGTTAACTTATTAAACCTACTGGAAAAAAAATTAAAGTCCCGAGGGATCGTTTAAAAATTCACAGCATTATACAGTCGTCAGGCGTTATTTTATTATTTTCTTTTTTCAACGCAGACGAAGTCGCGGTCAGCAGCTAGTATCTCATAAAGCTTCAAGAAAACATATTATATCCTCTACTATATACAAACATTTAATAAATATCCAGCACTGAACAAGACAAAGTTTCATTTTTTTCCTACAAACTCTCCCCCGTCTGTTCTCTTATTATAGCTATTAATTGTTCTTTCGCTATATTAATGCTCTCTTAACCCAGTTTTTCATTGCAGCAATTGCACAGTATAGATAAACAGAAAACAAGTAATTTAGATATCTTTTTAATATTTATGTCGACAGACAGGCCGACGGTCGACTTACAGAAGACCATCGTGAAACAAGATGTGCTTGGTGAGTAACGATGTTTTGGTGAGTAAGAGTAAGGGGTAAGGGAGTGAGTGATGCCAAAGCCCATTTGCCTTCTCCCTTCCTAATCCCCTATCCTTAACCCTATGTAGTCGACAACTCACTTGTACAACACATGTAGCGTTGCTTGTATTATAAGCGTCGGTAGCAACCGACCATCATATGTACCGTTAGCCTGACTGTCAAGCTTAACGTTATTTTTCATGTTAATATTGACAGACAAGCTGACGGTATGGACAAGACAAGCGGTCCATTTGATGGTAAATGGCTACCGTAGCCTATAACACTAGCAACGCCACATGTGCTACAAATGCCGACCATAAAGAGATTGTGGATAAGAGATAAGGATAATGATTGGTTTGTCTATACTAATCTAAATATATAAAAGGTGATTTGTGTATGTATGTATGTTTGTTCTCTATGGACTCCGAAACAGCTGAACCGATTTTGATGAAACTTTCAGACAATCTTCAGATTAGTCCAGCGGGTAGTCCTGTGAAGTTTGGTAGCGATCGGACGCGGGCGAAGCCGGGACCGGGTCGCTAGTAACCTATTAAGAGAGGACCTATAAAAAAGCTACATTATCAGCAAGTAACATAGGCTACATTTTATAAAGTTACGCGGGCGAAGTCGCGTGCAACAAATAGTTTTTCATAAAAAAACCTGTTAGATTGATTACTGTAAGTGTAGGTATTACATTTTGTGTTGTCTTTATTAATTTGCCGCGTAAATGAAGCTGTTACGGGAAATAGTGTACGGGTAACAGTTTAATGTTACCAGTGTTGGTAGAAAGGCGAAAAAATAGTGAAGTTTCTCTTTAAAAGATTCATACTCTTTATATAGTTAATATAAAAGATTTACTAATATTATAAAGAGGAAAAATAAAAACTATCCTATCCTTTAATTTGGACCGAATTACACATAGTTACGAAGTTTTATCAAAATTGGTTCAGTAGTTTAGGAGTCCATTGGCTTCAAACAACGTGACATGTAATTTTTATATTTATAGAGTAAATAATAACCAATGTAATGAATTACTTTTTTTGAGAGAGATGTTACTTATATGTGAGAGACGATAGCCATCAAGTTGACTGCCATCGTGTAACATTAAAAAACATCTGATCTTTACATAAAAAAAGTCATATAAAGTTTGAACAGACCATACCATATTCAGTCTTAATGGAAATTCAGATAGGAAGCTCGCGCGATCGTCGCAATGTCGATCGAAAATTACCCAGCGTTCTTCTTTGCTGTATAAATACAAAAAATAATAATACAAAAATACAAAAATACAAAAATACAAAAATACAAAAATACAAAAATAAATATATAGAAATAAATACAAAATTCCATCCAATTGTCTGAAAGTCAATTTGAAAACCTACACCATTTCTAAGCCGTTGGTTTCGCCCTCGTGCTTGCTACGTTTCAGTTAACACCGCGCCGACACGAATACTTTTCTCAACACCTAACGAACCGTGAAATTTTTTCTGTTTGTATTTCTATTCTGGCGGTTTGTCACGCTCATGTCAAATACGAACGACAATTTTTATTATTGGTGCGTACACGAAGGACGTGTGAATGTATACTAAGTAAAAAAAAATAAAAAGAGAGAGTATAAATCCCACTCATATTGAGTGGGATTTTTTATGATAAAAGGAGGTCGGCAGACAAACAGTCTGCTTGATGGTAGGTGGCCTAATTAATGCCTTAACGCCATCAGAGTTTGCAAATGTGATGCAGAGTTTTAATATGATAAAACTTGTCTACTTATAACAAAATTATTAAGATAATTCCACCCTTACTAAGTATCCCTTATCCACTTATCTGTACCAGTAGGGATACTTTTCCACATTTTATATCCCCACTGTACTCTACAATACGCATAAATCGTCAAAATTCTACGTATAAAAAAATATGAATATTGTGGAAACGAAAAAATCTATGTTAAAAACATAATAAAAGAAAAGAATGAGTAAAAATAAATAAAATTCGTACATATCCTAACACGTAAACAATCAGATATTCAATCGGAAACCTTTACGAAAACACATTAATCCTGTATTGCAATAAAGAATATTCCGAATGAGGTATAACAAAGCTCTCTCTCTAAAAGGAAATGATTCGTGAAATTTTTCTTTCCATTCTTAGCGTGATTCGACGATAAATCTACAAGGAGTATTAATACGGGTTTGGCTAATGCCCGCGTATACATTGTGATCACGTTCTAGTTATAATGTTACATTGTCGGTCTGTCCCGAAACATGAAGAAGAATCGACGGCAACTCTAGGTACTTGTTTACATCTTTTGACATGAGATTGTCTGCTTGGATAATATTCTGTTGTAGGTTACATCTCTATATACATGTATGTATTGTATACCTAATCCGTACTAATATTATAAATGCGAAAGTTTGTATGGATGTATGTATGGATGTTTGTAACTCTTTCACGCAAAAACTACTTAACCGATCACCATGAAATTTTGCATACACGTTGTCTGAGACACCAGAAAGGACATAGAGTACCTTTCATCCAGAAAAAAAGTACTGCTCCCGAGGGATTATCTAAAATTAAGGAAACTAACTCCTGGCTAAGTATAATAGCAATAACGATGTCCCGGAAAAATCATAATAAAAGATTATGAACCCGGGCGAAGCCGGGAGCATGTAACTATATGTAATATATGTATGATATATTCGAAAACGTTGTATGTATACATCCTCCTTACAGATTATAAAACAAAGTCCTCCGCCGCGTCTGTCTGTCTGTTCGCGATAAACTCAAAACTACTGCACCGATTTTCATGCTGTTTTCACCAATGGATAGAGTGGTTCTCGAGGAAGTTTTTAGTATATAATTTATAAAGTGACGAGGGCGAAGTCGCGGGCAAGGGCTAGAGCTAATACTCTCAAAGAAAATATTATATGTCGTACTTCGGATAATGTGCTCAGGAGCTGCATGGGTTCTTTTTTTTTTATTAGCATGTGTTTGCTCTTCACCAACAACCAGCTGTGTAGCAATTATGAGGACTATAATGAAGCGAACTAACCCAGAAGATAAGGATGTTTTAAAGAGCTTGGTCAGAAAAAGAGGGATTTTGACCAAATGAGGATGGTAACCAGCCGTCTGTATGTCCGATGGAAGAAAGAGGAAGGCAATGCGCACTGCCAAGGTTTGGAACTCCCTGACGGCGAGCTCTGTTTTTGCTAGCTCATAATAAACCAAAGCTTTTCAAAGTTCGAGCGAATAGACATCTTCTGGGGCATCTTCGTTCCATCATAGGCCTCATATTCGCTACGTGGGTAAGTGTAAGTTGTAACGTTTCAGTAAGTGTTTAACAACGTTCCTTTATCGGTAATTGTATCCCGTAGCCACATACCATTTTCAAGTAGGACCTAAACGGAATGACCTAAGCGACCTTTACATTTAAAAAAAAAATAGTCTGAGTAAACATTTTAGCAACATAAAAATATTGAAGTCTTTTATGGGTAAACTAGCTGACCTGGCAAACGGTTTTTTGCTATATAAAATTTTTTCTGGGTGGCCCACCCTTAACATTTAGGGGTATGAAAAACAGACCTACCCGATAAGCACACAAAATTTCATCAAAATCGGTACAGCCGTTTCGGAGGAGTTTGGCAACAAACACTGCGACACGAGAATTTTATATATTAGATTTTCCGATTAGCTGCCTATTCAGTTAGAAAAAGTTAACAAGCCTTCCATATAACAGCAGCAAAGGTACAAAATGATATCTAATTAATCATGATTAAGGTGCTAAAGTTAGTTGTATTCTCTCTATCAGACTAGCTGTTACGTTGTCGCAACTTGCAAATTATGTAGGATTATACCTGGCTCGCTCGGTATTAAGGAGTGTGTAATCGTCGTAATTATCCTGGATTAAAACTTTGATTCGCTAGGTATTTTACTAATGAAGAAAGTTGGAACACCACCAGGTTAGTTAGTAAAACTCGAGTACCAGGAAAGAAAGAGAATAATAAGTAGGTGCTTATGATAGCGTTAATTTTAATTTTAATACTGACCATCGCTTGTTAAGAGGAAAAATGATCACAGAAAATCCTAAACCAACACGGAGTAGCATAAATACTAAGTCCAGTAGCTCATTAATGCCTGTTTCAAACTGTCAACTTGAAGAATTGAAAATAGAATTGGAAAAAATAAAGATATATAAAACAATCCAAGAAAAATACAATAAATTAGAGGAAATTTTTAAAAACTTTATCAAAAAATGTACATATAAAATTAAAAAAGACCGCATAGGCCCTGAGGCAAAAGACCTTATTATTCAGAGAAGAGCATTATTTTTAGATAGAAAAAATAAAACAAAGGAAATAGCCGAGATTAGTAAAATAATTTCAAATAAAATTAGGGTACATCGAAAAACTAAAAGTTTAGAAGTTATTAAAAGTGAAATTGAAAAAACTGGAGGTATAAAAAAGGCGCTAAGATTGCTTAGGGAAAGCACTACATGGATAAAAAGTATGAAAAAAACAGATTGCACAGGAAAAGAAGTTATAAATAGTTCAAGATTAGAAATTCAAAAAATTGCTACAGATTTCTACCGAAAATTATATGAAAGTAATGACAATGAACACGAACAAACCTCTAAATATGCATGGCTGTCTACAGAAGTCAAAGAAGTGATACCACCGATCATAGAAAGTGAAATAAGAAACGCAATACTAACACAAAAGAACAATAAAGCACCTGGTGAAGATGGAATAAATAATGAAATATTAAAAGAAACAATGGAAATAATACTTCAAGAACTAATCATTTTATTTAACTCCATCATTTGTAATTATGAAATACCGAAACAGTGGACGAAGTCAACAATAATATTATTACACAAAAAAGGAGATAAAAACTTAATAAATAACTACAGACCAATTAGTATTTTGCCTAATTTATATAAAGTGTTTGCTAAAGTGTTATTGGGGAGAATGATGCAAACTTTAGACACAAATCAACCACTTGAACAAGCGGGCTTCCGTAAGAATTTTTCTACCATTGATCATATACATGTGGTAAGACAAGTTATCGGAAAATGTAATGAGTATGGAATAGATTATTACTTGTCTTTTGTCGACTACAACAAGGCTTTTGATTCTATAAAACATAATAAGTTATGGGAAGCATTGCTAAATCAAGGAATAGAGAGACACTATATTCAAAATATTAAAAAAATCTATACTAACAGCAGTGCAAAAATACAGTTAGAAAGTAAAGGCGATGAGTTTGAAATAAGGAAAGGTGTGAGACAGGGAGATCCTCTATCCCCCAAATTATTTACAGCAATTTTAGAGCATGTTTTTAGGAATTTAAATTGGGACAATTATGGTCTAAATATCAATGGAATAAGGTTAAACCACTTGAGATTTGCTGACGACATTGTAATCTTTGCTAGTGACTACATGTCATTGCAGACATTGTTGCAACAATTGGTAGAAGAAAGCAAGAAAGTAGGGTTAACTATTAATAACGAAAAAACAAAAATAATGACAAACAAATGTAAAGAGAAAATAATACTAGATGGCAAAGAAATAAAATATGTTGATGAATACATCTACCTGGGGCAACTCATATCTCCTTGCGACTCTATGGGGAAGGAAGTAGAAAGAAGAATCAACATTGCTTGGAATAGATACTGGTCACTTAAGAATATTATGAAAAACAAAGACATACCAATAACTATAAAAGGGAAACTTTATACAACCTGTGTACTGCCATGTTTAACATATGGATGCCAAACATGGAGTCTTACAAAAAAATTGGAACAGAAACTGATGGTTTGTCAAAATTCTATGCAAAGAAGTATGTTAAACATAAAACTAAAAGATAAATGCAGACTAACAGACATCCAAAGGAAAACCCAAATCCCCAACATAATAGTAAAAATAAGACAACTAAAATGGCGCTGGACAGGTCACATAATGAGAGAAAGAGTGGATAAGTGGACCAAGAGGGTGTTGGAATGGTATCCAAGAGAAGGAAAAAGAAAAAAGGGAAGGCAGCTAAGAAGATGGGATGATGATCTGCCCAAAAGATGGAGACAGCTGGCACTTGACCGCAGAAGGTGGCATTGTCTGGAGGAGGCCTATGTCTTCGGACAACCTGATAAGGTTGCAGATGTCTAACCCAAATAAATAAAATATACAAGATTGATATATAAACATATGATAGAATATATAAGAAATAAAACAACCAAATTTAGTATCAAATTTTTTTTATTCTTTTTTATTATATGTATAGAAGCGCATTATGATATATATATTTTTAAATTTGTTATGTAACCTATTAGTGAATAAAGGCTTATTTTATTTTTTATTTTATTTATTTATGATAGCGTTTGTGAAATGTAATAAGGGGTCCTAGTCAAAGTAATGAACAATTTAAAAGTATAACGAAACGATAGGGAAATTCGAAAACAATAAAATGTATAGTATCACGTGATTTAGAGATGATCCCATACATTGGATTGTTTTCGATTTTCGTTGTCGTTTTGAATCGTTATTTTTTTTTATTATTTTTTTAAATATATTTAAACATTCCACACAGCACCATCTAGTTCCAAAGTAAGCAACTTAATGCTTGTATTATGGATACCAGACAGTTGATAAACTACATACAATACTTTTTTTTTGTAAATACATACATATTATAAATACAAAACATCCATGTCTCAGGTGCAAAGATAAAATGTTAACACATAAACATTTGCCCCTAGCGGGATTCGAACCCGCGACCGTTTGGTTAACAGCTAGGGTTACTAGCCATTAGACCAAACGTGTCGTCAAACTTTGACTACTGCCCAAGGAGTTAGTTAGAAGGAGTTTCGCTACGTTTCAAAACAAATATTTTATTTATTGGCTAGGTCACACAAAATAATATTTATTGTAGTAGTTTTGCATGACTGTTATTCTATATTATATCACATAGAGCTGCTATATATCAGACTGCGATTTGTGCTTCGTTTAATTGTCCCAAAATAAATTTTGTGTTTATTTACTCTTGACTTTATCCCGATTCGAATAGCATTAAAACATCTGAAATATTTACCAAAAGAAATTGAGAATAAAATTCATTCTCTTAATATATTTAATATGAACTGGTAGTTACAGAATTTAACGGATTCAAAAAAAAAAAACAGTGGCACTCCGGGAGTGCCGACAGAAGTGTACACTTGGAACAATTACGTGTATATTTTTTAATCGTCAAGAAAGTACATACTTATAGAACATGTCCCGGGAGAAGTGACCGGCAAGCGATATTTGAATATTTGTACATAAAATCATTGATAAACTAGCTGGTGCCCGCTACTTCGTCCGCGTTCTGGATAAAAGGTACCCTATGTCCTCTCTGGTGTCCCAGACAACGTGTATGCAAAATTTCATGGTGATCCGTTCAGTAGTTTTTTCGTGAGAGTTACAAACATCCATACAAACTTTCGCATTTATAATATTAGTACGGATAGCTTGGTAGCTGACTGGTTTATTTTTGAAAAACTAATATATGAAAACTTTCTTTACAGGAAAAATTACTGAGAAAGTTCTTAAATAATACCAGTATATAAACTTTGCCCTACTTTGCAAGGCTATGGAAATACACGGTCCTGCTTTTTCGAAAGTTCTTTTTTAAGTATAAGTTAACAAAGCCAATAGTTAACTTATTAGTTAACTATTAACTTGTTAACAAGTTTGAAGTCAATTAGTTAGTATCACGAATCCTGAGAAGTATTTGCTCATTAAACGAAACGAAATAAATTTATATAATTTTTAATTATATAAATTTTTAATAATTTTTATATAATTTTTAATTATATAAATTTTTCATAAAGTCTTAATTATATTTATTAAATTATTTATTTATCGTTCGTAAGGAGTATAGTAAAAAATAAGTCCGTTATAGGCAATATGACAAGCTATTATATTATTTTTGTATTGAGTGCTATGTGACTGTGTTACCATAAATAATATGACCATTGGTTACTAGACTAGGTCATATTGCTAACATCGTTTAATACCTTTATGTAACGGACTGTACATTATGCTAGTGGGCGAGTTGTCTATTAAAATAATAGGTAAAATCAAACATGACAATTCGCCCCTTTGAGCGACATTTTGGGCGAGTAGGTAGTCCATTAACCCCGGCGAGCTTCTTATTGATCATTTTGCTTTTAGGAAGTTCTGTTCATAGGCTGTTTTGCTTTAATGCCCTTTTAATCCAATATGGATCTGTGTAATCGGAAATAAAAAATATATTTAATCCCTTTCCTAATGTTATTTTTTTACAATATATATTATATAAATAAAAAACAATAAATATTATAAAAAAACTTAAAACTAGTAGTCCAGCGGGGCAAGCCCCAAGCTGCCGGTGGTTAGGGCTGCAGAGTGGGGAACCTCCTAACAATTCGTGCCGTGTCCAGAAGTACTGCCCTCTTTATCTGACCCTTGATCCATCCATCTAGCGAGAGACTCTTAAGATGTTGGTCGAGACTCTTCGCTATAAGACCGTTCGCCGACACCTACTATCGGGACGATGATTATATTATTACTAGCTGGTGCTCGCGACTTCGTCCGCGTGGAATAGTTATTTTGGGAATCGTTTGGGTATCTCGAACGGTTTTCGCAGCGCACGCAACGGAAGCCCTCAAAGATGAATAATTTTCCCCGTTTTTTCCACATTTTCGACTGTTTCTTCGCTCCCATTAGTCGCATAGTGATGTTATATAGCCTAAACCCTCCTCGATAAATGATCTATCCAACACAAAAAGAATTTTTCAATTCGAACCAGTAGTTCCTGAGATTAGCGCGTTAAAACAAACAAACAAACAAACTCTTCAGCTTTATAATATTAGTATAGATTAATACGAAGGCAAATTGAAAAGTGAAATTAAGTAGTGTAGAACCAAGTAGAACCCTAGAGAGGTCTTTCACTGTTAGTGCGTAGTGTAGTGTGATGTGAGAAAAACTGTTCGCATAGTCGAGATGAAAGTAAAATCCCTCACTGTTCTAAGAGCCCCTTGTCTCTCAGCGTTGTTGGAAATCTCTTTGAAGAAAACGTGTATTTAACACAGTTTTTGCTCGGCTCGCCTAACCTGATTATACGAGTGGTATCTACTTACAATGTAATTATATTTTGTATAACTAGTTTAACAGGGCTTTGATTTTAATTAATTTAAACTGAAGTACTTTTAATCCCTTAGCCGCCAGAGTCGGATATATCCGACAATTATTTTCGTGTCAATTTCGCAAGAGAGTATAATTATACTTATAGGAAAAATTCCTTTACTCGATAATGATTTTGCTTTCTATTTAAAAAAAATGGTTTACGAGTAGGTACGGTTTAGGCTTGAACCTAGGGACACAACTAGGTACAATATTTTTTCTTTTGTATAAATATATATTTTTTGTGTATTTATATATTAGGTTTTA
Organism: Synanthedon tipuliformis; assembly: GCA_947623395.1. Taxonomy (NCBI): domain Eukaryota; kingdom Metazoa; phylum Arthropoda; class Insecta; order Lepidoptera; family Sesiidae; genus Synanthedon; species Synanthedon tipuliformis. The sequence goes on along the minus strand of OX392431.1, from coordinate 2,816,968 downwards.
TTTTTAACTATGTTATTTTTAAACTATATTTTTCATTTTTTTTTTTGGAGCTATGTAGTTACTTTTACTATATATATGTTTTTTTAGTATATGCGTGACCTAACTATCGGCTCTAACGGAAGTAAATATTTTTTAAAAAAGTACCGCATTCCGCAGTTATAAACAAATTAAACGCTGACAGCCTGCCTGCTCTCCTTAATAATAATAAATGTAACCGTTCGTCCCTTTATTATCTTTACATAGTATGATTTAAAGTAGCTTTTAGCGTATGTCAGTGTGGCCGTTAACTCCTCTTAAACCACGCAACGGGTTTTAATGCGGTTTTCACTAATAAAAGAGGGATAAACGAGGAAGGTTGTGAATATAAAATTATTGCACGCCGGACAAGAAAAGTTATAATAATACAAAGAAAAGTTTATATTACAAAGTGACTACCCGCTAAGGTACTTTAAGTGTATTTAATAAGATACTTTTTATAAAATAATTTATATTCAATAATATTTGAAAACCATACGAGTGTTACGAAGTTTTCGCAAAAATATATATATATAGAAAATAAAATATGAGGACAATTTGTACGCCTTCCGTCCGACTTTATAGATATAATGGGAAAAATCGTGTTTGTTGTAGGGTAACCATAATTGTAGTGAAATACGATGAACTGAATTTCAATTGAATTTGTTATTTTCTTATTTTTGAAAGTATTTTTGTTTCTTTAAAAGGCTAAAAGGTGTATGATAATGATGATAGGCTAAATAATTGCATTAATTACAATAAATAGAAGTTATCATCATGTAAACAAAAAATTATGATGGCTACGCCATATTTTTTTTTTGTACGTCAGTAAAGGCATTTAACCAAATTTAAGACATATTCAAGACCAAACATATTCATGCAAAATAATTTTTAAAGCGAGGAATCGAACATTTGACACAGCCGGCAGAGCTTCTACCTTTGAGCCAATCGATTATCAAATAATGAGATATTATTATTATTTATGTCCTCAATTTTTCAGCACATATGATTTATGTACAATCGCGACCACTTCAGATACAATGTCATTCTTATTTATTGCCTACTTCTACGACGAAGGGTGGAACGCTGGTTACATTGCCTACGGTATTGTGTTCTCTTTATTGAATTATTGACGTAGGGACGTAGGTAGGTAGGTAGGTAAGGACATTGTAAACAAAATAGAGAACATTTTCGAAAGTTTATTTTTAACCGTTCCGTTTTAATAAAATTATAAATAGTAAAAAGCAAGATAATTGCTATGGGGTAACAAAAATATACTTCAATTTAAAGTTGACTTCTCGCACATTTCGTACGAAATAAAATCGGGCGAGACGACTACTAAAACGCAAATTGTACAAAAACATTGCACATAAAAAGAAATAGGTTTTCACAAATTTGACATGAAAAGGAACCCAGGAAGGTTTGTGTTAAGCAAAAAAAATTACAGATAATTTACAAACATACGAAGCCTCGGGAGCAGATCATTAGTAAAATATAAATGTTATTTAAGTCGCATATACTTAACTTTATTTTGTCCCCCTTAAAAAATACCGGAAAATAATACACCGCAATGTCAAACAATTTATATTAAGTTACTAAGTTAAATAGCTTAAATAATTTCTTTTATCACAACACAAATAGTCACTGATTACCCAGATCTTAATTTATTACTTACTAAATACCCGTTTTAAGTTTTTACATAATAAGACCTTGCAAGTGGCGATGTCAGTAGTTAGTAACATTGTCTCTATTGTATGTTATTTTATTTTGCTGTAGGGTTTTTGTTGAAAAAAAAAAGTAATACTTACTTATCTAGACTTAAATCCGCAAAATCCGTGTTATCACAACACAATAAAAGTTAAAATAACTACAATTACATTATACGAAAATTAATAACTATTATTATTAATTATTAAATTAGTTATTATTGTTATTGATAACTGACAGCACAATCACCGAAAACCAATTAAATAGATACCGTGATCTTTCAACTTTGACCGATCGTTCGTAGCGTGAAACGAACTCACGAAGAAAATCTCAGACGTGCACACGGTGTGAAGCGCGACGCTCGACTGAACTGAAACGAATGAAACTGAAACAGAGAAAGAATATAAGTAGAGTGGGTAGGGTATACATTCGCAAAACAGAATTCATCGCTTGCAACGATTGCAAATCTCGCCTCCAGTGATTGTTTTCCACATTGGCAATTGCATCTGAAATTTCCGAATGAAGAATTCTGAAAGAAAATTTCTGAAGAAATGTAATTTCTTAACTGATTCCAGTGGACCGTCATATGCGATCGAATAAGGCGAAACAAAATCGCCCAGAGATGGGTTCGAACCACTGTCAAATTATTTTATGCCTATTTGAAAAACGCCATTTTGGCGCTGTAGGCTATAGTGCCTCGCAGAGGCCTATTTTCAACGTTAAGTTAAAATTATAAATATTAGAGCTAGAATTCCGGGAGCTGGGAGTTTTTCAACAGAAACTTCCTCCTCTTTTTGCAACTTTTTTTAAATTTTCTCTATGGCTTATAGTTTTTGAGTTACTGTCAAAAAATTGAAGCCCCCTTTTTTTTTTTTTTTTTTATAACAATTGCAATTTTTATTGGCAGAAAAAATCCAATGAACTTTAGTTTTTGAGTTATTGTCAAAAAGTTGAACCCCCCTTTTTTGTTAGTTGTTAATAACAATTGCAATTTTTATTGGCAGAAAAAAATAGCTCATATTTTTAAGAGACAGGCAACTATTTTTCTCAGGAAATCCACTTCTCGACCACTCATTTCCCCTATGGTCAGCAGCGCATTTGCAACACCTGTGATGTTACTTGTTTTATAAGCGACGGTAACAACTTACCGTCTAGCAGACTGTCAACCTGTCTGCTGTCCTTAATATAAAAAAAAAACAGTGGCACTCTGGGACTGCCGACAACTTGAACAATTACGTGTGTATTTTTTGAATCTTCAGGAAATATTTTACAATATATGTATACATACTTATATGTTACGGTTACCTACACGGTTACGGTAACGAGTTCAATAGTTTTTTCCCATCTCAAAAACAAAACAAAAAAATGCCCAACAAGCCTAAAGAAGTTTTCATTTCAAAAAAATTAGTAGCACTAACCGTTAATATAGTTTTTAATATAGTTAGTTATATGTAGTTGTTTCGCTTGATTGACAGACACACTACAATGCAAATCTTCAACGAGAATGCTACTAGGAAGCGTTAATCTATAATCAATAATATTTTGACATCTAAGCGTTAGTCCTTCGAATTTAAGAAGCCGGTCACAGTCATGTAAACAGTAGTATAGTAGAGGACTATTCATTTTTCTCGGTTACATTACATTGAGGTAAGCAAGTCAGATATTGCAATAGTGACTATGACTGACTATGCGCTGACGGCACTTTTCCTAAACATTTAATATTTTCAACCTTATTATAATTAGTTTAGCACTCACACTCCTTTGCCGCGAAGTGCTGAAGCGTGCCGTGGGATCAAGTGACGTGACGCGGAACACTACGCTTATTTTTTTGTATGTAAATTGAGCATTAAGAGTTTAAAATTTTTAGTGAATATAAACTCGACAAATAAAGTGGTTTATCACCCTAAGATTGAACATTTTTTATATGTTGTAGAATAAGGTCTGTTTTCCTTTGAAAATTCAAAAGGACAATTTCTATTGGTATCTTTATTAGCGATGAAAAATTATGTCAATCAGTAATCAATCCCTATTTCAATTTGAAATGAATGGAATTTGTAATCGAAACTGATAAAGCACTTTTCTTGTCTGCTTCACATTAATTTATTGACCATGAATAGTTATATAAATATTGACTATCAGAGAAGTTACTGCAGAAAAACGCAATTAAATTGCCTTAGAAACTTGATTGCTTACTGGTATTAAAATACTGTGATGAAAATGCGAAAGGATCTGTCCGGTTTTTGTCGGATAACTTCATTAGAGGCTTTAAAAGCAACTTTTGGAGCATCGACATTGATGGATAGAGGGTACAAACGGGTGGAATGATACTTCGTATTATGAACAAAGTTTTGTTTGCCCGAATCCCTTGTTTTATGAAATATGGTCAACGTCATTGACACTGATGTTAATATATTGAAATGTCAAAGGCAGAGTGCACGCGCCCCTTTCATTGGGTTATTCGTGTCTAAATTTAATGAACTTTTTAACATTTGACGTGATCTTAATTATAGATCGCATCGTCAAATTATATCGGACGATTTGAGCGAAGCCAAGCTTTAACCAAGCAAAGTCTTCTTTACATACATATATTTTGTCTATATGATCGCTAACTCCTCCTAAACTACTCAATGAATTTTAAAGCGGAAAACACTATCAGTTAGATAATTTTACGCTAAGCCGAGAACGGGTCGCTAGTGTTCTTAAAAAAATATTTCAGTTTTTATATCATGCGAAGCGCAATCGTGTTTGCGAAGCGCAACGAAGCGAAATAATTGCCCATCTCTCTTAAAGTAATTTATTAAATAATGTTTGTGAAGTAACAGTATAAGTATTTGTATGTATTAAGTAGTCTAAGGACCTCTTTCACCAACTACAAGTAAAATGTTGATTAGTTACTTTTCAAGTAAAGCTTGAATGTTACGAATATCTTGTGTCAATTTCATTGAAATTACTCTTGAGTAATGCTACTCGAAGACGGTGAAACTCGTACGCTTTCTTACCGGTGACTTTAAATGGCGTTTAGCTTACTTGACACTTTACTAAGAGATGGTGAAAGAGGCCCTTAGAGTTTCTATTAAGAAAACTAATAAAGGTGTATTACTAAGGTTTCAGACCAAGATTCTGTAGCAGTTATGGTGTAGGGCTACTTCAACCTTTTTAAACATTTCAGAGCTCGCAGGAGCACTGAATTCTATTTTAAGAATCCATTAAAGGCAACTAACTAAATTCACTAAAAATGAGTTATATTTTAAGTGAAATAATGTTCATGAATCTTGATTTCAAACATAATATATATTTATAAGCAGAATTCTATTAACTATTAGTGCCCGCGACTTAGTCCGCATTCAAAATTTTACATAGCTTAAGCCTTCTTCGATAAATGGACTATCCAAGCCAAGTTCCTGAGATTGACGCGTTCAACCAAACAAACAAACTTTTCAGCTTTATAATATGATAACTTTTTCACAAAATGCTTTAATACAAAAATACAAAAATCAGCGAATTGCAAAGATGTAATATTTATGTAATATCGATGAAAAATATCGACTCAATGTATTTAATAACTTAGTTTAATTAAATTAAGATTTTAATGAAAAAATAATAATTGACTTGAATGTAGGTAGGTATGCAGACAGGTGGTTGAGTGGACTTTTTGCTCTGCAATAATATGTAGCAAAACTACATATTACAAGCTGACATGGAAAATAGAATATTTATATTTTATTATTAAATTAAATAAAAAAATTGTGTGTGTGTCCTTGAGTTTGCTCAAGGACTGCTCAAAAACTGGAGTTTGGTCCTTACAAGCAATAAATAAATACTTAGTTTATTGAATACGAATAAATAAAATATCTTTGAAATTTCAGGAATATTCTAAAATATTCGAATATAGAACGTAACGCATACCGGGTGACAATTTTGATTTTACTCCCATGAATTTTCATATATGAAAATCAATTCTTAAGGAGTAAACTCCAATAATAAAAAAAACACTTCCTTATAACTCACAGAACAACGAAAACAGGCCAGTGTTTTGTGAGAGCTAATTCCATAAACAAAAAAACTGTCGTTCTCAACTCGCTTCACAATTGCGCCGCGCGAGTGCTTCCAAGCACAGCTGACGCTGCTAAGGAAAATGTTTGTAAAGTTAAATCCTTCAATTTTGTAACAAAATAATATTTTCTTTGCTGGCTTGTCTTGTCTAAAATAACTCTTTTTATACGATTAAGTCTGAAAAACAGACAGAATAGAAGATTCTGTGTTTCCAAGCTCATATAACCCAATAATAGGCCTCATTTTCGCTACACGCACGGAACTTCGAAAATGCGCGCGGCCGGGCGCCCCGCTAGAGATATGGCATATTAGGACCCCCATAGAGTACCACTTGAGAACCCCCTCCCTCCACTTGGCTCCCATGTCTAGTATCCCATGGGATCCTAGGATTTTTTTTTGGATTTTGGCTCCCATGCTCATAGGATCCACTTTTATTGACATTTATGATTAATTTTATTATAGTGTTCCTACGATTAGAACAAACAACCGTGTCACTAACAGCGGGTTCCTATAATCTACCATTCGTCACTGTTTACAAGTAACTACTCGTTTTCATTTTCCGACAACGGATTGTAACAAAGCGTTCCACAAGTTTTCTACAAGTAGATGAATATAGGAACGCGTCACCCTTACGACTCGTGGCTATAAGTACCGTTTGTAGGCAAAAACGATTCGTTGTTGGGATATAGGAACCGGCCCTAAGTAGGCAAACACACGTACAAATAGCACACAATGACAACCGACGCTTGTTGTTCGCGACGAAACACGCGATTGAATTTTCGAGCTGGACAATTTCCAAGGCACGATGCTTTAGCGGTGCCAAGAGCAAACCCAACTTTAATAAAAATCACAATTTCAACATCAATCACATCAATCGAACACGTGGACTCATATTTTTTATTATATTTTATACTTTTTTGCATTCGCACGGATTTTTTTTTCTCAAAATTATAAATAAAAACCTTCCTTTTCCCTTGGTGAAAACCGTATTAGAATCCGTTGCTGAGTTTAAAAGATCTAAGCGACAGGAAGCGAATTTGTTTTATAATGTTTTAGCTGTTCTGTTGCACGCGACTTATAAACAATTTTTCAAATCGGTCCTATAGTTTCGGGGCCTATTCAATTCAAACAATCAAATATTTCCTCTTTATAATATTACTCGTAGTACAGAAGTATAGATAAATATACAAAAAGTTGCGTAAATCCTGCCACCAGTTACTACGCTAAAGAGTTTGCTATGAAAAAGAAAAAGAAGAGTTGAAATTAAAAGGAGTATACTTTATCCAGAACATTAAAACAATGTGCTTAATTCGTGGAAAAAAAATGTAAACCCCAACGGGGTTTCAGTCTTTGTTCAATAAAATGACTACCCAAGAGTGTATAAAAATGTGGCAATTTCATTCTTATATTATTATAAAATGAGAATTTTCCCCCTTATGGAATAAGTGCTACGAGAAATGTGAAAAATATTTTTGTAATTATGAATTTGTACACAGAATTTTTTGAAAGACTTAATTAATTTCATTAATTAATAGAAACTGATATTGTTGATATTTTCACGTAAAAGAAATTTCTAATTAAATTTCAATACTTGTAATATTTTTCTATCTCAATTTACCTGGTTCGTCCACTTTTCTTATACCTACTTGAAGTGAAAACTTCTTTAGGCGGGCTGTTTCTTTGGGTTAACTGAGTGAGTAAAGGATGCTAAAGTCCATTTCCCTATCCTTTAACGATCACTTATCCTTAATCCTACTGTAACCGGCAACGCACTTATTTATTTATTTATTTATTTATTTATTTATTTATTTATTTATTATACAAGGCCTCCAACGAGGCAGGCATCAAACTATATCGCAATGTTTTCATTGTTCTGGAAGCACAACATGTACCAGTAAAATTTCCAGGCAACATATTGCACTAAACCTAAATCTAATATAATCTAATAAACTAAGTGAGAATTAAAAAATATAATTGAATATAATTGAAATACAATATGTCAAATAGTGTCATTTAATATCAGCAGCTTTCTTGCAGCACCTGTAGCTTTGCTTGTGTTATAGGAGACGATATTCGCCTATCTTCATGTGGACCGTCAGCCTGTCTGTCGCCTTTAACAAAAAAAAAAAGTGTACATTCATGTATTACTGCATCTTCAAAAACCGATAGATACTAAAGTTTCCAACACACTCCCATTGGAAACCTTTATTTGGAGGAAGGTAAGTGCCAATTTCAGTTGCATTAAAGTGCAGTACTATTTCCTTCTATTCGAAGCTTGAAGAAGTGCAGCGGGGCATCGGACCGGGTAATTGGCACATCTGTGCCTTCCGCGCCTTCTGCGTCTCTACTGTGCATCCAACACATAATTACGATAACGTTCTATGAACAAAATTTTACAGCGAGTATTTTCCATAGGAAAGGAAACTGTGTCGCTGCTACTTTTAAATCACCTCTATCCTAGAATACCTCAGCAAAATAAAGCTAAATTCCCGCTGTTACAGTAGTACAACCAAGAAGTACTAATGGAAGTATAAATACTACAACGCTGTATCACTAGTACTACTGGTAGTGCAAGTGACACTCTTTAGTACTGCTGAATAGCAGAATAATCTTCTCAGCAGTCTGGCCGCAATATCATATCGTCTTGGTTCATTTGTCTTGCACACTGCACATTAATGTTAAAACTAAAGTTAAAAATGTAAAGGCGTTTGCGTTGCGAATTAAATAAATAAATAAAATACCCCAGTAGCGTGTAATTCTTGGTGTAATAAAAATTCCTCTATGAAAATATAAATATGGTTTTAGAAGAGTCATTTGTTGAATAAGTTAAAACCTGAAGTGTTGAACTCTATCCGTTTTATCTGAATTAATTAAAATTTAACATTTTTGCAAATGAGTGTGTGTAAAAATTTCACATTAAATTTCAAATTATTTTTCATTTTGATATTTACTTAAACTTAAAGTTCTCATATTACAAAAGTTCATATCTCTCAAACTACTTGTGCTATGTATTTATGAGCGAATGCATGTAAAATGTAAGCTTTTAAGCCCTGAACATTTCAGCGCAACATTCACACATGAGTGCGTAACAAACATTGCTATTAACACTTTCAAAATTCAATGCACCTTGCTGCTCGCTTTGAATCCTAACACCATACAATAAACAGGCTTGCATTGTATTATTCTTAGCACAGTGTACTGCATTAAAGTAGTGTGCCTAACTTTTTTGTTTATAATCCATTTTCCTTTATGTAAATGTCTGACGAAGGCTTCCTCACGAAAACCTGACGGCCCTGTAGCGTCAGGTTTTCGTGAGACAATGGATCTGTCTGTCAAGCTTACCCTTAAAAAAAACATTATGACAAAAAAATAAAAGTCCTGTTTTTTTTTCTTTTTACTAACAAGACATCTAAGTATATATATTTTATGTCGTGGGGAGTTCGTAGAATTGGGCAGATCGTAAAGTATGAAATCAAAAATCTTTCACCAAAAGTCAAAAATAGGTGCGACGAGGAGCGGAGCGAAGCAAAGCGAGGAGGAGCGTGTTAGGTTTACATGGAAATAAATTTGGGGAGCCGAGCGAAGCGGAGCGGAGTGAGGCGACCCTCTCAGTTTTAACAGAAATATGATCTGCCCAGGAATATCATGATATGCCCAATTCTACGATGTGTTGTTTGTCGCCGATGAACTCCTAAACTACTGAACCGATTTTGATAAAACTTCGTAACTATGTGTAATTTGGTCCAACTTAAACGATAGGATAGTTTTATTTTGAACCCGGGCGAAGCCGGCAGCGTGTAGCTAGTATCATATAAAAGCTGATACAGATAAAGAATCTACATCTTGGCCTACTCCTACAAAAATATTGTGTCGTGTCGCTGGAGTAGCGCAGATGTGTTACGTACGTAATTATGTGGGGCTAGTTTAGGATTCAAATGGATGTAAGCCTCAACACGGAAATGGGATTGAGTCTACTCGGCTCTCTGGGGACATATAAAGCAATTGTTTCAAGTCTGCATTGTAAGACGTTAGATTAACACAATAAATAAATATTTATGTTAATACTTCAAATAATGCTCATGTGCATCTATAGTGTAAAATGTTACAAGTAGACACCAATTAAAAACGTAATAGCAAACTCTCCAAGATCTTCCTGAACTTGGCCATAGAAATGAAAACTTTTAATGTTTTGTTATAACACGTGCATGATATAGTACGATATTCACTTTTATATATAACTTTTGTATTAATATGGGTAGCCAACGCAATAGTACACTATTACGTTTATTTTATGTAAGAACACTTACATAAAAATTCTATAAAGCAAACCGCATATCATAGCTAGCTTGTACAAATTACACTTAAAGGCTACCACAGCATACATATTATTAGACACACACATATACAAATCAATTTTAGTTAATAATTGCAAATTGTTTAACAAAGTTATCCATTGAATAACTTGTAAAGCTAAAACTACAATTATTGACAGGCTGCTGTCCAACTTTAAAGCGTCGGGTAAACGTAAATTTTCCTGTAACAATAACTCAAATACTTAACGCCTGTCCAAGCTTCAGTGTCCGAAGCGAATAAATCTCGCGTGGACTTAGCGCTAGAGTCGCGTTTAACAGTTTCAGTTGTAAGGTGACCATAAATTTCAATTATCATGCCTATTTAAAATTTTGTTTTTCTTCTCTAAGTGCCTTATCAGGTTTCCCCGACGTTGACGATCACCTTCGAAAAGGCCTCTCCGTATTCCGGTCCGTAATGCGTATTTTAAAAACTTATACAAAATTTATACTATAATTTATACTAATTTATATGTAGAAGTCTGTTTTTGCAAGGCCTGTCTACCTGGCCTGTCTTAACATAAACATTATAATAAAAAAACAAGAACACAAGTAAGGCCCATATTGCAAGTGCACTTGCAATCCTGACAAAGATGTGTAATTAAAAGATTCCTTCAACTACACAGAGCCACAAAAGCCCACGTGCTGTTAAGTAATATAACTTTATAATAATAATTATTTATAATGGTGAGCGAGTATCTATTCTATTAAATTAAATATATAAATTTTATTATACTCGAAATTTTATTAGAATTTTTTATTGATATTCCAAAAAAATTCTGGATCATGGTCACCTTAGCTAGAGAAAAGCTCGCAATTCTGCAACAAGTTGTGGATAACACTGCACACGACCGTCAGGTGTGCACACTGCACATTTAAGCTAAGATAATGCTATGCACACATAAATAAGCAGTGTGTAACTAAAGTTTCCAAGTTTCTTATGCATCCAAGTAATTAAAAACACATATTGCGTGCTTTATCACAAGAAACATGACATGGTAAAATATTGGTTCGACTTCAGTCTAGTGAATTTAGTCCTCAGTTAGTCTTTAAATGATGTTTTTAGCGCTTGGTTCGAAAAAGAGGCCTATGATCGAGCGAGCTCACCCAGAAGATGCCTATTCACTTCAAATTTGGAAAGATTTGGGTTATATGAGCTCGGAATCACAGACGCTGGCAGGGAGTTCCAAACCTTGGCAGTGCGCATTATAAAGGATGTTTTAAAGCGCTTGGTCCGAAAAAGAGGGATTTCGACAAGACGAGGATGGTAACCAGCCGTACATCTGTATGTCCGATGGAAGAAAGAGGGAGGCGACATGAGCTCATGCAGCTCCTGAGCACACTCTTCGAAGTAAATCTTATTATATTTTTTAATTAGAGATATCCATGAGCAATTGAGCATGTTTTAATTTATACGCAATACAATTTCAATTTACGTCTGATCTAACAATATTTTCGTTTGTTTTTCGATATCTGTTTACCAGACGAAAAGTGTAGTTACACTTTTCGTCTGGTAAACAGATATGTGAAGGACAAATTCTCATTGGATCATGTACTGAGTATTTTTCCATTATTTTCTGTAAGAAATTTAATGATTCGATTGTTTCACCTTTAGTCCGATTAATTTGTACACAATGAATGAAAATTTAACCCTCTAATAATAAGGGAATATCTAGATAAATGATTAAGAAAAGTATAGTAAGTTCAACTCTTCTTCCGTAATAAAGACGGTTACAGGTGCGGTTTGACTCGGCGCTTAATTAAAAGTTCTCCTTACTTTACAGTACATTTAACATCACCCTGTATATTAAGTTGCGAAGCCATGTTGTATTTAACAGAATTATTAAAATAAATTAGAATCATAAGCTCAGTTCAGTATTGACGAGAGCGTTGGATTAGTGATTAGCGTGCTTGCCTTAACGCTCTGTTCCATTTCCTTACCCGGGTTCGATTCCTGAAAGTTAAGTGGCAGTGCACGCTACGTTTCGCAATCATTTGGGCAGCCTGTCTGGCGACTGTAGCCACCCTCTTAGAAAAGACCATCGTGAAATAACAGCATTTGTGCTTTTGTGTTTAGGTTACTCTTTCACGCGAAAACGGCTGAACGGATATGGATTAAATTTGACACATAGATAGTCTATTACCTGAAATAACAACTAGAATACTTTTACTCGCTAAGTTACACAAAATAAGCCTATGGTACTCGCTGATAATATAGCTTCCCATCAGTGAAAAATCGGTACAGTAGTTTCGGAGCCTATTCAATGCAAAAAAAAAAAACAAACAAACAATCAAATCTTTCCTCTTTATAATATTATAATATTGATAAATAACTTAATCAAATTTAAGCAACGCGAAATTGAATATCAAGACTAATCAAGCATTAAAACTATTTATATCTAGATTAGAATACAATAAGTACTTATACTTTATAATAACGTGCACCCCCAAAAATCGTATGATGCACAAGTACAATTGTTTATATACAAGTTTAGACCCATTCTCAACTGGCTCGCAAAAATATAAAAATAATATTGTTAAATTGTTTTAGTTTATGGTGTTGTTCTTTTCTTCGTATTTGTATTTTGGTGTTTTTTCTTGTTGTGTATAAATGTGTATTATTATTATTATTTTTTTCTTGTTTTCTCTGTAAATCTATTTACCAATTCGTGGAAAATGTTGTTGATTGCACGATTACTTCTATTTATATGTCTGTCCTTCTTTATATTTACTATATATTGTGTAATTGTTTGTTTTCCTAAATAAAAAATAAATAAAAAAAATAATAGGTTTTATCAGTAACATAACATAGGTATACCTATGTAAGTATGCGAAATTGAATATCAAACATTAAAACTATTTATAGATTAGATACAATAAGTACTTATACTTTATAATAACATAATAGGTTTTATCAGTAACATAACATAGGTATACCTATGTAGGTGTGTATCGATAATTCTCCTATTAAACCCGGACATTCGATTCTCAGTCATACGTACAAAGTGTAACGAAGTGACAATGAGTTTTCGTTAAAAAAAGATTAACATGAAAATTATTTGGGTGTTGATTTTTATTTGTTTGGCTAAATGTGCTTGTAAAATATATAACTCTAGGTGTAAGTTGGCCGTTGAGCTTTCGAAGACGGGACAGTTCGATAAAAGCTTTTTGGGAAATTGTAAGTTATTTTTATTACTTTATTACTTTTTTATTTTATTGTAAATCGTGTACTTAGTAAAATAAAACTAAATAAAAAAAATAGTATGTAAAAAATACTATGTAATATATAATAAAGTAATACCTACTATGTAAATGTGTACTAACATAAAATTGGGATACCATTGTAAAAGGTGCCGGTTTTGAGTTATTTTAAAATCCAAACATACAAACTATATATATTGCATTTATAATATTACTAGCAACCCGCTTCCGGCTTTTCCTAGAAAACCTAATTATAGGTTTTATTGTAAGTATATCTGAAAATTGCTTGAAAAATTTTCTAACTGATCAAAATCTGTCGCTTGATTTAGAAGGAATTAGCGGCCAAACAGACAGACGCGGAAAGCTACTTCAAATTATACTGTGTAAAGTTTAGATTAGGATCTGGATTTTAAAAAAGGAATGAGTAAAAACTGCAGTCAACAATACAATCAGCTGACATTGACATTTGGAAAACTAAAAATATGCGCGAACGCAGAGATCTTCTTGTGCGCAGTAGATAAATATCGCCATGCGGTTCGCACGCGTCGTTTTGTTAAACATAGTAGTATGTCTATGTGTTGTAAACAGTTTGAGATTTGATACCAGATGTAAACTTGTGAGACAGTTGCTTCGTTCTGGAGTTCCAAATGACATTTTCCTTGCTCAGTGTAAGTTAATTTATTAACCATAAATATTTTATTTAGATCTCTAAGTAATAACTTTTTAAGAATGTGGATTTTGAACTTAATAAATAATAAAGTAAATTTGTCTTTCTATCATTTCGATAACTGATGGGATATCGAGATGGGAATAAACCAATTTATTTTTACTTGCGCCCGTTCCACCTATCCCTACTAAGTAATCCTGGTAGGGATAAGTTTAATTTTTTTTTTTCAACATATCCCCACCATGTTGAAAAACACAAATATATAAAAAAAAAAATTAAAATTAATGTTCGATATTTGAATTTTAGTAATAAATGTTGGCTCACTTTTCAAATAAATGGTGCTATCTTTTTTATATCAAGGTCGTCAGACAGACAGACTGACACGTGATGGTATGTGGCTACCGTCGTCTATAACACAAGCAAAGCCACAGGTGTTGCCTGTGAGCTGCCAACACTAGGATTGAGGATCATGGGATTGGAAAGGAATAGGAAAATGGGCTTTGGCTAGGTTAAATAAAATAAAACAATATATTGTATTAATAAATAAATAAATAAATAAAATACTTTTACTCACTCATCGAAACACATAATTGTTTGTAGTTTCCCTACTTATCATAATTTACTATAAGATACCTACACTATAAATTAAGATAGCGTACAAGATTTTATATAAACAAGATATGTAGTCTAAAAGATTCTAAATAAATACTTACGTGTAAATATTTTTAAAATTTTTGGAAGTGTACCTACTAATATTGTAAAGAGAGAATATTTGTATTTTTGTATGTTTGTAATGAATAAACTCAAAAACTACTACACCGATTTTGATATTTTTTTTACTCATAGAAAGCTATATTATTAGCGAGTAACATAGGCTATATTTTATAAAGTAAAATTATGCGGACGAAGTCGCGTGCAACAGCTGGTTTTATATATTTTTGTAGGTACTTATTATATATTGTATATAAGTATATATTTTGCATATAACCGTGACTTAATCTTTTCATGGTAGGTACTCACCTATTGTTTGCCCTAACGGACGACAAAAAAAAACTAGCCATGTTTCAATGATCATGCGTTCGATTACGAGCGAGATAATCATTCTTTTAGGAATTCGATCGACACAAAAACATACACTTCACATTAATTTAGTTCTGTGTTAAAAAAACACAAGACAAATAATTCCTAGTAGGCGACGGTTAGGTGTACATAGGCAACGAAATAGTATATCTCTGAGGTCGCTGTACATATTTACTGTGATCCATCAGTTCAGTATTTATTGTTGGATGTTAACAGTGTTACTTCCAAGAAGTTTTTTTTTATGTTAAGGTCGACAGACAGGCTGACGGTCCACTTGATGGTAGGTGACTTGATTAAGGATAAGGGAAAAAGATAAAAGATGGGGAAAATATTATTATATTGACTTATACTAGCAGCTACCCGCGATTTCGTCCGCGTTAAAAAAGAAAATATATGATAAATGAGTAATAACGCCTTACATGTTTTTCGCTGTGACGACGGTGGCACCGCCACGCGACAGTAGTGCCCAATACGTACTTCAGTACTAATTTATTATAAATGCGAAAGTTTGTATGGATGTGTAGATGTTTGTAACTCTTTCACGCAAAAACTACTGAACCGATCACCATGAAATTTTGCATACACGTTGTCTGGGACACACCTAAAAAAAAATATCGCTGTGACGGCGCGGCCACTGCGACAGTGACGCCTAATTTTTTATATTTTTAAAGGATCCCACAGGAACCCAACATTTTTCCATATTAAAGAGTATTCCATATGTTAATCCAGTTCATAAACTATCTATGCGCAAAATTTTATCCATATCAGTTCAGCCGTTTTTTAGTGAAAGAGTAACAATCATCAGTCTATACACTCGAAAACCTATAACCGGATTTGGACGACTTAGACACTTGGCATAGAGAATGCCAAGTGCGAGTTCTACTTGATCAAACGCGTCGACCGCGTAAACGTGAATTTGTATGGGAATGCAGCAGCGCCACCTAACGTACACACTAGGCACTCAGGTAGTCCATGACCTAAATCACATAATATCTTTGTAAACTACAACAAAAACTTCACCCAGAGATAACAAACTACTATATTTTAAAGTATCTATAAACTTTTAGACATAATACAACTATTATTAAACTGATATCAATGTTTGAGTTATTTTTTGTTTATAAAGAAATGACGATAATACGAAATCAATAAATACTTATAGCCATTTTAATAAAATAGAGATTTAATTATGTTAAACTGGCTTTACAAGCGTGTGTAGTCGGGAGCCGGGCGCTAGTGTTTTAATTATATAATATTTATATGATAACACATATATAAAAGTTCAGCTACTATCAGAATACGTAAGTACGTAAATATAAATTAATTCCTAAGACAGCGTTATCATGTGCAGTCATTTTCATATCTCAATCTTAACAAGTCACGAACAAGGTCAATTATATATTCATTACGTTAGATTCGTTTTATTTATAGTACAGGAGCCCAAGAGAGGATTTTGGATTTACTCGAGGGCGTCAGATTTTCAAAGGGGATGTTAAGTGGACCCAAACTAAGCTCTAATTTAAAATACAGGCGATTCGGATATGTGACGCAAGCTCGTGGCAGCTTTTTGAAAATGCAAAAAAGATTTTTGACGATTGCCATTTTTAAAATACTCGAGCGTGTCAGATTTTACAGACTCATACAGACGGTTCAGCCTAAATTCCTGATCGTGTTGATTCTTAATCTGACGATTATTTGGAAGATTTTTCTTAATACAGCGTCTGCAAACTTTTTGAACGCCTGTAGACGCTCACCCCACTGTTGAAAATGGAAACTTCATATAACCTTTTTTTCTTCCTATCATCTAATCTTCAAAATCAAATAGGTCCCAAAAACGCATCGTGGGCTCTATTAGATTTTGTCATAAGTAGAAACATGGTTTAAAAAAAAACTGCGTCTATTTTTTTAACTCAATTGTCAGACCATCATTATTTTAAGTAGGTAATTACTACGGCAACCCACAATTTATTCGACAATACTCGTCGAATTTAATTTCTCGTCGACGTTAATTTTAGTTAATTTAGCATTTGAACAACACTTAACCGTGTTTATATTTTTGTATATTTGTAATAAATAAACTCAAAAACTACTACAAAGATTTTGAAAATTCTTTCAACTATAGAAAGATACATTATCAGCCAGTAACATAGCCTATATTTTATAAAGTTACGCGGGCGAGGTCGCGTGCAACAGCTAGTACTTACCTATATAATATTTTTCTCATCATTAATATATTTCCCAAGTCCCAAAAATAGGCAATAAAAAAATAAGTTTAAAATTAAAAATTATTTAACTGAAAATTATAATTAAAATTAAATTAAACTGAATGCTAATACAGAGAAAATACCATTTTTATGGGTTTGTTTGTTTTCAGTAAAAGCGTTTACACGAATAGATATAATAATAAATCGCTTAAGAAAATAACATGGTATTTGACGACACGTTTGGTCTAGTGGCTAGTAACCCTAGCGGGTTCGAATCCCGCTAGGGGCAATTGTTACCTTTGTACCTGAATTATGTTTTGTATTTATAATATGTATATATTTACAAAAAAAAAAGTAATGTATGTGGTATATCATTTGTCTGGTATCCATAATACAAGCATTAAGTTGCTTACTTTGGAACTAGATGGTGCTGTGTGGAATGTGTGAATATATGTTTAAGTATTTATTATTTATCTATCATTGTACTCACATTCTTATACAAATAAAGTTATTATTATTATTATATTTATTTATTTATTTATTAGGAAAGTGGTCGATGTCGATATCAATCCAACGAAAGCTGAACTCGATCCATGAATTATGTAATCCCAATATCAATATTGTATTTTTATTAATAAGAAAATGTTGTTTGCTACTATGCCCAATACTATTTTTTTATGTTATAAACAGCCAGTTGCAGAAACGTTCTTTAAATTATAAAGTCGCCTTTAATACCTAAGGAATCATTAGTATTGCACAAAGCTACATTAACGTCAACTTCAATGCTCCATTAAAATTTAACTAAAGAAGCGTGTCAAACAAGACCTTATCTTTATCTTTAAGAGAAAAAGCGTTGCACAAAGCGACATTAGCGCCTTTAAACGAAACTTTAAAGGGGCCGTCAATCGTTTTATAAAACGTCTTTAAAGTTAATGTGCCCATTACCTAACGAGTTAACCTTATTAAATCGTTATGTAATGCCAATTTTAAAGAAGCTTTGTGCAACAGACTGAAAGGCAGGCAAACAGAAAATACAAAATTACATACCTACCTCTAAACTTCTCCTCGACCTTTTTCATATATTTTTTAAATAATATTTTTTTTTTGTAATAAATAATAATAAATATCTTCACACATTTC
Organism: Synanthedon tipuliformis; assembly: GCA_947623395.1. Classification (NCBI taxonomy): domain Eukaryota; kingdom Metazoa; phylum Arthropoda; class Insecta; order Lepidoptera; family Sesiidae; genus Synanthedon; species Synanthedon tipuliformis. Next base: position 2,798,552 of record OX392431.1, on the reverse strand, counting down.
ACACAGCACCATCTAGTTCCACACTAAGCAACTTAATGCTTGTATTATGGATACCAGACAGTTGATAATACTACATAGATTACTTTTTTTTTGTAAATACATACATATTATAAATACAAAACATCCATGACTCAGGTACAAAGGTAAATGTTAGCACATTAACATTTGACCCTAGCGGGATTCGAACCCGCGACCGCTTGTTTAACAGCTAGGGTTACTAGCCACTAGACCAAACGTGTCGTCAATATATGTATCATGTCTGAACCCACTAAGTATTATTTGTTTATGATAATTTTCAGGGGTGTGTCTTATCGAAAAAGTCAGTAACCGGGACACGAATGCCTTTGTGGTCAGCCCTAGCGGAAAGAAATATTACGGGTTATTTCAGGTTAGTTAAATATCAAAGTATTATTTTACACCTAAATGTATATTATGTACATATACATCTCTATATATAAAAATTATTATGTGTCACATGTTTGTTCGCGATGAATTTCTAAACTACTAAACCGATTTTGATAAAACTTCTTAACTATGTGTAATATTTTGGCAAAACAACGTTTGCGGGGTCAGCTAGTAATATTATATTATTATGTTACAATTATTGCAGATCTTAATACCAACCAAATAATCTTATCCCAGGTTTATAATAATAGATACGCTTACAGGGATATTTCAAATTGATATGTTTTATTCCATTGGGTTTTCCAGATACCAAGCATATGGTGCAAGGAAGGTAAACGCGGTGGACAATGCAACGTATCTTGTGAATGTAAGTATCTAAGTACATTTTGTGATAATCTAACTAAATAAAATAGCGGCTAGCGGCCCCTAGCGGCCAAGTTCTGTTAGGTATACTACACAATTTACTTTGCAAGCATTAATTGCTAATCCATGATAACACTAAACAAATGTGAAAGTAAATCTGTTTGTTTGCCTATTAACTTTTCACGCCTTAACTACTCAAACGATTTTCATGAAAAATCCTACTAATCCTACTATCCTACTAATATTATAAATGCGAAAGTTTGTATGGATGTATGGATGTATATATGGATGTTTGTAACTCTTTCACGCAAAAACTACTGACCCGATCACCATGAAATTTTGCATACACGTTGTCTGGGACACCAGAAAGGACATAGGGTACCTTTCATCCAGAAAAAAAGTACTGCTCCCGTGAGATTATCTAAAATTAAGGAAACTAACTCCTGGCTAAGTATAATAGCAATAACGATGTCAGATGAAATATTGCTTTTTCAACGCGGACGAAGTCGCGGACACCAGCTAGTTTTACATAAATACACGTTGACAGGGATATAGCAGCACAGGCCACCTACTATTCTCCACCTAAATAAATGAAAAATAGCCTCCCACTGTAGAAAACCCTAATAAAAATGGCATTCATTTCATTCAGATAGAAAAATGTTACAAAATACTCTATCTCTGGCTTAACTTAACAAAATGTACGAAATGTATCATTTCTTACAAAGATTGCGGATGAGCAAAAAGTGAAGCAATATGAACGGCAGCTAACAAGTCAAGTGCAAACAACTTTGAAATAAACAATTCCGTCTGCAAGCAGCCGTTTTACGAGCACAGTTTTATATCTAGCGTACAATTTAACAATGCGGACGGTCAAGAGTACTTACACTCCTACGAGTACAATTCAGACTATTTGATATTACTATTTATTTATTTTGCATATTTTGTTGCTGTTTAGTCCGTAAAATTTAATTATCTAACTCAATTTTTACATAGTATTAAACTAAGTTGCTTCCAGCCGTCTGTCCCTCCGTATGTACGCTTAGATTTTTTTATATAAAAAAAGGCTAAGTAGTAGATATAACACAAATGTATAAGTAAATGGAAGTTGTAGATATTATTATAGTTACATCATTTATCTCTATTATTTGATAATTCTATATAATTTGATTTGTTGTTGTCTCTGCTCGGACTAACAGAATAATTATTAAAACATCTAAAATTGTAATTAAAAATTATTATTTTTATATATTTTTATTTACGGTTCGTAGTTCGCCGAGTCACCTAGTTATTGCATACAAAATACAAGCAATTTAAACTAATACTATCTCGATAAGAGAGATTCGATAGTTGGTAATAATGGCTGAAGTCTACTTCAAATTGCGAATAAGTTGCGAGCTGTGATTATCTACTAAATATTTGCTAGCTCTCGATATAAATTGGAATTGATATTTATAATATTATCAGTAAACAGACTAGTAAAGGTTCACATGTTATGTCCTGATAACCCTCAACAGATTGCGCGCTGGACTGGACGTTTTTCACAAAAGTGGCCGTATCGTATACGTCTTTGCAAAGAAGTGGCCTATTTTCTCATCAGTGGGACATAATCATGTTTAATTTATGAATATGAAAATATATTTTCATAAATTTAAAAAACGTTAAAACTATCAGTAATGACGTATGGTACCGAAACGTGGACTCTCACGGCATGACTGGTCCACAAGTTAAAAAATGTTAGTATTGAACCAGCAAATGCACTTTGGAGGATAGGATCAGAAATTTTAAAATTCGCCGAAGAATCAAAGTGCCGAAAGAATCGACAAGCTGAAACCGCAATGGTCCGGTCACATATCGCTAAGCTAAGCTAAGGCTAGATAACCGACGGGGTAGACGAGTTCTAGGCCACAAATTGGAAAACGCCATCCTTTTTTTAACGTTGGAAAATCCTATTGGATACCTGGCAGTGTAGGGGACACTGCGAGGTAATATCGGATTCGTACCGGCTAAATCCCAATACCGGCTAATTTCTAGCGTGGCCGTTGATCACCCCGCCCATCAACGGCCACGTTATGACGGCTATGACGCGGGGACGTGACACGACATCGGTGCCCCGCCACGGCTATCCAACGCAGGGAGCACGGACCGCCCTGCGGACAGGTGGACAGACGACATGAAAGGCATCGCGGGAAGCGGTGGCGACGAGTCTTGTGAGATACCTACCTATATCTAAGGTAAAAGCACCTATTACCGCGGTATTTCGGGGAATTTTGACTTTAGAGTGAAATATTTTGTAATCAGGTCTATCCTCGGCAAGTAAGCATTTTTTTAAACATTTTAGGGACTCTTTATTATTGATTTCTCTCACTTCTTTTTATTTATTTTGAAGCGTAGTATTTATAATTTTTTTTTTAAAACAGGAAGTCGACATCCCCTATTACCGAGGCATGCTCAAAGGTTTTTTCTATTACCGCGGTATGTGGCTCCTATTACCGAGTATAGAAGAAAAATAATACTTGTTGTCCTGATGGTTCCGTATAAAATAAAATATATTTAAAAAATACACAAAACATTGCGATCAACTTTATTATTATCATAATTAAGAAACTGAACAAATGTAGAAGAAGACTATCACAGTTACCTTCCACCTATATTAACAACAATATTTATAATATTTTGCTTATTATAACTAATCTACAGTCTATACAGGGTTAAATTTTATTCACTTGTAGTACTTAATAAACTGCATTAAATCTATAGATATATTTATTTATGTAAGTTGGGTATAATGATAAAAATAACAATAATAATTACACAAATAACTAAAATTGAATCAATAAAATCAATTTTTCGATTATTCTCGATTATAAACACGTATATAAACGCTACCTCTTTTTACAAAAACTTACTTATTCTTCGGACATAAAAAAGCTGTTTCATTGTAGTTAAATATGCGTCTTGGGCCCTAAAAAACTTGAAGCAAATCGTTACGTTCAATATACGAGTAAACTCTTCCAAACCACGCTCGTATTGAGTCTTTTGTGGTTTGATTTCTACTCAATGTCGGATGTCGTTTCAAAAAACCCAATAACTTTTCCATAATTACTGCGAAATTTAAATTAATTACAGTTGTTTCTTGTCGGGACTAGCCAACTTATACTTATGGCAAAGTCTTTGACGTAGTGGAAAGCAGTGGGGTGAGAGCAGACCTGACATCAAAACTGAATGTCCTCGATTATGATGTCATGAATTAATGATCAATAAATCAAAATCACAGCAGAGTAACATGATAAAACCTTTGTCTTTGTTATGAAACATTATTTGTAAATATTTTTATCAAGAATAATTCATTAACGGAACCCTAAATTTGGACACTGGTTACTACAACACGATACGAATACGAATACAGGTTGCCTTATCACTCGGTGATAGATTTTATATGAAAACTGTATTTCCGAGTACTCTGCACTCGTTAATAGATTCTCATATATTCTATTACCGAGGTATGCCGCGGTAATGAGAGTAGTATACAATATTTTTAAATATAATTCCGACCCTTAAAAAAAGAATACCAGAAAGATTTTTTGGTGTCACTTCGAAAAAATAGAGATAAATCTTCATGAAAAACAGTATTCTGAATGACAAGATATGCCGTATTATCATTCTTTTCTCAAATGAATATTGCATATATTTTATGACGTTTTTGACACCCAGTACAAAATTATACTTTAAGTGCTATGAGTTTTTATAAAAATAATGAATTTTTATGGATTTTGCATACATCGAAAATAGATTTTTCGTTTATAGAATACATGAGGACTGGAAGATTGATCAATTTTTACTAATGAGATAATAAATAATTTAAATATAATAAGCAAAATAGGAACCTCAATATTTCCATTACCGAGTGTTCCCTCGGTATTAGAAGCTGCCTCCAATTTTAGGCATCTATCACCGCGAATTTTATTTCTTAATGTTATTATGTGTTTATTGAAAATTTTACCATGAAAAGTAAAAGATAATACTCCTAGAAATACGCAAAAACAAGTAAACATCATCCGTAGTCAATTATAAAGTATTTTACCTTAAAAATCACGAAACAAAAATATGAGTGCCCTTACATGAATTGCCCCTTGCTTGTATGGACACAACCTGATTCTGCGTTCCCGTCGCACAAATTGATCGTTTTTGATCTGTTCATCTTTGGTATGTCTACCAACGCCCATTAATTCGATGTTAAACACTCCAAGTTAGAACTTGTTCAAAATAGTATCGTTCTAAAGTTACTGTTATTAAATTTAAATACGAAAATATCGGATACCTCGGTAATTGATGCCGATTTTGCATACCGCGATAGTAGGTGCTTTTACCTTAACAGTAGAAAGAGAGAGAGCCTGATGATTATGATGAAGACTTTTACTTTACCACAAAGGAACTTGTCATCGCTCATATGCCGATCGTATTTAGCACGTTATAGCACATTCTATGTAAGCCTAAGTGCCTACTGATACAAATCGGTTTACCATTTGGTAAACTTTATAAATTATTAAATTTAATATGATTTTAATATAAAAATTATAATCCTACAGAACAGTACTATAAACATTTGTATGAAATAGCGTAGGCAGTGTAACTGTGTTAATATAATAATAGTGATAAGGATGTTTTCAACAGTGCGACGACTAGTGGGAAGAAGTCGCAATGGCACTTCAGTCTTTGGCTGGTTGACGTAGTATGTGAAGACAGTATGTTGAAACGTTGAAAATAAATTGAAATAAGATAACGTTATCGGCTATGAAATTATTATTAAAAAACTAAAAAAATTGGGCGCCAGCTAACTAAAAATAAAAAAATCAGATGTTAGCACTTAAAATATATATTTAAACAAAATAAATAAAAAAACACAGGGGGTGGTCCATAAGCCCGTACGTTAATATATATATATATATATATGAAATTCAAAATTTGATTCAATAAATCCGGCTAATAAAAATTAAAAACTTAGCTGGATGTGAATAATGGCTGGATGTAATAATAAAGTTTTCCTTCTCGGCAAAATAAAACTCGATGCTCATCAGTGTCACCAAAGAAAAAATGAAGAAGGCTCATCAAAATGTAAAATGCGGATAAAACCCAGGATTCATTAAATATTATTTATATATCTCTAATTAAATCCATGAATGAAAAAAAACCAAAACAAAAAAAAAAAAAAACCATATTATAACCGGGGTTTTTTACATAAATATTTTAAATTGAATACAACAAAATTTTAAAAGAAAATAAACTGGTAAAAATTGAGGCCAGCAAAAAAACTGAACCTCTCTGTGTGAAGACGGGCAACAAAAGACGCTCTGCTATACTCAAAATTTTGAATATTCAAAAGTCAAATGATGGAATACGTACATTCTATTTATTTTAAAAATAATAAGGTTTAAATACATACTTAGATAAATAAACAAATAAGGTAATATAACTAAATATAATATAATAAAATAAAATAAATAAATAATACTACGTTACATATCCCCTCTTCCTACAGAAGAATTTTTTTTTTCCGTTATATAGGATAAAAAAAATTCTTTGTGCCCATACACAAATGCTGCCACTTTCATCCTACGTTCAAAAAATAAAACCTTCCATACTATTAACAGTGAGAATTGCAGCACAAGTTTTAAAAACTGTGTTGTGGTACTCAAATGTTTCCTATCAAAAAAAAAACTAATTCAAGATATTTTCTTGAAGAAGTAACTTGCATAAAATAGGGCAGTAGTATAAAAACTGCTGACCTTAAAGCAGAAGTGTTTAAGGAACAAATGAGGAAGAGTATAATGATAAAATAAATAAATAAATAAATAATTATTAACATAACTGAATCCTAACTAGAGGAAACAATTAACACCAAGCGAACAAAACGCCCAGACAACTAAGCATTCAAACAAAGAATACTTAAACTAAATAGATTCCTTAAAAACAAAAAAGGAACTACATTGTTAATAAAACAAACGCCCAGACAATAACTAGACGATAACTTCAAGGCTTAAATTATTTTATTTAATAATCCGCCCTGCTTATGAACTTTAAGGCTTCTTTAAAGAGTTGTAATCCGCTCTGCTTATGAACTTTAGGGCTTATTTAAAGAGTTGTAATCCGCTCTGTTTATGAACTTTAGGGCTTATTTAAAGAGTTGTAATCCGCTCTGTAGGTATATTAAAAACTAATTAGATAAATAATTAAATAATAACTAAATAAATAAATAACTAAATAACGTTATAAACTAAGGAATAAATAATATTAAGTAAATACATAATTAAGAATAATTATATAATAATAATAATAATAAGAATTATACATATTCCATATTCGAAATTTTAACCGAAACTGTAGGCAATGTCTTCAATAATTCTGACAATTGCTTTCTTTCATTTGTGTGAAGTTCCTAAAAATTTGAAAAAAAGAACGAGGTCAATGAAACGTATGATATGACAATAAAATGTCAACAACTATCAATGAATTAAACTAAAGAGTTTCTTAACCTCATTATACGTAAACCTAAATGAAAATACTAATTCCTTTTTTAAAAAACAACATCTTATTTGTGACGATAGTGACAGAATTAAATCAATAACCTATTTGCCTGTTACAACAAAATAGCGAATGACATCTTAAATATTAATAATTTAATAAAATAAATTAACATGAAAAAAATGAAAATTAAGAAATAATCATTCTGAAATAACAAATTAATTAAAATGTCATTCTGCAAGAAAAAACAGGAAATTGAAGAAATTAATAACTTACAAAAAATAAAATCAACAGAATTAGTGAATCAAATATTGAAAAAAAAATTAAGATAATATATATATACAATTTCACGTACTTTACAGTAACAGCAATATATGTTATCTGTAAAAAAAAACACGTTGGGCGCCAATGAATAATACGCCAAACATGCCGCACGTTAGAAAAATATATATTATCTGTAAACTTAAAAATTAAATTTTAAAAAATTTGTTTGTTTCACTACTTCTGGCTAATAAAATTAAAAACTTATCTGAGCTGGAAATAATGGATGTCTTCAATAATATTGGAATCATGCTCAGTCGGTAGAATTAAACACGCTCTTTCCTCCACGGGACCAAAGAAAATGTGTCACCAATGAAAAAATGAAGATAGTTCCATCAAAATGTAAAAATGTTGATAGAATCCAGGATTCATTAAATATTATTTATATATCTCTAATTAAATCCACGAATGAAAAAAAACCAAAACAAAAAAACCCTGAAATGAAAAGAAATAATTAAACAAAAATCTAAAAGAAAAAATATGTGTGCCTGACCATGGGAATCTAAAATTTAGATATAAGATCCCTAAATGTTAATAATTTATTCAATAAATGGTCAGGCAAAAAACAAACAATAGTAAAATAAAAAAATACAATTGCATAAGGATTAAAAAAAACTGAAATGATAATAGAATTAAATAAGTAAATTAACAATAAATTTAAAATGAACTAAAACACAAATTATAATAAAAAAACATTAATCAACAATCTATCATCAGAAATAAGATGAAATACGTACCCATATTATAACCGAGGTTTTTTACATAAATATTTTAAATTGAATACAATAAATTTAATAGAATTTCAAAAGAAAATAAACTGGTAAAAATTGAGGCCAGCAAAAAACTGAACCTCTCTGTGTGAAGACGGGCAACAAAAGACGCTCTGCTATACTCAAAATTTTGAATATTCAAAAGTCAAATGATGGAATACGTACATTCTATTTATTTTAAAAATAATAAGGTTTAAATACATACTTAGATAAATAAACAAATAAGGTAATATAACTAAATATAATATAATAAAATAAAATAAATAAATAATACTACGTTACATATTATACATTGGCGCCAATGAAACGTTGAAAATAAATTGAAATAAGATAACGTTATCGGCTATGAAATTATTATTAAAAAACTAAAAAAATTGGGCGCCAGCTAACTAAAAATAAAAAAATCAGATGTTAGCACTTAAAATATATATTTAAACAAAATAAATAAAAAAACACAGGGGGTGGTCCATAAGCCCGTACGTTAATATATATATATATATATATATATATATATGAAATTCAAAATTTGATTCAATAAATCCGGCTAATAAAAATTAAAAACTTAGCTGGATGTGAATAATGGCTGGATGTAATAATAAAGTTTTCCTTCTCGGCAAAATAAAACTCGATGCTCATCAGTGTCACCAAAGAAAAAATGAAGAAGGCTCATCAAAATGTAAAATGCGGATAAAACCCAAGATTCATTAAATATTATTTATATATCTCTAATTAAATCCATGAATGAAAAAAAACCAAAACAAAAAAACCCTGAAATGAAAAGAAATAATTAAACAAAAATCTAAAAGAAAAAATATGTGTGCCTGACCATGGGAATCTAAAATTTAGATATAAGATCCCTAAATGTTAATAATTTATTCAATAAATGGTCAGGCAAAAAACAAACAATAGTAAAATAAAAAAATACAATTGCATAAGGATTAAAAAAAACTGAAATGATAATAGAATTAAATAAGTAAATTAACAATAAATTTAAAATGAACTAAAACACAAATTATAATAAAAAAACATTAATCAACAATCTATCATCAGAAATAAGATGAAATACGTACCCATATTATAACCGGGGTTTTTTTACATAAATATTTTAAATTGAATACAATAAATTTAATAGAATTTCAAAAGAAAATAAACTGGTAAAAATTGAGGCCAGCAAAAAGCTGAACCTCTCTGTGTGAAGACGGGCAACAAAAGACGCTCTGCTATACTGAAAATTTTGAATATTGAAAAGTCAAATGATGGAATACGTACATTCTATTTATTTAAAAAAAATAAGGTTTAAATACATACTTAGATAAATAAACAAATAAGGTAATATAACTAAATATAATATAATATAATAAAATAAATAAATAAAACTACGTTACATATCCCCTCTTCCTACAGAAGAATTTTTTTTCCCGTTATATAGGATAAAAAAAATTCTTTGTGCCCATACACAAATGCTACCACTTTCATCCTACGTTCAAAAAATAAAACCTTCCATACTATTAACAGTGAGAATTGCAGCACAAGTTATAAAAACTGTGTTGTGGTACTCAAATGTTTCCTATCAAAAAAAACTAATTCAAGATATTTTCTTGAAGAAGTAACTTGCATAAAATAGGGCAGTAGTATAAAAACTGCTGACCTTAAAGCAGAAGTGTTTAAGGAACAAATGAGGAAGAGTAAAAAGAGAAAAATAAATAAATAAATAATTAATTATTAACATAACTGAATCCTAACTAGAGGAAACAATTAACACCAAGCGCACAAAACGCCCAAACAACTAAGCATACTAAACAAGAAAACCAAAGAATACTAAACAAAAATAGATTCCTTAAAAACAAAAAGGAACTACATTGTTAATAATGTTAAGTTAATAACTAGAAGTAGAAAAAGCTTAACACTTATGATGTAACCTAACTTCACAACAATATGGCTTTAAAAAAGTTTAAGATTTAAGTTGTCTAGTAAAGGGGTGTGGCTGTAGCCGTGTGTTTACGTGATTGTCCGACGAATTCGAATATACCATACATAATATACCAAAAAAAAAAATTTTGAATATAGATGATAGATATGATGCTACAGCATCAAATTGTATCAAATTGTACCCTATTTAGTTATTATCGATTTTCTGAATTTCCTCCTAGGAATTTTAGGAAGCAAATTTAAAAACGTATTCACCAAAAAAAATAAAATATAACATTAGGTACTACACCATAACACTTTGGTCATAATATTAACATTTCAAGGATCTTTAAGATGTAATGTGGAAAAGATATAAGCGTCTGCAGAAGGTACTCTTCCAATAATGATTCCTGACACGTCATTCATAGCTGTGGATATAAAGTATAATTAGGAAATGGGTTACTATTTTCAAAATCTTCAAGATATACGTACACTACCGTTTTTGAGCTACTGCGGACTGTCTTTATCCGAATGTAGTGGCATTATTACTTTAAATCAGCGTCCGCAGCCGCTCCTAGTAGAGTTTATGAGACTTTGTATTCTTTATATTAAGTCTTGTTTACTATTTTTCAAGTAGACTATATTCATTAAACAAGTGGATGTTCTCAAAAACCAAGATTTCTTAGTTGAATTCTTTATTTAAAAATCATCTAGGGATCAGGCCAGACGATTTTTACGATACAATGGCGAACAGGCCCACTCGATGGTAAGTGGCTATGGGGGCGTACAAGTATTACATAACCCAATTTTTGATTGGGCATCTCATGTAACGCGCCGTAACGTTTTCCTTTACCCTCCCTCCCCCTCCCTAAACGTTACGTAACAACCAAGTGACCATTTTTACCAACGAAAAGGGTTGGCAACTTGGGAGGACAAAATAAAAATGACGTACAATGCACTCGAGGGATTCCCCGTAAAACATAAATGAAAAGGAATGCTGATTTAGGACACTGATCTGAACTATAGATCCGGCGTAGCAAACAAAAAGCCCCGAAATCTGTGGTAGTATTAAAATCATACTTACGAACCTACTGAGAGATTGACACGCAATTCCAAACGAATATTGCTTTCATAAAAAGAAACTAGTTAAAAGTCTTCTCTACTAACGCATCAATGTATACTGCACAACGATATTGACTAGCTTACAAAAAACGAACCGCTAGCCGATGGTACATCTGGTGTACGTGACGTGACATACATCGGCCCTGTGACACCAGTGTGTGCAGTGTATTTGAAACCTATATGTGTCTCTTTCTACAAAAGGACGATCTATACTACGCAATAAGTAAGAATGAGACAGCTATAAGGTTGAAATGCTTCCTTTTGAAATATGCAAAGGTTTAGCTAAATAATTAAATATTTTGTTAAAAATATTGTAATTAAGTCTATTTATATGACATACTCACGTATGATACGTAATTCCTTTTTCTTTTTGTCCTTTTTGAGGTCTATTTTTGCATAATTTCACACAACACGATGGCATTTTGTCAATTTTTAACGCAAACAAACAGCAACCAAACAGCTACAGCGCTAGCGAGCGACTGTGTGCGAATTCGTCCACTTCGTCTCGAGTGGATGAATTTGACTACTACCATTTTTTGTGAGCTACGCCGTGTCTATACTCCCAAATATACTTATATAGTCTTTGATTTAGGAGATTTAAATTTAAACTGTTTCTTATTTATATAATTATATCTTATTATGATTTTCTTTATTATTTACTACTAAAACACCACAAACCAGAGCCAAATTAGAATTTTAATATCCATAGTTGGCCTTGCCGGGAATAGAAGCCTTATGTTCATAATATTTTGTGGTGTTTTAATTTCCAGCGCTGCTAGATGACGATATAAGAGACGATGCGGCATGTGCACTTATCATTTTCCATAGAGAAGGCTTCAAGTACTGGACCAAGTGGACTACACGTTGCAAAAACGACAACCATTACAACATTGAGATTTACAAGTAAGTAAATATTCATCACTAGCTGGTGCTCGCGACTTCGTCCGCGTGGAATAATTATTTTGGGAATCATTTGGGTATCTCGAACGGTTTTCGCAGCGCACGCAACGGAAGCCCTCAAAGATGAATAATTTTTCTCGTTTTTTCCCACATTTTCGACTGTTTCTTCGCTCCTATTAGTCGCAACGTGATGCTATATAGCCTAAAGCCTTCCTCGATAAATTATCTATCCAACACATAAAACTCTTCAGCTTTATAATATTAGTATAGATTATCATAGTTATACATAAGTTCATAATCATAGGCGCAAATATTTTATAGATAATTCTTTTTTCAGATGTCCAGATTTAGTCTCTCCAAGGTCGAGTCCAGAAAGAAACTTGCAATTGGAAGCTTTGAAACGTGGAAAACGTATAGCTAGGAGTTTGAAGCAACACAGGATAAATAAATTATTAAAATATTATACGCCCCAACAAGAGAAAATCAATGTATGATACTTCATAAAAAAGGGGAACTAATGTATATTCTTAATTGTGTACTCATGAAGATATCTATTTTGGATTAGCTTAAATTTTAAAGCAACATATTTTAATTTAAGTCGTAACATCGTAATAAGTGTTACGGAAAATGTATATTTATATAGGTTGAGTGAGAACAAATCTAAAACTATAAAAGATACGAAAATTTGTTCTTTGGAACTAACGCTTGCACTCATTTTTTTTTTAAATTTTGCTTAAAAATCCCAAAAGTACTTGATCAACATAAAATAAAATTTTCGCATTATATAGAAAACAACATTTTGCAATACGATAATAGACTAACTGATGTCCGCGACTTCGTCCGCGTTCTGGATGAAAGGTACCCTATGTCCTTTCTGGTGTTTCAGACAACGTGTATGCAAAATTTCATGATGAACGGTTCATGATGAGAGTTACAAACGTCCATGCATACATCCATCCATCCATACATCCATACAAACTTTCGCATTTATAATATTAGTACGAATTGAGTAGTCGCGGGGCATATTTTGACAGATGTCTGGCGGCAGTAACTAATCCCTAACCGAAGACCTTACACTGGGATGCCAGAGCCCATTTTCTCTATCCCATCTCAATTAATTCTTAATTTTATTACGGTCGGCAGCTCAATTGCAGCAACTTGGCTATACTTGTATTATATGCGATGGTTTCCACCTACCATTAAGTGGACTGCCAGCCTAGCCTGTCTGTCATTAGAAAAAGAGCCACGCCTGCAGGACTTGTTTGCTGGCAAAGACTCTATTTAGGTTTGTAATACTTACAGCCAGTTGCAGAAACGTTCTTTAAATTATAAAGTCGCCTTTAAAACCTTAGGAATCATTAATCATTAAACGTCAACTTTAATGCTCCATTAAAATTTAACTAAAGAAGTGTCAAGAACAAGACCTTATCTTTATCTTTAAGAGAAAAAGCGTTGCACAAAGCGACATTAGCGCCTTTAAAGGAACTTTTAAAGGGGGCGTCAATCGTTTTGTGAAACGTCTTTAAAGTTAATGTACGCTAAGTATAAGGACTCGTTAGTTAATGCCAATTTTAAAGAAGCTTTGTGCAACTGACTGTTAATCTAATTAGATTAACTAAGACTAATTTCCTTTTGAGGTTTTCAAAGAATCACAGGTTTTCTACGAGAATGAGGCAAGTGATTTTAGCATCATACATCAGCCTTATAAAGTCCATTGCTGAACAGTGAAAAATTTTGATACTTTGGCAACCTTAGAAGAAATCTTTTGAAATATATTTTAATTATTAAGAGTATTAAAAAATAAGAAGTAGGTTGTAATAAAATATATAATTTAAATTTTAATTTATAGTTGAACAATAAAATACACTACAAACTGAACTAGAAGTTTGTTTATTGTTCGCCAACTCATGGTTTTCCAAGCGTTCTCTACTTAAATGGATTTATATTTCCTCTGAAAACATCTTATACAATTGCTTCCTGATTCTTGTTAAAAACATCTGATTATAAAAATAACTGCTTTGAAGCATTTATGCTTACCTGAAATACTTGTCATATATTTTTCCCTTTAGCGCACAGTCTACAAAAAGCAAAATGTACTGTTAGCACTCTCTACTTCAGGTACATTAATAGAATTAAAAAATATAAATTAATTACATTAATTATTATCTAAATAAAATACAATTATTAATTCTAAATAAAACTAAACTAAACTAAAATCTATAAATAAATACGCCTAAAAATTATCTATAAATTTGGGCGCTCTCGCGTAATTTTATAGATTACGCATACATTAATTAAACCGACCGACATATACATATCAGAACCACAATTCCAATTATAAGATACTACAACGAATGAACATCTCGATATCATACCTGAATGAACTGAACATGAATGAATCTGAATGAATGAACACCTCTCTTAAACGTCATAGAGGACTTTTCAATCAACTTCAGTCGACATAAATAGCAGATGCTAACAGTACAAAACGGAGAATGTACAATACACATATTTTTTAAATGTAAAGCTCCATGAACAGGCTGACGGTCCACTTGTTGCCACAGCCATAGGTACAAACAAAGCCACAGGTACTGCAAGTGTACCTGCTTCCGACCATAGTAGAATTAGGATTAGATAGGTATTAAGGAAGAGATAGGGAAAATGGGCTCTGACCTATGACACACTCTTACTCACTCACCAAAACAACAGGACTAAACAACAAGACTTCTGATGATAATGAACACCACTCACGAAATATGCGAAATGCAACCTTATCGTACATATTTCCTACTAGGTAAAAAGATTGAATTTTGCACATTTTGAGTTTGCTTTTAGTACATTTTACTCTGAAGAAATATTATGGACTTACGACTTTGATTTTTATACAGTTTCTGATACAAATAGTGTATTGGACCTTTAGTTAACTTTAAGGTTTAAATGAATAATCCGACAGCTATTATCCTAAAATAGAGTGCAAAATTAAAAAGGACTTCGACTATGTTTGTTTACATTAAGAGATTTCACTCATAATGAAATCCCAAACAAACCAAAAAGTTTATAAAAGTTAAATGTGACCTGGAAATAGGTGGTACCCAAAAACAGGGCTAAAAGGCTGTGATATTAAACGAAATGAAATTCAATTTTAAATGTTACAATGCGACATTGAACAAATTTTCAACCCTTTTTCGAGCAGACTCTGAGGACCCGATTAAACTTGTCCGACCTTCAGGATAAAACCGCAGTTCCACCGCAGGAAGGATACGATAAAATTTGTGGAAGTAACGGAGAAAATTTTGAACTACACGTTTACGAGGAAAGTTCTGGAATAGGTACCCAATTTAAATCACATTTCAATTTATATCGCCATGTTTATTGTCTCCGTCCATGAGTTATGTTCGTGAACTGTTGTTGTTTTAAAGTTTTTGATGTCGATGCCAATAAAATAAACATTATCAAAATTAAATAGGGAGTGAATATGGTCTATTTTTTCGTATGATCTCTTCATTTAACATTTTTCCAGTGAACTCTTGTATATCCCATGTATGTGCATTGTGCGTACATATGTATGCGCTGGCTGTTCAAATGTAATCGGGGCTCGTAGATTTTGCGGATGATGCAAAATGAGACAAATTTCTTCTTGCAGCGATTTAATTTATAGAAATATACAATTGATAACAGTTAACAGTAATTTTAAATATTATTGATACAAGGAGTTGTTGCGAATGTTGCGTTCAAAAAATTTGTTAGTTTGTGGGTAAACGTATACTATGGCGTATGAGCCAATCAGAGCGAAGCGTCGTGGTGCCGCATGCATTGTGATTGGCTCTTCATTTCGTCATACTGGTGTCTGAACATCCTATCTTACATATTTTATATAAAATTCTCGTGTGTAAAAAAAATCCTCCAAACTGATTTTTATGAATTTTTCTGTGTATATATTCGGTAGGTCTGAAAATAGGTTGTAAATTATTTTTTATACCCCAAAACGTTTGCGGGGTCAACTAGTTACATATAATATTCTGTACTAGCTATGTCCCTTGGTTTCACCCGTCTCGGCTTTCTAGGAGCAATAGCGTTATGATAAATACCCTAACGTTCCTAAAATATTGGGTTATTAAATGCAAAAATAATTTTAAAAATTCAGAGTTTAACGCGTTCAATCAAACAAACAAAAACTTTCAGTTCAATTATAGTATTTATTATTATCTTTGGTTTCACCCCTTCATAAAAACTTATTATTATAATATTATTATTTTATTAAAATTAATATTAGTTTTGATTAACAATTTTAATGAACTTTTTTTCATTTTTTGAAACTTTATTTTAAATTTTTTGACTGACGATTTTGAACATTTACACATCAGAATAATAACATAGGCTATCTAATACTACTATATTTCCTAGGTAAGGATAACGGTTAGTTTATTTGGTAGATAAAGAAGGGCTAATAATTAGTTAGATGATTTAGATAGCACTAAATACTTCCGCACATATTATCATATAAAATAAGATCTCGCAGACGTCGAAACCAATCAAGTTGAAGTGATCTCCAAATACGTGTTGTAATTAGATTTCTCGACAAGCAATTGTTTGAATCCGTAGACAATCTCGAACGTTACACAGAATGAAGTGGCAAAATTAAATTGGTCGCAAATAAATAGTGGGAAGGTCGCAGATTGTAATTACACGTCGACACAGCCGGATGAGATTGAACCATAGAGTTGCTATTCTAAAATGTACCAACAATTTAATAGTGTTTAATAATCTTACCTTTTGAATTTCGAAAAACAATTCGCTAAATCTTCCATTGCTCATGTACTTGTTTAGTTGTTTAGAAGTTTTGTGAGTTATTTATAAATCAGTGTTATCATTTTGTAAAATGGCAACATCGAGATTAATTTATTTTTTAATTGCGTTGTAACAATCTGATATTTCTTACATTATTCTACTCATTTACTTTTTAAAGTGTTTAGTTAAATGAGGTTTAACCAATGCAAAAAGTTAATGGTTTATTTTTTGTAAAATGGCAACATCGAGATTTTTTTTTTTTAATATGCCAATTTGCGTAGTGAAACTGTATTAAAATATAATGAAACTATGTTAAAAGTAATAAAATGTTTTACACACACCACAATAAAAAGTTGCCGCATTCGTGGAGCTATTGTTTTTAGATAGCGCGGTATAAGGTCGAGCCCAGCGAGACTAATCATTAATCTAAGAGTGATCACACTGAGTCTGAGTGCACCGGGTTTATGTAAATTTATAGGTCTACGATTCATAGGTCGACGAAGCAAGCCGTCAAGGGCTTCACTCTCATTGAATATGTAAATCGGAGGTAAAATTGAAAATTCCTTCGCCATCGGCGATTAGTTTCGCAGACGAGCTCGGGAGATTCTTTGAATTATGCAAGAAACATAAATAAAGAACTAAGTCACTACAGAACATTATTGTAACACTGGTGTTTGATTACGACTTTGTTGTTGCTCCCTGGAATCGCTTGTATTATAGGCGACACGTTTGATCTAGTGGCTAGTAACCCTAGCTATTAACCAAACGGTCGCGGGTTCAAATCCCGCTAGGGACAAATGTTTATGTGTTAACATTTTACTTTTGCACCTGAGTCATGGATGTTTTGTATTTATAATATGTATATAATTACAAAAAAAACCTATGTAGTATATCAATTGTCTGGTATCCATACTATAAGAATTATTTGCTTATTGTAAATGTTCCACGAGGTGGTCGTTTTGCAATCCCGACCTCATGCAGAACCGGCCATTTTGAGATCCACTTGTTTTACTGACCCTGTGGAACTATGTGGTGCTGTGTGGAATGTGTGAAGATATTTCTATAGGCAACGGTAGTCATGTAACATCAAGTGGCAGTGGCCATGACACAAGCACGGAGAGCCGACGGCTACTGGAACCGGAAGGTTTTCGGTTGGAGACCATCATGGACTGGCAAACGCAACTTAGGACCCACAAGGTGGACTGACGACCTGATAAGGGCTGCGGGTCGACGGTGGGTCGAGGGTGCTCCTGTGCGATTGTATTAGAAAATTATGGGGGAGGCCTATGTCCAGCATGTGAAGTCTGGACTTGACAAGTTGAGATGATCATGATGATGTATAGTATACGATGCCATAGTTTTTAATACTTAATGCGAGGAGAGTTGTCGTAAAGAACTATATAGTATAAACCTCTATTGAGCAAAAATTGCTTTTGCATGAACATTTACTTCGAAAACTCATACTTACTACATTTTTTATAACTTGTCCAACGCAAATTGCACCCAATCGAAAACTTATTGAGGTTCAAATAAAATTTCTAATTAAAGGCTTAAGTGAAATAATGAAAAGGAAAATATTTATAAAATAAAGTGTTCAACATTCACGACGTGGAATTAATTTTCGTATACACAAACAAAACGAATAATACACGCTGACAAGTTTGCATTTTTATTACGTGCCTGTGGTACCGCAAACCATGCTATGCTAGGAGGGGTACACACGAAGTCATTGATGTACAGAATGCAAGAATAGACATTGTGAATTAATGATAATTTACTTCCTTTTTAAATAAATAATAAATAAATTCACACATTCCACACAGCACCATCTAGTTCCAAAGTAAGCAACTTAATGCTTGTACGAGTATTATGGATACCAAACAGTTGATATACTACATAGATTACTGTTTTTTTGTAAATACATACATATTATAAATACAAAACATCCATGACACCCCTAGCGGGATTCGAACCCACGACTGCTTGGTTAACAGCTAGGGTACTAGACCAAACGTGTCGTCAAATTAATGTAAGTTAATTTAATTTAAGTACGACAGTTAATTTAAGGTTGTACCCAAAGATAATTGATTGGTCTCGCTGCGCTCGACTAGATAGAGTGCCATACAAAAGCAATAACTCCGTAAATGCGGCAACTTTTTATTGTAGTGTGTGTAAAAAATCGTCACTTTTTATCACTTTTTACACAGTTTTATTATATTTTTACACAGTTTTACCACGCAAACTGGTATTTTATTATGCCCAAAATTTGATAAAACATTCGACACGTACATATTCACAGACAGCTTGCGGTGTGACTAACTTTTCGGCGTACTATTTTATGCCGCATTTGACAAGTACGACGGCGGTATCTAGTCGAGCGCAGCGAGACCAATCATTCATCTATGGTTTTTACCTATCTCTCTGCGTCTGTGTTTCAGACAGTTAGTGGGTTAAGTATATAACCCAAATCTTTTCAAAGTTCGAGTGTCTACTAATACCATACAGTGTCCTATCCAGAAAGTATTTGAAACAGTGTGTGAAGTCATCAAGTGGAAATAATTAGGGCGGCCACAAAAACAATTTGTGACCCGTAACGGAAACTCCGCGAAATTTAGCCCCGACCGTTTGTTTTATCTCTGACGCTGTTAGACAACAATAATTCTGATGAAATTTCCAACTGTTTGTTCGTAAAGAAACTCGCTTCAGAAATACTCTAACGCAGTAGTAAGTACTTTTTATTAAACTGAACCATTCAACTAGGTTTTACAGTGAGTTTTTAACATTATTCTGGCTTATTAAATAAAGGTGTATAAATTACAACTTTTATATTAAGTAAATCAAGGTATTTTGGACATAAACAATATTAGTTTACTCTTTATATTTAGACTTAAGACAATATAAATTGTAAATTAAAAAAAAGATTTTTGCTCTGAAAACAAAGTTTTTTTTTACAATAACAATAACAAAACACATAACAATAAAATTACATTATTTTTCAGGCAACTGGACCCATGTGTTACATAAAGTTGTATATTATTAAATAATAATAATAAATAATAATATCTTCACACATTCCACACAGCACCATATAGTTCCGCATTAAGAAACTAATGTTTAGATTATGGATACCAGACAGTTGATAATACATAGATTACTTTATTTTGTTAATACTTTCATATTATAAATAAAAACAAAAATGACTCAGGTAAAAAGGTAAATGTTAACACATAAACATTTCTCCCTAGCGGGATTCGAACCCGCCACCTTTTGGTTAACAGCTAGGGTTACTAGCCACTAGACCAAACGTGTCGTCAGAACATAGTCATTACCATGGTTACAATCAGTGAGGTGATATTACTACGTATAGAGGAGCTATCGCCCTCATCACTAGTGATCCGTTCAACTGAAGCCGGCAATCTACACTTGACTTAGTCGCTTTCTAGCTCTTGAGTTGCTTGTTGCTTGTAACCCTTGTTTGTTTTTTCAGCGAAATAACGTTAAAATTCATCAAATATGTCCTCGTGTGTGTTACGATATTGCACTAATAATTCAAGCAATACATCAAAGTGCAAAAGAATAACTTTCCATCGGTAAGTAACTAAATAATCATTTTAAAACTCAATTTGAGCAAAATATTTAGCGGACGCCATCTTGCGTCATTTGTCATAGACAAAAAAAAATTAAGAAGTGACATTAGGTGTATTGTATATATTATATATTAATATATATTTTAATAACAAATCAATAAATTAAAATATATGTTAATATATAATATAACATATATAATAAATATAATAATATATAAGAATATAAAAAATATTATAATATATAATATGTATATAAATTATAATTATATATTGATATATAGGTAATTATAATATTATAAAATTTATATATTATAAAATTATAAATTAAATCATAAAATAAAATAATCATAAAATCACGTAAGTATAGGCACGTAATGAAATAGGCAGAATATAAACAGTGTCGCCTCTATGACGGTGACATCGATTCTATGATACATTAGCCGTCTCTTGCGCGCCCCCTACTGCCGCGCTTGTTGGACAAATTTTGTTCGCACTGTCTGTTCTTTATAGTTCAATGGTTACAATACATTAAGTATTCTAGCTAAACAGTTCCGTGTTATAACATGTAAAATAAAAGCATTTTTTATTCAAGCATTATATACTGTATTATTATATTATTATTATTATATTTCAATAAAATAAAATATACTAACAATAATAATAAAATAATAATTGGGTAATTGAAAGTATACAGTAATATTAAGTCTTAATTCTCACTCAATAATAAGATCAAAATAAATAATTTGCAGTAAGGTAGATTGAGATTTAGATGCCATTCACTCATTTTTAGTCTGTATACATAAAATCGTACAAACAGTAAACAAGCTCTAAACGAAAATCCCACTTTATGTTCGGCATCAAAGTGAAAAGGGTCTTCTCAATTTCCGCTCAACGTTGCCTTACACTGAATGAAGCATGCCTTCTCTTTCCCACAAGCGTATAAATATTATTGGCGGGAACGAGACAAAATAGTCTCATTGGATTAATGTTAAAGTATACGTTTTATTGCAACGAAGAATAAGATTTTATAAAATTTAATTCTAGTATTATTTAAACTGTAATCTAATACATTTGTTACATACATACATTCAATCGTCTTTTTGCTATATTGAATTGAGTTGAAATTGAAATGATTAATTGTCTTTTTCTAACTAATCTGTTAATTTTTTATGTTAAGGTCAACAGACAGGCTGACGTGCCACTTGATGCTGTTGGATATTAACAGTATTTTTAAAACTACTTAAACCAGTAGTAGCTTTCACTTGTGGCTTCATCCGCATAGGATATAATAAAGTCTAGGTATATATTTTACAGTCATACTTTACATTTATAAAACAAAAGCCCCGGCGTGCCTACCTTTCTGTAATATGCATGTATGTAAATATTGTACTTTTTTTATTATATGTATGTATGTATGTATGTTTGCTTAATAAGTCATTTGGGATGGCTCTTATACCAACTTGCCGCACTCGACTCGGTAAAACGCAGAGCTAGGAGACTCGTAGGCGACAGCACTCTTTTAAAATCTAAGATGCAGAGCCTGGCACATAGACGCAAAATTGCCAGTTTATGTGTCTTTTATAAGGTGTACTTCGGAGAGTGTGCTCAGGAGCTGCATGAGCTCATACCGCCTTCCCCTTTCTTCCATCGGACATACAGACGTACGGCTGGCTACCATCCTCATCTTGTCGAAATCCCTCCTTTTCGGACCAAGCGCTTTGAAACATCCTTTATCATGCGCACTACCAGGGTTTGAAACACCCTGCCCGGCGTCTGTATTTCCGAGCACATATAACCCTAATCTTTTCAAGGTTCGAGTGAATAGGCATCTTCTCGGTGAGCTCGCTCCATCTTAGGCCTCATCCTTGCCACATGGCTGGTTGTTGGCCAAGAGCAAACCCATCTCTAATAAAAAAAAAAAGTAATGTGCTGGCTAAATTGTTTAAAAATCAATATTTTTATTGCAATAACATCCTCTGTGAAATATATTTTACCTTTAAATTGAGTTTTCGTAATTGGCAATAATTATGATAATAAATTAGTGAATTAAATATTCATTGCTAATTAATAATGATTTAAAACTAGAAGTCTTTTTCAATTAATTGCCTCTCTCCTTTACCGATGAGAACATTAGCGAATAATTGCTGAAATCAGCAGTTAATTATGTTCAGCGACCTCACATATAATAATTTTATGAAGTAAGTACCTAGTTAAAGTCGATTTTGCATTTTTAGTTCCAATTTAATGGTCGACAAAGTTGTTCACTCCACGTCCGAGCCGCTTTAATGTTTTCAAATGAAAACTCTTTTATGTTCATAAACTTTGAGTGAATTTCTAGAATGAGCTTACTTTACAGTTTAATGAAGATTGATGCCGAATAGGAAATTGGGGACGCGATCTCAAAAGGAATTGATTAAAATTATAATTTAATAAATACATAAGCTAGAGGTAGTCGACTAAGTAATCTAATATTATTTCGGTTGATTTGTTCGACCGAACTACTGGGAAAAAAAGTCTCACTAGTTCGGTCAACCGAACTGTTAACCGAACTATTCTCGTGTCGCGGTGTTTGTTGCCAAACTCCTCCGAAACGGCTGGACCGATTTTGATGAAATTTTGTGTGCTTATCGGGTAGGTCTGAGAATCGTCCAACATCTATTTTTTATACCCCTAAATGTTAAGGGTGGTCCACCCCAAAAATTTATTTTTTATTTTTTGGCAAAACAACGTTTGCCGGGTGTATTATAACTAGCTGGTGCTCGCGACTTCATCCGCGTTGTATAATTATGCAATATAACGCTATCACACTGTGGTCAAGCGTTAGTTTTTTTGTTTGTAAGGTAATTTGAATAAAACAAACACTAAATGTTACCTGTAAGAAAACATCAGTGAAAACTGCATTCAAATCTGTTAAGCCGTTTCTGAGATTAGCGTGCACAGACAAACAGACATACAGACAAAAATTCAAAAACTATTTGTTTGACTTAGGCAACACGTACCTACAACTTATACAATTTGTATTTTTTTTTTTTAATTTACGGACATCGCTCGCTTATTATTTTATTATATGTATAGATAGATGTCATTTGTCATTATGTAATTGAATGCGCATATCATTTGCTTACTATGGGTAGAGAAGCTGACGGTTTAGTTTACCCCTAAGTATGATAGACCAACACCAGGGGGAGAATGCAAATGCAGTGTCTACCCTGCAAGAACTGAAGAGGCTTGAAGAACCTTCTTTTGTAGCTGAATGGAAAGCAGTGTGACAGAATTGTTTTCAAAATTCAAGTGTGCGATTTTCTTAGACATTAATGTTATTGTTTTCAGGTTTTGATAGCTTGGTATTATATTTTGGCCCGTGGTCCTCCCTCTCGTAGTCCCTCGAAGGGAGCACAGGCACAAAAATACCCGTGAAAAATATTATAACGCTAAAAAATTAAGAAATTTCTGCTCATAGGCGGAAAGGTCTTGAAGTTTCAAAAACAACAAGAAGCAAGTAGATACCTACTTAATTATTTTTTTGTGTAAATAGATAATTATATAAATGATAATTTGTGTGATCAAATAAACCGTCATTAACTGCTGTATTCAAACTTGGAATTAACTTTTCAACTTCGAATCTAATTGTTCTATTAGCGAAAATGTAATTACTGAAGGAAAACAAAGCTGTAATAATAAAACCCCAATACGACTTTTTTCCGTACCTCACGTAGGTTCAGTGACCTGGAAGCTTCAGATAATTCGTAATTACGATTCATAGGATCAAATCGACCTTCGCAATCGGAGTAGGATCACAGTATAACCAATAAGCAGTGTGGCTTCTAATGATCAATACTAATTAACTGAATTAACTGATTTTCATGAAACTTGGTAGATAAACATTTAGACGTACGGGACACAGGATAGGCTACTTTTTTCACGCGGACGAAGTCGCGGGCGCCAACTAGTAAATATATAAAACTGGTTTATTTTCACCTATATATGTATGTGCCAGTGGGCAGGACACGACGGCCGCTGGGGCCGGAAATTAAAGATCAGCACATAAATATAGTCTTCGCATTTCACGAGTGCGCGTGAGCTTGATTCAAGGTGGCTCAACGAGCTATGGAGAAGGCTATGTTAGGGGTTACTCTGCGAACTCCAATCAGGAATGGGGACACATAGTACGCTGAGACCGATGGGTTCTCTAGTGGAGGCCACGGACCCGCAAACGCAGCGTAGGACGTCATAATGACCTATGTCATTTTGTGTGAGACCTATGTCAGTCTAAAGTTTCTTCCATTGGATTTCACATGTTTCAAAAAGTCACAATACATGTTTCTGGGGTATCACCGATTTCATATTTAGTAACGTGTTTTAATTTATTTGGTGCATGTTTTTTTTAATATATTTTGTATACCTACAACAATTCTCAATAACTATGAATAAAGATTATTCATTTCTCTGAAACGTAGCCAATTACAGGTTTACATGGATTAAAAAAAAAAATAACAACATATTCGAATACTAAAACTAATCACATTAAACATTTGAAAATATTTATAAATTAATAACGGGATTTTAATTAAAATTAAAACTTTATTCATAATAATCTATATTATTTTTAAAAAAATCTAAAATGCAAGCTCCATTACCTACTGTTCTTCAATGTACGAGGATTCTGACGTCTAACAAAACTCAATTAACCTAATTGGGGAGGTCTGTATTTGCTTTTTACGTCTTTTTTTTTCTTTTTCACAGACGAGGTGGCACTTTTATAAACTGTCTATAGACCGTCTATTTGCCTGATTCAATCATTTTATAATTGGCGACATGAGGGCTTCGCAGCCTCATCCAGCATCTACATCCAGCAGTTGAGAGACACAGGCTGATGATGATGACAGTTAATATTCGAAACGCGCGATCTTGATAATCTTCATAATTTATAGCTAAGAACCATCCCGATCACGTTAGCTTTTAACAAAAAAAAACAGATACAAATGGGATTCCACAGAAAGACCACACACACACACACACACACACACACACACACACACAAACACGTCAAACTTATAACACCCTGTTTTTGCGTCAGGCGTCGGGGTTTAACAACGGTGATTACAACTATTCTGTACGTAATAGCAGAGATGTTTCCATTGGATTATTTTTGTATTCTTTTATTTCAAAATTATTTATTCAAATTGGAATATTGCTTTCGAGTCACTGTATATCCGTACTTACTATCCTATCCGTACTAATATGATAAATGCGAAAGTTTGTGTGAATGAATGGATGTTTGTTTGTAACTCTTTCATGTAAAAACTACTGAATCGGTCATCATGAAAATTTGTATTACTTACACGTTGTCTGAGACACCAGAAAGGACATACCGTACCTTTCATCCAGAACGCGGACGAAGTCGCGGGCACCAGCTAGTTTTGCAATAAATACCTATTATAAAATACCTATAATATGTATAGGCGTGATCTCCTTTAAGTCTATGTTGAGCATGTAAAAAAAAGAATATTAAATTGTAACGCTGAAGCAACGCTCATAAGTATTTCAAGTGGCCTTAGTTGTTTAGCTGTAGCTGAAGTCGACTCATATAAAGACGAGAGCGAGTCGTAAGCACCACTTCGCTGGAATATTGCGCGCTTTTGCTCCAAATGCAAAAAATGAAAACGTCCCACTTATCGTTCTAGTGTTTCAATTCAAATGTAATTTGTTGCGAAACAATTCAACAAATTGTTGCATGCCTCTCTTGTTTTGTTTTATACACATACCAGCAGCCGTTCTCGTTAAATTGACTATCCAATTTAATTCGAACTAGTAATTCCTGAGATTAATGCGTTCAACCAATCAAACAAATAAACTCTTCAGCTTTATATAATATATAAGTATATAGAGTATAGATTTATTGGAATTTACAATTTTATTATCCACTGTCCTACTGTATACGATGTACCTATATACGTGTAGTAGGTACATAGGTCTTAAAGGATTCACTGCCTCCCCAGAGGTGTGGAAAAGGGCGACTGAGCTCGGGGTCCTGCACATAGACCTGCAACGTGTCAGGGTCGCGGATCAGTCGCCCTTGGTGCAGTGCTCAAGGTGTCTGGGCTATGGACACAGCAAAAAGTTCTGCACGGGGGGGGAGGACCTGTGCAGCCATTGCGGGGGACCACATTTGAAGATGGAGTGCCCCGAATGGAAGGCGGGAACTCCCCCAACGTGCCGGAACTGTGCTGTGGCCAAGCTCGGAAATCGAGGGCACAACGCACTCAGCCCGGAGTGTCCCGTGAGGATGAAATGGGATGCCATCGCTCGCTCTGCTACTCAATACTGCTAAGGGCAGCCCTGGCGACGGCCGCACCTACGGGCTCTTGCAGGTCAATTTGCAGCGAAGCCGACTGGCTACCTCCGAGCTCCTAGTGGAAGCAGAAAGGAGGAGAACGGCCGTAGCGCTCCTTCAGGAGCCCTACGTGGGGGCGGCTGGCACGGTTCGGGGTCGGAGGGGGATGCGAGTCTTCCAAAACTCCACTCCTAAAGAGGGTACTGTGAAGGCTGCTATCGTAGTTTTCGATAGCAGTCTTAAAATCATACAGTACCCAGAACTCACCACCAATAACTTCGTGGTGGTGGGGATACGGATGGGGCGCTGGACGACTACGCTTACCTCCTTTTACTTCGAGCCGGGCCAGCCGATCGAACCCTACATTGGGCTCCTGAAGGAGACGGAGGCCAAGCTGGGAGCTGGGAGGTGGTTGGTCGGTGGAGATGCAAATGCAAAGAGTCCGTGGTGGGGCAGTAATAAGATCGATTCGAGAGGGGAGGTGCTTTCAGGTAGTCTGGAGGAGCTTGGTCTCGAGATTCTGAACGTAGGTGATGCTCCGACCTTCGACACGATCCGAGGGGGGCGGCGCTTCTGTAGTCATGTGGACATCACTGCATGTTCACATGACCTATTGGACCTGGTGGAGGGCTGGAAAGTCCTCGACGATTTAACGGGTTCCGACCACAACGGCATCGCGTTTAAGCTGAACCTCGGACCTTCCCGAGGAATGGAAGTGGTCAGATCGACCAGAAGGTACAACACTAGGAAAGCAGACTGGGAGAAGTTTAGACACAAAATTTTAGAATTATTGGACCAATATGGGATCGAAGAGAGTGTTGTACCGGATAGGGACGGAACAAATTTGGCAGTTCAAAATTACACAAAATTGATTATTGAGGCGTCTGACCACGCCATTCCGAGGAAGGGGACGAGGGAAAAGCTAGCGTTGCCGTGGTGGTCGCAGGACCTGGAAATCTTGAAGAAAGAGGTCGCCACCAGGAAAAATAGAATCAGGAACGCCGCACCCGTCCGTCGGTCGTGGGTCGTCGAGCAGTACGTTCAGAAAAAGGCGGAGTACGAACAGGCCGTGAGGCAGGCTCAGACGGACTCCTGGAAGTCCTTCTGCGAGCGGCAGAGTGGCGAAAGCGTATGGGATGGCATCTATAGAGTGATTGGAAGAACGGCAGTCAGAGAGGAGGACCCGCCGCTGGTTCGAGACGGAAGGGTTCTCGATGCGAGGGAATCGGCGGAGTGGCTTGCGGAGGTGTTCTACCCGAAAGACCACGCAACTTCGGATGGCCTCTCCATTCACCGCCATATCAGAGCGGAGGCGGACAGGGTGAACGTAGGGGAGCAAGACTCACCCTGCGACCCCCCGTTCACGCTGACCGAGCTGGAGATGGCGGTGAAGTCCTTCAATCCGAAGAAGGCCCCCGGCTCCGACGGACTCACCGCTGACATCTGCGCCAGGGCCATCGGCTGTAACCCCAAAGTCTTTTTGGGGTTATTAAACAGCTGTATGGCCCACCATATTTTTCCAAAAATATGGAAAGAAGCGGCGGTGATTGTCCTCCGGAAACCGGGGAGGGATAGTTACACCGTCCCCAAGTCGTTCCGACCAATTGGACTGCTGCCCGTGCTTGGAAAGGTATATGAGAAAATGCTGGTAGCTCGCCTCAAATACCATCTTTTGCCGGGGATAAGCGACCGCCAGTATGGCTTTGTGCCCCAGAAGAGCACCGAGGGCGCCCTCTATGACCTAGTGTCGCGAATTTACGAAAAGCTTGATCAAAAGAAAATAGTAACATTGGTGTCATTGGACATAGAGGGGGCCTTCGACAGCGTCTGGTGGCCTATGGTCAGGGTCAGGCTGGCGGAAGCGGGATGCCCGGTGAACTTGAGGCGAGTATTTGACAGCTACCTCGCCGACAGGACGGTTAACGTCAGGTACTGCGGCGAGGTTCATAATGCCGAGCCAAGCAGGGGCTGCATCCAAGGGTCAATAGCCGGACCCCTGCTCTGGAACCTGACGCTCGACCCGTTGCTGCGGAGTCTGAGTGGTAGAGGCGTCTACTGCCAGGCCTTCGCGGACGACGTGGTCCTCGTCTTTGATGGAGACAGGGCGCTCCAGATAGAGCAGAGTGCCAATGCCACTCTCGCGCATGTTCTGGAGTGGGGTGTCAAAAATAAGCTGAGGTTCGCACCAGGCAAGACAAATGCCATGGTGCTGACCAGGAAGCTAAAGTTTGACACCCCACGCCTTACCATGGGCGGGATTGACATTGCCATGAGGGACAGCATCAAACTGTTAGGTCTAACGATAGACAGGGGTCTCACCTTCAAGGATCACGTTAAAAATGTGACCAAGAAGGCCCTCGGGGTTTATAAGCAGCTCGGGAGAGCAGCCAAAGTCAGTTGGGGTCTCCATCCCGAGATCATTCGCTCCATTTATATCGCCGCGGTGGAACCAATAATCACCTACTCTGCGAGTGCGTGGGCACCCGCGACTCGCAGGGTGGGGATTATGCGGATCTTGAACGCTGTGCAACGGGGCTTCGCGCAGAAAATCTGCAGAGCCTACCGAACGGTGTCCCTGAACTCAGCTTTATTATTGGCTGGGATACTCCCCCTTGACTTGCGAGTCCGCGAGGCTGCCTCCCTTTACGAGGCCAAGAGGGGAGTACCGCAGCCTGGGCTTGGGGACAGGGACATCGAGCGGGGGGTTCTTGCTACCGAGGCTCCCCACCCCGCCGAACTGGCTAACCTTGAGTTCGGAAGCCTGGTGGACGAGAACGAGCTAAATGCCAATAGCGACTACCATCTTCGCATCTTTACGGACGGCAGCAAGATTGAGGGTCGGGTTGGCGCCGCACTATCCTTATGGAAGGGCGACGCCGAAACCAGGGCCATCAAGCTTGGTCTGCCGTCGTATTGCACCGTCTACCAGGCAGAACTCTTGGCGCTATGTGAGGCGTCGAGGGTTGCCCTCGGGCGCAGCGAAACATCCGTTGCAATATACAGCGACTCGAGGTCCGCATTGCAGTCCATCGCGGCGAGTAAATGCTCGTACCCTCTAGCAGCTGAAACAAGAATAAACTTAAATAAGATCTGTAAGCAAGACAGAATGCTAAAACTATTCTGGATCAAGGCTCACGCTGGTCTAGAGGGGAACGAGAGAGCGGACTACCTCGCGAGGGAGGCCGCACTGAAAAGTAAGCGAAAGCCGGCGTACGACCTGTGTCCGGTCTCATTCGTCAAGCGGTGCATTCGAATGCGCTCGCTTGACGAGTGGGACCAAAGATACAGGGAAGGTGCGACGGCTGGAGTTACTAGGCTGTTCTTCCCTGGAGCCATAGATGCTTATAAAACCCTGAGGAAGGTGAAACTTGAAGGTTGGATGACCCAGGTCTTGACGGGGCACGGTGGGTTCTCCGAGTACTTGCATCGGTTCAAGTGCAAGGAGAGCCCATCGTGCATCTGTTCCGATGCAAAGGAAGATGTCCCGCACGTTCTGCTGGAGTGCCCGGTCTTCGCCACGGAACGGATGAAGCTAGAGTACGAGCTGGATATGGAAGTGTGCCCAGCCAATCTTAATGCGATGATCACAGGCAGCCAAAAAGAAAAGTTTTTAGAATATTGTAAAAAGGTAGCATCTAGGGTAATAAGTAGGAACAAAACATAGAACGTAGAAATGGAAATTGTAAGATAGAATAAATTATTATTATACACGTTTTAATTATTTATGCCTAATTTTATATTACTTTAAATTTTAATGTTGATAATGTTGTTAATATTTAATGCTTTTAACGTATTCAGTATTTTTTATGTTTTGAATTTTAATGGTTTTTATTGTTTTAATGTTTTTGACTCTTTGATGTTTAATGTGTAATAATGTTCTAATGATTCTAATATCTTAATGTTTTTCCTTATATTTACAAATTATTTAGTTTAAGTAAATTTAATGTAACTGTGTACAATAAGAAAAATGAGTACATTTATTAACCATTACCCTAACTGCGAGAAATAAAGAAAAGGAAAAGGAAAGGACAATAACAAGCAAATAGAATAAGAATAAAGAATAGTTAAAAAGCATAGGTATAGACGAGAATCCCACCCGTAAGGAATGAATGTGAGATGAATAATAGATAAGAAACAGTATGAAGTATGAAAGAGGTATATAAGCGAGAACTGGAATGAATGAGAAATAAGTAAATATAGGCTACGACCTGTGTCGGAGGGATTAGCTATAAAAAAAAAAAAAAAAAAAAAAAAAAAAAAAAAAAAGGATTCACTGAATCATTACCTAGTTAAAAGAATTCACGCTCAAAAAATTACACAAATTTTGCACATTTAGAGATTAATTTGTAATTTATACTTACAGTTTTTTTCATTTCCACGAAAACCTTCTTATTATTTCTTAGAAATGTCGTGTTTTTTACGTATTTCTAAGATAACAAGAAATCTTGGAATTTACAAGTATGGAATTGGTTAAATTGACGAATACCATTGTCACCCTAGTTGGCAACACTATTCGTTACTATGAAATTGGTAAGTGAGCTCTTAAATTGACGAATACATTGTCACCCTAATTGGTAACACCCTATTCGTCACCTGGCGACGACGTGTGACTTTTCCTGTTAACACGAAGAAAATTCGAAGGAAAAAATAAATAAAATGATTCGCCGAAGGAAAGTCCATTTAGAAATTTGCGTCTCTCAAAAGCATCGAATATTGGAAATGATATCGGCAGAAATGTACATTATACGCGCAGATGATTATTTTGATGAGGATTAAATAAAAATTGAGGATAATATTTACACATTTTTTTTAATATATATTCTGTACATAATGTACGCTTCAAAAACTCGAGAATGGGTAGATCGATTTTAATTAAGTTTTCACATTGTAAAGTGGGATAAGTATTATCGTTTGAGTGCTGTGTGACTGTGTTTAAGTAAAATAAAAGTGGATTTTTTTTGGATGAAAATTGTACCCCGGGTGAAACCGGGAGCGAGTCGCTAGTGTGTATGTATGTCCCCTATAGACTCCAAAACCGCTAAACCGATTTTGATGAAACTTTCATACACTTCAGATTAGTATAGCGGGTGTTCTTGTGAAGTTTGGTAGCGATCGGACGCGGACGAAGTCGCGGGCATTTACTAGTATTTTATAAAAATATATTGTGCAAAAATACAGTAAATTCTAAATTGTGAACTTTAGCAATTTGTTAAGGAGCTTATTGTACTCGGAAAAAACGTTAAGGAGGGAAAAACTTCGGAATGTAACATTCGGAAAAAATTCCCCCTTTAAATAATTAGTCAATAAATAAACCAGCCCTTGTTTCAAAGTAAGCTGTTACAGATGGTTATGGCGTAACAAATAAAGGGCCAAATAAATTGTCGCCTCGAGGAATATTTCACTGCGGTGTGTACGAAGAGAAAACAAAAAACATTAGGAACAGACCAATGCATCTTTGAAAACGAGTCATATAATAAATAATATATATATAGAGTTGTTTCATAAAAAATTTTTTTGAAGTTTACTCCTTAAGAATCGATTTTTATATAGTATGAAAATTTATGGGAGTAAAATAAAAATTGTCTCACGGTATGCGTTACGCGTTAGTTTTAATTTTAGAATGTGTCTGAAGTTTCAGAGATATTGGTAGAACTAGAATATGTCACGTAATAATACATATTGGCGAAAACTAGATGGCACCGGTAATCATCGAACAGAGATGGCGCTGATATTAAATTCGTTATGACAAATGTTTTTATCATTTTTATTATATATATGTCATAATTGTTCGTAATGAGTAAACTCCAGTCATGCCTCGGAGTTGACACACACACACATTTTTTACTAGCGACCAGCCTCTGGCTTCGGAAGGATAGAACTTTTTTCTGCAACTTATATACAAATTTAAATACAAAATTTTATTTTTCTGAATATGACTATGCATAATTTATTGTAAAATTTAATCCTTTGCTCGCCAGAGTCGGATTTATCCGACAATTATTTTCGTGCCCATTTCGCCAGAGCAGTATAAGATATATTATACGACAAATTTCACTACTTTCATAATGTAAAATCAATTGTAACAAAAGTAAGAAAAAAAATTCCAAATAAAATTTCTTTCAGAGAATTGTAGGTAATGTCAACACTATATAAATACTTTCCTATATCGGAATTTAGTATAATAAAAGAGAACAACATATTTTTTGTGTTTCCCGTTTTCTCACACTGCGCGTAATCTTACATAGTTGATATATGTGTGGTTTTGTGAGAAATTGTAATACTTCTAACCCCAATATGTTTTATTACTTCTAAATTCTAATTCATAACACAATGTGAATTTGTAAATTCATTTCATTCCTTGTTTTAGTTATATATTTCAGACATTTTACAGACTTTTGAAGTTAAATTTTTGCATGACTGATAAAATTGCCCTGGTGCAAGCAAATGTAGACTTTAAGGTGACGAACCTCTTCTTACCCCGACTGTACCTTTTTACCAAGCAGACAACTGACAGATGGTTGCATGACTGATAAAAATGCCGAATGTAGACTTTAAATGACGAATCTTTTCTTACCCCGACTGTATTATATATTATGGAGACATATTAGGTATATAAGTATTATGCAAAAACACGTCAATATTGAACTCCAGGCTTTTAAAATTTACAAGTTTTAAAAATAAATGAAAAAAATCGAGTTCAATTGAGCTTCAGCAGTTTCAATTTGGACTCGCCCTAATAAGCCTGTCTATGTGATGTCTAATTTTATTATCCGATGTCATTTTATCTTCCACAAAAGAAATCTCACCAAATTATTCCGATTATTTTCCTTCTTAATGCCTTCCATTTGTGTTAATGGAAACGGGTCGTAAATATTTTCTCTCGAGTTGTGCGTATAAATCTTGATTGGATAATCTTTATTTATTGTGGTTCAGCCCAGTTTAATACTGTACAATAACGCCACAAAGGACGAGGAATAATATTATTATATGTTTCAAAACTTTAATTAAACCTCTTTCGTCAATGTGTTGAACAACACAAGAACAAGAAAAAGTGTCCGATCCTCGCAGGATAAAAGATGTATAGGCAAGTAAACGAGAGTTGGCACGTGCAACACATTGACACATTACGCATATACCTCTCGTTTTCATTTTTACAGAGATTTCAGATCCCCATCCAACAGATTTTATAAATGTCGTCGGCATATCGTAGAATTGGGCATATCGTGATATTCCTGGGCAGATCATATTTCTGATCAGATCAGATCATAAACTGAGAGGGTCGCTTCACTCCACTCGGCTACCCAAATTTATTTCCATGTAAACCTAACACGCTTCTCCTCGCTTTGCTTCGCTCCGCTCCTCGTCGCACCTATTATTGACTTTTGGTGAAAGATTTTTGATTTCATACTTTACGATCTGCCCAATTCTACGATCTGCCCACGACATAAACATTGCGAAATTGGTTAAAACATGGTTTTCAACATACCGTATAAAAAATGCATTGGTCTGAGTACTGTGAACGTGCCAACTTTAGTTAATTCACCTATTAAGGATGAGGATGGAAGATCCGCTCAACGGTCAAACAACAGCTTGTCAAATGTGTGGCCGTCAGACCAACCACCCAATTTTATGATTGGATAACCCTGTTACCCTGTGTACTCTGATGCTCTGCTGCTCTGCTGTATTATGCTTCAAATCATACAATAAATCTAGCTTAGACCCTTTTGGCAGTATTCCCAACATGCTTACTGCATTACCTCCTGTATGGCAAAACTAATTTGTTGATCGAGGCAATAACTAGCCAGGATTATCGACTAAGCGCCTAAATAATACCTACATAGTTTATTTAACTGGTTTTTCGCAAACCAAACTAGATTAATAAATTGTATTAACAATTTTTAATTTTAATTTTTGAAAGTTTAAAAAAAAAATTATGGCTTGCTTCGTGTAAGCCTTTTACCGAGTCTTGACATAGAACATCAGACATCATAATTATCATTACATGTAGTAATAGACATGTTGGTGTTAGTTTTTAGCCATTTACATACCTATTATTATTATTTCTTTTCTTTAATTTTGTATTATGTCTTAGTATGTATGTATGTATGTATATAATATGTATTATAGGTAACTATGTATAAAAATGTAAAATATTGGTCTAGTTACCTGAAAATAAATGAATTTGAATTTGAATTACTCCACTTTCTGTATGTCAGAAAGTGGTTACTAGGCCATACTGCAGACAGTAAAGAATTAATCAATTTTAATCTTTAAAAAAAAAAACAAGCTTACAAACAAAGATAATTCGGCTTCTATGTAAATACATACTTGAATGTACCGCAAGGTACTTACAAGCATTAAATAAAACAACTATTCTCTAAATTCATTTATTTACGAAATTCGTTTCCACTTATTCCATCACTGACATCACAAGTGTAAAAAACGACATCCCCGTTTTTATGAACTAAAAAAAGATACTTAAATATAAAAATAGCAGCACAATACATGTTAAAGTAGCTTACTCGGCGAACTTGATTCTGCCTCAGAATAAAAACCCAAAATTCCATACAAAAGATATTATTATATTTATTTATAAGTAATTTTGGAGTTTACTCCTCAAGAATCGATTTGCGTATAATTATCGGAAAATGCGTTACGTTGCGTTACCTAATATTTTAGAATATCAGCTGAAGTTTACCAATATCTCTGAAACTAGAATATGTTACGTAAAATTTCGAACAGATGGCTCTGATATTTATTCGTTGGTTCGTAATTATTAAATTATTTATTTATCGTTCGTAAGGAGTTATACTCCAGTCGTGACACACACACATTTTTTTTCTTGAATATTCCGATTATTTCAATAGTTATTCTGTTATTCGAGGCGGAAACAAATTCAACAAATCAAGGATCATAAAATCGGTCCAGCCGTAAGTACTCGAGTTATTAATGGTATAACTAACTCGACTAGGATTACCATAAAGCAAAGGTTTACCTGTGGTGTGTTTTTCTTTCGATATGTACCAATGGATGCTTTAAAATACTTGAAAAACTTTTTTATGTAAGTATTATAAATATTGCTTTTTTTACTCATATATATTACTACTAGCTTTTGCCCGCAACGTGCCGCAAGTATGTTCGTGTACCACGAAAGAAATACTTTTTTGGATGAAAGGTCCTTAGTGCCCTCTTCCGAAATCCTGATTTAATTATGATGTTCTGAATACCTAACAAACAAAATACTAATATTATAAATGTGAGAGTAACTGTGTCAGTTTGTCTGTCATCTTTTCACGCCTTAACTAGGTACTCAACCGATCATTATGAAATTTTGTGTAGGTACAAACATGTTGTCAGGGATACAAGAAAGGACATAGACTACCATTATTCTAGATAAAAGTAATGTTACCAAGGTATTATAAAAATAGAAATCTTACACCTGGCAAAGTATAACAGCATTGAATATGTCAGGCCTTATATCCGTACTAATATTATAAATGCGAAAGTTTGTATGGATGGTATGTATGGATGTTTGTAACTCTTTCACGCAAAAACTACTGAACCGATCACCATGAAATTTTGCATACACGATGTCTGGGACACCAGAAAGGACATAAGATACATTTCATCCAGAAAAAAGTACTGCTACCGAGGGATTATCTAAAGTTAAGGAAACTAACTCCTGGCTAAGTATAATAGCAATAACGATGTCAGGCGATATATTGCTTTTTCAACGCGGACGAAGTGGCGGCATCAGCTAGTTTATATTAAGTTAGGTCTAGGTCTATTAAGTCTAGGTGTCACAACCACACTGACACCTAGACTCAAAATGTCACAAATTTCATCTTCATTAACTTTCTTCAAGTATTATTTCTTTCATACTTAATCTTCTAGAACTTTCTACTTTCTAAACAATATCAACTACTATTGATACTTACCCAAGTGAATGTCGGTAAGGACATTGTAGTTGTTCCAAATATATATATGGGCATTCCCTGACTGACCGCCATCGTGAATATTAGAACATGCTTTATATGACTTTTGTTGTATTTATACCATTTTTCAGTTATTGAGAGTTCTAATTTTTCGCACTAAAAACAAGATCGTTGTGAAAATAAATACCATGCCTTTAATTTTATTTAGGTACTTCATTAATAAAAATATTTTATTTTTATATAAACATTTTTAACGTTTTACTACTTTTCTGTCTTTCAAGCATGCAACATTTAAGACCAACAAGCTATCTATACTAATTTTTGAGAGAAGATTGTATTTTTGTGTGTTTGTAATGCATAAACTCAAAAACTACTGAGCCGATTTAAAAAAAAAACTTATAGAAAGCTATATTATCAGCGAGTAACATAGGCTATATTTCATTAAGTTACGTGGACGTTATGACACGGCTTCGGTGCCCCGCAATGTGCCCCGCCACGGCTATCTGGCGCGGGGAGGTACGCCGGCCATCTCGGGGGACCTTACGGTCTTAGTCCTAGAGGAGACTACCGCCCGCGGTCCTGGTCAAGGGCACTGCCCCTAGACGGACTGCCTGACAATGTGCCCTGAAACTACTAAATTAATTAATTCATTTACCTCATTCTCAAGTTGCTGTCCAAGGAAACAAAATATGAATACCATGAACACGAAAATGGACTCGTGTACATAAAACTTCATAGTCTCAAATGAAAATTTGTCCTGAAATCACATAACACATTGATTTTATAAATAATCCGATAGATGATTTAAACAAAATTTACTTACTTACTCTGAGAGACCCTCTTTATAGTAGGTGCCTTAATAATTTACTAGTTAACTAGCACTGTTTACTGTTTAACTGTTCAGTTACTTGTTTAATTAGTAACTCGTTAATTCTACTAAGACAAAGTAGGTACAAATAAGAAACTCTAGAATTACAAAATTCGGTCAGTATTCTTTGAAAATTTACCTATTTTTTTTACCTATTTCAAAGTAAACAGATTAAAAATGTATGTAAAATTTTAAATAATATAAGCTCTTCTTTCACATTAACGACAATATGACACTCAATCAGAAAACCTTGCTGTTGAGAGATAACTTAAGTAATAACTTAAATATTTATTTAATACAAAATCAATACAAATGCAATGACATCTCGTTTAATAATTTTTTTTATGTTAATTTAGCAGTTTTAAACAAAATAGATTATGGATAATCAATTTCAAATTTCTGGTAGAAAATCATTAGGTACAACAAAATAATCATTAGAATTGAATTCAATTCTAATTGAATTCTAATTGATCATTTCTAATTAGAATTGATCAGGTTTTTGTATGAATTTGGATGAACACGATTTTTTTTTTTTTTTTTTTTTTTATATAAGTCAAGGCAGCGCTTGGCCGCGATCTCACTTGATGTTAGGTGCAGATGCGGCCGAAGGTGGACCACGCTTACCTAGTAGATGCCCATTTACCCTACGTTTGAAGACCCCGAGATTGTAATTTTGGGGAAACACAGACGCAGGCAGTGAGTTCCACTCCTTAGCAGTTCGGACAAGGAAGGTGGAACTGTAACGCTTCGTGCGTGACCGAGGAACTTCAACCACGAAGGGATGAAACCCCCGCCTGCGCCTCGTGTTTCGCAAGTGGAACGGTTCCGGTTGGATCAAATCGAAGAGAATGGACGCACACTCTCCATGGTGCAGACGATAGAAAATTGATAGACATGCTACTTTTCGGCGATGCTGTAGGCTTTGAAGTTGAGACTCCACAACTCCACACGATTAGGTTAGATATGTACTTACCGAAATTGCAATCTTGACAGAACACATGCAGACTAACGTGATGGCGTCCATGATGAGGACCAAGTAGAATGGGCGACATATAATATTTAATTTATTGCTGAAACTAATAATATTATAAACTGCAATATTAATTAATTGTAACCAGTAAATGGAGGACCGAAGGAAAATAATAACAATACAATTTTTACAATAATTAGTAATGTATCAATTAAATATTTAAAATTTTCTCTCACTTAGTTACATACAATATCTATTATTAGTAATAATATATCTGAATAGTTTGGTTGTTTGAACACGCTAATCGAATTCTTTTTTTTGATAGCCCAAATTTTTAAGAAGTTCTTTTCCTAAGGCTCTTTTCCTAAAAAGAGTATCTATAGGTGAATTTAAAGACTCAGGATTCAGAATGCTCAAAATATTTTCAAGATTTAGTTAGATATTCCTATATCAAAAGAGTTTTCTAGAAAAAATATTTTTAGCTTCACAGACCTCACTGTACCATCTGGAATCGGTAGCTATTCGTTACACTATAAGTACTAAGTTCTACCAAGTAATGTGTAGAACACTCATAACAAATCGTTTCGCCCGAAAATTCGACAAATTTTAGCACCTAGCGAGATTTAGTCTCTGCCGTTAGATGGGATGCCTAGTTTATGAATACAATTTGACCTGCCAATACAACTTTGAATGGTGCCGAAGTACCACTTTAAAGTATATGTACAAAACTCACCGTTTTAATTTAATATAATGATCAACACACTGCGATAGAACTAAAGTGCAGTATTTTTGTCGTTCTCCTTGGTTATTTCTAACCATTTCTTCCACTAGCTCATTCAAATTGAGAAGGATATGAGTAAGCAACTTCAACTGTCTTATTATTTGGCCTACTAGTAGAAATATTGTGCACTGTAGACTGGGACAGGCTAAAAAAGATAAAAAAAAGAAATTCTAAATTTAGTTTCTGATCAAATATTATTAAATGCTAATGGGATTTTCTTTCTTTGTTTGTTTTTTCGTTACTCTTGGACGCGTTAACTACTCAACTGATCATCATGAAATTTTGCATACACTTTTTCAGCGATACTTTTTTCTTTAAAAAAAGTACTTTTCCCAAAGGGAAGCCTGACAAAAAATATAAAAGTATTAAAGACGGAATGCTTGCTGCTGAAAAGCTAAATAGCTAAAAGCTAAATAGCTTATTTTATATTATATTATATTATATTATATTATATTATATTATATTATATTATATTATATTATATTATATTGTATTGTATTGTATTATATTATATTATATTATATTATATTATATTATATTATATTATATTATATTATATTATATTATATTATATTATATTATATTAAGATGTTTTTTTCAAATTCTTAAGTTTGAAAAATTAAAAATAATAGCTTAGAAACAATTTGAAAGTTAGAAAATATTTTTAAAAAATCACAAAAAGGCTGGAACTTTTACATTTTTTTAAAATTTTTAACATTTTTACAATAGTTTTTTTTTGTTTTGCAATCAATTACATTTTATGTAAAATTTAACCAATTAAAAATGAATAAGAATAATTCCAAAAATTTACTTGTTTCAGAGTAATAAATCATTGTTACTCTGAAACCGTTGAGAATAACAATGATTTACTCCGACGAGCTTCGCACTTATTGTCGAACGATTATTTAATTTTATTTGTAAACTAGTATATGCCCGCGACTTCGTCCGTGTCCGATAGCTACCAATCTTCACGTGATTACCTGCTGGACTAATCTGAAGGTTATCTGAAACTCATCAAAATCGGTTCAGCTGTTTCGGAGTCCATAGGGAACAAACATACATACACACATAGCCTTATTTACCACATAGTAGTGGATGTGCTGGTTTAATAATGTATGTATGTAAAATATTTTGGCAGAGTAGTGATATGGGAAGTGAAAAAAATATTTACCAACACAACACAAGTATCCACCATACGCGTGGAATACAAAAGACGCGACGTATACTTTGAAATTCTCCAAACTCCACGGAAACCACATATGGAACGCTGAAATAATTATTACTATTTAATATTCGATCGATTTTTCAAAAAAGAAAACGATACTAAAGTTCACACATGTTATAAAATTGCGTTGCTGTCCGCCTCTTTCTGTTTCCCCTGATTTCTTCTAAACCAAGAACTTATTTTATTTTCACATATGGATAGAGGTAAAAAACTAATAAGATTTGTGTACTTATATCATTTTAAAAAACCCTAGCTGTTGACTAGCTGACGATGTATATAACTTAATATTTAACCAAAAATTACCCAAAAGACGCAATGTTTTGTCTTCGTTTATAATCATTATGTAAAAAGGGCTTAGCATGTACAGGGTGAAGCACAAAAATACACTTCCTATGTACGTTTTCAAAAACACCCTTGACACAGTCAACAATTTCTCCTGAGACCCAATAACCATCGTCTTGAGCTCATACAATTTTGTCCCTCGCTCCAAACTCAGTACGTGATCAATTAAAGGCATCTCGATCATCGCGTCCTTGAAGCCCATTTCATTTAGGAACATGCGAAACTTGTCTCTAAACATCAAACAAACTCCGAACGATATCAACATTATCACCCCGGTCGCCCACACACAAGCACCCTGTATCATTAATTCCAAATTTGAAAGGTGTTCAATTACAAAGACGCTTGTAGATAAAAAGATCAGAAACCCAAAAAAAAAGTTAAAAATTAGCATATTCAGCAATATTTTAGTGTTCCATTGAAATTCAGCCAAGAATGGGATACCGGCCAATGTGAAGACGCGGTGGTATGTTCTGAACGTCTCTTCCATGGCGAGAAAAGCGGACGAGTGATTTATGAAATTGACATGCCTTTTTAAGGTGTATAAAACGATACAATCGTATGCACAAGTGCATACTTTTTTACTGTACTTATATGTGTGAACAGTTAGGACGAGTTTTGCTGAAGAGTAAACATAATAGTGAACCGTCACGCACATCCTACCTTTATCCAGAAAAACGTATTGTATCAGAGGTATCAAGGATACATTTTAGGACATAGCGTACTTATTTCTCCAGAAAAGATTTACGGTTCCCGAGAGATCATCTAAAAATTAAAATAATAAAATTCAAAAGATAGCACGAATATTTTAAAAAGTAAGAAATATCTACTGGCGTGGTTGCAGTTGCGGTATGGTTAATATTTTTTAACATTTTTTTTTTTATGGAAAAATAACATTTAAGTTTGCGACAGTACCTATCACTGTAATCATTTTATAAGGGTATGCAGTAAAAAAAGCGGTAAAATGAAAAATGTTCGAAGGTGTCAAGAGTGTGAAGCGTCATAAATACTTGAGTGACAGGCTCTTTGATATATTTCATGTGACATGCAGAGAGACTATTTGATGATCACCTTGTTTTCTTTTGAAGTCTTCTTTTTCAGTTTTTTTTATTGTAACCTCAATTTGAAAATTAAATGGTTCATCAAATTACCCTAAGGGCCTCTTTCACCAACTACAAGTAAAGTGTTAATTTGTTACTTTTAGAAATAATTTTATGTTTTATTAAATTGTGCACTCGGTTTAGTACATCCTTCGATAGGCGATTTTTTTTTATTAATTTCTTTTTAACGTTTGGGACTTCTACCGTACAAACAATTAATGTATATCAGCTGCATCATTCCCGGTGACTGGTGACTTTAAATGGAGGTTAGCGTACTTGACAGATGGTGAAAGAAGCCCTTAGTCTGATAAAATACTTAGTTTCGCATTGATTTACGCAGCCCGTCTAGCGCCAGTAACCAACCCTTTACAGAAGGCCACTGTGAAGTAGCGTTGTATTTCAGTGAGATAGTTGAGAAAAATTGCTCCAGCCGTTCTCTAGTTATTCTAAAATATATATCATAAGTTATATTAAAATTTATAAAAGTACTTTATAGGTCGCCTTGAAATTTCGCATACACTTTATCAGAACTACTGGTAACGAGAGATCATCTAACAATAAATGCCTAACAAAAATAAATATGAGAATAAAGATTGCATGCGAAGTTGGGAGTAAAAGCTAGCTATAGTTATTAATATAATTCATAAACTTCGTAAACAACAACAAAATAACAAGGAAATAGCCTAAATGTACAAAAGAACACGAAACAAGAAAAAAAATTAGCGCATAACAATT
Organism: Synanthedon tipuliformis; assembly: GCA_947623395.1. Lineage (NCBI taxonomy): Eukaryota > Metazoa > Arthropoda > Insecta > Lepidoptera > Sesiidae > Synanthedon > Synanthedon tipuliformis. The sequence continues at coordinate 2,755,582 of OX392431.1, read as the reverse complement.
TTCCCAAAGAAATAATGAAGCCCTCGGGCAAGGATAAGTATCGGCGTAATTAATAAATTCCTACATTCGATGGATTTTCTTTTATCTTAGCAATGTTTTTTAAAGAAAATTGTTCATAAAATATAAAAGTAATAATGAGGGACCCCTAACGACTGGAAAATAACAAGAACGATGTAATCACAACTTATCAATTTTAATCAAGATTTTATGGATTATGGTAAAATATGAAATAATCAGAAAATACTTTCCATTTATTTATGTTAAAAAATATTAAAAAAAATTAGTTTAATATTTTTAAACTTTTATTAGTTCTTAGTTAAAAAATATTAAAATCTAATTAAAAATGCAAGCAATACGTAGTGAAATATAATATTAATGAGACCGGCAGCTTTTTCAGGTATTTTTTCCCCGCATGACGATGGTCTAGCTCCAACTAAATATGTTCTCTAATGAAGGCTGAAACAGAAAAGTTTACGATATCGTCTACTATTTAGTCGGTTGTTAAAACCACCCCAGTTTATTCTCCTTCCCTGATTTCAATATTATCATCTGTCAATTAAATCAAATAAAAAAAAGTCAAATTCATCGGTACATTGATGACATAAATGAGCAACCTTTATAATTAAACGCGTTCAAAATATTCAAACATTTAAACATCAAAGGAAGATAATTAAATTAATATTCGCAAACGTATTTACAACGTAATCAATTTAATAGCAGATTCGTATTGAGGTAGTGGCACCATTGTTCATTTATTTATTTATTTCAAAAGGCTTACCAGCTTCAAAAGGCTTATAATGATGTGTAATATCAACAAATATTACACATCATTTTAAATCAAAAAACAGCAAAAAGCAAGAGAAAAAATGGTCATGGTCATGGTACCAGTAATATAATGCACACTTGCATATCTTTACATAGTATAAAACAAAGTCGCTTTTTCTGTCCCTATGTCCCTTTGTATGCTTAGATCTTTAAAACTACGCAACGGATTTTAATGCGGTTTTCACTAATGGGTAGAGTGGTTCTCGAGGAAGGTTTATAAGTACATAATTTACTAAGTTACGCGGGCGAAGTCGCGGGCAGCAGCTAGTTAAGTATAAAATATAAGTAAGTATAATAATTTCCAAAATAATGGCATTTTCACCCTTTAAGATTTTCACAACTTTCGACTGTCCACATTTGGGTGTTCATAACTTGAGATGTGTCAAATAATGGATGTAAACTCGACAAATAAAGTGCTTTATCACCCTAAGATTGAACATTCTTTGTATCGATGGCAGCTACGTAAACTATCGTAACCAACAAATTGACGTTTTTGTGTTTTTCGATCAATAATTCGAATTAAAAATTGATCTTTATTATGGTGTATTCAAAATTAAAATATCTCTTAAAATGACGATTTTTTTTGCCGAATATAATCGTATCTTTTGAATGCGCGCGCAGTAAACTAACGTATTGTCTCATACGATAGAGAAGTAAGTTGGGGCGCTTGTCGTAAGAACAAGATACTATACTTTACGTCGACCGATGCATGTAAGCACGCGCTTCGTTTGTGTATAGCTAAAAAAGAATTTAGTACTTGGTTTAATAGAATTGTTTGTATTTTTGTTTATATAGTTTTAGTCATGAATTATCCAAGTAAACACTTATACACTAGAGCAGACAAAATGTTGAATTTAGCACTCAAAACAGACTCCCCAAATAAAGATAATTCAAATTTGAATGATCAAAATGACATACTGTTAAATATGATTAATAACAGTAAAGAAAATAAATCAAATTGAGGTAAATTGTACAAACATATTATTTAATGTTATTCATTTTAGGATTTTTAACGACTTCTGTGTTAAACTGTGGTATGAGACAGATACGATTTTTTACACTGTTTTTTACTCTAGAAATAGTATGGTATGTAGCTCATACGATTTTTTACGTGGCATTGATAATATGAAAATAAATCGTATGTGCAACATACCATTATTTTCTAGGCTCGTGTATAATCTTAAGTGTTACTTACGATTATTTACGTAGTAAAGTAATTTGTAATCTACAATCGTAAAATCCATTTCAATTAAATCTTTTCAAATTTTCATAATTTCTCCCCACTATTGGATCGCTTATGCCCTAGGGAGCTAATTTAAACGAAATAGAACAACTTCCCATGATGCTTGATGAAGACTGTTTTGAAAAATACCTACTTGAAATCAATGTTAAAAAAGATAAATTAGTTGACAAATTACTTATTATTACCGGATTTTCAATTAACTTTAAATGATTCTACACAACAAGACGATATTGCCAACTCCAGTATAATAGATAATTCAAATTCTTTAATTACTCCCCACCCTTCCCATGATTGTGCAATTATCCTTTTTAATGACTTTTGTTAATACTTTATTGGTAATTGATACCGAATTCAAGTAAAGGAAGAAAAAACCACGGAAAGATAAAGATAATTACAGACTTATGTACGAAAACGACTTGATTGATAAAACATTAATGATCACGATAACGTGAAAATTTCCAATACATAATATTGAAAACATTTCAGAAACAATACGAAAAACATATAAACTTCATATTCTAAATAAAAGTTCTGGGCGTAATCTAAAAAATAAAGACAAAAATGAGGTAATAGGCTCTTACGGTAAGATTGATAGTGTTTCGACTTTCAGAAAGTATTGAACACACACTTATGACTGACCTTTGTGTTTTATACTACAAGAATGATAACTATCAACCATGAATTTTACTATGTTTAACCTAGCCAAAAAAGAAGCCATATGCTACATTATGTGGCATGAAGGAGAAGGAAAAAGAGGTATCAAAGAAGTAGCTAGTGGTCTTGCCAATTTTATATCTAAAGGTATAAAAAGCGGGAGCAATCGAATTTAAATTTTGGGCTGACATTAAGTTCAAAATAGAAATCTTATTGTGTTTTCCAGTTACTCGTACTTGTCACAAAAATATAAAATCACTATAAAACATACGTTTTTAGAGAAAGGACACACACAACAAGAAGAAGAGAGCATGCACGCGTTAATTAAAAAATACGCAAAATAAACAAGGTAATTTATAAAATCCCTTTGTGCATTAATTAGATGGGCAAAACAAGACAGTAACCCTTATAATAATAAAATAGAAATGGACTTACTAACTTTCTCGACTTTAAAGAAACATTAAACGGTAAAAACTAGTCTAAAAATTTGAAAGGCGACACCGTATAATGGCCTAAGATAGGAGAACTGAAGGTTTCTCCCTGAAGACCCTAATAAATTTCATTATAAATATGATTTAATGAATACAGAATACTCATGGCAATACATGAGACGACAACAACAATAAATATTTCTGTAGGTTCGCTTTACAAAAATCCACTAACCATATCCTAAAGTTAAAAGGTTGATTTGACCAAGATTTAACATACACTTTTTATTATACGTTTTTTTAAAATTATCTGCAGAACCGAATACTACTCAAGCTTCATATAAATCAAAATCGGAGTGACGTTTTATGTGCCTATTTCATTGGTCAAAAGTAGTTAGTATATTTTTGTTTTTACCTGCGCTACCGTTATTATGAAAGATTAATTACGATTTTATAATCGATTCCAAATATTTCCGATTTCTATTATCAAATAGATTAATAGTAGATATGTAAAATATTTTGAAACACTAATAAATCCGTACTAATATTATAAATTCGAAAGTTTGTATGGATGTATGGATGTTTGTAACTATTTCACGCAAGAACTACTGAATGAATTTCAATGAAATTTCGCATACACGTTGTCTGGGACATCAGGAAAGACATAGGGTATTTTTTATAATAAAGTTACGCGGGCGAAGTCGCGTGCAGCAGCTAGTAACTTAATATTTTTTTTATGATTAAAATAATATATTATGGTACAATAAATTGTTACTTATTTGTATTCTATTAACTTATACTTATTACTGTCTAAGAAAACAGGACATAAATATATGTTGCTAATACTTTGGAAGCAGTTTATTACTTTCAGAGTAGGTTCAGGAAAATTCCATTTTTTTAAGTAGAAATACTTTAGTTCTTTACTATACCTACTTTTTTTTATTTAGTATGTTCCAACTTTAAATTCCAAATTATTTAACCACTAAAATAAGCTTTATTTTAGTAATTTATAAATTTATACGTTACTTGTACACACTACTTCAACAAAGTATATTATTGTATGTGCAACATACGATTAAAATTAAGTTGCTAGTAGCCAAGTAAAGTGGCGTAAGTGATACATACAATTTTATGAGTGCAATAATATCCCAAGTAAAAAATCGTAACAGCAATATCTCAAAAAATAGCAAAAATTGAAAATCATTACTTAGAGCCTCATTACGAGGCAACACTTGGCACTCGGGGATAGCTTGCTCTGAAGAGAACGCACAGAGACGCGAGCTCAAATACGATTGCTTAAGGACGCCTCGGCATTCCTAAGGACGTTGCAGCATGCCAAGGCATAGTTACCGAAGGTTTGCTTTCGCTAACAACCATCCAAACATAAAAACATTCGCATTTATATATTAGTATAAAGTATAATAGGATTAGTAGGATTACCCTTACTCCTTCACTGAAACACAACAGCCCAAATTATTCTGTTCTATCACGATGGTTTCCTGCCGCCAGACAGGCTGCCCAAAAATGACTGTGAAACGCAGTATACCCTGATACTTCTATCCAAATCCAGACCAGAATCAACTTTGAAAAGTTCATTTCTAAAGTTGACTCCGCGGGGAATCGAACCCAGGCCCCTGAGACATCAGTCAAGCACGCTTACCACTCATCCAACGGGCTTGTCATGATAATGGAGTGTACCGAAAGGTAATTTTCGAATAAAACAACTTTCTCACAAATTTATTCATTTATTCAATTCGTGTTTGTTTATTCCATCACTGACATCACTAGCGTAAAAAACGACATCCCCGTTCTTATGAACTAAAAAAATAATAACATGCATATTAAATAAAAATTATAAAATAACCCTTGCTATCCTATATTGAGCCCAAACACGCTATATCTGCTGTAAGTTGTCGAGAAGCTGGGTATCCCGTAGACTACATGATGCTGCAGCATCAGGTTAAGGTTACCATATTATGGAAATACTATCGAAGTAAAACTACACCAAATTTCAAATCAATCGAACCTGTGAAGGTTAATGAGATCCCTTCGTCAACTAGAAATTTAGCTAATGATCTTCAAATGCCTGAACAGCTGATCTTAATAAATTATAGCTAAGAACGGTCCACTCGTTTCGGAGCTACAATGCCACTGACAGACACACAGATAAGTACACAGATTATTTAAATTGATTTATTTGCATTTTTTTTACATAAAATTGTATATCGGTGTGGTATCTACATATAACTATTAATCTGTGCTTTAGATGATTCACAGAACGTCACTATAGTCGCCCGCAATAATGAAGTATGAAAATTGTGGTTTTTTTTTTCACTATGGACGGTGGCGGTAAGGAGGACCGACTCTACGTATTAAAAAGTGGTCCCAGAATAACAGTAAATTAAGATGGTGCTAGTAAATAAGACAAACACAGATAGATAGAAGTAATAGAAATAGACAAAGATAGATAGATGGAAGACATGCTACACTGGCGCCATTCTGGCCACTTTTAAAACCCTTACTTGATTGTTGGGGAAGTCCATTTTTTCAGTTTGATTGTCTCCTTACCTCCTTACCTCTACCCTTCATACTTTGAACTTTACTAACAAGAAATTAACTAACTTAACTTACTTAACTTAACTAACTAATTTAACTTAGTTAATTACTTAACTTGATAGTCGTACAAAATGTCAAAAGTGAAATGATTTAACCGAGTATAGCTTTGATACTTACCCAAGAGAATGTCTGTAAAGATAATGTAATTTTTCCAAATATATATATGGGCATCCTCTGACTGAGCGCCATCTTGAATATTAGTACATGCTTTATATGACTTCGGTTGTATGTATACCATTTTTCAGTTATTGAGAGTTCTAGTTTTTCGGACTAAAAACAAGATAGTTGTAAAAATAAATAAGCACTAATTTTATTATTTAATTTATAATAGTATTTTATCTTTATGTTATTTTATTCAGAACAATTTGTAAAATATAATTTAGTTAAATATTATGTGTTTTTATTAGACTATACATAAAAAGTTACAATTATTGCAATTTTTTTTTTCCTTTAAAGTTTCTAATAAGTTTAAATTCGCATTCAATTCGCATTGCAAACCAATTTAAGATCAACAAGCTATCTATACTATTAATAATATTATAAAGAGAAAAGATTTGTATTTTGATACAGGATTAGTATAAAGATACATGTTTCTTAGCAACTTGGCAACTTCATAGTAGCACTGAGGAGCAACTAGGAAACCTAGGCATATTCTCTTAGCTTATGCTCGTTTTGTATGAAAAAAAAAAACTTTTAAACTTCAGATTTTCTAAAATATTAAAAAAAATAGAACGTATGTATTATGTATTTCTAAGGCAGTATCTTAAACTGTAAGGAGGTGTTAACTGCCCCCTTTTTTAACGTTGGAAAATATTTTCTACGTTGGGGTATCCACGGCAGTGTAGGGGACACTGCGACGTTATGCCGGATTCGTACTGGCTAAAACCCAACAACTTTCTAGCGCGGCCTTTGATGGGCGGATGACTTGACTGGGACGTTATGACACGACTTCAGTGCCCCTCCGTGGCTATCCAGCGCGGGGATGGCTACGCTCCCTGTCAGAACCTCGGCGTACCCGAAAATGGAGGTACGCCGGCCATCTCGGGGATCTTACGGTCTCAGTCCTACGTGAGACTACCGCCCGGCCCTGGTCAAGGGCACTGCCTCTAGACGGGCTGTCTGACAATGTGCCCTGAAACTACTAAATTAATGAATTAATTTACCTCATCCTCAACTTGTTGTCCAAGGAAACAAAATATGAATACCATGAACACGAAAATAGACTCGTGTACATAAAACTTCATAGTCTCAAATGAAAATTTGTCCTGAAATCACATAACACATTGATTTTATAAATAATCCAAAATTTACCTACTTACTCTCTACTGCTCTAACTTCACTTACACTTTATAGTAGGTGCCTTACTAATTTACTTGTTAAATAGCACTGTTTACTGTTTAACTGTTTAGTTACTAACATCTCAGGAGTCCCGGGCTCGATATCCGGCGGGTCAGTCTGTCAGTTGACCTTAACATAAATAAAAACGTATGTACTTACCGAAATTGCAATCTTGACAGAACACATACAGACTAACATGATGGCGTCGATGATGAGAACAAGATAGAATGGGCTACATATATTATTTAATTTATTGCTGAAACTAATAACATGACACATAAATTAATTTAATTTGTTTATCTACACTTATTTCCTTACATAACAAAGCTGAAGAGTTTGTTTGATTGATTGAACTGATTTTAATTATTTTTTTTTCACTACAAAATCCTAGATGAGCCGACGTGTGAAAGTTTATATCGATCACGTTTAAGAGTAAAATGGTTATTTTTTCTCAGAAAAAAATATAAACTTTTTTTTTAACTTTAATAACTTTATTTTAATAGACTTGAGGTACATAAAATGTATCATGAAATCAAAGGTAATAAAAGTATCTTTAGACTAGCATATAATTTTTAAAAAAAAACTATAATCGCCTTTCAAAAAATTAATGAAAAAGATTTAATTTTTACTTTTGCGAAACTCGTGAGACTAGAAATAGTAATGATCATAATGAGTCATGGAGTAAGAGTTATTTAAAAAAAGAGACAAAATACTTCTCAAGAACTAAACTGCCCTACTAAGCGCAAAAGCGGTAGATCTCAAAAAAAATATATAAATTTGATTTTTATGCCATAGGATAGCCTTAAAAAATACGCATCTAATGAACAAATCCTTTTAGCGCTATCTTGTTCAAAACACATGAAAAAATCTTAAGAAAGAATTCTTAAGGTTCTTAAGGTGCCGAAGTACCACTTTAAAGTATATGTACAAAACTTACCGTTTTAATTTAATATAATGATCAACACACTGCGATAGAACTAAAGTGCAGTATTTTTGTCGTTCTCCTTGGTTATTTCTAACCATTTCTTCCACTAGCTCATTCAAATTGAGAAGGATATGAGTAAGCAACTTCAGTTGTCTGATTACTTGGCCTACTAGTAAAAATATTGTGCACTGTAGACATGGGAGAGCTAAAAAAAATATAAACCAATAATAAATTGTAAGTTCAGTTTCCATCCTAGGGATGTTAGGGATACAGAAAAGGACAAAGTACTTTTTCACCAAGAAAAACTCCACACTTCCCCCCCACCCTTACCCCCTCGCCCTCCAGTTCTCAAGGAATCAACTAAAATAGTATGGAGTAATACTGAAAAACTATTTACCTATACAACACAAATATCCAGCATACGCGTGAAATACAAAAGAGGCGACGTATACTTTGAAATTCTCCAAACTCCACGGAAACCACATATCGAACGCTGAAATAATAATAATAATTTATTACTATTTCGAATAATCATAATCAATTTATCAAGAAAAGCGATAAAAGAAAAATTACAATATCTTGGTATGCAAGTTTTTTTTTTTTTACTTATAACTTTTTAACTTGTATGCAAGTTACAAAATATTTTATTTGATTAATTATATAAAAAATAAAGATAATTGTTTCGACATAGTAGATGTAGGGACAAACTCAGAAAGGGATTGGATCTCTTATTTTCTTGTCGTAGATTCAATACGTTGATCAGATCGTAAAGTAGCTTTAATGACTAGTTATCCGTGAAGATATGTGAAACCAGATTATTTATATATACAAAATAAATATATAAATTAACATACTAATCATAACTTCCTACCATTTTTTTTTCTAAATTAAATAGTTAAAATTTATCTAAAAAGTACCCAAAATACGCCCAAAAGTGTTTTATCTTCGCTGACAGCCATTATGTAAATTTTTCTTGTCGTAGATTCAAATAGTTTGATTAGATCGTGAGATAGCTTTAATGACTAGTTATCCGTGAAGATATGTGAAACCAGATTATTTATATATACAAAATAAATATATAAATTAACATACTAATCATAACTTCCTACCATATTTTTTTTCTAAATTAAATAGTTAAAATTTATCTAAAAAGTACCCAAAAGTCGCAGCGTTTTGTCTTCGCTGACAGCCATTATGTAAATAGGACTTAGTAGATATGTGGTGACGCAAAAAAATATGCTTCCCGTGTACGTTTTCAACAATACCCTCGACAATGTTAAAAAATTCTCCTGAGACTCAATAACCATCGTCTTGAGCTCATACAATTTGGTCCCTCGCTCCAAGCTTAGTACGTAATCAATTAGAGGCATCTCGACCATCGCGTCCTTGAAGCCCATTTCATTTAGGAACATGCGAAATCTGTCTCTAAACATCAAACAAATTCCGAACGATATCAACATTAACACCCCGGTCGCCCACACACAAGCACCCTGTATCATCGATTCCAAATCTGAAATGTGTTCGATTACAAAGCCGCTACAAAATATAAAGGTCAGAAACCCAACAATAACGTTGAAAATTTGAATCGTTAGCCATATTTTAGAGTCCCATTGAAATTTAGCGAAAAATGGAACACCGGCCAATGAGAAGACGCGATGGTACGTTCTGAACGTCTCTTCCATGGCGAGAAAAGGGGACGAGTGATTTATGAAATCGACATGCCTTGTAAGGCGTATAAAGCCATACAGTCGCATACACAAGTGCATACATGAATTTCCTTTATACTATTACGTAGGTAAGTGCACACAGTGAATCCTTTATACTGCAAGACTATATTACGTAGGTACTAAGTTATTTTTGAAGTGAAAATTTAGCTGATATGCCTTTGTTTGTGCGGTAAAAGTCCCAAAAAAAAGAAAATAATAAAAAAATCGCCTATCGAATAAAACATAACATAACATAATTTAATGTTTTATGCCCTCAATAAAACATAAAATTATTCCTAAAAGTAACTAATCAACATTTAAGGGATTCACAAAGCCGAATGACATTGACGATTTGACCTTCACCGATATGACCTTTAGAATGTTTATATATATCATACTAATTCCGCACGAAAAACACAAACGTAATCCACACCTCAACGCAGTCACTGAGACACTGTAGCTCCATATATTTAGAGTTCCGAGGCGGCGGAAACAATTCAACAGGCCTGATAAATGTGGTTTTTTGTACTTTTCATCAAAACTACATTAAAAAAAAAATAAAAAAATCAATAATTTTTTTTTAAATGATATTGACTTATTATTCGGTGTAGGAATCATTTGCGCGCAATAAACCGTTTTCGCAACAATTTTCAATATAAGTCAAATTCTTCTTATGTTCTAACTTTTATTGTGGGGTTTTTACTACTTTGATGGAATTTATAAACAATATAATTTGTTCTTCACATGTTTAAGTATAACATATATTTTTTTCAAACCAATTGCATTGACAGTTTCTTCTAACATATTTTTTTAAAAATGCAAATTTTTAGGATTGGCGTGTGTTTACACCTTAACTTGTAGTTGGTGAAAGAGGCCTTAAAAGAAATACAGAACTAAATGAAAAGGCTAAAATTCTCTACTTTTTTTTCATAAAAGATATACTTAGTAGGAATAATAATTTTTTTTTCGGAGAGGGTTAAATGTAAACATGGGTTTCTAATAAAACTAAACTTAATTCAAAACAAGAAAATGAACTGTAAAAATTTTCACTTCTATCGTGTGGTCATTACTACAATTTTTATTTGTTTATGTTAATGTAAAAACATTCATATATTTTAATATATAAATTTCACATTTAAAAAAATAGCAATAAAGCTAATTAATATAATTTTTAACATTTTTATTATTATTTAAGTTTAACAACAATAATAACATCTGAGTTTTTATAATTTAAGCAACGATAACATTTAAGTGTGCGATATTATGTGTCACCGTGATAATGTTATAAAGGTGTGCAATTAAATAAGCGATAAAATGAAAAATGGTCGAAGGTGTCAAGCGTGTGAAACGCCATAAATACTTTAGTGACAGGCACATTGATATATTTCATGTGACATAAAGACTATTTGATAAGCACCTTGTATTCTTTTGAGGGATTTCTTTTAATTTTTTTATTGTATTATAACCTCGATTCGAAAATAAATTATTCATAGTAAACCATATACTTACTACCCCTATATAATACCCCTATAATATCAAATTTAATCATTTCACTCGTTTAGCAGTGGACTAAAGCATTTAAAAGTAATATTGTCAACATTCAAAATTCAAAATTTAAAACATTTTATTCGAAATAGGATTTAGAATAGGCACTTCACTACCACTTTCTCTATGGAGAAGAACGCCCAAAACAACTCCACAGGAATCGCATATTTTATATTTTCTTTTCCAAATAAACAAACATCACACTACATTAATTATAAATAAAGTAGGTTCCTACTTATATGTATATTATTCTTATGCATTATGCTGAGTTGGAGCAACCGTAGACCAGGCGTCAAGACCAACATTAAGATGTATTATACCCACATATCATAGATGAATGATTGGTCTCGCTGCGCTCGACTAGATACCGCCGTCGTACTTGTAAAATGCGGCATAAAATAGTTCGGCGTACCCGAACCAGACACACTGCAAACTGTCTGTGATGTGTAAGTGCTGAATGTTTTATTAAATTTTAGGCATAATAAAATACCAGTTTGCGTAGTGAAACTGTGTAAAATTTAATAAAACTGGGTAAAAAGTGATAAAAAGTGACGATTTTTTACACACACTACAATAAAAAGTTGCCGCATTCATGGAGCTATCGCTCTATACGAGCGCTCTATCTAGTCGAGCACAGCGAGACCAATCAATTATCTTTGCCCACATACTATATTATATTAGACAAATCGCAGCAGCAGGTTATAGCATGTTTATTTACGACAGTGCCCGGCACCAGGTCGTCTCAACACCCTTCGTCAGTCATACGCAAACATCATAAATCTCTTTCCATTGTGCTTTCATTATTTTTCACCCCTCACTCTATATAACTGTGAACATTCGCCATCCACCAATGATTTATTGCTATTCAATTCTTAATAAATTTAGTTATTTTTTTGTTACCTTACACTTAAAAGCTTCTTTGAATTAAATTAAAAGAAACAATAATTATATAGGCAAAAGAAAAGATTTGTCACCTTAAGTCTTCTTCTTCTCTTTTAATGTATTAGCTCCGTCAGATCTTCTCCGATGATTTTGCCAGTGTCATTAGTAGGTAAAAATATCAATTTACAATAGCCTTTTTTTTTTAAATAAAAAAGGGCAAAATTTAAATTAAAATCAAAAGTAGCAGATCCCGAGACTAGTCAGTGAAGTCAAGTCCAGTCAAGTCATAATTTTTCTTAGTTTTCCAAGTCCGTCAAGTCAAGTCCACCTTAAGTCAATTTCATCATTCATGCCAAAAATTTCGTTTCCGACGTCTGTCAGTTGTCTGCTTAAGCAGACAATGCTTGTTCTGCTACAGTTTCAGAAAGTAGTAAGAATATAAGACATGATGAAGAAATAAATTTGAATATTAACGAAGGTTTTCGTACCCCGACTGTACTAAAGCATATATTAAATCGAATTGTTTAAGCCAATTTAGTCCTGCTATGTGTTTGAAAATAGATTTATATGTTTGACTTCTTAAAAAATTTACTAAGCATAATTAACGGGTTCTACGCAAAAAAAATATTTCAAGGTAAAAAAATCTCCCTAAATGACGTTCAATAAAAAAAATAAACGAATGACAAAAATATATAAGTACTTAGTAACAGTGTGAATAAACTCTACTTTGAGACAAATATGTACGCTGATGGGTATTTAACACAATCATTTGGCGAGCCGATACGTTTCTAGAACTATTATGCGCTTGGCTAAAACCCAAAGAGGTCGAAATTGACGCGCAAACTGAATTAACAACAAAAACACGGGGGAAATGCGAAAATATTTTTATAGTGCAACATTTTCCGTCCAACCCCCTGTTGTGACAGGCTGAGTACATGGAGCACAGACGAGGCACACTTGGCAATCCCATGGACACACTGGAAATAAAAATATTACGCCAACAATTTGTATTTATTGGTGATGTCATATAGAGGTGTTAGAGCGAACATTTTTCCGAATAGATTTTTCTGATTTTTCTAATATTTTTACAAAAAGTTAAATTTTTAATTATAATTTTTTTTTTCATTTCAATCATTTATTGCAAAATACTTTAATTTGTAAAATACAACATAAAAATCCAACATATTATCTTGTTTATCTATTTACTTCGTTTATTGTATATTTACCTATTATGCAGATCGGTAAAGGTAAAGGCTATACTTACTTCTTTTATTTGTTTTTTAACCGATTTTTAGTACCTATTATTAATAATATTAATAATATTCATTATTAATAATATTAACATTAATAGTATTTATTGCAATTATATTTAATGAAATTACCTGAACAATTTACTATAAGTTAACAATTGCCTTTATATGGCACTAAATATGGCATAGCAGCGATTAATGTGCAGACAACCCATCCTGCTCGCGACCATATATAAATAATATCAGTCATTTAAATGTCCGAAAATAGTTTTTGTGACTTAATTTCAATACAACAACTTGTCTTTGTTAAGTATATGTTAATTTAATTTAACAGTGTGTTGTGTCTCATACATAATTATTATTTCAGGGACAATATCTAAATTATATTGTGAGTCATATAAAAATCTGTACATAGAGTAACTAAAAAGGAATTAATAGTCAAACACTGATTTGTTTTTATACTACATATTTAGTAAACACAAATATTAAATTTAATAAATATGGACTCGGTTTATTATATTTTAAATTATTATTTACATATTATTTATTTTTAATTAGACATATAAAAATTAATAGTTCGCGCGAACATCTCTATATAGATACAATCTTGCGCTTCTTTGAAAGTTAGTGTATTGCTTAGCAAAAATGTTGATTTATCGACTTAATATACCAAATGTATTGACCAACCTCTCTGTTAAGATCGCACATCATTTATTGTATTCCTACACACACATGTAACATCTCTTTATTGCTCGTATTTGTAACATTGATATCAAAGATTATTATTACAAAGATGAAAAAAAATCAAGGCTAAGTTACGTTCATACATATAATATAATAATGAAAAAAATAATATTAAAAATCAAATTTCTATAGTTCTTGCACCTTCGAATATTTTTGAATTATTTGCTTACTAGCGATCTGTCCCTTGTTTCGTAGATGTATTTTTTTCTGCAAATTATATAATATTGTTTATTCTCTTTCCATTAATGAAAACCTTATCAAAATTCCTTGGATGGCTTTATTTTATAATATACTAGCCACCCGCTTCCGGATTCGTCCGTCGTGCAATATCTAAAAAAAAAATTATTTTTTAATTTAATATCTAAAAATCTTCCACGTTTACCTCTATTTTATTACAAACATACAAAAATACAAATCTTTTCTCTTTATAATATTAGTAAAAGTATAGATAATATGATACCTAATATCTCTATCACATTTCTTTTTATTTTAAAGTACAATTTTATATACATACCTACTTACCTATTATCTATTTCTTTTATTGCGTACTAATTTATATTTATTTTACAATTTTCATTTAATATTAATTTGTTACAAATGTGAAATTTAATGTAGAATTTTTTTATTTATATATGTATGTATTTATTGTGAATTAAGCAAAAATCTTTTCCCTTCAATCATATAAGTGTATACATGAGAGTCATTATGGCAAGACAACAACAATAAGAATTCCTATTTTCGGGAAAAATATTCATTCTATTGTTACAACCATAGACACAATAGGTATCTGGTAATATGTAGTCTGAGTATACAACAAACACGTCTCTATTTTGCCGAAGAAATCTCGATATCAACGGGAGACAAGCGCAGGCAAACACGATAAATCTTCTTGAACGACAACTATTCTGGTAACATACGATAATTCCCTTCGATAATTTTGAAAGTATCCGCTTCGATATCTAAGCAGATGCTTTTAAAAGTGAGAGATGATATTTTTATTTTATTTAAGGTGATATTTTAATAATGATCTAGACGCGCTGGGCGAAGGAGGATGTCGTGGTTGAGAAACTATCCGGAAGTGCCGCGGTCGAGCAACCGTTCCGTTTGGGTCTTGACAGGACCGGTCGACTAATCTTCAGGACTGAAAAGGCACTTAGAGAGAAATAAAGAGTGAGAAAGAGAGAGAGAGATAGAGAAAAATATTTTACAAATACCGCATAAGCAAAAAAGAAGCCTCCGTTTGTCTTCTATCTAAACAAATGTTCAATACTCAATACCTACCGCTTTAATGTAGAATTTGAGCCAATGCTTTGGTATAATTCTTCTCTTACTGGGTTCTTTAATTTTGGTGGATTGATTAGTTAACTTGATAGTGATTTAAAAAAGTAATTGAATTAAATTATGCTGCAATATAATTACATCATCCCAAAAATAGAAATAATTTAGGTATTTAGACAAAAATTATTGTAATAGACCCCGAACAGGCAGTAGTATCTCCCCTCCTCGTTTCCCGATATGGGCCACATTATTAATATTCAACATGCGAGAAAATGATTTAAGACTTGCTACACCATCCACTTTTTGGATACTTTCCTTTTGAGAGCGGAAAAATTGCTTTTGTTTTTGACAAATTTCGAACGTTCGATAAAAACTCGATGTTAGTGTGAATTTTGATATATTTTTTTATTATCAAATTAAAGTATTTTTCCGAGTCTTAGAAATAAAGTTTAAACGCAATTTTTTTTTTGTTAAACTCGACAGACATGCCATTCGATGGCACTCGTAGGTGGCTACTGTCGCCTATGCCTATGAAGTACGTTGCCATTGAGGTTTTAGGATAGATATTAGTAAGGGATACGGAAATGGGCTCAGGAATCCTTTACTCACTCACTTGCAAATCAGCAGACATGCTATTATTTCACGGTGTTCTTCTACAAGGAGGTGGTTGCTGGCTGGCTACCACTTCTTTCTACCTTTTCCAAATCCCGACCAGAAATTCTGGTCTGGATTGGAGAGTCCAACGAGCCTTACTCGTTGGATCCTAATCTCTAACCTTTTATCTTACTAAGATCGGCAACGCACTTCCAGCTTATGGCGTTACTTGTGTAATAGGCGTCGGTAGCTATCTATTATCAAATGGATCGTCAGCTTACCTGTCGACCTTCAAATCATTAAAAATATGCTCACGTTAAAACTGAACCGTTATGAATATTAATATAACCTGGATGTGATTTAACCAACATAACAAGGCTAATTTCATTCACTCGAGTTTCTAAGAGACAAGTTACGCCGGAAACTTCTTGAGGCCTCTGTCTTTGAATAAATTTTCCAATAAACTTCCAAAAATGAGTTTCACAATTTGTGATTGGTGGGAATTTCGTAACTGAATTTCGAGCGTGATTCCGGCGGGTTCATTAAAATACTTAAAGTAATTTATTATTTATAATTTTGTAGACGTACAAACGGCAACACACTTAACGCACACAATTTTTTTCTGTCATATCGACAGAATATCGACTCACACTTGACGTTTGACAATTATGAACCCTTTTTTTTTTTTTGACGAGGAGTAATCCGCTTACAGATTCCCTACCGCTGGCTAGACGGTAAGGATATGTGGGGGTCGCCCAGCACCTGATCATAGTGGCACTGGGAATACGCCACTAAAACTCCCCGGTGCCTCCTTGACCATGATAGGGATGAACCGGGCTCTGCGGGGGCATCTTACACCGGTCCACCCCCAGGGCAGCCCGGCCATTGCTGACCAGGCTAACTCCAACGTGAAGATTGTCCCGAGACACTAGTACAATCTCCATACGGAGGGACCTTGTGCAGGCACACACAGCTAGCCGACCATGTGCGCAAGGTCCCCCTAGACCATCTACAGAAGACGGGCCTACAGGCTCGCCTTCCCTAGACAGCCTCACCAAAAGTCCGCACTCTTTGAGTGCGGACTTTTGGTGAGGCTGTCTAGGGCCGGTAGCCCGGCGAGGGTTTCCCTCTCGTGAGCGTTCGCTGCAGGCCCCCGCTCGGAAGCCCGCTTTGTAACGCTCACAACACCAACAGCTCTCTGCTACAGGCCCCCGCTCGGAAGCCCGCTTTGTAACGCTCACAACACCAACAGCGCTCTGCTTCAGGCCCCCGCTCGGGAGCCCGTTTGGAACGCTTAGTCTCGCCTAAGAGGCGTGGGTGGTTTCCGATAACTCAAAGTTATTTTGAGCGTTCGCCCTCTGTTATTACAGTAACAGAGATTGAACATCATTCGGATAAACAATAACAAGCCGTCGCTCCTACAGGCCACCGCTTGGTAGCCCGCTTGGAACTTCGGTTGAGCGCTCCTGCGGGACGCTCTTGGTAGCCCGCTCAGAACGCTCGTACGCCTTCTTGGTCCCCGAGGCGGCTCGCCAAGGGTAAGCCCCCCCACCTCGAAAAGGTTATGGCGTACATAGGGGGGGTGACAATTAAAAACCCTAGCCAGTGGCTGAGTAACATAACTTAATTTCGTCGGATAATTATCAAATCGGGCAAAATCGGGTAGTCGTTCGTTTTCGTTTTACCTAGGCGGTAAAACTTTAATGCGATGAGATTTAAACATCTTATTTCTTACTATGATATACAATGATATTAATAATTTGTTAGGCTCAACTCACACAAATTAAAAATTGAAATAGGCTCAACTCACACAAGCAGAGTCGAGCGAAGCGACGCGTTATGTTTTTTAACTTCATATTTCTCGTAGTGATCAAAAATAACAAAAAAAACACCCGTTTTTTTTTTATTTTTTTTTTATTTTTTAATTAATACGCAACTTGACTTTATTTTGCCTATGTTTTGCCCGTAACGTTTCAAGTAGGTAACCATTTTTCCGATGTCTATACACACACATAGCGCATACACACATCTCATACCTACTTGAAAATCTAATTGAAAATGAAAATTACTTATAATACTCGTATGGACATGCGAGACGCATTTAACGTTTTGCGGGACGCAATTTTAGTATTACAATGCGGTAACAATTATTTGTTATTGTTATTTTATTTACATTTGTCATTCTGTGCAATTACTTTAAATTGCTAGGTCAGCACATATAAACTCAAACACAAAACTTACACATTACTTTAGTTTCGTAAAACATTGGTATCATAATGAAAATCGTCATCATTAAACGGAGCGAAGCGTAGCTCTGTACTCGGTTCCCTCCGACTCATATAAATATTAAATAATATAGTCAAAGATAGTGTATAGTGCTCTTTTAACAGATGGCATTGCAAAATCAATAACGAAATAAAGTTCACATTTACAAAAAAAAAATTTAGCTACTTTTAAATAATCAGCAGCAGGCGACTAGGCCTTTATTTATAACTAGGTGTCCGTGACTTAGTCCATGTCGAAAATAAGAATGTAAGATCTACGCCTGCTTTTGCCAAGCGTAGATCCAAAGATAATTGATTGGTCTCGTTGCGCTCGACTAGATAGGGCGCTATACAAAAGCAATAGCTCCGAAAATGTGGCAACTTTTTATTGTAGTGTGTGTAAAAAATAGTCACTTTTTACCACTTTTTACCCATATATTTTTATTTTTGACAGACAGTTTGCAGTGTGACTGGCTGGGGTACGCCGAATTCGGCGTACTATTTTATGCCGCATTTTACAAGTAAGACGGCGGTATCTAGTCGAGTGCAGCGAGACCAATCATTCGTATTCGATCAACAAAATGACCTACCTAATTATGGCCGGAAAGTAATAAACAGGCGGCAAAACGAAATATGGTTGGTAACCCAATCAAGCCGACTCGACAACCACCAGTTTTCCCACAAGTGAAAATTTTGGTTCTACTGAACTAATTACATATATATTGTTTTTAGTTCTACTGAAGTTAGTATGTATAAATATTGTAATTTTATTTGTGGTGAGAAATAAACATAAAATAACATTGCGGTCTATCAATGACAAGTCGTTGTTGATGCGTTGCCACTGACGGTGTCGGCGATCAATTCCTAATTCTTATTTTTCAAAATGAGTAATTTTGCAAATTATTATTAGTACGAATTCTTCTTTGTGAAAACTCTTAATTTTACTTATTCTTAATTTTCCGAATGCCTCATTTTCCCAATTATATAAAGTACGAATTCGGTTTTTTTAACAAGAGTACAGTCATAATATATTTAAGTAATTCATAAAGATATTTTTATCTTTTTACACCTTTTTTTTGTCAAAATCTATAACAGGGTAAGTCACATTTGTTAACAACACAGTTGTTAACAATGATATAGTGTCTTTTTATGCTTATTTTCGATTTTTTTTTTTTTTTTTTAATTTAATTGATTATTATTTATAACGCAATGAGTTTCTAAGCAAATAGGCGATATAGTAAACTTACGTTCTTCATACTAAATGAATTTATTCAATCGCGTATTATTATGAATTCCAAAAATATATCTAACTGTACTTTCTTCTATGAAAAAATAGAATTCATACTAACTATAACAAGAAAAATGAAGCATTCGGAAAATTAAGAATTAGTATAATTAAGAGTTTTCATAAAGAAGAATTCATCCCGATAATCATTTACAAAATTTCGCAGGTGGAAATTTAAGAATTGGGAACTAATCGCCGACACGCCACTGACGACCGCGTTGTTTTATGGAATTAAATGAATATTCTATTATATTATATTGAAACAGCTACGATTGTGCCAAATAGACAGAATTGAGTAAAGAAAATCAATACTTGTTTTTAAATTTAGATTACATCCAAGGAGGATAGATTACATCTACGAACCAAGAAGTTTAGAATAAACTATGAATAACTGTCAACTTGAGCGTTTAGAATTAATTAATTTGGTCGCATTGCAATGCAGCTTGCATTGCAAATCGACCAAATTAAGAATTATTACCTGGAAAACTTAGGACTATATTGAAAATGACAATATTATATCTATCCCTTTCAAACTTTCTCTCAGTTGGGTCTTGAATGTGCAGTTAAGAGTGGAGTCGTTTGTACATCTCAGACAAAATAAGTACTAAAGATAGAGTCCTGTGGACGGCATAGTGAAGCCAGTAAAACTACGCCTTCGCCGTGTATGGAATGAATGGAATTCGATTACAAATTCCATTCATTTCAAAATTTGCTAAGGCTTAGATTCGAAATAGGTATTGATTACTGATTGACATAATTTGTCACCGCTAATAAAGATAGCAATAGAAATTGTCACTTTGAATTTTCAAAGGAAAACAGACCTTATCATTCTACAATATACAAAGAATACACGGTTTACATACACGGTTACACGCGCTCAAATGTAATCCAACTACGCCTCGTCTTATTAAAATTTTACTTGTGAAAATGCCATATGTGAATGGGTGTAAAAACTAAAATTAAATTAAAATCAGGATGGAATCACATTTCACACGTAAGTGAACTTGGAAACCAATATTTTTAATAGAGTGAAATGACAAAAATGAAGTTTTTTGTTTATTTCTATTGAAAATATTTGGAACAGCTTGCACCACAAAATGACAATTTTGATAATTGGGTTACTCACACTTGAAACAGACTTGACTATGTTGTCCACAAAATTCTGTCTATAGTTCTTATTTGGTCTGAGATGTAGATAAATTAATATTTAAGTATGTTTACTCCGTAATTTCTGAAACCACAAATTTATATTCAGTTTTTTTTTAATAATTAATACGGCAACATCTAGTCGATATGCTGACCGACATCTTCAAAATGCTAAAGAATTGACTGCAATGGTTCCCGTACGTACATCTTACAACACAAAAACAGCCATTTACAAACCTCTTTTTTTTTAATTTTTTTTATTTATTAATATAGTAAATTATAATGTTACATTAAAATTGACACCGGTGTAAACATAAACTCATTAGAGTTTTACCGCATACCTTGTTCAGTTTACATATGTATAATTTATCAATATATATACATAGACATATTTATTATATAATTATAAATATACACAGACAAATACATAATTATAGATTTATTCAGATGCCTATTATTCCGATTGCGCATGGTTAAACTTTTTGTTGACACTCACGAACACTTTTGGTTCTTTAGGATTACCCACTTTAAAATTTTAGTTACAAATTAGTTGTTGAAAATTATATTTATCTGTAGTTAATTGTAAAAAGTATTGTTTTAACTTATATGTGATGTTTTTGGATGTTATTTCGCTTTTTAATGTTTTAGGTAGTTGGTTAATTAGATTCGGAATGACATAAGCCAGACGCCTTTTTCCGTGAAGGTTGTTATAATCGGGTAAATTAAATTTTGATTCATCAAATAATCTGTTTGAATAGGTTAGTTTTTTGAGTTTTTATGTTTTCATTGAAATAATGTTCCTTTAATAATACAAATTTTGTTTTTTCTTCTATGGGTATAATTTTACACAATACGAATAATTTGCGATAATCTTTTTTACAGTTTGCTTTTAGATTTTTAGGAAAGATTTCTTTTAGAATACGCAATTGTATCTTCACATTGGTCTCTTCATAGCTTTCTTAAGAAACCTAGTTAGAGATCACGTTTCATGTGTGGCGACCTCCTTTTAATGTGACCTTTTTGGATTTTCCGTGTCATTCTTCATTTAAAAAAAGAGGCACGGAAACAGCGGAAACCTAGTCGGCCTCACAGATTATAAAGTTATATGGTCGGCCTTCTACACAGCTTCAGAAAGCACGCGCTTTCTCGCCACTCGTCATCACCATTTGTTTCTATTGTAAATATGTGATTATGTTTAATATGTACCATTATTAATTACTTCCCACACATGTCAACACTGACAGCACATATTAGTCCAAAACTTTATTTTTAAGGCACTGAATTTCGGACCGCTACATGCATCGAGGAGCTTCCCCAGCATAAAGGAGTCTACGGGATAC
The DNA here is from genome assembly GCA_947623395.1 of Synanthedon tipuliformis. Taxonomy (NCBI): domain Eukaryota; kingdom Metazoa; phylum Arthropoda; class Insecta; order Lepidoptera; family Sesiidae; genus Synanthedon; species Synanthedon tipuliformis. The sequence continues at coordinate 2,733,519 of OX392431.1, read as the reverse complement.
CAAACTCCTTAGCAACATACAGCAGATATAACGTGTTTTGGCTCAATAGAAAGTCGGAGGTTAGTTTATAATTTTTATTCATAGCTTGTTTACGCATAATTTAATCATATTCATAAATACAGAAAAGTTTAAAAAACATGTAAAATTTGTCATAATAAATCCAACCATCTGCTTGGAATACTTATTACTTATTTACGAAACCTAATGATTACTTATTTTGAAACAAAACCTTGTGTGGTATAGTCATTCTTAAAAATATTTTTCCATTGTTTTGTCTTTCTTGCGTTCGCAAGAAAAACAATATAAGTTCTTATATTATTTCGGTTGAGTTAAATATAAAAATACTTTACTAATAGAACATTGCCATGCGCTTTGAGCGCAGAAGCAAATTTCATTTACTTACAATATGAGTTTTACACAATTTTAAATGTCAGACGCGAAAGCTAAACCAAATCTAAACGAGCAACGCGACTCCTGCAAGAGAAAACTAAAAACATTACTTTATTAGACTGAATATATGTAATAGTTCCATAAAAGTTAACTGCTAGTATTTGCTTAAACACCCAAAGGAATGTAGGAGACTAACATCGTCCAGTTTTAGGTGAGCCTCGATTCAATGTGAATCCTCTTTCACCCCCTCAAATCGCGTTCGCAAAAGCAGCGAAGCGAGAGGTCACCTTAATTTTGATTTTCAATTCTCAAGGCGACGCGTTTCTAGTCTTAGAACAAAAGCTGGTGAATTCCAAATCTGTGTACACTTTATCTTAAGAGGCATACGGTCTGTTTTCCAATGGCTTTTGTTTTGAAACTTACAGTAATATTGGGTGACGAAAGTAACTGAAAGAGGCATGGAGATGTTCGAAGTTAAGATTTTGCACCTTATACAAACAATAGTTTAGTATATTGTCACTAATCAGTACTTCTTATCCCTTATCCTGAATCCCACTACGGTCGGCAGCGCACCTAGAGCACCGGTGGCTTTGTTTAAGTTATTGGCGACGGTAGCCACACCTACCATCAAGTGGACCGTCAGCCTGTCTGACGAACTTTACACAAAAATCTCAATCACAAAAAAAATATATCTTATTTTACATTATCGAAGGCCTGGAGCCCTAGCCAAGAGCAAACGAACAGTCATAACGCTACGCTCGGGTTACGCTACGCTTAGGAGAAAGCTTTGTGATTGGTCAAAATTTTATGTGGGCGTTACAACAACCAATCACCGGGCTTTACTTTTTTATTATAAGTACCCAAAGGGAGCGTTTGCATTGGTATGCTCTTGGCTAGAGCCTCTGGTATGCAACAATTCGAAGAGGTGGCTTTCTCATACATTAAATCAAAATACCGATTAAAAAATTGAAAAATTAAATTAAAAAAGCCTAGTGTACGAACCACTAGGCCAAAAAATTCTTGGCGATTTAAAAAAAATAAGATTACTTATAATGATACTCCAAGGATTTCTCTGTTCGCAAGACGCAATTTTATCACGGGTTTGGCAGTCGACGCCGCACTTACATTTGCAATGGTGCAACCGCGCTGCTAAAATATGAAAATTGAATCTTGTTACCAATGTTTTTGGGTCGTCTTGAACGGACAGGATATATTTACACACTTATAAGTTAAACTGGCGACAGTAAGACGCCATTTTTAAATCAATGGCTTATCGGCAAAAGTACTTAAATATTTTTAAAATCAACAATATTCTACGCTTTAGTAGGAGCAGTATTGCATCTTGGTTTCTTACGTATCACATTTTGTTCTTGAATGTTTGTATTATGAATTATCTTGTTTCCTATTGATTGATGTGATATATGGGAGGAGAAGAAGAGTAGAGAGGGAAGGGGAGAGGAGAAAAGTAGAGGAGAAGAGAGGAGAGGTTTTATAGAAAATTTAAGTATTCTTCTTACGGTGCCTTCAACAAGTGAAGGTTGATCGGCCTGGAACAGTCCACCTTTTTTTGTTCTTCGGTTAGCGACATTTCTACAATTTAATCCAAATTTTCTACAATTTAAGTATATTGGGTATACATTTTAAAATACCAAAAAAGATATACACAGAAATTCAATTTCAAATAGAAGTTTCATATAAGAATTATAAAGAACTAGCTTGCAAATGTCGTCGGCACATCGTAGAATAGGGCATATCATGATATTCCTGGGCCGATCATATTTCTGTTAAAACTGAGAGGGTCGCCTCACTCCGCTCCGCTTCTCTCGGCTCCCCAAATTTATTTCCATGTAAACCTAACACGCTCCACCTCGCTTTGCTTCGCTCCGCTGCCCGTCGCACCTATTTTTGACTTTTGGTGAAAGATTTTTCATTTCATACTTTACGATCTGCCCAATTCTACGATCTGCCCACGACACATATAATACATCTACAATGTGGCCTAATTGACTTGGAAACCAAGTCACTTTTATATGAATAATATTCGAACCTCTCAAAGTCCTTTAGGACTAAGGTATTGTAGAGTAGCCTCGGGCTGTCTGTTCAGTAACAAGACAATATAGATCAATGCACCCGCAGAGCTATTCCATTGTTGTGAGTTGAATTGTTAGTTAAGTTACAATTCAAGCGAATGTAAGTTAACTAAAATGAGAAATGCGTCGAGAAACCGTTGGATTGTAATAGTTAGCGACGTAGTTAATTGGTTCAATATAGTAAAGTCAATTAAAATATCTTCAAATATCAGCAAATTGCGAACTTGTACTCAATCCATACTATAATAAATGAAAGTAACTCTGTCTGTCTGTTTGTCTGTTACCTTTTCACGTCTTAACTACAACCGATAAAGAAAAGGACAAAGAATGAAAGGTAAGTACTGATCCATTATAAGTATTGTTATAAGAAATTCAACGCCTGACAAAACTGTAACAGCGATAACAATTGAATAAATTTTATTGCTGTTTATAATTATTATATTTTGTTAGTAGTTAAGAATATTTTTTATATTTAAACGCGGAAGAAATCGCGGTTAAATCTAGTTAAATAAAATAAATAAATAAAAATAAAATAAGAATCCCATTTATTGCTTTACCAAAATACTTAATACAAAAAAAAAATTATATTCAACTTAATATTTAAATTTTACCCCCCTTTCGGGTAAAGAGCTTCCCCAGTTCTTGCCATTATTTTTCTTTGTTCTGCTCCATGTATTGGAAACTTTTTATGCGTATGAGTATGTAATATATTTCACTCTTTTTCAACAGTTACCTTCTCTGTACAGACGAAACGAGAAGAGCTCAAAGACATAAAGCGTAGTTACAATATCGAAAGCCATAGGGACGAGCAACCGACCGCACACCGACAGGGGATTTGTACTTATATTTAAATAGTAGAGAATCTTAAGGGGATTACTTATGTCAATGACTTTGAGGATTTCGCCTCAAGTTTTGTATGGAAAATTAATCTATACTTTTTAATAGGTATTATAAAGAGAAAGATTTGTTTGTTTGTGTGCATTGAATAGGACTAAATACTGGACCGATTTGAAAAATTCTTTCACTGTTGGGAAGCTATATTATCAGCGAGTAACATAGGCTATATTTTATAAAGTAACATAGACTATATTTTCACTCAGATTGCGCGGGTGCTGTTGGCACTGCGACTTTATTTTATAATATACTAACTGCTGCCCGCGACTTCGCCCGCATAACTTTATAAATTACTAGCTGCTGCCCGCGACTTCGCCCGCGTAACTTAGGTACTTATAAACCTTCCTCGAGAACCACTCTACCCATTAGTGAAAACCGCATTAAAATCCGTTGCGTAGTTTTAAAGATCTAAGCATACAAAGGGACATAGGGACAGAAAAAGCGACTTTGTTTTATACTATGTAAAGATATACTAAAACCTTCCTCGAGAACCACTCTATCCATTGGTGAAAACAGCATATAAATCGGTGCAGTAGTGCAGTGCAGTATCGCGAACAGACAGACAGGCAGACGCGGCGGAGGACTTTGTTTTATAATATGTAAGGAAAAGGACTAGCAACCCGCTCCCGGGTTCGCCCGGAATGCAATTTTTATATGCAAGATTCTTCCTCATTTATCCCTCTTTCCATAGGTGAAAACCAAAACTACTTTTGAAATGTTTTTTTTTATTTTCCTTAGAAACGAAAAATCTATGTCATGCAATTTAAATTCCAATTAAAAAGAGGATGTGTGGTGTCATGGTCACGACCGCGTGTTTTACGTGAATACGTGTACGTTACGTTCTTTGAACGTTTTTGTACCATATACAAAAAAAAAATTAATCCTTAAGCTATTTTATTTATAACTATATGTAGGTAGTACATATACATGCCAATCCGCCGGAGAAGGCTCGGGCGCAGGCGGGTGGCCTATATCCGCCGCATTCCACCCTGACCGAGACCTGGGCGGTAGTCTTGGGGGAGACTGCCGCCCGTCGTAAGGTCCCCTGAGTAGGCCGGCGTACCTCCACTTTCGGGTACGCCGAGGATCTGACAGGGAGCATAGGCCTCCCCGCGTTGGATAGCCGTGGCGGGGCACCGAAGTCGTGTTATAACGTCCCCACGACCCCGCCCATCAACGGCCGCGACAGATAGAAAGTCGTTGGGTTTGAGCCGGTAGGATCCAAGAGGATTTCCCAACGTTAAAAAAAAAAAAAGAAAAAAAGAAAAGGGAGTTCCAATCCTCGGTAAAAAAAAAAGGTAGTACATATACATACAGTACTCCTTTCAACAAATTTACACTATTGCTTGCGCCCAGAAAGTTCACGCGATTTACGAAAGAGGCTACCGTCTCTGCCTTTTGTAGGAAATGCATTTGTGGAACGAAAAAGCAAATATTTCGCGGTGAAACGCGTTCGTGGCATTTGCAACAGACTGCGACGTCATTTGTACTGAGAGCGACATAAATAGAAGTGCTCCGCCACCCCGTATTACCTACTCTATATATACTGTGGAATTTGCAAGCTTGTAACTGCTCTCTTGTTTGTTCTATGTAACTAAGCTTTGCATCTAGCTTGTAATCTGTCGTCGTTTGCCATAATATTTGTTTATTGCTATTTGTATTAGCCTTGTGTGTCTTTACTTAATTTAAAAAAATATAACAATTGTAAAATGAAACCAGATCGTGTACTGAAATACAATGAATAGTTATTTAATTACAAACATTACTGCCAATCACTACTTTACAAGTTATTCCAAATATAATTATAAGATATCGAGTAGTAATATAAAAGTGCTTCCATTTTCTTCTTTTTGTTATTCGTAACTCCCGGCAACCAACTCCTTTCGACCGCGCACACTCCAAGGCGCGACCGGTGTTGCCAATACAATTACAATTATTTCAATTATATTTATAACTACACAAAATAAAAAAATAAACAATTATTAGTAATCAGAATCGTTTAAATCCAGGCTTCATTATCGCTTAAATAATACAGCGATTTTATAATAACGTTTCGAAAAGTTTTTGGTTTTGAATTACTTACTTTTAAATTTACTTATAGCTCTGATTATCACACTCACCAACTACAAGTAAAGTGTTGATTTAAATGACGGTTATAGCCTACTTGATAGATGGTGAAAGAGGCCCTAAGTTTATTATAAAGCCGTATACATAGTAAAGGATACCTAGGTATAACAACTAATATTATAAGCAGAGAAAATTTGCATTTTTTATGTTTGTAATGAATAAACTCATAAACTACAGGACCTTTTGTAAATTCTTTCATCTATAGAAAGTTACATTATCAGCGAGTAACATAGGCTATATTTCATAAAGTTACGCGAGCGAAGTCGCGTGCAACAGCTAGTACGAAATAAAGGAATTTCTACGATAAGTACTTTCAAAAATTACCATTTAAGTAATAATAAATAGTCGTAACGATGACAAGGGTTCCGTAACGGCATTTTAATTAACGAGTGTGGACTCCAAATTGAATCGATTCAGTTAACGTAACGCAATTTAGGGCTTGAACATTTGCAAAGGACATACGGCTGTAAGGGATTTATAACGGAACATTAAGGTGGAAACAAACAATGAACAAAAAAAATGAAACAAAAATATATGAGCAAAAGTTTCAGTTTGAAGGTAGAAACAAACAATCGGACGCGTCCGACGGCCGTTCACATCCAGTGAGCAAGATTTCTATCGGACGTTCGAACGCTTATGGACGGTCAAAAGTCATGTCGGCGACTTACGTCCAATTGTTTGCACAGCTTTAGTGACGGATAGCGTGTGACAGCTATCCAGATACCGTCACACGCGGCTGTCGTCGCGTCCGATAGTTTGTTTCTACCTACAAAGTGAAATGCTCATTTTTTGTTTACTTTTAGATGAACTTTTGGGAAACAGTAATTTTTCTTGATGAAAGGTCTTTTTTGGTTATCTGTATTCTTGACCGTTGTGTTTCAAAAATTTCATAATGATCGGTTGAATAGTTAAGGCGTGAAAGAGTAACCAACACACAAACAAACTTATTAGCTGATATTATCTTTATTCCCTAAGTATTTATAGTTATATACTCTACGATAAAGGATTGGAAAGGGACAGGGAAATGGGCTTCCCATCAACAGAAAGTAACTTCATTGTCATGTTTTTTACTCTATGTGACAGTGTGTCACACGCTGCGGTCCGTCTGTTCGTGTTTAACTACGTAATTGCAGCTAATTGCTGATGTATGTGATTAGCATTGGACTCAACGATAGCTTTGTTACGGTGATCTTTATATACATTGCCCTACTTGAAAACGATAATATTAAGTATCTATTATATTTATATTAATAATACAGATAAGAGGTTAGGCTACATGCCTAAACGCTTTGTCTCAGAGATTCCGGGTTCGAATTTTGGCAGGGTTAACTTTGGAAATGATATTTTCAAAGTTTTCTTTGGTCTGGATTCGCCAGACGAGCTGGCTTCCCCTTACAGAAGACCTATATTTGATTTCAAAGTGATTTCGTAACTTCACATCTCTTTATATAAGGCTGAATAAATTGGTGTGTGTCAGCTCCGACGCATGACTGAAGTTTACTCCTTACAAACGATAAATAAATAATTTAATAAATATAATTAAAACATATTAATATAATATATTACCTATATGTAGGTATTATGTTATATTAATACTAGCTACTCCACTACCACTATTATAAAGCTGAAGAGTTTGTTTGTATGTTTGAACGCGCTAATCTCAGGAACTACTGGTTCGAATTGAAAAATTCTTTTTGTGTTGGATTGATAATTTATCGAGGAAGGCTTTAGGCTATATAACATCACGTTGCTACTAATAGGAGCGAAGAAACAGTCGAAAATGTGGAAAAAAAAAACGGGGAAAATTATTCATCTTTGAGCCCTCGTTGCGTGCGCTGCGAAAACCGTTCGAGATACCCAACTGATTCCCAAAATAACTATTCCACGCGGACGAAGTCGCGAGCACCAGCTAGGTTGTATATATATAGAGATGTATTGAAGCATATTGTAGCCTGTAACGCGTAACGTGCGACATGTGACATTTGATTTTACTCCCATAAATTTTCATACCCCGGGTTTATAGGTAAACTCCAAAATATATAAGTATATAAGTAAACTCCAAAAAAGAAAGCATAATAAGTTGTTACTCTAGCCAGAATCATTCTCAAATTTGTACATGTGCAATACAGTATACTGAGTGTACTTTACCACATAAAATGAAACATCATGTTAAAATTAACATGAAACGTAATAAAAATATCATGATATTGTAGCTACAAGCAAAAGTTGGTTGCTCTAAATAATCTAATTAAATATTTTGCCCAGTGAGCCTTGGGCGGGAAGGTTTTTGTTGGGAGTTCTTTTAATTTGTTCTGCTAGTGTAGGAAATACAATGCTTGCTTAACTATTGTTTTCATAAGTAACAATGTAACAATATAAACATTTATTTAATTTAAATGTATTTTTGTTTTGTGTAAAATCTTGAATTAAGTAACTTTTATTAAAATTTTTTGCAAGTTTTTTGGAACTCGAAATTTTTTGGATTTGTATTTTTTTTATTCACTACATTTTTTTATGTACAATATATTTTAATATGTATTTATATCCAAAACTAAGCTATATATATTTACAAATCCTATTATCCTATTTCCTATTATTAATTAATTAATATTATAAATGCGAAAGTTTATATGGATGTATGGATGTATGTATGGATGTTTGTAACTCTTTCACGCAAAAACTACTGAACCGATCACCATGAAATTTTGCATACACGTTGTCTGGGACACCAGAAAGGACATAGGGTACGTTTCATGCAGAACGCGGACGAAGTCGCGGGCACCAGCTAGTTGTACATAATATTAAGCTTCGGTCAACATATCCCATGGACCCTTTACTTAGAACCGTTACAGCTTGGTGTGGACAACTTGATATTGCTTGGTGTATCAACTTGGGCATTGGGCATCATATCAATGCTCCGCTTGATGATAGGATCTGCCAATTCTGATAGTCCACTGGCTATTACATTGTGAATTTCTATATTAAATATTGAAATTATTTCAGATATTAAAATTCCACTTGAGAACCCAGGATCGAATTTTAAAATTCATTTTGTGATTCATTAAAGAATTTCAAATATCCCGTACCTTTTGTCGCCGGTTCCGAACAAGTTTTCTATCAAGAGAGCCGCGTCCACCTTATGAGTTTAATCAAGGCATTCCCGTGTCGTTACTAAATCACCTAGTTCGTTGCCCCTACTCTTGGAACACACTTTTTCACGAGCAGAAAAGTTTCAAGAGAAAGTTCAAAATTAATTTTATCTAGCCAGCTCCCTATTTTATTCAACGGTAGAAAAGTGTTGAATATATTTTTTTTAGTAATACTCGCACAATCACAGTGCTTCTCTGAAGCGTCTTCTCTAAATTATTATTAATTATTATTATTAATTATTAATTTTGAAGGCGCGTCCATTGCTGAGGAGTAAACGAAAATGAGCTACGATTCCACAGACATACACACAGATACATAGACAAACACGTCACCCTCCCTGGGTACGCCGGGACCTTGTCGCGGTGGGGGGGGGCTCACCCTTGGCCTTGGGCCGGCCTGGGGTGCTAAGGAGGCGTACAACTGAGCGTTCCGAGCGGGCTCCCAAGCGGGAGTCCGTAGCGGAGCGCTCGCGGGAAGTACCCTCGCGGGTCTCTCAATTGGAGGTCGGCCGCACTCCTTGAGTGCGCCTTATGATATTGTTTGTTCCGCACACGAGGTATGTGTGCAGATTATGAGTGGCGAGCTCCCTCCCGTCATTGGTGTTCTCCGCACTCGAGTGCTTGCACTTGAGTGCGGACTTTTCTTGAGAGCCTGGCTGTCTGGATAAGGCTGCCCGCCTTCTGCAGATGGTCTAGGGGGACCTTGCGCACATGGTTGGCTAGCTGTGTGTGCCTGCATAAGGTCCCCCCCCTTCGCGTGGGTATTGCCTGGGTGTCTCCGGGCAATCCCTTTCTTTGGCGATAGCCTAGCCAGTAATGGCTAGGCTGCCCTGGGGGTGGATCGGAGTTAGGTGCCTCGGCAGAGCCCGGTCCACTCCGCTCACAGGGCAAGGAGGCACCGGGGAGTTTTAGTGGGTATTCCCAGTGCCGCTAACATCCTAACATCAGGTGCTGGGCGACCCTCACATATCCCTATCGCCTAGCCAGCGGTAGGGAATCTGTAAGCGGATTACTCCTCGTCAAAAAAAAAAAAAGACAAACACGTCAAACTAATAACACACCGCGTTTTTGCGTCGGGCGTCAGGGGTTAAAAATACAACATATATTTGTTAAAAACTTAAGCATTTAATGTCAATTTTGAGCAGTCAGTCTTAAAAGATGATATGGATGAAACTCATATTTTCTCCTAGACGTATTACTACTTAGGAGTATTGTACGTTTGTCTCTGGCTGGTGAAGTACGACTCGGTGGATTCTGCCAATCCGGACATCTGAAAATTAAATACAACTATATGTAATAGTTGTTCTAACAGTCCTCTGCATTGGAGACTTTACATCAATACAAATCGAAGACGAACCATTTTATTATTTTGATATACAATTATAATTAATTGTTACAATTTTTTTATCTAATATATAAAATTCTCGTGTCGCAGTGTTTGTTGCCAAACTCCTCCGAAAGGCTGGACCGATTTTGATGAAATTTTGTGCGCTTATCGGGTAGGTCTGTGAATCGGCCAACATATATTTTTCATACCCCTACCAAAAATTTTTTTTATTAGTTTTTGGCAAAACAACGTTTGCGGGGTCAGCTAGTCGCACTATAAATTTCAACATATCAGTTTTAGCTTGTGAAAAGTATTAGATGGTTATTAATCGTAATAGAAATAAAATATATAATAATATCTACTAATAGAAACTGACTAGCAGTGGTACGCTAACTCATAAATCCTTACTAATATTATAAAATTGACGACACGTTTGGTCTAGTGGCTGGTAACCCTAGCTGTTAACCAAACGGTCGCGGGTTCGAATCCCGCTAGGGGCAAATGTTTATGTGTTAACATTTACCTTTGTACCTGAGTCATGGATGTTTTGTATTTATAATATGTATGTATTTACAAAAAAAAAGTAATGTATGTAGTATATCAACTGTCTGGTATCCATAATACAAGCATTAAATTGCTTACTTTGGAACTAGACGGTGCTGTGTGGAATGTGTGAATATATTTATTATTATTATTATTTATTATTAAATGTGAATGTGAGTTTGTTTGTTTTTTACGCTTTCACGCAAAAACTACTGAACCGATCACCATGAAATTTTGCATACACGTTGTCTGGGACACCAGAAAGAACATAGGGTATCTTTCATCCAGAACACGGACGAAGTCGCGGGCACCAGCTAGTAGATTATAATATTATAAGAGAGAATATTTGTATGTTAGTCATTTGTCATGTTTAAGTCGTCTATGTAGTTATTGAGTTTAATTTTTTTTTAAATTCTTTCACCTATCGAAAGCTACATAGACAAGAAAATAAGTGCTCACACTACTTACTTTTCTATGTCAGGCAGTGTATGCCCTTTACACCTCGCTTCCCATTTCGGCCAATACTTGAATCCCTCTTGATCAAACACTTTTATTGCACATACGCCGTCATCTCTTATGTCGTCATCTAGTAATGCTGAAATAATTACGAGTTATCGGAATTATTAGATGTAAACTTTTCAATGGTGCCTATGGTCTGGTACAAAGTAGTGACAGGGCACGCTGCATTTCGCAGTCATTCGGGCAGCCCGTCTGGCGACAATGAGTTAGGGTTGCCAGAGCCCATTTGCAACTCTACCATGGTCAGCGACGTACTTACAGCGTAGGTGGCTACCGTCGCCTGTAATTTATACCATCGAAATGTTTATGGATGAGCCTTTTCCATAGTAAATAACACTGGCAAAACACTCCGCAAAATTACACGTGTATTTGTGTACATTGGTTTCATTTTGTTCGAAAGTAGCACACAAAAGCATTAAATTACTATAGTAAACAACCGATACTAATTTCGTTATCCAGCTGAGCATCACGACCAACCAACGAGTCCTACCTACATATAGGCCGATTTTAATCTACAAAAATCAATCTGATTTTGTGAATCAGATTGATTTTAAAGGAGTGATTTTTTTGTTTGAAAGATCCATCCATATATAAACATCGATGCCTATAACACAACCAACGCCACAGATACTGCAAATGCACTGTCGACCATAGAAGAATTCGTTTAAGGGACAGGGGAATGTCACTCACCACTGTTGTTTATTTCACTGCCATGGTCTTTTTTAAGGGTGTGGTTACAGTCGCCAGACGGGCGGCAGTATGACAAATGAGTTAGAAACTCAGTTACTTGTCAACCCTTTAACAGCTTTTCTTAAAATGAACATACAAGTAGAGCAATTTGACGCATATATTAATAAACTATATTTTATTATATAAAGCTGCGACGAAATGGACACGAAAATAATTGTCGGAAAAATCCGACTGTGGCGGCTAAAAGATGCTTTTATAGAAATAATAAATTTGTTTCGAGTTTGTATCTTAAAAGCCAATATTACCTTCACACGAAATGTCACATTTGCCGCCTTTGCGTCCTTCCTTACACCACTCGCTTCCGATCTGAAATAAATGGTTTGCGTCGTTAGTCTCTTATGGCGCCGTGCATCGGACCGACTCTATTTTAAAGCCAACATCTTACACGATTCGTGTTACTTCTATTTGTAGAATTCAGCCTTTATATCTTACTAGCTAATGTCCGCGACTTCGTCCGCGTTCTGGATGAAAGGTACCCTATGTCCTTTCTGGTGTCCCAGACAACGTGTATGCAAAATTTTATGGTGATCGGTTCGTCTATACATCCATCCATCTATACATCCATACAAACTTTCGCATTTATAATACTAAGTACGGAAGTACGGGTCTTATTTTTATTTTTTAAAAATGATCAAAATACCAACAGAACAGCAAGCAGTTACAGGTATCAACACAGATTTTATCTCTGTTTTATAAATTAAAACAAAACATTGTCATTAATATATTCTCATGGTGAGAGATATAAAAATAAATGTACATAAAATCACCTGAAACAGTCCATAATATTTCCGGCGCGGAGATTTTGAAATTAGAACAGAAGTATTTCTCTCGCTCCCTTGCTCAATTAAACATACCCCTGAAAGATGTTATCTTTATTTGAAACCAAAAAAGCTGATTCTAATTATTACTAATAGATATATTTACCTAATGATTACTAATATACTAATAATACTAAGAAAAACTAATTTTATTCGAGAAAGCAAATCGAAACAGATCCGTCAGGGCAGTTCATGAAGAGCTAATTCGGAATTTCAATTGTTTCTTCATCAAGAAAGTTTATTTTTTGTTGTTCAAGTAAAGTAGTAATTTAGGCAACCGGTCTGGCGGCAGTAGCCACCCCCTTTCAGAAGACTACCGTAAAAATAGCGTAAAATAACAACACGTTTGCTATTGGTATAGCTCATTTCCCTATCCCTTTCCAATCCATAATCCTTAATCCTACTGTTAGTCGAAGCCGAATTTGCATCACCCGTGACGTTGCTTGGGTTACAGGAGACGATAGCCAGAGCCACCTACCATCAAGTACCTACATTTAAAAAAATATATAAAATATCATCACTATTAAGGAAAATTGGCACAATTTACTACTTGGAAAATCCATTACATTACATTATCTATACAGGAGATACGATGACACACAAAAAAACAATAACAATAGAACATAAAGTTTAACAATACTAAACATTATCCACAGTCACGTATGCGATACAGTATGACAGAAAAAAAATACTCACAATTACTGAGAAACGTCCTTGGAAAATTGTTTTTCAACAGTTCACGAGTCAGTTGACATCTAGTGAACACTTTACCTCGACATCTAGCGCATGAACATATTAATATTACAAGAAGAATAACACGTCCGCACTCCATGACGATTGGGTTGGGACTGACTGGATCATACGCAAACAGTATTGTACATGCAAATCGGACCTGCGCTTGCACACCTTTTGACATTTGACACGATCAATAGGGAAATACAATGATACGTATAAATTTGTACTAAGTAAATTAAAATAAAAATACATCAGAGCAATTCCATTTTTTAAAATTTAATTTATGATTCTTATGTACAAAATTAGGTAACTAACGTTATGATTTATTAAATTACTAGCTACATGCTTCGCCTAGGTTCAAATTGAAAGCTGTCCTATCTTATTGATTAGCTTGATTTTGATAGCTTTCTCAAAATCGGTTCAGTAGTTTAAAAGTTGGCGTCAAACATGTGACACGAAATTTTTATATATAGAGATTACTAGGTACGCTCTTGTTGCATAAGTAAAATACATGAAGAGGAAATATTACATTTATATTGTCTATCTCAGGGATGTAGGGTTCAATTTCCGACCGGACCAACTTTGGATACTCACTTTTCAATGTTGGCTCTGGTCTGGATCTGGAAAGTAGTAGCACCTTTGACAAAGGTTGCCTCACTAGATTCTAGGATTCTAGGTTGCTTCACTAAAAGTGGCACAGTAGAATATCACCGCACTCATAGCTTGGGGTGATATTTCAAATTAGTTGCACAAAGTTTTCCTTAAGGTGACGACTTGAACCATTATTACTATGGTAAGGTTTAAATCAGTCATGCAACATTTTCATTATTCATCTTTTTATCAGAAATTAACGATTAAAAAATCCAGTAGACATTTTTTCACAGTGCTTTTGTTTGAGACCCTGAATCTAGTGCATCCTTTATCAAAGCAGCCGCACACTGCGTCTCGCAAGTATGGGCAGCGCGTCTGCCGGCAGTAACTTTACAGATGATACTACGTGTGGTGAGTGAGTAACAATGCCCTAATTAGCAAGAATAACAAAATAATTCAGTTCGACCAGTTAGTTGGTTAGCCATAGGAATACATAAGATTATGCTTAAACATTTGATATTGACAGAGGTTTATTCCCAGTATAAAATACCTATCACAAGAAATTTATATTAGCATTTACAAACCTTTGAGAAAGTCTAGACAGATTGAAATCAATCTATTTATCGTCTCAAATAAAATTAATTGAGACGCTTAGAACTAACTGATTCTTCGAATTATTTTAGTATCTCTTTAATGAAATTTTCGGGTCGTTGCGTGTAACCTTAGTAAATAACTCTAAGGTTACACGTAACGACTAATAATAAGCTAAAAGTAATCATTTCATTTCGTCTATCTTAGTCTTAAAATACATTAGTAGGTATAGCGTATTTTAGTTAATTCGATTATAGCATAGAAGTGTTGAAGAACCAGCTCTTTGAATCTATTCTCCGACTCCCGACGCAAAAACAAAGTGTTATAAGTTTGACGTGTGTCTATGTCTGCAATGGTAGCTCCCAAATGGGTGGATCTATTTTGATCCTTTTTTTTTGTTTGAAAGCTGACGTGTTTTGAATGGTTCTTAGCTGTAATTGGTCCATTCCCATTATGAAGATCTTGATAATGGGCGTTTGAAGCCCATTACCTAGTTGAGGGAGGGATTTCACTAATTTCCACAGGTTCGATTTATGTAAAATTTAGTATACTGTTACTTCCCGGTAGTATTTCCTTGACATGGTAACCTTGATCTGATCCTGCACCATCAATTAGTCTGCGGGATAGTCAACTCATCAACAACTTACAGAAGATATTGCATGTTTGGGATCAATAGAAAGTTAAGTTTTAACTTAAAATATACATACACATACAGATATCTATCTTTACAGTTTTCACTTATGCATTCAAGTTTGACTACTTTATGAAGTTTATAAATTGTAAAAAGCATATATGTGCCAATAAATATTATTATTAATAATTTTATAAATAAATTAAAAACCCAGACAATATAATTAGTTAATATTTTATTTAAAATGCGACTCATAATTTATTATTTACATTTAATCTTAATAAAGCAAAACCAGAGTTGCGAATCATTTACATAGCTTCGTTTTCGCGTAATGATACCTTAATTTTACTCTTTTTACAAACATGTAAAGCTCAATCACCTTTAACGCAATTTTATAGAATTTCCTATAGACAACTAAATACACACATGAGGTTGAAAGAAACTTACAGATATTTTCAAGCGTAGTCTCACTCCAGTATTAGAGAATAATTTATTCTAGGACTTCAGAAAAACGAGAAAAAAAGCCAACCCACATGTAACTATTGGGTTGACTGCAAAATTATTATGTATTTTTAATTATAATAAAAAATTGACATTTTTAATCCATGTATTTTGTTATAACAACGCATTATTATTTACCTTATCTTGTAATTGATTTTAAACGTAGTGCTAAAACGTTCAACCCTTCTTCAACTTTCAAGAGCACACTAAACTATACATTTCTTTCAACCTCTATAACAAAATTAAAGAAAAAAAAAACAACCAAAATGACTTAGTCACATAACAAAAACAAAATACAATCGAGCCTCGGTTAATATATTAGTATTTTCATTACACACATAGCAAAATAATAAAATGTAATTTTAAAAATTATATATTTAAAAAAATTTATAAACACTAAGTCCTTAGATTTATTTTAACTCAATCATTAGGAAAAATAGCCAAATAAAAAGTTCAATCGCTTGCTAAAACTATTGCCAGAGATACAATAGGTATGAGAAAAGGTGCTTTCTACAGTAAACATTTTTCTTGTTTAAATTTAAACTCTTTCGGTCTTACTACAAAAACATTAAACACACTTTAATCAGGCTTAAAACACGTGTTAAAAAAAAACTTTACTACAAAAGAGTGTCTAGGCATTGTTTAGGGTTTAACAATGCTTGAGCATTATTTAAATTTAACCACCGCCATATGCTAGTTTAACGAGTGTCTCTCTAGTTAACGGCCTCTGACGTATTGTCAAATTTCGTTTTGCGTATACTTAATAGTTAATATTAAAAATTTCTTTTGATTTTATAAATGAGTATGGATATTTTAAATTTAATTGACATGGAGGATATGGATTACATGGATAATTTTTGAGATAGAATACATCGTGAGAGAATTAATCTATTCGAATATATAACTTTGGTAAAAAGATTATTTATTTAATAAAGGATGATCTACCATGTGATGCTAGAGGTGGATCCTCAAATAAAAATTTTATTTAACAATTTTAACAAATCAAACTTTACATTTGACCACATTTGACAATTACGTCAGTATTAGTTACGTTCCATTATGCTCAATATTTTTTGGTATTACGATATTTTATAAATAATCTAACGTATTTGTTGTAATTTATTACTTATTCCAATCTTATAATTTGCTGATATCATTAATATAGTCCGTAATAATAGCTTGTGAAAACCAAAATTCATCATTATACGCCTATCAGATCTGCGTAAAATGAAAACGACATGAATGCAGGGCGAGTGACTGAATGAATGTTTGCCAAGGTTGCCATAATTCAATAACAGTAGACAGTGTTAAAACACTGTCTACTGAAACAAGCGCTAAATAAGGTTTTGTGGTAGGGACATTTTAAACGCTCCCTGACCAATGCTTAAATGCTTAATGCTTGTCTAACTAAGCATGTGTTTGAACAGTGCTTACTGAATCTTTTGTAGTAAGACCGTTTGAGCTTAGTATGTTTAATAAAAAAATTACTTCCATTAGTAATATTACACGTATTACAAAATTAGTTATAAATTAGTATATACATTCGCATTATTTATATTATAATAAAATTATTAATATTATACAAAAATAATTATGTATTTAATCCTTAAATAACAGTCAAAAATATCTTCATAGAAGATAAGTATTTATAATAATTATCAGTTTATTTTTTAAGAACTATTATGTAATTCAAATTTCTAAAAAAAATTACTACTTATTCTGAGTCTGAGAAATTTTTAATATCTGAAAATTCAGATGAAATAAAAACTAAAGATAGAGTGTTTGTGGCAAAGTGAAGCCAGTAAAACTACGCCTTCGCCGTGTACATACGCGGTAACCTACACGCAACAAATGTCATCAAACTACGCCTCGCCTTATTAAAATATTTACTAGTGAAAATGCCGAATTGCAAAGTGAATTAGTTAAAAAACCAGTCTTCAAAAAATAAAAAAATACATTTCACACGTAAGTTAACTTGGAAAATAAACAAAAATTGAGGATATAACTTGGAACACAAATAAAAAATGCCACATGTCTACGAACACAATCTAAAAAACCGGCTTCACTATTATATCCGCAAAGTTCTGTCTATAGCTCTTATTTGGTCTGTGTCTGAAAAGTGAGATAAAAATAATTATTGTTATTTGAGTAAAAATCAAAACGACTTTATGTAACTAAGATAAAGTCGATTTTGGTTTATCTGCATAATCATAAAGGCACCATAAAGGTCATCGCAATTCCTATAATTATTACATTTGTTTTAATTAAAACATAAACAAAGTAATCTATGTAAATTCCACGAAAGTATCTTAACCAAATTAGTGGAATTCAAAGATAATATTTGTTTATAGTTTTTAACAAAAAACCCAGTTATAAATAAATACAGAAACATTTAGATTATTTACTTATCTCGTGCCATTTTGTTGGTTCGTCTGTCCACTTCGCTCAAACACAGATATGGCTATTTGGATGTTTTATTCAAAGACCTAGTGGTGGAAT
Source organism: Synanthedon tipuliformis (assembly GCA_947623395.1). Lineage (NCBI taxonomy): Eukaryota > Metazoa > Arthropoda > Insecta > Lepidoptera > Sesiidae > Synanthedon > Synanthedon tipuliformis. Next base: position 2,715,364 of record OX392431.1, on the reverse strand, counting down.
AACAGGTATTTTTTAATATTAAGGTTGACGGTACACTTGATGGTAAGTGGTTACCGTCGCCTATAACACAAGCAACGCCACAAGTTCCGACTTAGGTTCGGTTAAGGATAAAAGATTGGGAAGGGATATGGAAATGGGCTCACCAAAACCCAACAGCACACGTGCTTTTATTTCACCGATGATCTTCTATAAGAGGGTGTAACTGCCACCAGATGGGCTGCCCAAAGTTACTATGAAATTCAGTGCGCCTTGCCACTACTTTCTAGATACAGACCAGAGCCAACTTTGAAAAAAATTACCTTAAAACTTTGAAAAGGTTCATTTACAAAGTTGACTCTGCTTGGAATCGAATGCGGGAACCATGGAACTAAGTGTTAAGGCCTCTAACCGCTCATCCAACGAACTCGTCGATATCCCATAATTGCAGTGAAAAACTGCATCAGCACTATAAATAGCTTTAGAGAGCACTCAATGCAAGTGGCAGCATCAATGTGAAGTATCTAGCTGGAAATTAATTATACTAGACCATAGTAAGCATGCAGGTTAATCTTCTATAAGTATATATTAAAAAAATGTTTTGTTGGTTTGTGTATTAGTCAAAAACTGGAAAACTAGCAGACGGATTGACTTGAACTTGACTTACACAAAGTTAGCTGGACTTACACAATAATATAATCTCGATCGCGAAATAACTCTTTATTAGGTGTCCAAAATTCAACGTTCTTACTTTTATTTTTATTTAAAGACATAAGTACTTATTTTTATAAGTACTTATGTATTAGAATCACGTATATATATTTATATTATTATATTGTTATAAATTATTTGAAATAACCTTTACGCGTTGTTATATACAACTTATTCGTCACTTCTTTGGACTAAGTAAACCTGTATAAACTTTTTAATTACCTAAAGAAATATGGCATCAATAAAATTTTCTTCATAAATTTTCTCAAAGTTCTTTGTAAATATGCTGAAACACTTACTGAAAAAGTATGCAATGTAACTATTAATAATCAGACTAGGTGCGGCAGGTGCTAGTATCCGCAGGTAGTTGAACGATTTTTCGAGCTTGGAATACCTACATACTGGCAAATTTCTTAGAAGCTGCGCAGAAGCCAAATTTTAGGTTTGGTAGTTGTATGCGGAGACCGGGGAGAGGCAGGAAGATGCGCGCGATTGCCTCGCCAGTTTACTTGCGCAAATCGTTTCCCCACTACCCCGAAATTGTGGCAAGAAGTTTGCCGGTATCTATTTTATCATATGACATCACAGGAAGTACTGGCTAAAAAATATCTCCATTCGACCAGTGCCTTAAACCTTTGACGTGGCAGTTAACATGACATAACTGGACCTCGGATTCTCCTCTTGAACTTGCTCCTGCCTGAAACACCTGTGGGTCTCAAACTCAGCCGGTTTCTTCAACATTTTCCTAAGAAACCATACTAAGCCGACGACTATTACCATCAAACTTAAAGCTATTCCTATCAACGCCATATTAAGTCCTTTGAATCCAGCCTTCATTTCTAATGATCCTAAATTTTCTTGTAATTGTGGGACAATGCAAATCGGTTCCATTTCTGCTCCCCTTGACAAAGTTGCGCAGACATCGTAAGGGCCTCGTGTAAAGCCATCCATTGATATCTCTAAAGTGGATTGACAGGGAGTGTCTTTTTGTGCTACCAGAGAACCTCTCGACAATACTGCCAAAACTATGTAACAGCGAATAGAGTAATGTCTTTCGGTTGATAGTCTTTGTGATCGTGGCAAAACATTCAACGGTCTCGGCGGAAGACCCATTACAGATATGAGAACCGTTAGAACTCCGTCGCTGGTCACATTTGAACGTACTTCTGATACTCTGAAAAGAAACAAAAGAAATTTTGATTAAAACTAGTTTTTTCTACGACTTGCTCGCATCCCTCGGAACAATGTGTGTAAGGTTTCGTGATGATCGGTTTAGTATGTACTTATAGGCAAGGCGTTTCGCATTTATAGGATAAAAGACCCCTTCAGATTTGCGTATACGAGATTTTTTTACCTATAGACTATATTGTATGATATTACCATCATATTACCACAAAATAGTTTCAAGTTATAATTTACAATATTTTTACATTGTAATCTTGAAAATTCTGACTTAAGTATGTGCGTACGAACAGTTTGATAGTTTTTTTTTGTTTATTTAAACAAGTGTGTGATGTTTCTACAATTATAGTATTAATTTTATTACTTAACATGTGAGGTTTCAAAATACATTTTAAAAAATTTATGTCACGTCCTCCTAAGTATCTTGATGAAAATCGATAAATAGAATATATTTTTGGTGCATAGTTTTTTTGTTTAAGGTTAAACTGAAGGTTTATGTAACTGAATGTAGAAAGCGTCTGTATAGTATACAGTAGTCTGTGGTAGTAACCACCCCTATAAACATGCTCATATGTGTGCTGTTATATTTCTATAAGTGAACCGACTCCTCTAACCTATCCTTGCAACTTTAATGGTGTTGCTTTATATAAGAGGACCTTCAGCATGCGTTGCACTGAAGACATGTCTTAAGACAACTTATAGATACCATTTGTACGATGTTAAATGTCATCCACACAAATTTCTTATAATTCTTTCCTTACCTAAATTCTTCTCTAATTGGTGCTTGAGTGATAACAACTGGGGCAGGTGTTACAAACGTCACACGACGTCTTAATGTTTGAGGAGTACCACATCCCAGCACGAGGGCTAGTGGAATGTCACGGTTGTCCATTTCTTCAAGGGCTATGCAGAAACTGCAAAAATACAAATTTTACTTTCCTGGCAATCAAACAAAAGTTATGCGCAAGTTTGTGATCCGGGAAATCATGGAAAAGGTAAAAAAAAAAAATGTATTACATAATATACTTTATAGCTACGAATAAATAGCTTTATAGTTTACCTCTGGCATATTTTATTTTCATAAAGTTTTTAATTACAAATATTAATCTCATTATATAAGTATTATCTAGCTAGAATATATCTATTCATCATCATCTCAACGATAGCATTGTCCACTGTTTTCCTTCCGGCTCAGCGGCCATCCTTCCTTACTATCTTTCCTACCCACTGCCACTTGAACTTACTGATCGCCGGCTTCTGTCGGTAATTTTCGTTCGTCTACGGATTCGATTCGATTTCGCAATGTAATCCCGAGCATAGCTCTCTACACTAAAGCTTCTACACTAAATTTTGAATCGGCTACTTTTAAATATTGTGAACTCTTAAAACTTATAAATATTTAAGAAAAACTTTCCAATTTTAAAACTGTTCGGTTGTCTCTGAGAAGCTACAAAATTTGTTGTGCAAATTTACACCTTATTTATAGGATAATAGGTTGCGCTTATTTTGGTAAAAATTGTATCGATCTGAGGTTAGTCCTTGTCTTAAATAATTGCATTAAACTTACGAATAAATAATTATTTATTCAAGTTTAATGCAGTAATTATTTATTCGTAGCATTAAACGAATGTTTGTTTTCATTTCAATGAAAATACAATATGCACACAAACAAACATATACTTTAATATTTAAAGAGTGTTGGTGTTTAAATTTTAATGAACGTTAAAAGGTTGAAATATTTGAATCAATTTCGTGGTTGTATACAAGCAAATGAAACAAAACTGTTATTTCAATGAAGCCAAATTATTAAATTAAGATAATGGGAAATTTAATTCAGCACTAATTAATTTAATGTGGTTAAAAAGTAAGGTATGTGTAAAAGCCTAGAAAAAGCTGCACTTGTATTAAAAATATTGTCTTTTATCAAAAACATAAAGCTTCACGGTAGTCACGAAAAATGTTGACAGCAAAAGAAAAAATTTCGTGAATTCTGTGAACCTTTTGAACTAGTTTTAAATTAAAAAAAATATTTGTTATTTATTTATGTAAACTGGTATTTATAAATTTTACATCTAGATTTTAACACAATGCCTTTATTAAGTAGTAGGTACTTACGTGTAAGATTCGACAGGATCAATTTTCAACCCTCTCAAAATTATATTCCCTGGTGCAGCTCGGTGACAGGCTACATGCTTAGCGGCTCCACCAGATCTGGACGCTGTAACTTCTATACACCTCAATCTACGGGTCGATGGAGGGTCTACCGTCCAAGATAGATATACTTGATCGTTATCGTACCACGCTTCATTGAGGTGAACCTAATTAATTAATAAAAATTAATAATGCTTCTTTGACGACACGTTTGGTCTAGTGGCTAGTAACCCTAGCTGTTGACCAATCGGTCGCTGGTTCGAATCCCGCTAGGGGCAAATGTTTGTGTGTTAACATTTTACCTTTGTATCTGAGTAATGGATGTTTTGTATGTGTAATATGTATGTATTTACAAAAAAAAGTTATGTATGTAGTATATGATGACACGTTTGGTCTAGTGGCTAGTAACCCTAGCTGTTGACCAATCGGTCGCTGGTTCGAATCCCGCTAGGGGCAAATGTTTTTGTGTTAACATTTTACCTTTGTACTTGAGTAATGGATGTTTTGTATTTAGAAATATATGTACTTATATACAAAAAGAAAAAAAAGTAATCTATGTAGTTTAGTATATCAACAGTCCGGTATCCATAATTATTACTTACAGATTATTAGATTACAGGTTTACTGTGGAACTAGATGGTGCTGTGTGGAATGTGTGAAGATATTAATTTATTTTTTTATTACTGGACACGGCAATCGAAAGATCCAGTCTTTTAACAATATTTAAAGTAGGTACCATTCTTCATTAATGAATTCTAAATTTTAATATACATAAAATAATTTATTTACTAAAATATGTACCTATATTTAATAAATACCTTCGCTTTGGACGTGGGCAAATCTTCGTCTGACGGTACGCCTAATTCTTCGTCGTACAAATCATCATCTAAGCCATCTTGTTTCTCATCATATACATCACTGCCTACAATATCTTGGCTTGCATCTATTGTATTTATTAGTATTTTATTAACATCGTATTCTTTTTTATCGTTTTTACTATCTAAGTGTTCGAAATCATCGCAAAGTTTGTTTTTCGAAAGGCGAGATAATAGTGCCCCTTCTAAGTGTGGCGGCGTAGCACATACAGCGGCGGATTTGTCTTGCTGCGATAAATTTTGTGCCTCTCTTAACCACCTGGCGAATCCACCCATTAAACAATCGCAATTTAATGGATTATCTGCATAAAAAAACTACAATGTAATCATGAAATTATCTAAAGGAGTACGTAGCTTTTTGTTTAAACAAATGAATTTAAATACTGTTTGAAATGAGTTTCAAGTCTTGTAACCAAAAAATGAACATGAAGAATAAAAAGAAAAATACTTAAAAAACAGGGGTTGTTGTCTGTATACAATCCCTTTTTAAGTCGTATATTTTGTTGCTCATGTCAGTTTGTTAACGTGTTATATATAAAATCATTTTAATAAAATCTGTTAATGGATACCACTCAAAACAGATTAAGTGTAGAGTGTAAAATATTGCACAAATGTGAAAGTGCCTTTTGTGATTATTTAATGTACAGTGTACAAGCATAATTATTTCAATTGTAATTATCAGTGCGTTTGGTATATTGAACTTTGTATGTGTACAGGATTCAGAATAATTACAAGAATCGAATTATTTGAAATACTATAGATATGTATAATGTTAGTCTCAATGAGTTACTGTAGTGACATTATTTTATTTTAAAAACTTGGAAATAAGGAAAAATATTTAATTTCTTATAGATTTCTATTGTATTTATATTGTACCAACAGTCCCATATTTATTTGGGGACTTTAGAAACTGTTTTTAACTATAAAGGCCTGTTCAAACCGCAGAGTTATCAGCTACCGCCGTGGGTAGCGGTAATACTCAAGCGATATCCCGCGCGGTATTTAGTGTGGGATTTCCGCAGCTGCCGCGAAACTGGTTTGAACAGCGCGGTATCCTACCCCTCGGGATTTCGCTACCGCCGGCGGTAGCGAATAACTCTGCGGTTTGAAGAGGCCTTAAATCTGCTGATTATGAAACAGTCAACACACATTTTAAGGACTGACTAGCACTTGACAAGAAATTAGTAATTTGATGGAAAATAATAAGTTAGGTATTATAATAATGGCATGTGTGGTATGATGTAGATAAATGTGGGCTTCTTCAAGCGTGTCGTAAATAAATTCCTGCACCCAGTACCCCCTGGTGTTGCTTGCCATCTTTGATAATATAAAAATATATATAAATATTATAGAATCGTAAGTACCTTCTATAGTGAATCGCATCAAGTCTTTATGTTCAGCTAACGCTTCGTCATCGATCATCGATATGTCATTATCGTGAAGTAATAATTCCTTCAAACTTCGAAGATATTTCAAGGGCTCCGCCGAAAGTGATCTCAGAAAGTTATGCGAAAGGTCCAGATTGCTTAGACTTGTCAGTTGGGCCAGAGATGCGCCTGAAAGATAATATTTCTGTGAAAGAATTCTAAATAGTTTGTACCAATCTAAGACCAAATAAGAACTATAGACAGAATTTTGCAGAAACTTTAAATATAGATAACAGTGTCCGATAATTTATTAAGAATATTTGTTTAGTATCTGATGTTTGTATATTTTCTGTCGAATACAAAATCTGGCGAAACGAAAATCTGACGAAACTAAAATCTGACGAAACTAAAATCTGTCGAAATGGTAATAACTCATAGATATTACACAACTGGTTTATTTATATAAATAAAATAAAGTTAAGGCAACACGCCATAGGAACTATCCGAAAATAATCTAATGTGAAAGATAAAATACGCTTTGCTTTATTTCCGTTGTTCCGTTGACTCGCCGTTTTTTTTCCTGTAGCGGAAATTAAAGCGTCAGTTTATCCTGCGAAGCCTTTCGCTGTCCGTGAGATACAGAGTAATCACGATTAACGGTGCCGATTAAAATCTTTACGTTAAACAGCTTCGATCGTTAACTTTAGTGTTTATTTATTTATTTAATAAAGTACACAAAACAGGACACTGACATTAAATACATGGAATAGATACAATTACAAGACAAAGACGTAAAACATGTTTACACAGCATCTCCAAACAAAACAGTGTTGCTTACACGTTACAAAACGAGACAAAAGAAAGAAACAAAAGAAAAGAATAAAAGAAAGAAAAGAGCTACGCACTTTCATCAAAAAACAAGCTTAGCCATATTAAAAAGAAGTCAATTTGAGGTGAAAGCACGTATCCGCAAAGCCACAACATAACAAATATTGTAATATTAACAAAAATATTAAAACAATATAATTAATTAATTAATATACTCGTATAAGTGCGAATGAAGCGAAAGTTTCAAACAGGTATCTTTATATTTAAGTAGCTATTGTAAGCTAAGTAGCTTCGTCGGCGTAACTTTGTAAAATATATAGTCACCAGTAAAATATGTATATAGCCTACGTTTCTCGCTGGTAATGTAGCTTTCTATAGGTGAAAGAATTTTTAGAATCGGTCTAAGTAGTAGTTTTTGAGTTTATTCATTACACACAAACAAACATATAAATCTCTTCTCTTTATAATATTAGTTAGTAACCCGCTTCCAGCTTCGTATGGGATGCAATTTTTTTATGTCCACAAACCTTTCTCGTTTATCTTTCTTTCCAATAGTGAGAACCGCATCAAAATCAGTTGTGTAGTTTAAACGTAGTGGATAAACATACGCGAAAAGTTTCGGTGACTAGATTATTATGATTCATCGCCAACAATATCAGTATAACTTCCGAGATGGTGTTTCAATAAATAGATACGTTTTAACGTTGGTTTTAAACACAAGAATGAGTGGTTGCGCCGTGATCGAATAGTTGGCTGTCAAGTCCTTTTTTTTCCTTCACGTATTACCTACCTTCCTAATAATTATGGCCCTCACATTTTTCCTCTTTAACCTCTTATCAAAATAATGCACTGCTGCCGATGACCACCGCGCGAGAGGTCGAGGAAGGAACACGCCCGCGCTTGAGCTGTGTTTCCACTATTCGATCACGGGGCAACGAAATTTAGATTTCGTCCACCCCTTTAGGGGTTTCACCGCGCCTTCAATGAGTCTATCGTGAGACAGTTTCATACAGGTCCTTTCGACGACTGAGTCCATAAATTGACATTATCTTACATTATACAAAATAAAAAATAAAATAAATAAAATACATGTGATTTGTGTTTGAAATCAATCTTGATTTTGATATTGAACCTTGATAACAATTTTTCAAGGTTCTATTATTTGGTATCGACTCTCTATTATTTGGTAGTTGTGGGGGTGATTATTTAAGCATCTAGTTTTATCTAGCCCATTTGTCGATTACTTAATGTAATCGAATGCACCGTATGTTTATTTTTGCTTCCATATTATTAGTGGAAATAGAAATAAAAATAGAAAATAGAAATAGAAAAAATAGAATATTTTCTTACCAGAAACAGCAACGATTTCATTATGTGACATGTTCAGCGTTGACAAGTTGGTGAGGTGTCTGAACGCGTAATCCTCTAACACGTCTATCTGATTGTTGTGCAAATTTAGATGTGTGAGGTTCGCAACACCTGGGGACAAATATTCACTTAAACATAAGGTATATATTATTGGAATCGTAAGGTATGTAGGTATGTGAGGTCCCTTTAAGTACAGGTATAGGATATGGAATTTTTATTTAGATTTTAAGATCAATGTTATCAATCTTCAATTAAAATTATAAACTAACTTTTGCAACTGCAAACTGCAGCATCAAATTAAGGTTAGGTACCTTATCAACTATTAACAAAACAGTTGGTTAAACTACTCATAGTTAAACAGTAGTCAACTACAGTCAGTTAACTTACTAATTTAGCTTTAGGGTCCGACAAAAAATTATTGTATGTATTAAGGTTTGTTTTCCGAAGTAAGGTACTTAAACTTTTTCTTGTTTATTACAAATTGTATTTACTTTAATGCAACAAGTATTATCCGTGTCTTCAAGTAAAAAAATACGATTTAAATTCATATACAAAAAATGCGAAATTAAAATTTTGACAAAAATCATGTAGGAAAATACATGTAGTTTCTTTTTAATTTAATTTTTTAGTTTAATTAATAATTAATTCGTTTCGCTTACCAGAAAGTGCACCACGTCTAATGCTGGCAAATGTATTGTGTGACAACTGGAGTATCTCCAGGGAAGGTAGCGGTGGGACCGTGTTAAGCCCTAAAGGACCCTCCAACGCGTTACTTGATAAGTCGAGGTCTCTTAAAGCGTTAGCCTCCTGCAATTATGAGGGATAGCTTAAAAATATTTCTAAAACTCGATGTTGCTGATAATTACAATTACATGTAGCGGCAAGCTTTGACTAAAAAAAAAATCATTAAAATAAATAAAAAAAATATTTTTAAGTGACGTCTCTAACTTCAATTAAGGTGTAAACACACGCCAATCCTAAAAATTTGAATTTTTAAAAAAATATGTTAGAAGAAACTGTCAATGCAATTGGTTTGAAAAAAATATATGTTATACTTAAACATGTGAAGAACAAATTGTATTGTTTATAAATTCCATAAAAGTAGTAGAAACCCCACAATAAAAGTTAGAACATATGAAGAATTTGACTTATATTGAAATTTGTTGCGAAAACGGTTTATTGCGCGCAAATGATTCCTACACCGAATAATAAGTCAATATCATTTAAAAAAAATGTATTGATTTTTTCATTTTTTTTTAATGTAGTTTTAATGAAAAGTACAAAAAACCACATTTATCAGGCCTGTTGAATTGTTTCCGCCGCCTCGGAACTCTAAATATATGGAGCTACAGTGTCTCAGTGACTGCGTTGAGGTGTGGATTACGTTTGTGTTTTTCGTGCGGAATTAGTATGATATATATAAACATTCTAAAGGTCATATCGGTGAAGGTCAAATCGTCAATGTCATTCGCCTTTGTGAATCCCTTAATTATCTAAGTTAAAACAAATAATAAGGTTAATGAAGATAAAGATCAGAGTAGGAAATCTCACCTGTACTAATTTCATAGCAAAATGTGTAATTTTATTGCAGGATCTACAACTTTAGGATTTTTTCGTGAACAAATATCTATAACTAGCTAGTGCCCGTGACTTCGTCCGCGTTGAAAAAGCAATATATCGCCTGACATCGTTATTGCTATTATACTTGGCCAGGAGTTAGTTTCCTTAATTTTAGATAATCCCTCGGGAGCAGTACTTTTTTCTGGATGAAAGGCACCCTATGTCCTTTCTGGTGTCCCAGACAACGTGTATGCAAAATTTCATGGTGATCGGTTCACTAGTTTTTGCGTGAAAGAGTTACAAACATCCATACATACATCCATACAAACTTTCGCATTATAATATTAGTACGGATACCTACAGCTACATGCAGGATGCATACATACATTGGTCGGGTGTTTAAAGTAACCTTCTCTCTGTCTCAGTTATCCTGGGTTCGATTCACGGCAGAACTAACGTTGAAAATGAACTTTTCAAAATTGACTCTTGTCTGGGTGTGCATTTTTATCACTTACTTTATAGGCCATACAATTGGTGTGTTTATGGTTGGCAATTTATTCATACAAACCTTAATTCGTATTATTTTAACAGAATTAATTCACAATTTACATTACCTTAAGGGGTGGAAGTGCGACTACTTTCAGCAGATTTCCTCTCAATCTTAACACGGTAAGTTTGACTAGTGGCTTAAATGCACCCGGTGATATATCTGTCAGCTGATTGTCACTGATGTCGAGATATGTTAAATTTTGAATGCCCTGAAAACAACGAAATAGTATATCTCTGCGAGCAAAGTAAACATTGTTATTGGATGTCTTAATTAGCGTAGTACTTATAGTACCTCTGTAAACAGGAATTTGATATATTCAATTATTTTTTTTCATACTTATACAATTACAATAAGGCAATATTACAATAAGGCAAATTATTAATAACGTGATATAATTGTGTTCTACGTGATATACTTATGTGGTTTGCTTCTGTAGCAAAACGTAGTTACTGTAGCCTGAGTTACTGAGAGTGTTTACTAAGTAGCCAAACGAGCTACAAAGTTCATATTCTACGACATACCTTAAAGGAGTTATTGTCAAGCATATGAATTTTATTATTTGAAAAGTCCAATCGGTCCAGGTTTATCAATCGGGTGATCGCTTCTGTCGGCACCGTCGGCAATTGGTTATTTGGTAAACCTGACAAAGAAAATTATGCTTTATTCATAGCCGCATACGATCTGCCTTACATAATATAAAATTAAGACTAATGGTAATTTAATCAGCAATTATAAAAAAATATGTTTGCTTAATTATACTTAATACATGTTATAACACGACAAGATATAATTATAAATTACTAGCTGTTGCACGCGACTTCGCCTGTGTAACTTTATAAACTATATACTTTGTTACTCGCTAATAATGTAGCTTTCTATAGGTGAAAGAATTTTCAAAATCGATTTAGTAGTTTTTGAGTTCTTTCATTACAAACATACAAAACTCTTTCTTCTTAATATTAGCATAGTTAAACTAACCTCTGGCTTTCTATATCTTTAGCTATATCTTTAGCTTTGCTTGCTTTTGCTTTTCCTTTTGTATAGCGCTCTATCTAGTCGAGCGCAGCGAGACCAATCCATTATCTTTGTAAATAAATAAATAAATAAATAAATAAATACGAGCCAATTGCGCTTAAAATTGTATACTCACCCAATGCAATTAGAGTATTTGAAACTGCATTGAAAGCGCCCTGTTGAACTCTCCTTATGTCTCCCGATGATATGACCAGAGCATGTACACCAACTCCAGCAAGTTCCGATATTGAAGCCGCAGTCAACGCTGACACTCCCCTCAGAGAGCAGTCCAATAGGGAAACTGCTGTGTTCTTGTTTCTCGCCTTTTGTTCCCTTAAATGACGGCCTATTATCTGAAAGAGAAATATTCAGATTTTTAGATGCTGACAGGATACGAGTAAGTAAAAACTTTATTTCAATTGCTGTATTAAGTACCATAGATGTATGGATATAATAACTCTCGGTTTATCAAGCTGTATAAATCCATACTTAACTAGCTACACGCTCCCGGATTCGCCCGGGTTCAAAATGAAAACTATCCTATCTTTTAAGTTGAACCAAATTACACATACTTAGTTACGAAGTTTTCTCAAAATCGGTTTATCATTTCAGTAGGTTAGGAGTTCATTGGCGTCAAACAACGTGACACGTAATTTTATCTAATACTTGTTGGCGCGTAAACATAACACATAAACATTTGCCCCTAGCGAGATTCGAACCCCAGACCGTTCGGTTAACAGCTAGGGTTACTAGCCACTAGACCAAACGTGTAGTCAAATGATCAATGATGGATGATGAAAATTCAGACTTCTGCAGCGAAGCCTATAAATATCTTAAAGGTCTGTTTATCGTCTGTTCATAATTACATTCGCGCCCCTATTCGTATACGCGATAATTAATTAATTATTTCCAATAATACCCTCTATAATATCATTGATAATTGAGGTAATCAGCAATCAAATTCCTTATTTCAGTTCAAAGGATATCCAAACGGCTCTGACATTTCAAACGGCAAGGTAATTATACATGCTCGGTAGAATAACGCAGGACTAATTGAATGCTTACATGTCAAGAACCCTGAGGCTACGTCTAACATTACAGGGAACAAATATTTAAAAAATTTCTTCTTTAAATATACACATATTAATTGTTGCAGAGCCTGGCAGTGGCAAAATTGGTTGTCTATGTTTTTTGAAGTGAAAACTTCTTTATATTTGGCATTTTTGAGATGGGAAAAAACTATTGAACTCGTTAAAAATTTGATTGTTTGTTTGAATTTAATAGGCTCCGAAACTACTTCTCCGGGCAATCCTCCATTGGCGTTAGCCTAGTCAGCAATGTCTAGGCAGCCCTGGGGTGGATCGGAGTTGTTGCCTAGGCAGAGCCCGGTCCATCCCGCACAAAGGGCGAGGAGGCATCGGGGAGTTTTAGTGGGTATTCCCAGTGCCGCTAACTTCAGGTGCTGGGCGACCCCCACATATCCCTACCGCCTAGCCAGCGGTAGGAAGTCTGTAAATGGATTTCTCCTCGTAAAAAAAAGGCTCCGAAACTATTGGACCGAACTGAAAAATTCTTTCACTGTTGGGAAGCTATATTATCAGAGGCCAGGCTATATTTTATAAAGTTATGTGGACGAAGTCGCGTGTAACAGCTACTAATCTGTACTAATATTATAAATACGAAAGTTTGTATGGATGTATGGATGTACGAGTATGTATGGATGTTTGTAACTCTTTCACGCAAAAACTACTGAACCGATCACCATGAAATTTTGCATACACGTTGTCTGGGACACCAGAAAGGACATAGGGTACGTTTCATGCAGAAAAAGTACTTCTCCCGAGGGATTATCTAAAATTAAGGAAACTAACTCCTGGCTAAGTATAATAGCAATAACGATATCCGGCGATATATTGCTTTTTCAACGCGGTCGAAGTCGCTGGCACCAGCTAGTTAATAATAAAATTAATGCGAATGCTGCAGCAAAGGAAAATTATAAATCCTAACTAACTAATAACTAACATGCAATCAAACTCGCCGCTTAATGAAACAATATCATTGATTTTCCCTCAGGACATTTTGAACGCCGACTAAATCAATGACATTATCATTACTGTAACATAATTATAAATGTTCAACTAGCCTCATCTAAAATTTTGAAATTCAGTTAAAATTTGTTTACTAGCCGATGCCCATGAGTTAGTATGCGTACCTTCATAAAATAAATTTAATTCACATATGAAACATTCACACAAAATTCACATAAAACGTATGAAATATTCACAAAAGAAAAATTGTAAAATAAAATCATTTTCTCATAGATTTTGTATGGACGAGGCAATTTGAAGTTCGCCGGGTCAACCGATTAAATTATATATTTTTTTAATATATAAAAAACGGTCTTTGAAATATCTGGTTTTAATTTTTTGTAGTAATATTTTTTTTGTTCTTTTTTTGTATTGATGATTGGTTCTATCTATCCGTATCCGTATCTATCTGTAAATGTAATAATATATATCTGTGGACACGCTTGTGGAATTTGTATTATTATTTTTTTTGTCTTTTCTACTATATTTTTGTTATTCTTCTGTTTGTGTTCCAAAAATTAATAAAATAAAATAAAAATAAATAAACATGGTATTCTAAACAATGATTAATTCAATTGTTCGTAGTATTATTTTAGTGCATGGATAGTGCTCAAAAGAGTTTTTCAGTACAATCAGCACACGCAATATTTTCAGTGAGTTGTGCGAAATTGATTGAACTTTTCATATGCAAAGTACGGCCTCGTTCAATACAGCTTACGCCATGTAGTTTGTACTAGACGATTTTTTTACAGCAGTGTTTCGCTTTGAAAATACACCGACGGAAAGAAATTAAAGTGTCAGCAAAGCGCTTTTTAGCGATCAACATTGGAACTCGGCATGAGTGAATTGTACGCATACATTGTTACAGTCCGGGTGAAGCTTTTAAAACGGTTAAGCCCGCTGTACATAAACGACGTTGATTGTACAAATAAAAATACAAAGTTAACAACCAATAGTAAACGACTAAATAAAAAAAGTCGCAGCCGTAACGTCATCTAAAAAAAATATTAAAATTTAAAAATAAAGATGGCAACAGTAATATATTACATTGGTCTCGCTACACTCGACTAGATAGAGTACTATACAAAAACGATAGCTCCGTAAATGCGGCAGTTTTTTATTGTAGTGTGTGTAAAACATCGTCACTTTTTATCACTTTTTACACAGTTTTATTATACTTTTACAGAGTTTCACTACGCAAACTAGCATTTTATTATGCTCAAAATTTATTAAAACATGCGGCACGTACACATCACACACAGTTTGCAGTGTGACTGGCTCGGGTACGCCGAATTCGGCGTAGTATTTTACAAGCCGCATTTTACAAGTACAACGGCGGTATCTAGTCGAGCGCAGCGAGACCAATCATTCATCTATGGATGGCAAATAGAGCGTTTCACCTACTAAAATGACCCAGTAATACGGAATAACATAAAAAAAATTTTTCACCCAAATCACCCAACCCAAATTATTGTTTAAGAGGTTAGTGTGCTTGCCTTAACGCCCTTTCACAAGGTTATTTACAGGCATGCCAGGAATCGCACCTGGGAACTTTGAGACCGAGTGTTAACCACTCACTGAAATTCAGTTGTATGTTGCACACGAATTGTAAACACCTATCGATTGTCACTGAGGTTATTTGGTAAGACTTTGAGAAGGGCGGTTTGTTGACGCAAAGGCCTCAGGAACAATATACGTGTGTAGTGCCACCCGCCTTGAGTGCCTTTAACCAAAGCCCATCTATACAGCTCCAGATGAGAACAAAGATATAAAATCAAACGAATAAAAACTATCAAAAATTCGTGTGTGTATTTAGCTTAATAATAATCTCACACATCATTCATACTAATAGGTACTAATACTATAAATGTGAAAGTAACTATGTCTGTCCGTCTGTCACGTTGTCAGGGATACCGGAAGGTAAGGAATTTAGGTAAAATAAAATAAAAACTAACGTCTGGTCTAAACACTGAAATATAACTAGCACAAAACGTCTAATCCTTACTAATATTATAAATATGAATGTGAGTTCGTTTGTTTGTTTTTTTTTGTTACACATTCACACATAAACTTCAGAACCGATTTGAAAAATTCTTTCACTGTTGGAAAGCTATATTATCAGCGGGTAAAATAGGCTATATTTTATAAAGTTACGCGGACGAAGTCGCGGGCACAAGCTAGTACGTTTATATTTTATAGCTGTGTGTGCTCACAACTTCGTACGCGCGGTTTTCGTACGCTTGGTATTTAGGTATTCGGTATATATTTTTATTTGTGAACCGATTGGAATAAAGCAAAAACAAAAAAAATCGATTCTTAAAGAATAAGCTCCAAAAATTCTAAAAACTTTTATCATACTATTAGTATCCATACTTTTAGTATGGATTAATGGATTGACTTAATAGGTAAAATCTATCTAACTGGTGGTAAAATCTAATAATAGTGCGAGTTTTATTTACTCGATCAAACGCGTCGAACATGTAACGTCAATTTGTATGGGAACCTGTCGTGTCGCCTCTTGTTCAACCGTTCTAGTATAATTTATATCTTTGGTGTATCAAAAAAAATAGTAATAACAAGCGATATTTGCGGATAGTGATGAGATCGGATGTTTGTTTTACGTCTCGCTTCCTTTATTGGGATGAGAATTACCTATTTCATTTATTGAGAAATGTCTATTTCCGCGTTTTCTCAGCGTGCTCATAAAGATTTAATACCTATGTTTTCTGTGTTTTGTAAATTTTCATTTTAAACATAAAATTTATGAACAGAAATGCATGATAATACATTAGTTTTACATATTAATTTTGTCATAAAATGTCTATGAATCCTTACTTAGTTGCTTCGATAGTATATAATTGCTTGCGAAAATCCTTTCACGAGTTACTATTGCAAGGCTCTATAAATATAGGTAAATGTTGTATTTTTCTATTTGCCCTTTGCTTAGATAAAATTTTAATCTAGGATCGGCTATTTAGCTTTATACCTACGTCCCCTTTAAGCTTACCTGTAATGCGGTATGGTCGCCAGCGCATCGCAGTGTGTGAGGCAGATCGCAAGCGCATTCTGCAGCCGGACGTGCGCTGAGTTTTGGACAGCGCCACTGCGCAGTCGTATGTGGTACTACGCATAGCAATGTCACAGCACCCATTAGCCACATCCTGTAACAATTATTTTTCAGTTATTAACTACTTTTTATGTTAAGATCTACAGGACAGGTTGACAGGTCACTTGGTAAGTGGCTACCGTCGCCTATGACTATATATTAAATTATTTCTTATATTATATTTAAAGTATTTCTTTCAAAAGTAATTTAAAATAGCTGTTTTTGGTAATTTGTTTTCTTTTCAGAAAAAAAAAACTTTTTGTCAAAAAAAAATTTAAAAAATCCTTTCTTAGCGGATGCTTATGTTATAAAATGAACTTATCTTCCAAATTTAAATTTTTCTAGACTTGATAGTTTTGGCTGTACGTTATCAGGGCGATTTTATAAATGAAATATGAATATTTATAACGGTTTTTATTATTAAATGATATTAACGGTTATAATAATGCTCAGAACATTTGCAGGTGACATGAAATAACTTAGGAATCATCTCGAAAGGGAGTTCTGGAGGATCTGGGGTACTTGTGAAGAATCGGCACTGCAACGCGTGTGGCTGAGACGTAATGGGGCATTTCCACTGAATGACGACCGGACGTGGTTTGTTATGATAAGGTACAAGTAAGAAACTAACAGCGAACATTACAGTAATACTATTTAGTATTATAAATCGCAACAAGTACCTTGACGTAACCTTCACGAAATGAACTCATTCGTGAAATGAACGAATGAATCATGTAACGAAATGAAACTTGAGTTGAGTGAGAAAGCGAATGATACTTCCAATAGAAGCTGCAATATTTCGGGCATCATTTATTAGAATGCAAAGAAAAATATAGGAAAAACGTAGCATAGGTAGGAGAAAGACATCCTGGTTGAAGAATTGGCTAGTAAGACTACTACTAGTAAGGCTAGTAAGGCTAGTATTTAATGTAGCAGATTCCAAGGTTAGGATAGCCATGATGATCACCCACCTTCGTAGCAAAATGACAACATGAGAAGAAGAAACTTTTAATAGTGCTTTTTTTGCTTAAGTAATAAGGTATAATTCTTGTAATAAGGCTTGAGTTTCTATGCCTCTTACGGTTAAGGTTTGCCTTAACACTTAACTCTCTGTCTTCACCAGGGCCAGGGTTCGATTCCCGGCAGGGTAAACTTTGGTCGGCCCACTTGCAGCACCTGTGAGTTTGTTTGTGTAATAGGCGATGGTAGTGGACTGTCAGCCTGGACCGAAAGTATGAAGCATATTACTCGGAGGTTTTCTCCAAAAGTAAATAAGTAATAATGATTATTGATTGGGTTTTTTTCCTATAACTTAAACCAAATGATACGACGCGATCTGAACTGGAGCCGAATGCAATAATATAAGTACAATCGTAGTAGTGGGTGACGGGCGTGCGTTGACCTAACATTGTATACAGCGTGTTACATTTTTTTATAATTTGTTTACTAACATTTTTTAATAACATGTTACTAATAATAAGTAAGTAAGTCTTAAGTATAAGAGAAAATCTAAATATATTCTAAAGAGAGTATAAATAGGTAATAATGTCTCCTTTTATATCTCCATGGATACAAAGCCATCCCTTGAATGTCTTTTCAATTGAATACTTGATAAAAAGGTTCAAAGAGACACGATCTAATTAAGGTTCCATTTATTATATTGAATGTGTAAGGTTTAAGCAGCGTTTATATATAAAAAAAATTGTACACCGAAGTAAAAAAAAAAAAAAAAACAGTTTTTAGAATTTTTGTGTTTGTCTGTGCGTTTGTACACGCTAATCTCAGAAACGGCTTAACCAATTTGAATGCGGTTTTCACTGATTCAATTCAAAAGGATACTTTTTATCCAGGAAAAATGTTAGTTTCCTGTCTGACTTTCAAAAAATGAACTACAGCGCGTACGAAGTTGCGGGCACCACCTATTTGCTATTTCTAAGAGAGAAGATTTGTATTTTTGTTTATAAAATGAATAATCTCAAAAACTACGGAACTAATTTTAAAAATTCTTTCACCTATAAAAGCCTACATTATCAGCAAATAACATAGGCCATATTTAATAAAGATACGCGGACGAAGTCGCGTGCAATAGCCAGTTATTAATACAATTCCATTATAGTGTCCTATTATCTTTTCAGTAAATAAAGCTGGATTTATACTAAGCGATCCCTGCTAATCTTGCCTAAGCCAATATGAATATTAAATAATGTGGGCGAGAGAGTTTCAATTTTCACCTTTTTGTTGGTTGAACCCTCATAATAGCAAAAAGGACATACTGTGGCCGCGAAGGATCCTCTGTAACAACTAATAAAATATTTGTAATGGACTGCCTGTTAAGGGCAAGCACACCCTTTCTGGCGAAACCATTTTCACGAGACCTGTCATCGGGTTGCAATACTCTCTGGATTTGTTGCTAACTTAATGTCTTGCGGGAGGTGGGGAAGGTCATTCGGTATTAGTTACGACTTCTCTCTTAATATATCACCAAGTGTTAGTGGGACTGACACGGGCCGAGCAAAGCAGTTTTGTGGGCAAACAGTGTTTTACTGAAACCCAAGTTTTCATTTGCACAGCTATTTAGAATTAAAAGCAACCGTAAAAAGTGGAGGTGTTTTTTCGGGATTTCGCAACGCAAGGGAGTCTTTACGATAATTGAGATCGGTGTACTCAATGTTTCATAATAAACAACCATTTAAAGGTCACGGGCGGATTTACCCTTTAAAACGCCTCGAGAATTATTTTATTCTTTTTGGAGTTTACTCCTTCAGAATCGATGTCATAAATATAAGTAAGCCGGGTATGAAAATTTATGGGAGTAAGATCACACATGTCACACGTTACGCGTTACAGGCTGCAATATGCTTAAATACATATTAATTAATTAATTAAATTTTTTAATATATTTTATTATAATTATAAATGCGAAAGTTTGTATGGATTTATGGATGTATGTATGGATGTTTGTAATTCTTTCACGCAAAAACGAATGAACCGATCACCATGAAATTTTGCATACACGTTGTCTGGGACACCAAAAAAGACATAGGGTACCTTTCATCCAGAAAAAAAGTACTGCTACCGAAGGATTATCTAAAGTTAAGAAAACTAACTCCTGGCTAAGTATAATAGCAAAAACGATGTCAGGCAATATATTGCTTTTTCAACTCGGTCGAAGCCGCGGGCACCAGCTAGTACATATTAATATAATATATATATATATATATATATATATATATATATATATATATATATTAATATGTTATACATATATATATATATATATTAATATGTTTTAATTATATTTATTATTAGTCGGGGAAATTAAAATTTTGAACACATTATTTTGTATAGAATTTTCTTCTTGTTTTGAATATGGTTTAGTTTCATTAGAAATCCGTGTTTACACTTTTTCCCCTCCCTCCCAATAGCTATTACGAGAAATAGGGGGATTTGAAAATACCATTTACAAGC
The DNA here is from genome assembly GCA_947623395.1 of Synanthedon tipuliformis. NCBI lineage: Eukaryota > Metazoa > Arthropoda > Insecta > Lepidoptera > Sesiidae > Synanthedon > Synanthedon tipuliformis. The sequence continues at coordinate 2,695,121 of OX392431.1, read as the reverse complement.
TAATATTTAATCAAACTACAAAATAAAACCTTTTATAGGATTTAATGTAATTTTCCATACAAACTTTTTTCCTTAGTTATTTTGGGAATCATTTGGGTATCTCGAACGGTTTTCGCAGCGCACGCAACGGAAGCCCTCAAAGATGAATAATTTTCCCCCTTTTTTCCACATTTTCGACTGTTTCTTCGCTCCTATTAGTCGCAACGTGATGTTATATAGCCTAAAGCCTTCATCGTTAAATGATCTATCCAACACAAAAAGAATTTTTCAATTCGAACCAGTAGTTCCTGAGATTAGCGCGTTCAAACAAACAAACAAACAAACTCTTCAGCTTTATAATATTATAGTATAGATTTATCGCTCGTAAGCAGTAAACTCCAGTCGTGCGTCGGAGCTGACACACACACTTTTTTTAATATTAAAATTTAGAGTGCAAAGCTTCTCTTTAAACAAGTACATAATATGCTTGATGCAATCAAGCAATTGGTTTGTCGTTGACTGACATAAAGGGCTTTACTGTTACACTAGCAAGCCGTGTGTGACTCTTTTACCTGAAGGATTGATTAATTTAACGTAAAGGTAATTCATAAATTCTATCTATATGTATTTATTTAAATAAATAAAATAAAAAAATAAATTAAATTCTATCTATATGTATACCTACTAATAATTAAAAACGTAAACGAGCCGTGTCTGTACATTAAATTTTTTTTTCAAAAAACCATTTGTACATCTTGTACTTATGTTACAGAGTGCAAAAAATTTTTTTTAGTTGTTTTTGACTAAAAAAAATTTTGACTTGTTTTTCTGTGCACTCTAATCTCAGAAACGGCTTAACGGATTTGTATGAAATTTGGCACACAGATAGTTTATTATAGAGCAACATTTTTATCCTGTTAAAATTGTAGGTTCCTGTGGGATTTTTAAAAAACGAACTACAACACCCTATTTAGTCACGGGCACAGCTTGTTTTTCCAAATAAAATTTGTCAACTGAACGGTTATTCACCGTTCATATGATATTTAAAATTTAAATTTTAAAGAGAATTTCCTCAATTTGAATTCTGTTTTCACCGATGTGTTATAAAGTTAATTGAAAATAATACCGAATATCGCACATACTAAATTGCTGACATGAATCCAACTATATTTGTACAAAAACAGTGGCACTCCGGGAGTGCCGACAGAAGTGAACGTGTTTATTTATTGAATCGTCAGCAAATATTTTATTGTGCAGAAAATACTTCTAAACGAAGTGTTTTTTATTCATTATTATAAATTACTACTACAAAAATTATATTAACTACAATCTGAAAATATACAGATTTGTCGGCTACACGGTTACACTATAACGTGTTCGCGATTTCAATGGTTTTTTCCCATCTCAAAAATTGTTCTTTTTTTTTTTTTTTATTAATCAGTTACACGGTTACGGTAAGAGTTCGCGAATAGTGTTTTTCCCATCTCAAAAATGCTCAACGCGCCTAAAGAATTTTTTACTTCAACAAATAAATTAACGCGAATTCACGGCGAATAATCACCGAATATGATATACACCCTTTGATTAAGTTTTTTAATGTGAATCCACAAAACCCAGTGGTGTGCGGTTCGAAGTTTCCAGAACAAACGCCCGAAGCACTCGTTTCCAACTTCTCATTCAGTTATACAAGTTTCGCTTCGCGTTTTCGCATAATAAGTAATGCATAAACTGTGAATGCGCCATCACACCGTCCGTCCGAGTGCCTCACTCTTATTTAATTGAGTTTAAAGTTCAGAACAACACAGTTGACGGACTTTTCGCTATTGTTCGCTAACAAATTTCGGCTTAGAGGACTCTGCGAGAGTCAGCTATGGACGCGAAAAGCCTGCGTAACCGGAACATGTTTTCTATAGAGAGACAAGAGTTTCGGTTCGCGAGCTACGCTTTGATGTAGTTCCATGCTAGTACGGAAAGTGAGAACCTACATTTCTGTAATACAAACCTTTTTTTATTTTGATCTGTACCTATACCTATATCTATATAAATATTTATATTTAAGAAGTATACAATATAAAAAAGTAACTTTCGTTGTCAATATACTTAACCTAAGGTAAGTACATAAACTTTAAAGCAGTCTCCAAATTTTTATCATAAATCTGTTCGCGCTTTACTGATTTGGTCTGTGGCAGAATGATGATTTATATTGTTGACAAATTTATAAGTATAACCATGGATCCAAAAGATATTTAATGGTGGACCGTTGAACTTGATAACCAATAACGATGAAACTGTGTCAATCGCTGGCAATCACCAAAAATGGTTATCGCCAAAAATCTTGTCCGTTCCTCCGCCAACGTCTTCAAAGCCGCTAACATCATCACTATAGAGAGAAAACCATATTTTAAACCGATAAGCGCAGAATGTTTTTACACGGAGAATTTACACAAAAACAATCCATCCGGGAGCGGGTCGCTAATGATCCACTAATTAGTGGTATACGTGACCGAAAAGCATCCAACAAAGTCTCTATAACTAATCTTGAAGTTTGTAGTGAAATTTTTAGAAAAGGATTTTCCTCATAATATGAAACTGTTGAGCGCCCACAGCAGTTCAATTTCAGTAGAATGAATTTCTCATTTCGCTCTTCGCAACCACGTTAATCATTCTCATATTTACATTGTGACTGTCTTTTGTTAGATTTATGTACGCCGAAGAAACTTCCCCTCATAAATATAGTGAATTTCTAACGTCATATAGTATAGTATATGACGTATCACTATCACAACATAGTCTTAACATTCATAGACATATTAGGGATATATATTAAAGGAGGTTTTTAAATTATATTTATTTTATCCACAAGAAAATAATTTATAATATTGGGTTTATTACACCAATAGAGTGAAATCCCTTTGCCAACTAGGAAAAGGCTGATTATGATATATAATTATAATAATAATATATGTTTATAATTTATGAGGGTGTTCATAAATTATAGCTAAGATCAGCTTTTAAACAAATAAATAAACGAATCAAAGTCGTTTTACCCATTTGGGAGCTACGATGCTACATTACAGACACTCCCAGGTCATACTTATAACACCGTCGGCTACAGGGGTTAAAAACTAATTAAAATAACAAAAAAATTATTCTAGATGTATGAAATTTTTCATACATTTTGTCAGGAATACAAGAAAGTAAATAGGGTAAAAAAGTCCAGAATAAAAGTGTTGTTCACAAGGAATCATCTAAAAAAGCTAATGCTTGGCAAGCGTTATAATTATTATTGCTTATTTATTTTTAAATAAGCACCAATTAATATGTAATATGTTTTATTTATAATGTTTTTTTGAAACATAGTTTATTTTAATGTTTATTGCACATTTCAGTCTTAATGATGCGTCCGACAGAGTTGCTAGTCATATTCATGGCAATCTCGCTGGTACAGGGGCACGCGAAAACCTTTAATCGCTGTCAATTGACAAGAGAGCTACTAAGATATAACTTCCCAAGGAATCTTATACCGAATTGTAAGTAAATACATTTTTATTCATTCATAACTCTTAGGGTTTCTTTCACCATTGCTTCGGTCGTTACCGTCACCGGGTGGCCGTGAGAGAGCCGACGGAGGAATGCCACCACTGTGGCTGCGCGGTTGGCACTGCGCAGCACACTTTGGCTGAGTGCCTGAATGGGCAGAGCAGCGCGCCGCTCTGTCTCTCGTCATGGGCGCCGATCTCTCGTTGCCGACCGTCGTAAAATCGATGGTTGGCAGTGACCTTGCATGGCAGGCGATGCTCACGTTCTGCGAGCACCTTATGTCGTGCAAGGAAGCGGCGAAAGGGCAGCGGGAAGAGGACCACCTCTCCCAGCCAATCCACCCTGACCGGGACCCGGGCGGTGGTCTTGGAGGAGACTGCCGCCCGTCGTAAGGTCCCCCCGGCGTACCTCCACTTTCGGGTACGCCGAGGATCTGACAGGGAGGACAGTCCTCCTCGCGTGGGATAGCTGTGGCGGGGCACCGAAGTACACGACATAAAGTCCCCACAACCCATCAACGGCCGCGATAGAAAGAAAGTCGTTGGGTTTTAGCCGGTAAGAATCCGGCAGATCCAGAATCCAGGTTTTTAAAATATGTCCATTAGTTTTTGAGTTTATTCATTGCGAACATACAAATCTTCTGTCTTTATAATATTAGTATAGCTTAATTAGGATTCGTCATCTAGTACTAGAACTAGAAGACTAGGAAGATCTCAAACATTGTACTAAACATAATGTACTTTGTTGGCTTGTCCTTAATTTGTGGAATTCCGTTGAGTGATTTAGCAGGAGTTAGCGGCCATACAGTTAGACAGACGCGGAAAGCGACTTCAAATGACACTATGTAAATAAAACCTTGTATCTTTACATAGTATAAAACAAAGTCGCTTTTTCTGTCCCTATGTCCCTTTGTATGCTTAGATCTTTAAAACTACGCAACGGATTTTAATGCGGTTTTCACTAATGGGTAGAGTGGTTCTCGAGGAAGGTTTATAAGTACCTAAGTTACGCGGGCGAAGTCGCGGGCAGCAGCTAGTATTATTATATATATATACTATGTGAATATTTAACATAACATAATATGTATTCAAGCTCAACAGAGCTTATAACTTAACTCGAGTACTTAAGCCTGACTTAACTAAAGACCAAAGCGACTTCAAATGCATTAGGATGTATAGACAAACATGTGTATTTCTGCTTCATGTAACTTGTATGCTTAGTTCGATTCAGATTGTACCTTCAAACGTTATTAACATCGATAAATAATATTGAAACAGTTTAATACATACATATTGTTTCTAATAGCCCTCCCTAACCATGAATTGAATGAAAAAAAAAAGTAAGCAAACTAATTTGAATTAAGTCAGAAGCAACTTTGGCTATTTATAGGATGGTAGGTAATACTTATACTACCATAATCAGCTTTAGCTGATTATGGTAAGTAACCAGCGTTTAGCTATATTTTTTTCTATAGGTCCCTTCTTTATTTGAAGTTTTTATTAAACCGTTGATATCATGGATATCCTTTTTTTTTTTTAACGAGGAGTAATCGGCTTACAGATTCCCTACCGCTGGCTAGACGGTAAGGATATGTGGGGGTCGCCCAGCACCTGATCATAGTGGCACTGGGAATACGCCACTAAAACTCCCCGGTGCCTCCTTGCCCATGATAGGGATGAACCGGGCTCTGCGGGGGCATCTTAATCATGGATATCCTACATTAAAATAATGATATGGCCAGTTTTAGCTGGCCATTCCGTGAAGTGATCAATTTTATGATCTGGCCACGACATACACACAAACGTCCCTGGCTTATCACTCTTTCCATTGGTAAAAATCGTATCAAAATCCGTTAAGAAGAAGTTAATAAAGAAACATGTACCTAATACAATTCTATTCAATCATTTATTTCAAAACTACATGTTAGATGTTACAAAGATAACCCTTTCGGGCACGCAACTTAGGGGCTTTTTTTATATAAAAGTCAAGGCAGCGCAATTTCGCGATTCCACTTGATGTAAGGTGCAGATGCGGCCGAAGGTGGACCACGCTTACCTAGTAGATGCCCATTTACCCTACGTTTGAAGACCCCGAGGTTGAAATTTTGGGGAAACTCAGACGCAGGCAATGAGTTCCACTCCTTAGCAGTTCGGAAAAGGAAGGTGGAACTGTAACGCTTCGTGCGTGACCGAGGAACTTCAACCACGAAGGGATGAAAACCCCGCCCGCGCCTCGTGTTCCGCAAGTGGAAAAAGAGAGGAAGTTTATTAAACTACAAAAAATTTCATTTTTTTCATTTATAATAATTTATTTATAGATAAACAAGTCTGTATCACTAATATCCCACCCGGCTCCCATTTTAATATCCGGCCTTAACCTACAATTTCGTTAGCAAACTGACTTCTCTTCCCACCGTATGTCACCCGGACCCGACAGCAAGCCCTAACATAATTTGTGACAAAATAACCGCTTTTGATTCAACGCCGTTTCGTATTAATTTGAATAAATTCGGATTAGGACATGGACGCCCTTCCCTTTGTATCGTATCAATTAAGGCGGTACTCTGTTAACAATTTTAAACTTAAATGAAAGAGGATCTCGAAATGTTTTGTCATTTGAATGATGCCCCCTTTTTATGCAAATAAGAGATCTCTGGGTGAAGTTTCCCGTAAACGCTTATAAAGGTTCACTGCCGGCAATTCATTCGACTTTACCTAGAGATGCAGAGAGTTGACTCTAAATTTACTCTTATCACAACTGCCTCGTTTGAGGTATTGACTCCTGAGAGTGTAGTTCATAATTATGTCAAATGTTGTAGTTGTTAGTTAAGAGCTCACTTTCCAACTCGAGCAGCTTACCAATTTCATACCACGCAATTCCATGATAACTCATTAGTTATTGGTAGTAAAATTACATAAAAAACATGACATTTCTGTGATGATTTTACTGACTAAAGATCAAAAACCTTTTTCCATGAAAACGTAATAGCCACAATGTACATTTAAAATTGGGTTGTCGAAAGCTACTATTTATAAAGGTTCTTCTATAATATTGGAATTTCTGGCGTATGTTTTATTATTTTTTCGAGTTAAATAAGTGCCGCGAATATTTTGCGTCGCTTTTATCTTGCTTATAATAAATTACTATAATAGTTGCTAGCATTATAATAATTTGAGACAACAAATTCTCCCAAGTACCTATTACCTACTGACTTCACTTGCTCGTACAGCGTGTCCTTAAGTACAGCACCAGGGTGGACTTTCCTAAGATCGTCACAATAATTGCAACAAACATAATTGCATTGTTACTATTGGATTAGATGCGCCGATAGCGCCATCTTATAATATTACGAGGTAACAGTTGATTACCTTCCATCGAAAACGTTACTTTACTAGATGGCTCTTTAATAAATACTTATAAAAAACTTTTCTGTGTAAAATTGAATTTTTAATAGAAATACCACCTCAACATAATGAGTCACTTGTGTGACTCTCTCGTTCTCCTCAAACTGGCCGCACTAAGCTCCACATTTGGTATCAGCGGTCTTGATGACGTTATTTGAATTTTGAAGTCGCGGAATTTAATTTGTTCAAACAACTGGTTGGCATTGTGTTGTCGTTTCGTTTCGCCTCTGACAATGTTATAATTGACCGCCATTTTAATATACATTTTGTATCACATGATACATATATTATGTGTAAATAAACATTATTTCATTTTTAATTATTAATTATTATTATTTTAGTTGCAAATAAGTAAATTGTAAGATAAAGAACGGCTCTCACGATACAAAGCCTAATGATGTGGGTTCCATTGGAAATATTTACATTATTGTCAAGACTAATCTTCTTTACTTAGTATAAAACAAAGTCGCTAGTCTGTCCCTCTGTATGATTTAATTAGATGATTAATAACTGCTTAGATCTTTTAATTACTATGCAACAAATTTAGTCTCTTTGTTTTATTTGAAGAAAAAATCCGTGCATATCCGAGGCCCAGCTTTTATTTTATAATGAATTATTTCTTTCTTCTTTCATTAGTAGGCAAATGGAAATTTATTTTTACAATTATGAATTCATTCTGATCATAATTGTAACACAACATGAGTTTATTTTTTACATAAATTATTAAATCTTTTTAGGGGTGTGTTTGATCGAGCACGCGAGTGGAAGAACAACAGAGAAAATAACAAATCACAACAACTCTTTTACCAGCTACGGACTATTTCAGGTGAGTAATATCTATACTTTTTTTAGCTTAATAACTAAAAAAAAAACTATATTTTTTCAGCTTAATACGGCCTACGCTTATTACTAGTCCCACCCTTTTTTTTACAAGAGGAATCCATCATGGATACTCACCGGCCTGGGGACAGACCGGTGGGTTATGTCGGACTCCTGCCCCGAGGTGGTATTGGGGAAGACCTACCGACTAAACCTCTTAGCGTTCTCCGCGTCCGCTATGATATGAGGCGAAATTACGAGGTCGGACGATCACTCTTCCGCAACTCCGCCGTCCCACCCTAGTACTAGCGTAGGTCTAATAGAGATCTGTGATCTGGGGTCAATGTCAATAAGAATACAGACATGGTATCCTCTGCCTGTCGTATGAGGCGACTAAGAGGGGTTCCGATGTTTGGCCTAAGCCAAACATCGGATCCCCTAAGGGACGTCCATTAATTACGTAAGTAATACGATTTTGGCGATTTTTCGAGAAGGTACAGGGACCGCATAATACGATTGGAGGTACCACGGTCCTGAAAATGCGCAGCTGGTTACAAACGGGGGTATTTTAGTGAATTATAATCCAAAATAAACCCGTATTTTTACAAACAGGGTACCTATAGAAAATTTAACCCCTCTTCGAAAAAAATGGTCTTATAGAGATGCCATGACATCTAAGTAATAAACTGTCTGTCTACATTCTATTAACAAAGAAAAATTTTGGCTAAGTATTTGAGTAAAAGGTTCATTTTTAATTGTGAGTACAATTCTATTAGTTTGTGAATTATATAATAGCACTTCACTATTAAATTGGATATTTGACTTAATGTATACCATACCTTTAATAAATCACTATAAATTTAAGTTATAAAGACATTTCAAAGTCGTCCCTAAGGCATTAATTATCTTTAAAACGTGACGGGTAACAAGATAATGTGTTTCGTAAAACTTAATTATAACATTAATAACTTTTAGCTTTTAATATTACCTACTAACTTCAGATTTAAATAAGAAAGGTTTTTTTTTTTTTTTCATTAAGTATATGAATTCAATTTAGCCTCACAATTTATATTATACTGGCGACCCGCTCCCGGTTACGCCCAAGAAAAAACTTAATTAGGTTTTATTGAAGTGAAAACTTCTTTAAATTTTTTTGTCTTTTGTCGCGAGTTCAATGGGAAAAAACATAACTCGCGACATTGTTACCGTTACCCAAACTGTTATCATAACAGACACCTCTGTTGACAATTTAAAAAAATAAACACGTAATTGTTCAAGTTTTCACTTCTGTCGGCACTCCCGGAGTGCCACTGTTTTTTTTTTATGTATATAAAAATTCCATGGAAAAATTGGTGAAAACAGCATCCAAATCCGCTTCGTGGTTTAGAAGGAATTTCACAGTAGTTAAAACAGTCAGTAACTGTGTTAATAATTGTTACCACAGAGTAGTTAGGTGTTCTGTAAGGAGGTGGATACTGCCGCCAGGTTGGATACTGGATACAGGTTGCCTAATTTATGTCTTCCAAACGCAGTGTACCTACTCTTCACTCTGCAGTGTAAAGTGTACTTGAGGTTGTATTTTAATGAAATATTACGATAAGGAGTAAAATTTTACCTAACCATGATAAAGTATTCAAAACGGCTTGCAGGTAAGTAACAAAATTTTTAAGCCTACAATACAATTATAACAAATGAAGCAAGTGTCATCAATCTCAATTAATATAAAATTTTATTTCATATGCATTCTCGCCTTTATATTTCAATTTGATTTCGATTCGAGTCCATATATCATATTGGTTGTAATGAATTGCGACGTGAAACGTTTGTTCCCGTAACGACTTATCGTTGACATAATCGATGTATTGGTCATTCGATCATGTTGACAAATATTCCATTTTAGAATAACCGCCATTTTTGTTGGCAAAACATCCTTAAAGTTTGAGAACTGCCCTTAAATTTTGATAAACCAATTGGTCGTATGGTTAACTTTAACGGTCTGTTTGAGGAGTCCCGAGTTCGATTCCCTATATATGGTCAACATTGGAAAATTAAACCATTCAACGTAGTTTCTGGTCTGGATCTGGAAAGTAGTGGCAGTAACAATCCCCTTACAAAGACCAACATGAAATAACAGTATGAGTGGCACTCCGGGAGTGCCGATAGAAGTGAAAACTTGTACATTTACGTGTTTATTTTTTGAATCGTCAGGAAAGTTCATACTCATATACAGAGGTGTCGGTTACACGGTTACAGGTCGCGAGTTCAATGGTTTTATCTCATCTCAAAAATGGTTCTTTTTTTTTAAATTATTTTAAATTAATATCAGCTACATCAATGATTACGTCACATTACATTACGTTACATTACATCACAATGGTTCAATGGTTTTTATCCATTTCAAAAATGTCCAACGCGGACATTTTGTCTCGGACTTTTTCTTGGAGAATTTAAGTTTGTTTTTTTCTGGATCTCAGGGGAAAACAAAACCCAATCACATTATTCCAATACTTTAATCTCTTCCTTAGTAGCAAAAACATTAAACAACCAAAGCTTTAACGTATTCTGCCTCTGGAAGGAATTATAATGATTATTTAAAAAAAATTAGAAGTACTTATCTTAGCATTATACATATCTTAATATATGTCTGGTGCTCGCGACGTCTGGTCCGCGTGGAATAGTTATTTTGGGAATCATTTGGGTATCTCGAACGGTTTTCGCAGCGCACGCGACGGAAGCCCTCAAAGATGAATAATTTTCCCCGTTTTTTCCACTTTTTGACTGTTTCTTCGCTCCTATTAGTCGCAACGTGATGTTATATAGCCTAAAGCCTTCCTCGATAAATAATCTATCCAACACAAAAAGAATTTTTCAATTCGAACCCGTAGTTCCTGAGATTAGCGCGTTCAAACAAACAAACAAACTCTTCAGCTTTATAATATTAGTATAGATTAGGGAAAAGAAATTTTTACATCAGTGACAGTTGTCAACATGTTCAACATGATGATAACATGATGGTTACCACTTTCCGAAAAACAGCATACATGCTGTTTATTCACGTTGACCTTCTGTAAGATCAGACAGAAGATCAACTTCAGACAGGCTGCCTAAATGTGTGTGAAAATGCAGCGTGCCTTGCCACTATATTAGTATAGGCACAGAGACAGATACATACATTATACAGAATAGGATAATTAGATTTAGTTCCAATCCGATTCACACTATCAGTAAACATTACTGCACCGCATAACGTAACGCTCTATGTAAAATATCTGTGTGATACGAGTCCAGGGCACTAATCATTCATTCGGGAGCATGGTGTCACTTTAACTAATGGAAACTTGATATGGATCATACCATTACTCAAACAACAATATGAACTTGCATTGAAATTTATGTTGCATTCAGATTTATTAGATTGTTTAGAAGTTTTACTCTTTGTCTAATATTTGCATTAAACATGCATTTACGCTAGGGGACATCTACATATCGCGAACATGCCTTAAGGTATACACACGCCAATCCTAAAAATTTGCATTTTTAAAAAAATATGTTACAAGAAATTTCCGCCGCCTCGGAACTCTAAATATATGGAGCTACTGTGTCTCAGTGACTGCGTTGATGGGTGAACTACGTTTGTGTTTTTCATGCGGAATTAGTTTGATATATATAAACATTCTAAAGGTCATATTGGTGAAGGTCAAATCGTCAATGTCATTGGCCTTTGTGAATCCCTTAAGTTGATGCTCTGTGAGCGTCAAGACTCGGTAACTTCATGGCATGTCCCTTAACAGTCACCCGACAAAGTGCCTTTGAAAAGTGAGGGTGCGTGTCGCTTTGTGTTTCGCCACTGTTCTTCCTCGGGCGACATACTAATCACTGTTGAGTAGTGTTATAACACGTATTCACTAAGGAACATTATGTCGCAGAGACATATCGCCGGACACTTCGTATGACGATATCGCTCGACATTTACTTCATTCACACTACTCAGTAGTGATTAGTATAGTATGTCGTCCGAGAAGGAACTCTCGCAGAACACAAAACGTTAGGCGTCCTCATTATTCCAAACTTGTCAGGCGAGATCGCCTGCGACGACACGTAGAATTCGTCCGGCAACAAAGTCGCGGGACTCGCGGGACAAATGTCCCCTAGATTCGCGGCCTGAATAAAGCAAAGGTCGAGCGATATTGTCCCGCGAATTCGCAGAGATATATCACGTAAAATGTCCAGCGATATGTGAAAAATCTTATCTTATGTAAACAAGAAAATTAATTCTAAAGGCTACCTCTCTAAGGCCTTTTTTTGTGTTTTTTTTTTCTAGTATTTTATTTTTTTCTTGTCTGTATAATACCTATAGGTGTTTTTGTATTATATATTTATGGGTTGTAATTTAATTTACGTGTTTTATTTTTGAAAATTTTCTTTGTTTTTTGGAGATTTTGTGTATGTATGTTAATAAGTGCGTAAGCTCATCATCGGCTCTAACGGAAAACCAGCGCAGGTTTCTCAGCGTAGGTTAACCTGCATTATGCTGAGTTGGAGCACGTTTGTGTGTTTCTTATTAAGTTTTTGAAGTGAAACTTTTTATGGGACACTATTGAAGTGAAACTTTTTGTCATGAGAGTGAACTCGTCGAGCTAACAAACTGTTAAGTGTTAAACTGTTAAACTCACAGATGTTAAACTCCTTGTCTCTTTCTTATTACCGCCTCTCTCACTCTAGCAGAGTGAGAGAGGCGGAAAGAAAATTGTTGATGTTGACTGACAGTGACACTGTTGACATTGACAGTCTGTGTCGGATAAATTGGATAAATACAGAACAACTAATTAATATTATGGAAAAAATGAGTACTACACAGACATAGTTCATTCTCTATATGCTACGGATTATAGAGTATGATCTTATCATACTATATACAGATGGATGACATTACTGTCATCCATCTGTCTGACGTTTAACTAACAAATCACAAATGACAAAGTTTGGTTTTATGACTGCCTGGCGAATCCTGAATTTTATTTTTAATTTAGTGTTGTGTAAAACTTATCTTCTTTAAGATAATACAGTCATGCTTCAAGTGTTCAACGTCCTTATTTTTTAATTATATGTTTATGGAAAATAATTCAATAAAATGGCACTAAAGAAAGTAAAGGGGAACTTCGAAAGAATGTTCGATAAAAATCTCACCGATTTAGTGCGTGGTATAAGGAATAATAAAGATAACGAGGTAGGTACACATCAGAAATTGTTACTATTTACTTAATAAACATGTAAATAAGTTTTGAATGTTATATTTTTTTATATAATATTCGATTTTAGGCCAAGTACATAGCACAATGTATGGAAGAAATTAAAGTGGAACTACGACAAGATAACATAACATAAGAAAGCTAACGCTGTCGCTAAGCTGACATACGTAAGTACTTAGGTCTTAAGTAGATCGAATTTGTAAGTGTAACTGTTGTAATTATTAATTAAATTGACATTTATTTTAGCTTCAAATGTTAGGATATGACATATCATGGGCTATATTCAATATTATTGAGGTGATGAGTTCAAACAAATTCACTTACAAAAGAATCGGGTACTTAGCAGCTAGTCAATCATTCCATGCAGACTCAGAGTTACTTATGCTCACTACAAATATGATAAGGAAAGATTTAAATGCTCAGAATCAATATGAAGCAGGATTAGCACTCAGTGGACTGAGTTGTTTCATATCTCATGATCTAGCAAGAGATTTGGCAAATGATATCATGACATTGGTGAGTTTATTGAAGTGAAACTTTTTATGGGACACTACCGTTTTGTCATGAGAGTTAACTCGTTAACATAAGTCATATTAATTACTTATATAGTTCTTTTCTTAATGTAGAATGTTTATGTATATGTAATATATATATATATATATATATATATATATATATATATATATATATATATATATATATATATGTATATGTCTATTAAATTATTTCATATTAAAAAATTTTTAATATTGTTTTTATTCTCAGTTATTGTCAATGAAGATACAAAAAATGTATGCGTCAGTCCAAAACTAACAGCGTCAAAAGTGAAACTTTTTATGTAATTCAAAAACTGTCAATAAGTGTACAAAAAAATACATTGCAGCAAAGAAAAATTGACTGGAAATTATAATAAAAATGATTTATAATAAAAATCAAGAAAAATCTACAGACTATCCCGAATTAATTACTACGGAAGTTTCACTCGTACGTACTATTATTTACATATACATAAAACTATATACATATACGTACAAGTGAAACTTCCATAGTAATTAATTCGGGATAGTCTGTAGATTTTTCTTGATTTTTATTATAAATCATTTTTATTATAATTTCCAGTCAATTTTTCTTTGCTGCAATGTATTTTTTTGTACACTTATTGACAGTTTTTGAATTACATAAAAAGTTTCACTTTTGACGCTGTTAGTTTTGGACTGACGCATACATTTTATATGTCTTATTATGTCCTTTGTTGCAAATAAAAAATATATTTTATTCTTTCTAGAAAAGGCCCACCAACGCGAACGACAAGGAATGTTCGTATTGCGAAACGTCCCAGTCAATCTATATTGTAAAATGCACGCTCTATTTCACAAGTCCAACGGATGAAACGTATTACAGATTTAGTGGCGTCAATAATGAATATAGGTCAGTGAAGTTAGTGATCGGACGATACTGCACGTTATGTTGCACGTTCCCTGTGTGTCGAACGTGATGAGTATGCGATGCGTTCTGTTTAGATAAAGCTCTTTGGCGAAAAAAAATACTTTTCAGATATTTTTTTCACACCAATCCTTTCACAATTACTTACTGTAGTTAGTTAAATTGGTAAAAATCAAAATGTACGGCCAACAGGTCAGAATTAATAAATGTGTTGTAACCGTTCATGGAATATGGTGACCACCAGACGTATTGTATACTTTCTTTTATGTTCAAATCCACTTGATGGTAGGTGGCTACCGTCGCCTATAACACAAGTAACACCACAGGTTACTTGGCAAGAGCTGCAAGAGCCCTAACGAACAAAAGAAAAGAAAAAAAAGAAAAGGAAATATTTAGATACATAACTTTTTTTTTTTTTTTTAAAGTGGTAGAATCTGTGGCTACGCAATAAGACTCAAAAGACCTAATGAGAGCAGCTGCCCTTTCAAATGACAAAAGTAACTTATTACTTTAAAAAATAAGTCAAAACTTATTGGAGAGGAACGAGATTTCTAATAAGCAACAACTTGGTTCTATTTAGAATTATTTATATTTATATTTATAAGCCTTTATTTATGCAAACAGAAGCCGTAATATCTTATTCACTTTATCAGAAAACGTATTACTAAATCCTAAGACGAACATAGACGAGCTATAGACTTGGGATTAGCAATTTCAGTGGAAAGTATTAGCTTGCAGACGTTATTTACCGACCGCCGGCTGATTTCAATCGTAGCTTCGATTTGCACAGTGTTACAAAATAGAGATGGGAAATTTTTATCGATAAAATATCATCACTTGCATGACAAATTATTATAGATAGAGGCAAATGGCAATGCACTATAACTTATAGTCTATAAGCACTCCTTTGGTGGCAGTATCCCATTACAGAAGACCATCGCGCAATTACAACAAGAGAGTGCTGTTGTGTTTCAGTAAATAAGTAAAGGTTGCTACTAGTAAGTAAAGTAAGTAAGTAAGTAAGTAAGGTTTCAGTAATTTTCATATCAGGTTTTTTATCCTTATAGTTAAGTCTTAGATTTAGTTTTAGCTCTTTTTATCCTTATAGTATCAGGTCTTACCTCTCTTGGTTTTAGTTAAATAGGTGAAGGATGCTGAGGGCAGACATTAGACTCTTTACCAAAGATAAGCAGTACATTTACAAAAAACAGTATGTGTGCTATTGTGTTTCGGAAACTGATTAATGTCAGAATCCATTCCCCCCTATCCGTTCCTAATCCTAATTTTTTTTTTACTTCAATAAAAGCTTATTATGGTGGTTAAGCAGAAGTTAGCGGGTATACAGACAGATAGACAGACAGACGCCGAAAGTGACTTCAATTTATACTACGTAAGCATGTAAGAAAGATTTCAGTAAACAGCGCAATGCCTTTCCACTGTTAGTTAAACTAAATCATTTTTATTAAACTTACCAAAAACATTTCACCAATGTCGTACGAACGTTCATGACTACTGAGTCAGTGAGAGTCAACTTATTATTAACAATTTTATCGATACCCTCGTTGCGTTGATGTCCCATCACTATCGTGTGTAGTATTCACCCTAGTATAGATCTGAATTGATCCGCCATCCTACGTTCGTAACGACGCGCCAGGTGACAATGCAAATCACACGTCTAATACAACTAAATCGAAGTCGTGCCTTGTAATTGCATTGCACTATTTTCTGCATAGAATTAAAGTGAGGTAAGTAATATTTAAATAAAATAAAATAAAAATAAAAAAGCCCTTTATTCCTTACATACAATTTTTAACTTATTTCTAATAGGTTAGTTTATAATGATATACATACTATATTAATTAATTTATTTATTATTAGTTCTTCTCCTCTGTACGGACCTCGGATTGAGTAAAGGCCTCCTCCAAAGATGCCTATATGTCTCTATTTTTTGTTTTTTATTTTATTTATTTATTTATAAGTAATCTTTATCCATACTTACTAATATTATAAATTTGAAAGGAGCTCTGTCTGTCTATTACCTCTTCATGCCTTAACTACTTAACCGATCATCATGAAATTTCGCATACATGTAATCAGGGATACCGGAAACGACATAGGGGTATACCTTAGGACATACCTTTCATCCAAAAAAAAGTACTGTTCTCGAGGGATCATCTAATATTAAAACAACTAACGCCTGTCAAAACTGAATAGCAATAGTTATGTTAGGCGATATATTGCTTATGTTTTTTTTTACAACGCGGACACACCAGTTAGTATAGTATAACTTAATGTCATTTTCCGCGTCTGTCTGTATGACCGCAAACTCCACATTTTCCCCAGCGCCGGGAGTTGGCGGCGGCGCTGGGTGGTGTCAACGTCTCACTGCCAAGTATGGTTGAAGCCATGTTTGACAGTATGACAGTCTGGAAAGCAGTTGCTTCCTTCTGCGGTTCTGTAATGTCGCAGCTGAGAGGGAGCGAGAAGAAGAGGCCGGTCTCGCTTCCCTCAGACGCAGACGGTTGGGCAGAAGAAGGCGGGCATACCTAGCCCGTCTTTAACTGTCCATTGGGACCGCTGTCCACTCTCCACCCCTACCGCCTAGCCAGCGGTGGATTTCTCCTCGTAAAAAAACAAAGTGACTCCACATTTAGCATCGTGGGCTCCCCCTACCATAACCGAGAGCAGGTTGCTATTAAAAAATACATTGTATCTAAATAATCTTGGCGGAAATCGTAAAAGACCAGCAGGCGATATAAATGCTCGTTCTTGTACAGCGAGCGAGCCGTAGAAAATTCATTCACAACATTCTTGAACCTACACATTCTGTTAGATGCACATAAAAGTTATAAAGCGAAGCGCATTTAAGTTATTCCATCTATAAAGAAACAAAAGTGCACCGCAATACAATTTTATTTCAGAGTGGTGTCGATTTCAAGGAAAGATCTGAACGAACGGTGACTTTTATTCGACACGCGATCCTTGTAGCTGTCTTGTGTTCTTTCATTTTCAATTCTCAGTGACTTTTAAAATTTTTAACAGAAAGTTTCTTGCTAGTTTCTTGCGCATTCACTGTTTTTTTTTTTAATTAAGTATAATCAGCATCTCAGCCGCAGGATATAAGTATTGCTTTGAAAAAATATTTTAAGTAAATATTGCTGCTAGATTTATTGATATTATAAACACAAACAATGTAAAAAAATATTGGATATTATGCAAATCGTTTCTTAAGAATCCAAAGGAGTAAATTCCATTATTTTTTTACATTGTCGTGGTATGAAAAATTATGGGAGAAAAATTAAAAAAATTTACACAAATGCGTTATGTTATGTGTTATAGTGACGTTGTATTTATTTAAATACAAGCTGACCCAGCGAACTTTGTTCCGCTTTAGAGGCAATAAATGAGCAGACTTGATTTTATCATGGTCAATTTTTTATTTGGATAATTAATGTAAATTAAAAAAGCAAATATTTAATTTACGGGAACGTGACGTGGGACGTGACATAAAACGTGGTATAACAAAACGCAACTGAAAGCAATTTATCAGTAAAAACCCGTTCATCCCGTCTACCCGTTAATTTGTTAAAAATGGTATAACAAAACAAAACGCAACTGTCAGCTAAACGTAATCTAATCTATGGTTAATTATGCAATTTATTAGAAAAAAAACAATCTAGCCGTTCATTTGTTAAAAGTGGTATAACAAAACGCAACTGTCAGCTAAACGTTATGTAAATTATGTAAATAAAAAAAATAAAAATAAAAAAAAAGTATCCTATGTCCTTCTCCTGGTTCTGAGCTATCTCCCCACCAATTTTCAGCCAAATCAGTTCAGCCGTTCTCGAGTTATACGTGGTGTAACTAACACGACTTTCTTTTATATATATAGATTTTAGAATATCTGAAGTTTCATAGCCCTTACTGGCTTATGCTCCACTCGCACGTGGGAGTTCAATATTTTTTAAAATACCTACAAATAAATTATTCGTGCCAGATTCTTCGTGCGAGCGGAGCATAAGCCTACTTACTTACTTATTATTTATTTAAAAAAGGACAATGTTGTTCCATATTAACCATATGATGACCATCATTTCACGGTGGTCGTCTGCGAGGGAATGGTTAATATGGCAATTTCAAACTTAAACTAGGACATAAAGACAAAAGGCTCTTATTCGTTAAATTAACATGTCCTATAAATCGGTTTGATTGCGGTGATTGGTCGATGGTGGAACATTTTCAACTGGACTAGATCATATTGAATTATTGTCTCTCATTAAACTTGTCGGTATATAGCGGTATTAATCGCCATACCGCAGTTGCGTATTAAGTACTTTACAAATTTTACAACCAAATTAATATGGATTTAACTGATTTTTGCGGATTACACAGATATTATATTTTATTATTTTACCAGCTGACCCGACAAACGTTGTTTTGCCAAAAAACAAAAAATAAAATTTTGGGGTGGACCACACTTAACATTTAGGGGTATGAAAAATAGATGTTGGCCGATTCTCAGACCTACCCGATAAGCAAACAAAATTTCATCAAAATCGGTCCAGCCGTTTCGGAGGAGTTTGGCAACAAACACCGCGACAAGAGAATTTCATATATGTAATAGATTTTGTTTCTTAAATCACAAATATTATTTGATCTTAAATTTTAAAATGTACTCGTAGGTACAAGTTCTCAATAAATATTAAACTATTGTATCAGTATATTTTTTATTATTTTCTTTTTAACGTTTGTACTAAAGAAGAAACTATATTAAGCTCTAGGCAAAAACCAAATCAAGTCAGATTGTGTTCTAGACAGTCCAAGACCAACCCTTTTAAAGTACCTAAGTATGTAAAAGATTTACAAAATCTGAAATATTTACGAGAAATCACTGAAATTAAGTGAGACTTTTTATGACTAAATTCTGCAAATTGTTTTTGTAATTTAGAAAAAACAATGACCTGGTATTAAGCTATGTCTTTTCATCGAAACCCATTCAGCCATTTTTGCGTGATGGAGCTAAAAGAACACCTCTAAATAAAATTAAATGTTAAATACAGGGTTGTTAATGAGAGCGACAATATTTAAATGCATAATTAATAAAAAAAAATACTTTGCGTCCTTATGCTGAAAGAACGCATTACGTTATGAATGGATAATTTCAACTGTAGTGCGAATAAAATACGACCACAGATTTTGTATTTTGTCAGCAAACATGAGTTTAATTAAAATTCTTACATTTCATATGCGATTTATTAATGACATTTGTACTATTTTATATATATTTAAACCTATAAATATTCGTGAATTAAGTAACTATATTTTGTTTTCTGAAAATTATTGTCTTGATGAAAATAAGTTACCTGTATGTATAGGTAGGTATCTAAGTTTTGCGTCATTATAGAAAACACAATTTTCTTTGAAATAAATTGAAAGTATTTTTCCGGAAGTAAATTCAGTAATTCAGTACCTAGGTA
The DNA here is from genome assembly GCA_947623395.1 of Synanthedon tipuliformis. NCBI lineage: Eukaryota > Metazoa > Arthropoda > Insecta > Lepidoptera > Sesiidae > Synanthedon > Synanthedon tipuliformis. The sequence goes on along the minus strand of OX392431.1, from coordinate 2,675,210 downwards.
TTCAGTATTTTTCAGGCTTTGATCTCCATACAAAACTGGTATCCGTCAAAGAGGCATTCACGTCAAAAATACCGTGCGCAGCTCGATTGCCCAAGTACTGTATATATAAAAAAAATCGTGTTACATGTTTGACGCCATTGAACTCCCAAACTACTGAACCGATTTTGATAAAACTTCGTAACTATGTGTAATTTCGTCCAACTTAAAACATAGGATAGTTTTTATTTCGTAGGTAGCTAGTAAAATTATATGAATTAAAGGAAAAGTGCAAATTTTATTTCAGATAAATAACAAGGATTGGTGCAAGAAGGGGAGAAAAGGGGGTCATTGTAACATGAAATGCGAAGGTAAATTTTGAAAAAAAATTTTGGTGTTTCTATAGATATTGTAATAATAATATAGATTAGAAAATATAGATTTAGTAATAAGTTAATATAGATTTCTTTAGATTATTGTACGAACAAAGAAACGATCAGACAGAGAGACAAGCTGTCGGTCCACTTAATGGTGCCGAATATAGAAAGATTAAGGATGAGGGATGATGGACAGGACAGGATGGGGTATGGCTAACACAAAAGCACACCTGCTGCTATTTCACGGTTGTCTTCTGTAAGGTTGGTTTCTGCTGCTAGACGGGCAGCCCATTTTATGATTGCGAAACACTGTGTAGTGGACATATAAGTACGTACTTGAATTATTAGTGATTTTTTTTAATTTGAAATCCGTACTAATATTATAAATGCGAAAGTTTGTTTGGTTGTATGGATGTTTGCAACTCTTTCACGCAAAAACTACTGAATCCGAATTTTGCATACACGTTTTCAGGGATACAAAGAAAGGACATAGGGTACCTTTCATCCAGAAAAAAAGTACTGCTCCCGAGGGATCATCTAAAATTAAGGAAACTAACTCCTGGCTAAATGTAATAGCAATAACGATGTCGGGCGATATATTGCTTTTTCTACGCGGACGAAGTCGCAGGCACCGGCTAGTTATTTTTATACATTCTTTATACAAGACTGCAAAAGGTTCTAAATTTAAGGAAAATACTTAACTATGTAATTACAATCTAAAATATTATGTTTCCAGAATTTTTGAACGTTGACTTGGCAGATGACGTCAGGTGTGCGAAACGTATCTACGACAAAGTCGGATTCAAAGCTTGGCCTTCATCATACGCCTACTGCAAACAGAAAAGTTTACCAGACCTATCTAGATGTTAAGATATTATGAGTATGCAAAACTACCAATTCAGAATAGTTAGAAATCAATTAAGTTTTAATCAATAAGATAATTAAGTAAAATAGATTCAAAATGTTTTAAGAAATGTTTGGAAAAGTTATCAGCAATTCATTTGTTTTAAGGATTTTTCAATAAAGCTGGCTTCTTTATTAGATTTCAAAGGGAATCTATGAGTTGGTTAGGTTAGCCTTGCCTTAACGTTCTGTCTCAGGGTCTTGGGTTCATTGGACCGGAGTAAGATGCCCCGGCAGAGCCTGGTTCATCCCTATCATGGGCATGGAGGCACCGGGGAGTTTTAGTGGCGTATTCCCAGTGCCACTATGATCAGGTGCTGGGCGACCCCCACATATCCTTACCGTCTAGCCAGCGGTAGGGAATCAGTAAGCAGATTACTCCTCGTCAAAAAAAGAAGTGTCTTGGGTTCAATTCCAACAGATTCAACTTTGTAAATAAGCTTTTCAAAAAAACTTATCGACTCCAATGTCCGATAGCTTGTCGTTCTACTTACATTAAAACCACCACGAAACCACATCTAAAATTTTCATATTCTAACTTTATCGGCATGTGTCACATGTATAACCATGGTAAAATCGTCATAGACTTTTTGACAGGTGCTCAGTGAATACCAAAAAGTAGACAATTGTCGAGTATATAACTGCATCGAGTCGATAACCACAGCAAAGCAAACACGAGCAAATCACGCCGAGCAAAACAATGAAATAATAGAATGTGCACTTGTGTTTCAGTAGGCCATGAGGCAGAAGAAACACCAATGCATATCCTGTGCGAGTGTGGCCCTTTGATGCACAAGCGTAGTCACATCTTAGGAAGCCACACAATGGCTTGTGGAGATGTGAGGAATGCCTCTATCAAAAAGTACTACAGTTTTTTAACGTGGTAGGTATTGGTAGAGAGCTTTAGTTTACGTGGCGATCGCAATATTTCAGCAATGGACGAAGTGATACTGGTACTCTAGCAGACAGAAATAGCCACTAAGCAGATAATAATAATATGTTTCAGTAAGTGAGTAAAAGATGTCAGAGCCTATTTCCCTATTCCTTCTTAATCCAAGACCCTTGCAACAGCTGTGGCGTTGCTTGTAGTAATAGGCGACGGCTGCCACCAGTGCCACCTAACCTACCAATAAGTGGACCGTCAGTCTGTCTGTCCATCTTAATAAAAAAAATCTTAATAAACCCACATTATATTTCAAAACTACAAGTGCTACCAATTATAGTTCGTAGGAGTATACTAAGCACTTATAACACATTTCTGAGAATGTCTAATTCTAAGTGAAATAATTAAATATATTCATTTTATCTTTAATTTCACATACATATTGTCTACATACCTACACTGTAAGTAAAATTCATTTGTAGCTATCTAAGTTTAATTATGATGATAATCTAGATAGATATTATTATCTATTTTAGATGGTTTATATCTTTGTACAAGTTTTTATATTTATGTATGAGTAAGTTAATACAATATTAATATAAAATTAAAATATTTAATTTTGATTGTTGTTATCTCTGACCTTCATTTATAACCTTACTAGCTGTAATTAATAATAAATGCAATTGAATATTTTAAATAGATAACGCCTGAAATAATGGAGACAATATTTATGAGTGTGCGTAGTTCATTGCTATAATAAATATTGTAGGCGTCATAATAAAATTGAGACTCGATGTTTCTGAAAGATCCCTGCTGTAAACTAATATTTTTAATTGATTTGGTACTTATATTACTAAAGATTATCGAATGCTACTATAAAAAACACACTTATTCATTTACTACTACTTATCTGTGCCCGAGACTTCATACGCATCGTACATATTATTTTTTCTGAAAATCCCACAGAATACTAACACTCTTCCAGGATCAAAGTTATCCTATTTATGTTAATACAGGAAATGAACTATCTGCGTGCCAATTTCATCTAAATGCGTTCAGCCGTTTTCGCATATTGAGTAACAAATATAAATTTTGCATTTATAATATTACTATCTGGTGCTTGCGACTTCGTCTGCATTGAAAAATGAAAAAAAAAATGCGCCTGACATCGCTTTATGACAGTGGCGCCAAATTTTTCATATTTTTGGGACTATCCCTCGGGATAGTATTTTTTATGCAGGATAAAAAGTATCCCATATTATTATGTCCAATTCATATTACCTTTTTATTCTACTTTAAAAGACACATAATATTTATTTATTTATTCAACAAAATAGGTACCATTAAACTTTACAATTTATTTTAACTTTGCGGTTAGTGATCCTAAAACTACATAGTGGAAACCAACACAACATAGAGTTTATCGTGGATTTTCATTACATGCTTGAGTTGCGTTCACCGCGCGCAGAATTACAGTTTTATGACGTCATTATATGCACCAGATACTATTTGAATGAATATTACGACACATACGCAATAATTACAATGGACTACCCACAGTCATGTATGTAAACGTATTGTTCGACAATTCACACATTGTAAAACATTATTTATTATTGCTTTTGTTACAAGCTAATTAGTGTATGGAGTTGAATCAAAGTTGAACAGGTTTGACATTTTTGAAGAGACTTTCACGCGAATATTGCTAACAATTTACGCAAATTCTTTGCATTATCATTTGAGTAAATATAGTCTACAAATTACACGATAAAAAAAACAGTGGCACTCCGGGAGTGCCGACAGAAGTGAAAACTTGAGCAATTACATGTTTATTTTTTTAATCTATTTTTTTTATTCATTATTATAAACTACTAGGTGAGCCCGACCACGCCTCTCTGTGGCTTTCTTTGAAGTTCAACGGTCAGCGTCTGGCATGACAACAGCTAACTGCCACTTTAAATGTGACAGCGGTCCTCGACGGCGAGTTAGTTCTTCACGCTTTAGGCAGACGGCACCTCTTTTGCAGTTAGTTTGCGCCTTAAGTGCGAGAAATTACCAAACCAACGAGCCACTCCACAATCATCCATCATTTTTAATTCAAACCACATTATTAATATTCGTACCGATAAGTATTTTGTTATCAACGGTAATACATTCTAAGTTAATGTAAAAACCCACGCGTTGAATATTAAACAGAAAAGTTCATAGTACAAGATTACGACAGAATAGTTCGAAATGAATTGGTTCATGTTTTTATATGCAATCAATTTTAGCTCATTTGAATATCATCATCCAATCCCTGTATAATGGGGAAGTTTTTTGAAAAAACAATCCCAGATTTATGTAGATATACTTTCCATGTTACTTGCTGATAATGTCCTTTCGTTGCGTTCTGACGAATAGAAACGAAATAAAGCCCGGTGATTGGTTGTTGTAACGCCCACATAAATTTTTGACCAATCACCGGGCTTTATTTCGTTTCTATTCGTCAGAACGCAACGAAACGTTTGCATTGATATGCTCTTGCTAGGGCCCCAGTAGTTTTGAGTTTATTCGTTACAAATATACAAATCTTCTCAATTTGTGATCTAATATATAAAATTCTCGTGTCGCAGTGTTTGTTGCCAAACTCCTCCGAAACGGCTGGACCGATTTTGATGAAATTTTGTGTGCTTATCTGAGAATCGGCCAACATTTATTTTTCATACCCCTAAATGTTAAGGGTGGTCCACCCCAAAAATTATTTTTTTATTTTTTCGCAAAAGAACGTTTGCCGGGTCAGCTAGTATTAGTATAGATTAGTACAGTTGTATGTATAGTTAAATATAGTAAAAAAGTTTATGAAAAAGCAAAACATTTAAAGAGAACTTTCATAAAAGGTAAAGCCTCCATTGCATAGTTCCAAAGATAGTGGCAACATTTAGTCTTGAATAGTTATGCTAATGCGTTGTGGACTTGTATAAAATATATCGGCCTAAAAATCTGTTTATGAATGAAAACGTAGGTGTCTACTTTTGAATGGAGACTCGATCGTTCAAATCTGATATGATCATTGTGACATACTGTTATCTTTTTTTTATGTAAAATTCGGCATACACATTATGTCACTCGTGGGAAGTATCTACGGTAGTACTGGATAATGTTTCTGGCTGGAATGAGTTCTGGCATCCCTTACTCACTCACCAAAATACAAAATACATCGCGATGTCAGGATCTTCTATAACAGCATGGTTACTTCCACAATAATAATTGCTATCTCACAACTTTATTGGTTTTTTTTACTTTACTTGCGGAACACGAGGCGCTGGCGGGGTTTCATCCCTTCGTGGTTGAAGTTGCTCGGTCACGCACGAAGCGTTACAGTTCCACCTTCCTTGTCCGAACTGCTAAGGAGTGGAACTTATTGCCTGCGTCTGTGTTTCCCCAAAATTACAACCTCGGGGTCTTCGAACGTAGGGTAAATGGGCATCTACTAGGTAAGCGTGGTCCATCTTCGGCCGCATCTGCACCTTACATCAAGTGAGTTCGCGGCCAAGCCCCGCCTTGGCCGTTATTAAAAAAAAAAAAAAAACAGCGGAAAAAAAAATTCTTCTCTTGCAACTGGTTAAGTAATTTCAGTTACGAACATGGATGAAGGGAAATAGACTGCCCAGTCAATTAAACCTTTTTTTCTATTTTGACTATATTTTTCATATTTAGGGATTGTCATTTACAACAGTCGGTGAGGGAGTATGTGGCCACTATATGGGATATCGCGAGGCTTTAGAAACAAAAGGAGACATGGGAAACCATTCCTAATCATCAGTACTAATACTATAAACGCGAAAGTTTGTATGGATGTATGTATGGATGTAACTCTTTCACGCAAAAACTACTGAACCGATCACCACGAAATTTTGCATATACACGTTGTCTGGGACACCAGAAATGACATAAGGTACCTTTCATCCAGGATAAAAGTACTGCTCCTGAGGGATTATCTAAAATTAAGGAAACTAACTCCTGGCTAAGTATAATAGCAATAATGATTTCAGGCGATATATTGCTTTTTCAACGCGGACGAAGTCGCGGGCACCAACTAGTTCAATAATAAAGTTGCGCCTTCCATAGAGATGTATATGCATTAACAAAATGTCTCACTTAAGTGTAAGACATCATTCAATGAAATAAAACCACGCCCACGCACATAGACATAGTAAAAAGTTATTGAATCATCAATATGTAAATCTCGTGTTCCTGACAATTTCCCACAGGCGTGGACCGTGGAATTACGAAAGCGCATTCCGATAAATAAGCATTTGTTTATCCAGAATCATTAATAATGTTTACCGTTCTAACATACTCCTAACGTAGGCACAATATCTCACAATGAAACAGACAAATAGCATACCTACGCATTGTATCCGACACTATTGTAATGTTTTTAAATTACAAAGTAATTCTTTTTTTTATTACTAAATATATAATAGAAGTATCCATCTATAAAGATGGAAGGATCCAATTCAATAATTCTTATGGTATTTCAAAAAAAGTTAAGATGTGGCAGACAAGCTAATCAGTCTACTTGATGATCAGTCTGAAGATCATCAGAACTTTACAAATTTTAACTAAGAATAATACCGATCATCAGATTAAACTGATAAAAATAGGTCCATTAGTTTGGGAGCTTAGATGCCACTGCCACAGACACACACGTCAAACTTATAACACACCGTTTTTATGTGGGGCGTGGGAATTAAAAATCAGCTCATAGTCCTTTCAAAATTAAAAATTGTGCACAGTATTAATAATAAAAATGTTTAAATTTTTTATACTTATCTATACCTACTAATATTATAAAGAGGAAAGATTTGATTGCTTGTTTGTTTGAATTGAATAGGCTCCGAAACTACTGGACCGATTTGAAAAATTATTTCAATGTTACGAAGTTATATTATCAGCGAATAATATAGGCTATATTTTATAAAGTTACGCGGGCGAAGCCGCTTGTAACAGCTAGTACCTACTGTTATAAAATTTTAATATTCTTAATAGCCATAATGATAGCCAACCTCCGATAGGAGATGGCACTGGATGAGAAGAGAATATTCTTTTACTATATAAAATACGCTGAATGTGCCAAGAATTTTTTTTATCCTATTTAACGGAAAAAAAATTCTTCTGTAGGAAGAGGGGATATGTAACGTAGTATTATTTATTTATTTTATTATATAATATTATATTTAGTTATATTACCTTATTTGTTTTTTTATCTAAGTATGTATTTAAACCTTATTATTTTTAAAATAAATAGAATTTTTCTTTTGAAATTTTATTAATTTTATTTAAGTATTCAATTTAAAATTTATGTAAAAAACCCCGGTTATAATATTGGTACGTATTTCATCTTATTTCTGATGATAGATTGTTGATTAATGTTTTTTTATTATAATTTGTGTTTTAGTTCATTTTAAATTTATTGTTAATTTACATATTTAATTCTATTATCTTTGCAGTTTTTTATCCTTATGCAATTGAATATTTTTTTTATTTTACTCTTGTTTGTTTTTGCCTGACCATTTATTGAATAAATTATTAACATTTAGGGATCTTATATCTAAATTTTAGATTCCCACGGTCAGGCACACATATTTTTTCTTTTAGATTTGTATTTAATTATTTCTTTTCATTTCAGGGTTTTTTGTTTTTGGTTTTTGTCATTCATGATTTAATTATATATATATATATATATAAATAAATATATACTGAATCCTGGGTTTTATCCGCATTTTTACATTTTGATGAGCCTTCTTCACTTTTCTTTGTTGACACTGATGAGCAGCGTGTTTTATTTTGCCGACTGAGCATGATTCCAATATTATTGAAGACATCCATTATTTCCAGCTCAGATAAGTTTTTTAATTTTATTTAACAGAAGTAGTGAAACAAACAAATTTTTTAAAATTTAATTTTTAAGTTTACAGATAATATATATTTTTCTAACGTGCGGCATGTTTGGCGTATTATTCATTGGCGCCCAACTTGTTTTTTTACAGATAACATATATTGTTGTTACTGTAAAGTACGTGAAATTGTATATATATATATTATCTTAATTTTTTTTTTTTTTTCAATATTTGATTCACTAATTCTGTTGATTTTATTTTTTGTAAGTTATTAATTTCTTCAATTTCCTGTTTTTTCTTGCAGAATGACATTTTAATTAATTTGTTATTTCAGAATGATTATTTCTTAATTTTCATTTTTTCATGTTAATTTACTTATTTTAATTATTTTAAAAAATTACATTGAACTTTATATAAAGAACAGACAGTGCGAACAAAATCTGTGCACCAAACGCGGCAGCAGGGGGCGCGCAAGAGGCGGCTAATGTATCATAGAATCGATGTCACCGTCATAGTGGCGACACTGTTTATATTCTGCCTATTTCATTGGATGTGGTATCCATCCAATGAAATACGTGATTTTATAATAATTTTATTTTATGATTTAATTTATAATTTTATAATATATAAATTTTAGAATATTATATAATTATATATCAAAATATAATTATAATTTAATAATATATATATTATTATATTTATTATATATTTATATATTATATTATTATAATTATATATTAACATATATTTTAATTTATTGATTTGTTATTAATATATAATATATACAATACACCTAATGTCACTTCTTAAATTTTTTTGTCTATGACAAATGACGCAAATTGGCGTCCGCCAAATATTTTGCTCGAATTGAGTTTTAAAATGATTATTTAGTTACTTACCGATAGAAAGTTATTCCTTTGCACTTTACCGTATTACTTGAATTATTAGTGCAATATCGTAACACACACAAGGGCATATTTGATGCATTTTAACGTTATTTCGCTATAAAACAAACAAGGGTTACAAGCAACAAGCAACTCAAGAGCTAGAAAGCGACTAAGTCAAGTGTAGCTTGCCAGCTTCAGTTGAACGGATCACTAGTGATGAGGGTGATAGCTTCTCTATACGTAGTAATATCACCTCACTGAAAAATTATTAATATTTAAGATGTCATTCGCTATTTTGTTGTAACAGGCAAATAGGTTATTGATTTAATTTGTCACTATTGTCACAAATAAGATGTTGTTTTTTTAAAAAAGGAATTAGTATTTTCATTTAGGTTTACGTATAATGAGGTTAAGAAACTCTTTAGTTTAATTCATTGATAGTTGTTGACATTTTATTACCATATCATACGTTTCATTGACCTCGTTCTTTTTTCAAATTTTTAGGAACTTCACACAAATGAAAGAAAGCAATTGTCAGAATTATTGAAGACATTGCCTACAGTTTCAGTTAAAATTTCGAATATGGAATATGTATAATTCTTATTATTATTATATAATTATTCTTAATTATGTATTTACTTAATATTATTTATTCCTTAGTTTATAACGTTATTTAGTTATTTATTTATTTAGTTATTATTTAATTATTTATCTAATTAGTTTTTAATATACCTTTTTTTTTTTTTTTTTAACGAGGAGTAATCCGCTTACAGATTCCCTACCGCTGGCTAGACGGTAAGGATATGTGGGGGTCGCCCAGCACCTGATCATAGTGGCACTGGGAATACGCCACTAAAACTCCCCGGTGCCTCCTTGCCCACGATAGGGATGAACCGGGCTCTGCGGGGGGCATCTTACACCGGTCCACCCCCAGGGCAGCCCGGCCATTGCTGACCAGGCTAACTCCAACGTGAAGATTGTCCCGAGACACTAGTACAATCTCCATACGGAGGGACCTTGTGCAGGCACACACAGCTAGCCGACCATGTGCGCAAGGTCCCCCTAGACCATCTACAGAAGACGGGCCTACAGGCTCGCCTTCCCTAGACAGCCTCACCAAAAGTCCGCACTCAAAGAGTGCGGAAAACTCCACGGTGAGAGGTAGCCCGGCGAGGGTTTCCCTCTCGTGAGCGTTCGCTGCAGGCCCCCGCTCGGAAGCCCGCTTTGTAACGCTCACAACACCAACAGCGCTCTGCTACAGGCCCCCGCTCGGGAGCCCGTTTGGAACGCTCAGTCTCGCCTAAGAGGCGTGGGTGGTTTCCGATAACTCAAAGTTATTTTGAGCGTTCGCCCTCTGTTATTACAGTAACAGAGATTGAACATCATTCGGATAAACAATAACATGCCGTCGCTCCTACAGGCCACCGCTTGGCAGCCCGCTTGGAACTTCGGTTGAGCGCTCCTGCGGGACGCTCTTGGTAGCCCGCTCAGAACGCTCGTACGCCTTCTTGGTCCCCGAGGCGGCTCGCCAAGGGTAAGCCCCCCCACCTCGACAAGGTTATGGCGTACATAGGGGGGGAGTTTTTAATATACCTACAGATATTATATAATTAATATATATATAATTAATATAATACTTAACTCGTGATTATATAATTAATATATTAATTACATATATTTTTGAGGCGACTGCGATTTGAGTGACTTTATCGTCTTAAATTATGTCTTATGCATGAATTTTTTCAGTGGTTCGTCCAAATCGAGAGTTGAAAACAAATTATTAGTAACGCGAACCGTAAAAAGGTAATAATGCTGTCGGTAATGTCATCTCAGTTGAATTCCCACGTCTCGCGGGTCGATGACATGATCCGATCGATTGGAGTCCAATATACTTTGTTTTTACCAACGATTCCCTGGATGCTTCTCCGGTTAAATGCACTAACGAGTATCCCTCTTGTATGTTTATTGGAAGGACGTTCAAGGAATTGTGATAAAATTACCTACCTATATACTGCACTGCTCCTTTCAATTCAATTCAAAAAGTATAATATACCTACTAGCTGTTGCACGCGACTTCGTCCGCGTAACTTTATAAAATATAGCGTATGTTCAACACTGAAAGAATTTTCCAAATCGGTCTAGTAGTTTCGGAGCCTAATCAATGCAAACAAACACATCTTTCCTCTTTATAATATTAGTAGTATAGTATAGATATTAGATATACTATGTAAAGAAGATATATAAACTCTTTCAATAATTCAACCTTTACCAACGAAAACAATATAGAACAATATATTCAGAATAAACCTCTATCCAATAAACGGATCTCTCCAAAACCTGTATGAACACAGGTGTACGTACATAGTAATAAAATATTCAACGAATATATTTCACACCTACATAATATTGTCGGCTAACTTCACATTGGAATTGTCGTATGTTCGTTGGCGGATAAAATTGGAAAGTGAAGTTACTCGTAGAGCGAATGTTAGCGCCTACACTGTGCGTGGGTTCTAAAATCCGAACCCACAATGACACAAAATTATGCCTCCGTATTGTAGATGTATTTAAATATATATTTCCCTTGTGATACAGTTTAGATAATTTCGCGATTGTACGGTATTCAAATCACATAAATTACAACATTGTATCAGTGATTATTGTTTGCACATTCTGATGACCCCAATATGTGTTCGAGAATTACGATGACAATAGCTGTTAGGGCTGGCGCAAATTAATGGATGGCAAAAATTAAAAACTCTTAAAGTACAAAATATAATGAAAAATTTGAAATAGGTACTTTGCCGTGCCGTCATCCAATGTGCATCAACCCTAAGTGTTCACTGCGGACATATAAAAATTTAACTGTGATAGGAATGTTATTTGTAATCGATGGACCTGATGAGCCAAAGATCGAGCAACACGGAAATCTTTAGAGGAGGACACGCCGGCGCAAATTGGAGGGCGGATGAAAATATCATCTCAAAATCAAAAGATTAAGTAAGATGAAAATCTCCTCTAAAGATTTTCATCTTACTCAATCTTTAGTTATCGGGTCCATTCTTTACAAATTAAATACAAATTAATACTATTGCAGTCACACATAAATACATCTGTGGAAATCCTATTAGAGAGAAAATAAACTCTGTTAGAATCTCTAAGGGAACAGGCTGCAAAGAGACCTGACTTCAGCGGACAATTTGAACCAGAAAACAACCAAGATACTATGTATAACGTGGTATAACTAACGATACTCGTAACAAATGAAAAATAGGATCTCAAATGCAGTCGCAGATTTTGATAACACAGAATATTCATTTATTTCCACTGATATGGAGCTTCAATTCCAAATAATAAGACCAAATATTTTAATAATTTTAGTTTTGTCCATAAACCAACACATATTAACATACAATTTATACTAAAGCATATTCTATAAATTGTCCTTTAGCAATTTATGAATTAAATTAACATACACAGAATGGATATAAAATAAATATTAGTCAAAAAACTTCACAATAAATTGTGTATACTCCAAAAATGGCGCGTTTTGCATAAACTTGTTGTTATATACTGGTTTTTTATTGTTATGTTTGCGAGCGTGATAAAAGTATTTGAATAATATAGGTATTTGTTTATAAATGGTTTTTCATTTAACCAGTAGGCATGTCAGTAGCATGAGAGGAGTGTGACGGACATAGTGTCCTCAAATAATGGATTGTTGGACCGGTTTCTAAGTAGTTTCGCTAAATTTATGAGCCCACACTCAAATATTTATTGTAAACTAGCTGGTGCCCGCGAATTCGTCCGCGTTCTGGATGAAAGGTACCCTATGTCCTTTCTGGTGTCCCAGACAACGTGTATGCAAAATTTCATGGTGATCGGTTCAGTAGTTTTTGCGTGAAAGAGTTACAAACATCCATACATCCATACAAACTTTCGCATTTATAATATTAGTACGGATTATAATAATTAGTACGGATTCAGACATTTCTATTTCAGCGCACTCATACTCATACATCATTGCCTTACAGCGTCAATTGAGGACTACAGTTACTTGCGGAACAATGCCAACCTCTTTATAAGTTTTCGGCTAATCAGGTCGGAAATGGATTTGAAAGAAGAACGAATTTTATTCACGCAACACAAAGACACAAACATTATACAAAAACCACAAGACAGAAATTAATACAAAAAAAACATATAAAAGATGGCAGTGAATAGAATACTGGCTCAGCATTGTGCTCAGATGCTGGACAAGCACCTGCTGCAGCACTGATTTTCATTTATTGAATTATTGATTTCTCATTTAAATAATTATAAAATTTTAAATACATACGGTTCTGAATTATCAGATGAGTAAAGAAAAATATTCATTTACTCATAAAAATATTATGAGAATGCATGGCTTTGGGTAAAACAATTTCTCATTCGTATCGAGTTGAAAAATTACTATGTACTACAGTATTTTTAATATTACATTATTATTATTACTGTTGCATTATTTCTGGTATATACAGCGTGTTACCGAAAGCACGTATTGTACAATCGATTCAGAATTCACCCCGGGGAAGCTGGGAGCATCATTTTAATTTTTTACTAGCTGCTGCCCGCGACTTCGCCCGCGTAACTTAGGTACTTATAAACCTTCCTCGAGAACCACTCTACCCATTAGTGAAAACCGCATTAAAATCCGTTGCGTAGTTTTAAAGATCTTAGGCATACAAAGGGACATAGGGACAGAAAAAGCGACTTTGTTTTATACTATGTAAAGATTAGTCATCGTGTCGTCGCGTTAGTGCAAGACCGCTTGAATTTATTATCTCGGGCGTATTTAAGACATTTATTTAAATTGTATGGTGTAAAGAGCTCCAAAAAATGTGTAAAAATCGCCAGAAACTACAATCTTGCGCTTAAACTAAAGATAATCCAAACATTAGCGAGTTTCATTCAGATAGTATGTGGCCCATTCACACTAGTGCGTAGGCGCATACCTACCCGCCCGCGCCCGCCTGCGGTCGGGTGCCGCTATGCTCAAATTGTGTGGAGGCGGCTTCACAATAAGATCAACATAATTATCGCGCGTGATACTTTATGCAAATTAACATCTGTCTGTGAATTTTTGGCGACAAGACGTTTAGTATCTATTAATATATATTCTGTGTCTATAAACATAAATCTAGCATTCGTATACAGACAGCATTATCACTATTGAGATACAGAGCAGCCTATGTAATGACCAGCCTATAGAACTACAGTTATGAAAATTGGAAAACAATATTGCTTTCTTAAAAACATACATATGTTGAAATATAATAATAATAATAATAATTTATTTATTTTCAAAGATTTTACAATTTTTTATGTAACAAAACCCCGGTCCCCACACTAGGCAAGCCTGTATCGTGGGGTCCCGTACTTTGAATTACAATTTGAAATATGGAACTCAACTATGCAACAGTATCTGGATCGTGAAGTGCTTTTTGTGTCTTTTGTGCCAGTGTGCGTGCGAAGCCAGAACAAAAAGCTTTCGAACGCTTAAGACACCAGCATCAGAGTACAGCTTCGCGGTTGAGTAGCGTCGTGGCTTTTTTAGCATCACTTTGAGCACACAGCGCTGCGCTCGCTCTAGCTGCAGCATGCGAGTCTTGGCGACGCCACCCCAGCTGGATAGGCAGTACGTTAGCAGAGATTGACATAGGGCGAGGTATGTAGTTTTAAGCAGTTCTGGAGAGGCAACATTACGCAGCTGCTTCATAACAGTCGCCGTCCTCCTGACCCGACTGCAGAGTGTTGTTATGTGATGCTGAAAGTCAAGCTTCTGATCCACCCGCACACCCAGGTATCTGATAACCTCAGCCCTTTGAAGAGACTCGCAGCCACAAACATTACCCACAGCACCACAGGAGTGAAGCCTCAAGCTAATTTGAGGGGGCGGAGCAGATGCAGCAGTCTTGTGGAAACAGATATATTGTGTCTTTTTTGCATTCAGAGTTAAGAGATTCCTAGCCAGCCAGTCATGTGCCACCGCTAAGCCCCTTTCTGCCCTCTCCACAACCTGGTCCCAGTCTGAACCATGGAAGATTAGCGCCGTGTCGTCTGCGTAGCAAATTATGTCGGCTCTTTTTATTGGTAGGGAGTGGATATCGTTCATATATAGTATGAACAAGGAAGGCCCTAGTATACTGCCCTGGGGGACCCCAAAATGAATGTTTTCATACGTACTGAGATGCTCGCTGACCCTAACACACTGCCTCCGCCCCGTAAGATAACTTTTGAACCAGTCCAAAGCTGTGCCTCTTATACCGATGTTCTCCAGTTTTCTGAGTAGGATTGGGACGGAAACGGTATCGAAGGCTTTTGCAAGATCCAGGAAGACCCCGATTGAATGTCTTGACTTGACCCGATTGAGATGTTCAGCAATTTTGGAAGTCAGGAGAGAAACGGCTTCATTGGTAGATTTCTCCGATCGGAATCCGAATTGTCGTTCGGACTTATGTTACTTTACATTAAGTTAAGGTATTGGCAGCTGGTGGTCACTTTTTTATAAGTTAAGTTTAAATATTAAACAACTCTTTAAGTGACAGAATGACTTTTTTTAGCTTATAAATGTATATTTTATGTTATCATTTATGATAGATGGTAATAATCTCAGGCAGACTGACGACAGAATTGAAAAAAGTGGTTTCCGCCTTTAAAAACACAAGACCCTTCCAGATGTCGCTTGTGTCCTTATAAACTTATTTTATTATTTTTACTTTCACTCTCCACAATAACTTAGCTTAATGTCATGTCAAAACGGCCAGTTTCGTCAGTCGCAGCATGCGCCCACATGAATGAATATAAGTCCATACTCTGTCAGTCAACAAAGTATTAAACATTCTCATTGAATTGTTTTAAAATATTATCCTACAACTCATTTGTCTTCCTAAAGATATTTCTCCCACAGACATGGTCAATCTCATCGCATCTCTTATTGATTCCTACAATTAATCATACAAACCGGCATCAAAATGTATACGTTTAACTTCAATAAAAACGTGAAATTTTAGCTATACACAAGAATGTCACTCATAAAACTAGCTAGGTACTGGTTAAATGAGGTTCGATTCCCATAAATTTACAAATATTTATTAAGTTGCAATGAAATTAATCTACACTTGTGATTTATTTTAGAATTTAAGTTAAAAGACAAGTTTGCTATACCTCAACAACTTAAAATTCATTCGAAAATTGATGTGTGAACTATGAGAAACTTGGTCTTCCCTGTTTGATATCGACCTACATCGCAAACTATGCAAGTGGGATTTAACTAATTTATTCACCTTCTAGCTGCATGTTGCATGTTGAACTCCTACACTGAAGCAAATTTAGGTACTTTACAAAGAAAACTATAATCCGTACTAATATATCTATATCTTATCTTATCCTACTAATATTATAAATGCGAAAGTTTGTTTGGATGTATGGATGTATGTATGGATGTTTGTAACTCTTTCACGCAAAAACTACTGAGCCGATCACCATGAAATTTTGCATATACGTTGTCTGTGACACCAGAAAGGACATAGGGAACATACCTTTCATCCAGAACGCGGACGAAGTCGCGGGCACCATATGTGCTATATGTGCTCGCGACTTCGCCGCGTTAAAAAAATGAAAAAATAATTAAGCAATATTATAACGGCTTGACCTCTTGTTGCTATAACACTTCGGCCAGGAGTTACTTTTTTATTTTATTTTAGGTGATCCCATTGGAACATTACTTTTTTTTCTCTATGTCCTTTCTTGTATCTCTGACAACGCGTATGCAAAATTTCGTGATGTTCGTTTGAGTAGTTAAGGCGTTAAAAAGTAACAAACAGACATAGTTACTTTCACATTTATAATATTACTAGCTGCTGCCCGCGACTTCGCCCGCGTAACTTTGTAAATTATGTACCTACTAAAGCCTTCCTCGAGAACCACTCTATCCATTGGTAAAACAGCATTAAAATCGGTGCAGTAGATTTTGAGTTTATCGCGAACAGACAGACAGACGCGGCGGAGGACTTTGTTTTATAATATGTATAAGGAAGTATGTAAGTAAGTATAGAAAAATGTATTCAATTGAAATGGTAATATCCGGTCCGGTAGTACCTGCGATTGCTACCAGTACATCTTATACTACTTAATAGAAATTTATAGCAACTGCAGTGGCATGATAATAATGGATATATTAGTATCGGACCAATGACCCGCGATTTGCCTCATAATATGCGAGAATATATTTAAGCTCACTATAGGTATTGGCTAATGGAGATTATGCTATTGTATCTATACTAAAATATTATAAAGCTGAAGAGTTTGTTTGTTTGTTTGAACGCGCTAATCTCAGGAACTACTGGTTCGAATTGAAAAATTCTTTTTGTATTCGATAGATCATTTATCGAGGAAGGCTTTAGGCTATATAACATCACGTTGCGACTAATAGGAGCGAAGAAACAGTCGTAAATGTGGAAAAACCCGGGAAAATTATTCATGTTTGAGGGCTTCCGTTGCGTGCGCTGCGAAAACTGTTCGAGATACCCAAATGATTCCCAAAATAACTATTCCACGCGGACGTAGTCGCGAGCACCAGCTTGTATTTAATAAGCTACTTATGGACGACTTTTTTGGTATATCACTGGCCGTTTTCTATTTTTATTTGAAATTATGTGTTCCTTTATAATTATCAACAGAGGTGTCGGATTCGGTTACATTACGGTTACAGGTTGCGAGTAAAGATGAATAAATAAAGACACTTATGTTTTCTTAAATCGCCACTTTATGAAGACAAACTAAATGGTTGATAACATAAACTAAAAATATTACGGAATAAACGTAGAGTGTGACTCATTGCGTATTGACACTAATTTGTAAACAGCTAATCAAGTTCCAGATTCAGATCGTATCAGTTCAATCCACTATCACCTCATTCATCGCTTTTAGTGAAGTTAGATGGTATTAAGCAAGTTTACCAATTACCTACCTAAGTGTGTCTCGAAATAAGCTACTTTAAATAAGGGTCAGTTCACACTGACACGCGACTGGTTTGAATTGTATAAACTTATTGATATAAGTAATCTGAATATGTTTTTAATGTTTGAATGATTCGTTGCTTTTTATTGTATTTTTATTATAACTTGAGACGAGAACGTCTGAAGCGATTTTATGATCTTTGATTTGTTGAATTTGTCTCTGCCACGAATAGCAGAATAACTATTAAAACATCTGAAATAGTCACGGAAAAAATATTGTAAATAAAATTCGTTTTCTCATACATTTTGTATGGAACGGTTTTATATTTTGAGGCGGTATGAAGTTTGCCGGGTCAGCTAGTTTTCTATAATAAAGCGTGGCAAGCAGGCCGACGGTCCACTTAGTCGTAGGCATTTAGGTAGTTACCGTATCCTAAGTACACAAGCAACACTAGACCGTCTGTCTGTCTGTTACCTTTTCAACCGATCATCATGAAATTTCGCATACATCATACACGTCAGGTACCTTCCGGTATTTCTGACGAATACAAAACAAGAATCGAGAAAAGAAGTACTGTTTACGAGGAATCATTTCAAAATATAAAAAATTGTGGCGGCGCCACCGTCGTCAGAGGAATAAAGATGTCGGGCGTTATATTATAATATTACTCATAATATATAATATTTTCTTATTAGGTGAAATCGCTGGCACCAGCTAATAAGAAAATATTCGTCAAAATATTAAAGAAAATTCAATATTACACCGAGTAGTTTCTAAAAACTATATTGTTTTACCCTCTACATAATATGTATGTAGGTCTGAATAATTCCTACTTTCAGACAAACAGAACTTCATCATCCAACCCTCAGTGCAATGTGAGGAAAAGATCGCAAACCATCCATCGTTGCACACGCACATTAAATATATTTGCATTTATGACTCCAACTTTCATTGTATGCTAAATATATTCAAATCTACTAGTTTACTAAACTATAAACTAACGTTAAAACTTGTGAAATTTGGTAGCGTTTAATTTTATACCGTATTATCTCATTAATTAGTTGTATTTTATAATGAAGTTTATTATACGCTACAGGCGTTTCGAAATGTCATGACATTCGGCCTATTATAAACACCCACGTTTGTAGTTTGAATGCAACATAGATAGGCATTGAGTTCAAGAGTGCCTACCTAAAGCGGTCCCTAGACCGCTTATATATCTTGCAGGATGAAAAAGAAAAGGAACTATCAATCAACTGCCAGCACGTAGTTGCATGTCAACCAGATCAATCAATAGAATTAAACGGTCATGCATGCATGACAGCACGTAACGCATGTCATGCTGCATGATCGTCCAGGGACCGCTTAAGAGAGGAGGATAATTAGAATGACTAGAGGCCATTTTCCTATACTTTCCCCCTCCCCATATCCTTAATCCTACCATAGTGGGTAGCGCATTTGCAGCATCTGTGGCGTTGCATGTGTTATAGGCGATGGTAGCCACCTACCATCAAGTAGACCGTCAGCCTGTCTTAGTCTTAGCCATAAAAAAGTAAAGGAACAAGTTGGGATTGGGCTCTGTAAGGGTAAAGGGCATCCCTTACTTCTTGCAGAATAAGGGATGCCCCTTACTACACAATAGCACACGTGATATTATTTCACGGTTTCATTCTAAGTAGGTAGTTTATTCCCACCAGGACAATTAGGATACCAAGATAACCTAAATCTTTACAGTAATTACCTATGGATAAAAAATAATATAAATTCCTTTGATAACTATTTTTTGTTTACCTACGTTATTCGATTCATTACTAACCTATTAATATCTGTTTAATGCATCTCGGCTAATTAATTTATCTCGTAATTAGGAGTACTGCGCTAAGCACTATGGTTCAGTAGGGATGTACCTTCGCGAGGTGAGTGTACTGTGTGAGGTAAAGTATACAATTGAATCTTTTAAATTTTAAACTGGGATAGAGTTTTTGAAATTGTAGAATGAAATAATATCATGAAAACATAGGAGAGAAGAAAATGCGAAGAATGCTTCAGGAAAAAAGTCGATGCTATCTTAAGGTTAAAAACTTATGCAAAGAAATTAATTATTAAATTAAAATCACAAAAATAAGTTTATCTTAAAATAATACAATAATATATTAAAATATTTTATATGTTTTACGTAACTTTACCGCTTAACAATAATTTGGTTTTTGTATTCACTTACACTTAGGTATATTTTGTGTATTGTTAACCAAATAATTTGTTAAGCCAATTAATCTTAATTATACTTAATAATTAACTCAAATTACACTCACCTTTCAAGCTAATGGCCGCACATTGTCAACAAATCAGCGCCCACCGTATATACGAATACTGTCACAACACTACGCATGACGTCACTTCCTATTGCACTCCATTCATAAAACATAGATTTGTGTCATTGGCACCGCACTAGTTGGAATTTCAAATTTTCAAATTTAAATATCGAACGTGAAACGGAACTTCGTGTGTAGTTCGATTTTATTTTTACGGAGAGGATATAAAAAAAGGTTTTATATCGAAGCGTGTGTGTTAGCCGCTGCGCGCGCGCATTTGAGCACGCGCCGAAGCCTCCCAACGTTCGCCCCCGCAATTTTTGGCGCGTGGGCGCAAAACAGACCGGTGTGTTGGCTTCCAAGCCGAATTTGCGTAATGTTACCATATAAAATTATCTCTAAATAACATAACCGAGTCCACAACGTTTCCAAAAGGCATCATCAATGCAGTATACGACCGACGAACGCGAGGGATCGCATGAAAATGGCAAGCTTTCTTTATATGTTCATGTTAGAATTTTAAATGAGTATCGAATAATGCATTCGACATAAAAAGCTATCGGCTGCTAACAATATTATGTGAGCTGGTACGTTGGGAAGCCACTTGTCGAGGAGTGCCTTGTATGGAGAAACGGGTTCGTCTGCAGTCCCACACGTATCGAGTTTTTGCCGGTAGCAGGAAAAGCTGAGGAACGGAGCGACCAATGTATCTTCGACTACCTCGCCCCGATCCCGTGTAGGCTTTGTTCAAACGGTGAGGGTAACAAAAGGGAAGGCAGGTGTCAAGATAAGTTGGTCTCTCTGCACTGTGGAAGGAGCATTGTACAGGGGGTTGTGAGCTTGCAAACCACGTCTCGGTGGCTACATACATTCGTAATGAAATCGTCGCTGTACCTCGCACTACTAATTAGACAGTTTCAAGCAGTACAAGCTTCAACGCGAACTCAGCTAAAATGTTAAATTGTTGACATTTTCAAAATAAAAAACAAGCTGTAACGACTATGAGCTGCTTAACCCAGTTACATTTAAATGCTTTTAAACTATTTCCACATGAATGTTGGAACTATAAATAGTTTCTTAGTTTAAGTTAAACAAATATACATAGCTTCGAAGATAATAAGGACGATTTTTTTCAATGATTGAAATCAGGTGTACGCTTGAAACTCAACTGAGTTTATAGTGCACCTCAACTGTGTACCATATATATCTATGTATTATTTTTGTGTGTAAATAAATAAATAAAAAAAAATTAAAGGAAGCGGTCAGGCTGACTGTCAAATATGCTGGATGCTTACCGTCATCTTTAAACAGAAGCAATACCACCAGGAATGCAAATATGCTACATAGGTAGGATTCCTATCCATAGTGAGGATATCTAACAGGCTATGTATAGGCATAGGTATTCTAACTAATATTATAAATGCGAAAGTAAAACTGTTTTCACCACTCAACCAACGAACTTTATTTTTCAATGCGGACTTAGTCGCGGGCACCAGCTTGTTAATGAATAAATACGTAATTTCTTGTAAATACCTAAACCAAATGACTGTAGAAACTAGAATTTGCTCTGCAAACATTTTTCAAAGGACACTAAATGTAAATGTACCTACACTTTGACTACCAGTAGTAACTAAGCGTATAATATACACAAACAAATATTTAATTTAATATTAACCCAATATTTACAACCGGTCCATTACAACCGAATCCCAAATTGTCTGTTTTCCATTTTGACTGAAATGCAAATTTCCCAAATAAACTAAATATTAAAAGCCTCCGTCTCATCACAGACTAGACCTGATATCGTCTATTTTAGCGAATAGACCTGATATCGCATTGATGGATAAGCAAGACTTGATGTTGTTTATTCTTGCGAATAGACCTGATATCGTGTTGATGGAACGGGAGCAACTAAGATAACTGACTAACTAAGATAGGTTGACGGTTAAGAAAATAAATTCCTAACCGACCAACCAGGTGGACAGCGTGGTTTGTCGGTTAGGAATAGACGGTTTTTACCACCGATGCCCGACGCAAAATATATTTATACTAGTTGGTGCCCGCGACTTCGTCCGCGTTGAAAAAGCAATATATCGCCTGTCATCGTTATTGCTATTATACTTAGCCAGGAGTTAGTTTCCTTAATTTTAGATAATCCCTCGAGAGCAGTACTTTTTTCTGGATGAAAGGTACCCTATGTCCTTTCTGGTGTCCCAGACTACGTGTATGCAAAATTTCATGGAGAACGGCTCAGTAAGTTTTTGTGTGAAAGAGTTACAAACATCCATACATCCATACAAACTTTCGCATTTATAATATTAGTACGGACGGATGTGTGTCTGTCTATGGGATCGTAGCTCCTAAACAGATGGACAGATTTTGTTCGGGTTGTTTTCGTTTGAAAACTTGATCGAGATGGTTCCTTAATTATAATTTATTTTTGAGTTTTGTGACTTCGTACGCGCTGAAGTTTTTGAAGTGAAACTTTTTATGGGACACTATTGAAGTGAAACTTTTTGTCATGAGAGTGAACTCGTCGAGCTAACAAACTGTTAAGTGTTAAACTGTTAAACTCACAGATGTTAAACTCCTTGTCTCTTTCTTATTACCGCCTCTCTCACTCTAGCAGAGTGAGAGAGGCGGAAAGAAAATTGTTGATGTTGACTGACAGTGACACTGTTGACATTGACAGTCTGTGTCGGATAAATTGGATAAATACAGAACAACTAATTAATATTATGGAAAAAATGAGTACTACACAGACATAGTTCATTCTCTATATGCTACGGATTATAGAGTATGATCTTATCATACTATATACAGATGGATGACATTACTGTCATCCATCTGTCTGACGTTTAACTAACAAATCACAAATGACAAAGTTTGGTTTTATGACTGCCTGGCGAATCCTGAATTTTATTTTTAAAACTACAGCTTCTGGGCCACGAAATAGGCGTTACTGCTACCAAACTCACCGTAAAAATAAAACTAATAAAGTGTTTGACCAATGTAAAAAAAACTGTTATGTGGAACTTGCAATCAATCGAAAATGTTTGTACGTCGTGAATGTACGACATCAGTACATAGCGAATAAATTCTTTTTTTCTGAAATAAGTAAACACAAATTTGTTGTAATGAAAACCTATATATTTCTATATACATCGTTTTCCATATGGCTAACTATATACATATTTATATATGTTAAGAATATATAAGACAAAATGTGTTAGGTCAAATGACCCCTGGCCGTCTTTGGAGGTTAGTTGTTTTTTCCGTCTTTCTAGTGTTAATTTAGTGTTGTGTAAAACTTATCTTCTTTAAGATAATACAGTCATGCTTCAAGTGTTCAACGTCCTTATTTTTTAATTATATGTTTATGGAAAATAATTCAATAAAATGGCACTAAAGAAAGTAAAGGGGAACTTCGAAAGAATGTTCGATAAAAATCTCACCGATTTAGTGCGTGGTATAAGGAATAATAAAGATAACGAGGTAGGTACACATCAGAAATTGTTACTATTTACTTAATAAACATGTAAATAAGTTTTGAATGTTATATTTTTTTATATAATATTCGATTTTAGGCCAAGTACATAGCACAATGTATGGAAGAAATTAAAGTGGAACTACGACAAGATAACATAACATAAGAAAGCTAACGCTGTCGCTAAGCTGACATACGTAAGTACTTAGGTCTTAAGTAGATCGAATTTGTAAGTGTAACTGTTGTAATTATTAATTAAATTGACATTTATTTTAGCTTCAAATGTTAGGATATGACATATCATGGGCTATATTCAATATTATTGAGGTGATGAGTTCAAACAAATTCACTTACAAAAGAATCGGGTACTTAGCAGCTAGTCAATCATTCCATGCAGACTCAGAGTTACTTATGCTCACTACAAATATGATAAGGAAAGATTTAAATGCTCAGAATCAATATGAAGCAGGATTAGCACTCAGTGGACTGAGTTGTTTCATATCTCATGATCTAGCAAGAGATTTGGCAAATGATATCATGACATTGGTGAGTTTATTGAAGTGAAACTTTTTATGGGACACTAGCGTTTTGTCATGAGAGTTAACTCGTTAACATAAGTCATATTAATTACTTATATAGTTCTTTTCTTAATGTAGAATGTTTATGTATATGTAATATATATATATATATATATATATGTATATTTCTATTAAATTATTTCATATTAAAAAATTTTTAATATTGTTTTTATTCTCAGTTATTGTCAATGAAGATACAAAAAATGTATGCGTCAGTCCAAAACTAACAGCGTCAAAAGTGAAACTTTTTATGTAATTCAAAAACTGTCAATAAGTGTACAAAAAAATACATTGCAGCAAAGAAAAATTGACTGGAAATTATAATAAAAATGATTTATAATAAAAATCAAGAAAAATCTACAGACTATCCCGAATTAATTACTATGGAAGTTTCACTTGTACGTATATGTATATAGTTTTATGTATATGTAAATAATAGTACGTACGAGTGAAACTTCCGTAGTAATTAATTCGGGATAGTCTGTAGATTTTTCTTGATTTTTATTATAAATCATTTTTATTATAATTTCCAGTCAATTTTTCTTTGCTGCAATGTATTTTTTTGTACACTTATTGACAGTTTTTGAATTACATAAAAAGTTTCACTTTTGACGCTGTTAGTTTTGGACTGACGCATACATGTTTTTTAATAATCCCTCGGGAGCCTAATATTTTTCCAGGATAAAAAGTGTCCTATATGTTAATCCAGCTAATAAACTAACTGTGTCAAATTTGTAAGAAGTAATTAAGTTTTTGAGTAATTAAGCAACAAACATCCAAACATACAAACTTTATCGCATTTATAATATTAGTAGGAGATGAAGATGTATCGCAAAGTATTTAGTTAGTTTAGTTTGTTAGTCTGAATTTCTTTACACGCACGGTCCCAAAACTAATTAATTAGCTTGTACGAGTCAAACAACGATAAGATAAAAAGTAGTAATACGTAGTAATTATATAGAAATAACTTTTTTTATGTAATTACTGTCGGCAAAACGTAACCCCGATAATAATAAACCAATCATAGTCACAAAATAAGTTTAAACCTAAAAATAGCCTTTATCAACGCACAGCCAAAACTACTAAGTTTAGAAAACTGAAAATTTGAAACTAGCTTTATTTTATAAAGTAAAAAATAATATGTTCAAGAAAAAACCTTTGCCATGCCGCGCCGCGCCATATTTGATTTCACGGATGTCCGCTAAATAAAGTCAATAATAAAAAAAATATACCAATATAACAATTAAATGTTACTACAATCATGTGTATGTTGACATGAATAAGTAAATACACATAAAAAAAATATCCGATAGATCTTAGTTATTATTAATTATCATAAGCTTTGGTCCTTAGTCCAAGACCTCGTTGTATTCCAAGGTAAATTTCCTTACCAATGTAATAGCCAGCTCAGGGGCCCTAGCCAAGGGCAATAAAAGTCATAAACGCTACGCTCAGACAACGCTACGCTTGAAAGAAAGCTTTGTGATTGGTCAAAATTTTATGTGGGCGTTACAACAACCAATCACCGGGCTTAATTATTTAACGTTTTGTAAGTACGCAAAGGGAGCGTTTGCATTGGTATTCTCTTGGCTAGGGCCCCAGGGAATCGCCAGTTATGTTGACCTGTTTTGAATCTGTAAACATTTAAATAAATATAAATAGTAAATAATTTTAATAGTTTAGACACTAACTAATACTCAACCTAATTAAATATTTAAAATGGAACTTACAATTCACAATTATACGTGTTTATAGATTTGTTAATTAATAAATTAATAATATTAAAATTTGTATTATGCATAAACACAAAATTGATAACAATACTGGTGAATCACAATGCGTTATTGACAAAGTTTCGACATCCTGGTCCAGTCGGAATACGCGACCACGCCAATTAAGCGCTCCCTCTAATTTAGTGTTGACATGTACTGACATTTAAATAATAACATACCGGCCTTTTATATAAAAGTTTATAAAAAGAACAATAGTTTCAATTGCACTAGTTTCAATCTTTACGACATATTTCGGTGCATTCCCAGTAGTTCGGTTGACAGTTCGGTTGACCGAACTAGTGAGACTTTTTTTCCCAGTACTTTTCGTTATTTATTAACCACCGATGCCCGTTTATTTATAATTTATTTATTAATATATTACATGTTACAGTTTGATTAACATTGGTGTAAACATAAACTCATTAGAGTTTCTCCGCACACCATGTTCAATTTACAGATACATAATATTATATTGATTTAAGATTTATAACTTTGTATCTCCTAATATCTAAATAAAAATCAGAATCTTTCGAATATGCGTTACATAGGGCATACTATGTTGAGGAGCATACATATCTTTTTTTAAAATATTTGAAAAGTATTTATTTGAAATTGAAAATGGAACTCTTTAGCTTTAGAATCACTTTAGAATACAGTTTGTTACATCTGATTGTCACTTGTTTCTAAATAGTGGCGTCATTTAAAAAAAACAGTGGCACTCCGGGAGTCAAAACTCAAAACATGACCAAAAAACTATAATCGTCAGGAAAGTACCTACATACTTATATACAGACTATACAGAGGTGTCAGTTACAGTATCAGGTCGCGAGTTCAATGGTTTTTTTCCCATCTCAAAAATTGTTCTTTTTTTAAATTAATATCAGCGCCATCTCTGTTTGCATTGATGTAGGTGTTATTTAAATTTAATTAGTTTTCGCAAGGACGTAACATATTCTAATTTCAGTGATGTGTAGATGACGCAATATCTGACTGAAAATATACAGAGGTGTCGGTTACACGGTTACGTTACGGTAACAGGTCGCGAGTTCAATGGTTTCAAAAATGCCCACCGCACCTAAAGAAGTTATCACTTCAAAAACATATTTAGAGTGAATGTAAATTGTTATTTTCATTGATAAATGTTGTTTGTAGTAAAACGAAAAACCATATCAGTAACAAATAACCGTACAAGATTAAAGCCTTGTTATTATAAATTATATTTATAAATTGTTTACATATAGATACCACATATATAGCTGTATACGAATATACTTATAGATATCGCAGTATTTGACGTCTGCATTGCGGATTCGACTAGAAAGAAAATATATAGTAACACAATAAATCAAATAACAGGGAAAAACATACATTAAAGTCAATTATAACCAATAACTGCATAATAGTTAAGTCGTGAAAACTAAAACCCTAACAAACAGATAGACAGAATTACTTTGACATGTATAATACTAGTGTTTCTGCCCGCGACTTCGTCCGCGTCCGATCGCTACCAAACTTTACAGAAACACCCGCTGCACTAATCTGAAGATTGTCTGAAAGTTTCATCAATATCGGTTCAGTGGTTTTGAATAGGAGACATACATATCGACATTTACATACCTATATATAAGAAGAAAGATACGTTTGGATTCTAGTATGGAGTATAGATACGACTTAAGGTAAGACAAACAATGTATGTATCAAAGATAATTGATTGGTCTCGCTGCGCTCGACTAGATAGAGCGCTATACAAAAGCAATAGCTTCGAAAATGTGGCAACTTTTTATTGTAGTGTGTGTAAAAAATCGTCACTTTTTATCACTTTTTACCCAGTTTTATTATATTTTTACACAGTTTCACTACGCAAACTGGTACGCCGTAGAAATCGGCGTACTATTTTATGCCGCATTTTACAAGTACGACGGCGGTATCTACGATATCTAATTTAAGAAAGTAGACAGGCAAATGTCAGTAGGATAGGTGGACAGAGTGGTTAGTCGGTTAGGAATAGACGATCACAACTTATATAAGGCCCTTTCCATTCCAATATATCGTTAACATTCCTCCTATTTTTCCTGGCAATAGCGAGTAGTCAAATTTCGGCATGTGACACTATTAAAATTTTTTTCTGATACCTACTCGTGTTACTGTTCCAATTATAAATGTAGATCTGGTATCATCATCATCACCTCAGCCGTAGGACGTTCACTGCTGGACATAGGCCTCCCCCATAATTTTCCAATAGGACCGGTCAGAAGCAGCCTGCATCCACCGCTGACCCGCGGCCTTTATTAGGTCGTATGTCCACCTTGTGAGTGGACGTCCTACGATGCGCTTGCTGGTCCGTGGCCTCCACTCGAGAACCTTCCGGCCCCAGCGGCCGTCGGCTCTTCGTACTATATGCCCTGCCCACTGCCACTTCAACTTACTAATCCGCTGGCTTATGTCGGTAACTTTCGTACGTCTGCGGATCTCCTCATTTCTGATTCGATCTCGCAGTGTAACCCCGAGCATAGTCCTTTCCATAGCTCGCTGAGCGACATTGAGCTTCCTTACGAGGCCTATAGTTAGAGACCACGTTATGAAAGATGTGGTATACAGATATTTAAATTTCGAACTTAAAAATAACTTTAATGGAAATAAAATATATAGTTTAGCAAGCGTATTGATCGTTTCTAAATGTAAACAGATTGCCTACTCATTTACTTACTCAGTTAAAAACATCGAAATGATATACTATCCTGCATTATTTGCCGTATTATTTGCCGTGGATGTCATTGACATTAAGAAAGTACCTACCTAATAAAATTGTTTAATGTGTGTAAAGATGCGTCAGCAATTCGTTGAAATTGTGATACCTATCAAATTTTAACGCATTATGTATGATTCAATACGCAAATGTATTGCAGTGTGCATAACGCATAATGCACACTGCAATACACCCAACAATGGGTACCTACTTACATTCAAACAATACTTTCGATTTCATTCTATCAATAAATATAGGGTGCCAGAGGCCAGAGCCTAATCCCCTCACTTATCCTTAATCTGACGAGCTCGTTGGATGAGTGGTGGGATACTACCTTAAATGATCTGTCCTAGGGCACCTAGGGTTCGATTCCCGTCTAGAACAACTTTGAACATGAACTTTTCAACGTTGTCTCTGGTTTGGAGATAGGCGTCAAGTAGCCTGCGGGATACCCAACTCCTTGGAATCTTACCTACTGCAGATAATATATAATTTCTAAATAATTGTCAGCCTGTCTGCCATCCTTTATCTATAAAAAAATTAGGTGTCACATGTTTGTTCGCGATGAAATCCTACTGAATTACTGAACCGATATTGATAAAACTTTGTAACTAAGTATGTGTGATTTGGTCCAACTTAAAACACAGTTTTTATTTTGAACCCCAGCGAAGCCGGGAGCTGGCCACTAGTAATATAATAAAAATATAGGTACAAAATGCATTCGTTGAAAAATTGCATAGTTTGCTTTTGTTAATTAATTACTAGTTTGAGTCGAATGTTTACTTAGTAAGTAATCAAACACCAGCATATTTATCGAATTGAAATCCAGCGTCATTTTACACTAGGTATGCAAAGCGGGAATGTAATATGAGCCCGCAGCGATTTCCGCTGACTTCCTGTCGTTCGGTGGACCCCAACACAACATTCGAACGCAAATTACAATGACAACGTGTTCACATATCAATATTTTCTGACAAATTACGTCTAATTACTGATACGAACAACATTCTGCATCATCAACTAGTTCCGTTAAGTTGATAATGAAGCGATAACATTATTTACTGTGACCCCACACAGCGACCTCACGATAAACAAGTCAAGATTTTTGTCATTTGGACTCTGGTGGGACTGCAAGCCGCAAGTTTCTTCATAATGGACTAAAAAGTTTGTGTTAATTGGTGCAAAAATGTACTGGTGTGTGATCTTTGTTCTGTGCATCGCCAGTATTAGCTATGGATCTGCAAGTAAGAAGTTTTTATTTAGTATTAACATCAAAGTAGGTACCTATTAATGATGAATTGATGACATTTAATTGCATAATATTGAGAGGCACGAAGTAAGCCGGATAACTTATCAAGAAGGGATCGTAGTGATTACATCAGATATACATACTCTTTGGACGGAATAGCTTGACGGTTTGAAATTGAATGAATGAACTTCCAAGATAAAGAGACAATTATCTACCTATTGTTCTGAAGGAACACTTCGGGACGATAAAAATGACGTCTCTGGAATCAGCATAATCAGAATTATTTTTTTATTAATTTGTCGGGATACACACTTCTATAGTAGTTGTATGCACACAATAAATAGCCGCGGCCGTGGTTACTTCGTTCGAATCATCGATGGTTCGAATGTTGGCCAAGCTTGGCCCAAAATGTGAACTGTAACCATGATTTTCATTTAGAACCACAGATGCCCACAAGTTTAATCATCCATACTAAAAAAGCACTTACTTACTTACTTAATTAAAGGTTTGTAAAAAATGTCGTACAAAATTAAATTGTGCTAAACTCCTGTGTATAAAGTGCTCTGTGGCCCAACCGTGACAGTTAGGAGACCGTTTGTTAGTGTCAAAATAAAATTCAAATATATTTTAAAAACATCGTCAATTTGTGAAATGTAAACAACACAAAATAAAATAAATACATTCAAATAATAAATATGTTATTACCTGACTTAATTAATAGTGTAGTATGTAGGCTTCGGAATGTGTAATCTTATTTACAATTTTCAGATTCACTGAAGGATCCGTACATTTGTGGTTCACCGTCTTGTGCGCGTAAGTTTTATTCAAATTTAAACCATTATTGTATCATCTCATAGATTAATAAAAAGATTAATAACTTTCATTATATATTAACTTACTTAGTACATAGTCAAAGATTAATAATAATTGGTCTCGCTGTCGAGCGCAGCGAGACCAATATAAAATCTATATATCAACATTGAATTAAATGTATAAGTATCAACGTTATTATTCTAAGCTCTTGATTTATATTATATTATGGCAAAAGAAGATATATTTATCTTTACTGTGATGGAGTGGTATACTTGTCTAAAAAGTTTCTTATTGTTTTAGAATCGGAAAAGTTTAAATATCTCTCCCAAGTAGTGTATCATTATGAATACAAAGTTAACGTCGAGACTTACTTCGCTGGATCTAGTAACAACAGATCTACTTTGGACATTAGAGCTGAAGTAAGTAAATAAACTAATTATAATTACTTACAAATGTTACAACTAAACTGTTTAATCATTAACACTATATGTCAAATAAATTGTTTTATGAAGTGAAAACTTCTATAGGTGCGTTGGGCATTTTTGAGATGGGAATAAAACCATTGAACTCGCTTATTAGTTCTTCTTATTAGTTCTTATGTATTTTCAGGTTATTGTTGAATTCATAAGTGCTTGCGAAGGTCTACTGAGACTAACTGATGTGACACTCATTGATCAAGATGAAAATTATCCCGTGGAGAGAGCCGAGAAGTTCATTCATGCCGTCTCTCAATATGAACTCAGGTAAAAATATCCAAATTATTATGTTAAAATAAGGTCAAAAATAATTAGGCAAAGGAATTTATTGAAGAGGTCAAAATGTAGACTAAAACTATTAATAGAAATGTTTATGTTATAGCAATTAAAGTACCTAACCTAAGTATACAATACACTACCCAATAATATAATTTATTTACAGATTTGCTTTCCACGATGGCATCATATCGGAAATATGTCCAGAGGATGAGGAACAGGATTGGGTGCTTAACTTCAAAAGGGCACTTCTATCGCTTTTTCAGAATAGTATGAAGAGATTTGATATTCACTTCAAGGGTGTCGAGGTACATAACATATTGTTTCATACTATATGCTGAATAAACATATACAATTACGCGTGTACCCACACTAAATATTTAAGAATTAATGAAGAGTTTTTATGGCAGACAAGACACAGTTGAGTGCCAAAAAAATCTCTGAGGTTACTTATATTTAATCAATTCTTACATATTATCATGTTAAAAACAAATAAACAATATCGCGTTCAAATTATATAAAGCGACATCTAGTTGAACTTTGCGTTCAAGGTGGTCATTACAAAAGACTAACGCCATCTAGCGAACATAAACAAAATGAAATTTGTGATGTTATAACAACACTATTATATTTATATAAATAAATATAAATAAAATAAAATAGCTTGTTTAAGTATATATTTTTTGTTACAGCAAGACATACATGGCACATGTAACGTTGACTACACAGTTCGAGGGCAAGAGGAAACTAGCTTAATACTAGTGAAGACACGCGACTTGTCTCAATGTTCAAACAGATACAAATACATGTCCATTCTGCAAACAGTCCGATACGACTTCCAAAGTGTAAGAAAAATATTATTACCCTACTATATCTATTTAGAGAATTAAGTGTCTAGAAATATCTAAAAATGCTATTGTTAAAAAAAAATATGTATTATAAGATCATAAACAAACTACATACTTAATTTGACTTTTATAATCGAATTAAGTACATGTTTATTGACCTAAGAACCTAAGGTTTTTGTTCTTTGTTATAGAATCAACACTTCGAAACAGTACTAATTGTAATATTAATTGTAATTACATATTTTCCTATATAAATAAATAAAATAAATAAAATCTTCAACTGCAATAAACAAGGGTCATATAAACTCAACATAACATTTCTTCGTCAAACCAAAATCTGTATACTTTTGAGATATTGACAAAAAAGTTGTCTTGAAAAATTTTATACAGGAAAAAATATATATTGTATTTTATTATAATATAATATTTTATTTGTATAAAGACAACCTTTTGAATGGATTTTATTTAAAACTTAGAATGGTTATTATGTAAACTTATTTGTTTTTATAAGACATGAATTAAAATTTTGATTAAGAGATCGTAGTTCGATAAATTGTGGTCATAGGCACTTTTTTATATTTATAACATTAGCTAAAGTCAAAATATTGGAATCTCAAAACAGATTTTTGTTTAAAAACGACGGATTTGTAATATATAACCACGATAATATGACATCTTTTAGTTTGTCTAGAAAAATAATGTTAAAAATTTTTTTAACATTATTTTCTTAATTTATTCCAGAAATTCCAAACGTGGCCAGTGTTAAAATCGGAGAGCAAATGTCGAATAACGGTGGACCATCACATTTACAAGGCGGTCAATTGTAGGGAGCGTCACTTGTTTGAACCATTCTCCGGCAGAAACTCCGGAGCGATGACCACCGTTGTCCAAGATTTGACTTTGATCAAAGAGGGCAGCAAAACCGACAGTCAGTACGTGGAAGCTGCGAGTGGAGGTAAATATTATTATTATTTATTTATTTTCAGACAAATTAGTCCATACGGAGTAATTATATACATAAAAAATAAACATAAATTAAACTAAATATACTAAACTTAACTATTTACATTCAACATGCTTAAACCAATTCTGATCCGATTTTTTTTTATTTTTTTTAAATTTCTGATTAGATCCAATAGTTCAAATCTTAACAGGAAATAAACTAAAAATTTCAAATACTATAACTAAAATTTTTAATTTCAGCATGGACCTACATAAAGAGACGAGCAAACTTACTTCACCATCATTCGCCCGACAACAAAATTGAAACGAGCGAACTTAAATCTGCCAGGGACGTGCTTAAGTTACTTTGCAAGTGTGTATTTTTATAATATAGTATTTTTCGTATAGGACTCGTAGTTGGAGTGTGCTTGACTTGAAGTGGTTTTTTTTTTAGCGCCAAGGAGCACCGCGAAGAGAGTGCGTCTGAGAAGCTGGACAGTGGAGCGACCGTTGGTCTGTGGGGGCGCCTCGTGAGGGCCGCCAGGGCGTTGCACTATCCTGCGCTTGCGCAGCTATTGACGCGAGCGAACACCATATGCGACGCCGCCACGTATGTAACTTTCTCGTGTGACACTGTTTAGAAAGGGATCAATATCAATAGTGATTCCCCGAATTTTATTATATTGAGTCTAGATCAAAGAAATGAGTCATTGAACCCATTGATTGTTTAGTTAGATTAACACTCAGTCTTAGAGTTGCTAGGTTTTTTTGGATAATGAATTGGACTTCCCCACTCATAAGAGATGTCTAAGTACAAACAGAGTTGATGGATGCAGGGGTTGTTTTACATTTTCAGTAAACACATAATGGACGCATTGCCTTACATAGCGAGCACTGGTTCCGTAGAGCTGATCAAAGACAAGGTGATACGAAGCGATGTGGATCAAGACACGAGACACGAATGGCTCATGTCCATGGCTATGATACCGCGGTTTGTTATTTTATTTTCCTTTACAAATTCAGGCTAAAATGCATATAATATAATTATGGTGTGTTAGTCGTAAACGCTGATGTTCATCCCAATATAAGATGCAATTTCAACCCCCAACTGAGAACATAAAGCAACTGCGAAGTGTACTCAAGCACAGAATACATTACATAATAGAGTAAGGCCCTTCGCATATTATATTACGATACTCAAGTTAAACTCAAAGTCGACTCTCAGTAGAGTATTTTACATACATAGAATTTTGCATGTTTATACGATTTTTTTTTTATCTTAACCTTAAATATTTCTTATATATAATATATACCTAAACACTATTTATATCTTTTTTATTTATTTATCTATCTGGACTTTTACAAGTATATATTTATAGATAAACAAAGACAATAACAAATTAATTTATTCTAATTCAAAAACTGGTTTCTAATTGGAATGAACCTGCAAGAAACATCCACATGCCACTATATAACACATTAAAAGCCATTATGTAGCGGGTATGTATCCTTAATCAATAAATTTTTGCAACATTTCAGACCAAAGAAGGAGATGTTAACAAGTATGTTGGAGTTGTTGAGGGAACAGAAGAACGACAAGGCGGTCAGTTTCACTGTGTCGTCTATGGTGCACTCGTACTGCAAACACAGTGGAAAATCATGTATGTATATTACTTGGAAAATCATGTATGTAGTCAGGTCGTCCTTTATCCATCTATTTACCAGACGAAAAATATATTCTATCAATTGTTATCTATGAAAAAAAAATCGCGATTGTGTTGCCTATTAAAATATGCTTATGGATATAATTAATTATGAGCATGTTTTTTTATGAGGACTATAAAATAACATGTCAGTTGCAGGACTGCACGTCAGTACCTAGTGAAAACTTAGCCTCACAAACAAAGTGTAAATAGTTCATTTTTCGACGATAGATGTCTTTACGTCGGTAGTTTATGCGCGCCTTGCCAACTTGCCATACTTACTGTTGTTGATAATAATTCTTTTGTCGTCGGTACAGTGCGAGAATGCTGCGAAGAAGATACGCCTAGGATGATTCTGGAAGAGTTCCAGAACATTGTCAGAAATATTATCCAAAAAGGTTTGGTTAATGCTCCCAGAGAGGACAGACAGAACGTGAGTACCTACATCATTGTTCTTTTATATTAAAGCTAGCTGTTGCACCCGACTTCGCCTACGTAACTTTATAAAATATAGTCTATGTTACTCGCTGATGTGATGTAGGTGAAAGAATTTTTGAAATTGGTCCAATACTTTTTGAGTTTTTTCACTACAAAAATACAAATCTTCTCTTATTTATAATATTAGTACTGGCCATCACACTATGTGAACCTCACCCAGTGACTTTTAATTGTATGAAATAAGCGCCATCTACTCGAATCTGTACATGTACTTCTTTGTCTTGACTTTGTCAATGGTTTGTTACTATGTCAACAGATGGCGATAAATTAGATTATTGTTTTGGCTTTATTCAAATAAAAATATATATAATGAAAGCCGATTAATACAGTTCAAAATTTAAATTAATTAATAAGTTGTCGCTGAAATTTTGAAGTGAAACTTCTTTACGCACGCTTGACTTGGGGAGTAAGCTGGCGAACGCGTGACGTAAGCGTTACGAAAAGTGTGATCGGGCAAGGCGAACGGAAGTTATGTGGGGGATATAAGCAAGAGACAGCAGTGCGCGCGCACATTTTCTAGATATCTGTCTAATTTTAATTCGAAAATTTATGTATCTTATTTCTCATACCATAAGCCTATTGTCTCGGTTTTACAATCAACCACAGTAATTACTGATGTATCCAATAATGAAAATGATGAATAAAAATAGAAGATCTATGCAAAAATATTAATTTACCAATGAAAACATGAAATAAATTTAAATATTTGTAGAAAATTAATATATGTATATGTGTATACATGTATATATTGTACACATATATATATATATATATATATATACATACAGATGGAGCGAAAGAAGTTTCACTTCAGTCGTGTGGTCATAAGCACACTCGTTTTTTTTTTATTACTGTGAGGAGAAGGGCTTTTTGCCACATGTTTTTTTTTAGAAAATTGAATTTTTTTAAATATAGTCCGTTATGCACTGTATTTTTATCTAAGTTTTAATTTTACTCTAAGAAGAAAATGAAGTCTTTTTGCGAAGTCCTCGCCTCAAGAGTATATCAACTTGTTACAGATAATAATAGCAATGAAGGCACTCGGAAATATTGGAGCATTCAAGCAGGAATTTTCGGATGTACTGTTGAGCATTGTAGGAGATTCTGTACTGCCGATACCTGTGAGACTATCCGCCATTGACGCGTTTAGAAGGACACCCTGTACGGAGACACGGTATGCAATTATTCAATTAATTAGTTTTTTTTTTTTTTTTTTTTTTTTTTTAATAAAAGCAATCCAAGTCACTATAACATAAACTAAGTGCCAGTAAAAGTATCATCAAAAATTTTTTTTGGAGATTAGCCAGAATAAACAGCGTGTGTGTGTGTATCTGTCTGTGGCATCGTAGCTCCCAAATGTATGTATGCACTTGGTCAAATGGATCAGCTTTCAAACAAAAAAAAATCCGGATCAAAAATGAAAAAAAAATGTTACAGGGAATATTTCTTGGAGACGTTTCGTGAAGACTATGTGAACGTCGAGATTCGCCTCGCCTCGTATATGCAAGTGATGAGGTGCCCTAATCTGAGCACCATAAGGATGATATTCCACGCGCTAAGAAAGGAAGCTGTCAATCAAGGTGAATACTTTTAAATGTTGGAAGTTAGAAGTTGGAAGAGATTTTTTGCAAAAAAAAAAATATAAGTTATAATACATTAGAATTTTTTTTTTCTGACAAAAGTAATAACAATAAAAGAAAAATGAATTATAATATTTTTTTTGACTGTGTCTTCTTTAGGTACATAGTATAAAACAAAGTTTTTCGTCGCGTCTGTCTGTCTATCTGTACCTCCGGATTTTAATGCGGTAGTCACTAATGGAAAAGGTTTCTATTTACTAGCTGATGCTCGCGACTTCGTCCCGTGTTGAAAAATAATAAAATTAACACTTGATAGCGCCTTCTATGTATCTACTGTGGAGTGAGTCGCTAAAAGACTCTCTATCGCTTCACCTAATACTACATAGATGGCGCTATCAGGTGTATCTCGGGCGAAGCCGCTAGTTATATATACAGTATAACTTTTTTTTTTTCTTTTTCAATTTATTTAAACTATTCGTTTTGCAGTTTAGTTAGCCCGAATATGCATCTCAAGTGTTACTTGCATGTGTTTTTCAGTTGCGACCTTCGTATGGAGCCACCTGAACAATCTGGGTCAGTCTTCGCTCCCGTCCCGGGTGGAGATCCAGGGTCTGCTGTCGGGACACACAATGCCCCAACTCGAAGACAGTCCAGACTTTAGAATGTTCTCGAGGAACTACGAGCAGGGAGTTTTCTTTGACCAGTACAACGCCGGTCAGTCTTACCTTTTTCATTAGCAATGGATTGTTTACTGGATTTATTTAGTCATAATTAAAATCGTTACAACATTTTTTTTAAATAAGTAGCGGCCGTAAAACACACGTCCACGACACAGCCACGCCCTATTTTTTTTCTACTATATAAATGTTGACTATGGAGAGAAAATCTTAGAGATTTAGATAGAAAATTATGCAGTCCATATATTTACTAAATTCTTTTCATTTTCTCGAACGTTTATGTAAACGGCCATAATAATAAAACTTATAATAATCAACCCTCGTTTTCAGGTGGCAACTACGAAGCGAACGTAATATTTTCACCCGACTCTTACATCCCTAGATCAGTTTCACTCAATCTTACGGTGGACATGTTTGGCGAATCTATAAATGTTTTACAAGTAAGTTATTTTCTTCATATATTTTTTTGTTATTCCTATGTGTTTTGATACGCACAGGCGACCGACTTGGTACTTGGTAGCGAAGTTTGCGATTCCCCATACAAATGTATGTGAGATACTCGGAGACTTGCATAGGACAGCAAGCCAAGAGACATTAATTAAATTAATTAATAAAATATTAATTAATTAATTAAATTATTAATTAATTAATTAAATTATTAATTAATTAATTAAATTATTAATTAATTAATTAAATTATTAATTAATTAATTAAATTATTAATTAATTAAATAAATTATTAATTAATTAAATAAATTATTAATTAATTAATTAATTAAATTATTAATTAATTAAATAAATTATTAATTAATTAATTAATTAAATTATTAATTAATTAATTAAATTATTAATTAATTAATTAAATTATTAATTAATTAATTTAATTAATTAATTAATAGTAAAGCCAAGAAGACATTGCAAACAATGTAAACAAACCCGACTCTGTCCTTTTCCCTCAAGCGGCCGGCGCTATCTGATTCATGGAATGGGAATACATATTGACAATCTTTGAAATATTGTTTACATTTGCTTTGTCTCGTTGGACTTTTTTTAGCAGGAACTGAATCATTAATTTGTGTATCTGTGTATATTTTCAGTTGAAAGCCCGCGGTGAAGGCTTCGAACGTTACTTCGAATCTCTATTCGGCAACAACGGTCCACTGAGCAAAACAAAAATCAACGATTACATACACAACCTGAGGTTCCTGCGCTCGTTGAAAGACGCCGATGAAATCAGAGGGAAAATCGACGATCTCAATTACAAGAACGAAGCGCTGAAACATCAGTTCCCTATGGCCGAGTTGGGGATCAAGGTTTTTGGAAATGAAATCGCATATTGGAACGTAGAGGGAGACGATGAGATAAGGAAGTCGCTCTCGAGACTCAATCCCAAGTTGAGGATTTTGGAAATTTTATCCGGAAAAGTGAGTATTGGGCTGCTTTTTCTGTCGTATTATAACTTAATAGTAGTAGATAAGTAAGTATCGAGAATAGGCTGTCATGTGGCTCCCCTTACTTTACTGAGTAAATGAAAATCAACAGCACACGCTTGATGTTTTTTTTTCGTCGTATATTATTTTTGTAATTTTTGTAAAATATCATTTTTGTACACTATCCATACTAATATTATATATGTGAAAGTAACTCTGTCTGTCTGACCTTTTCACGCCTTAACTATTCATCCGATCCGATTATCATGAAATTTTGCATTTAAAGGTTCAACGCGGACGAAGTCGCGGGCACCAGCTAGTATCAATGATATAATTGTTCAAAAATGTGTTATTTCTCCATAAGTAAGCAAGTTATTATTATTTTTTGTTCTCTTTTAGGAAATATCATATAACAAAGCATCGCTCTTCCTGGATACTACTTTTTCTGTGCCGACCGGTTGCGGTCTCCCCTTGAACATGAATCTCATGGGAACCAGTTACGTCAACACAAAAATGTCTGGAACAATCAACGACGAATACAGGAGGACCGGGAATTTGACTTTTGAAGGAAAAATTCATCCAAGGTAATGACTATCGACCCGCACCAGCTTCGCACGTAGTTGAAATTTCGAAAAATATTTTTTTTAATTGATGCATTTTTTACGTTATAAAGTAAGACACACA
The DNA here is from genome assembly GCA_947623395.1 of Synanthedon tipuliformis. Taxonomy (NCBI): domain Eukaryota; kingdom Metazoa; phylum Arthropoda; class Insecta; order Lepidoptera; family Sesiidae; genus Synanthedon; species Synanthedon tipuliformis. The sequence goes on along the minus strand of OX392431.1, from coordinate 2,635,229 downwards.
CACACACACACACACACATTTATTTTATTTTTTATTTTTATAATTAGCGTGTCTGTCCACGTGGCGGCGACGATGGGCGTGTCGGGGGGCGGGCTGTGCGGCAGCGGCATCCGTCTGGCGACGCGGCTGTACACGGCGACCGCGGTGGCCGCCAGAGTGGCCGTGCAGGGCGACGGCCGCGCGGACCTCCACCTCTCGCTGCCCTACCACAAGCAGGAGATCTTCGCCGCCAAGTCAGTCACACTCTCATAAGCCGCGTATCCATTTGAGCAGCCTTAGGCACGTTGCGGATCAAGCTGAGACGCCTCAACTTGATCCGCGACTTTCGCGAGCCAGTTAACCACCAGACGCGCGTAGAGTAGCTGCTGCATTAGCATCATTAAAAAAAAGAGAAAGCAACAAAAAGCTATACAAAAGAGGAAGGATCGATGGTGGATAAAAGAATTATATCGACAAAATATAGCTCGGCTCGCGGCGCCGAATATGCCTCGTGTCGCGGCGCGCTTCAGGTTGAGGCAGCGTCTCCACTTGCGCGGCTATAGGATCATTTTGTAATACCATAGACAAAATATTAGATAGACAGAGTTGACTTCTTCGTTGCTGAAGGTCGTGCCCGCTCTGAAATGCCTCGGTGCCATCGACCACTAGCTGTTTCCACTCCACCCTGTCCTCAGTCTTTCCCTAAGGCCCGTAAGATGCACAACTTGGTCTATCCATAGGCTAGAAGTCTCTTGCCATCCATCATCAGTATTAATAATTAGTAGTAGTAGGTTGTTAATAAATACTCTCTCCAAAATAATATACGTTTATCGCAGGTCGGAACTAATAATCCTTCACGGCGAAGAAGAATTGCAGCAGGACGGTCTAAACCAAAACAGGATAGAGCAGAACACGTGCAGCTGGTCCACTTTCGACAAAGCCATCGGCATTAAAGTGTGCGCCTCCTACCAGGTACTTCTCATTTACCATGTAAAAATCGTCAATATAATTGCATAGGGTGGCATTTTGTAGAAAATATTTAACTGAACCGGCTAAAATCCGAAAAAATAATAGCCTTTTATGGCCTCAATCTTTTATGGCTTTTATGGCCATAAAAGTACTTTTATGACAAATCGTCAATCATAAGACTTATATAAGTTAATATTATACATAAGTACTTTTATATATAAACAGAGCTGACAATTTCGGTTACGTAACGTAACATGACACTGTCGCCAGTTCAATGATTTTATCCCATCTCAAAAACGCGCCTAAAGAAGTTTTCACTTCATAAAAATGTATTATACTTTGTAACATATAATATGTTTAACTAGCGGTTCTACCCCGGCTTCGCACGTAAAATATTACGTTTTAATTTATTTTTCAGTTCCCAAACATGACAAATTTGCGAAACGCACCCTACTTCCTGATGAGTGGTCCCGCCAAATATATACTGTCGCTGGAGAAGGCCGATCCTTCAGCGAAGACCTACGTCTTCCAATACAAATGGGATAAGAACGATACAAATAATTTGTTGAGCTTTTCATTCGACACGCCAAATAGCAAGGTAAATTTTGTTAAAGAAGTTTTTCTTAGAAAACTTGATTGAGATTTGAGACCGTCAATAAGATCAATAAGATCTTGCCGTGAGTCTTCTTAGAGGCAGAAGATTATTAATATTTTATATTTGACGGCTCGATCTTGCAAGATCTTGCCGTGAGTCTTCTTAGAGGCGGAAGATTATTAATATTTTATATTTGACGGCTCGATCTTGCAAGATCTTGCCGTGAGTCTTCTTAGAGGCAGAAGATTAATACTATTTTATATTTGACAGCTCGATCTTGCAAGACCTTGCCGTGAGTCTTCTTAGAGGCAGAAGATTATTAATATTTTATATTTGACGGCTCGATCTTGCAAGATCTTGCCGTGAGTCTTCTTAGAGGCAGAAGATTAATAATATTTTATATTTGACAGCTCGATGTTGCAAGATCTTGCCGTGAGTCTTCTTAGAGGCAGAAGATTAATACTATTTTATATTTGACAGCTCGATCTTGCAAGACCTTGCCGTGAGTCTTCTTAGAGGCAGAAGATTATTAATATTTTATATTTGACGGCTCGATCTTGCAAGATCTTGCCGTGAGTCTTCTTAGAGGCAGAAGATTAATACTATTTTATATTTGACAGGAGAAGCGTATGTTTAATGCACTGTTGAGTCTGTCAAACGTGTCAAGCACAGCGGTTGTTTCCTTTCAATCGGCCCAAAGTACTCTGAAAGCGAAAGGCATGTATAAGAATCTGGAAGACGATAAATCGATCGAGGCTAGTCTAGATGTAGACGGTCGCAAACACTTCGATACGAAAATGTCTCTAATAAGACACGCGATCAAACACGGATTCGTCTGGCTCCCTCAAGCCTATTGGGTAGTCAACGATGAAAAAGTCGCCCAGGTTATGGGTAAGCATTGCAATATGATTGTCATTTTAAATTTACAAGTGTGTTTCATGCTATTTTTTAGTGAATTCCTAAATTAAATACTACTAGCTGGTGCCCGCGACTTCGTCCGCGTTCTGGATGAAAGGTACCCTATGTCCTTTTTGGAGTCCCAGACAACGTGTATGCAAAATTTACAACGCCATCTAGGGAATTCTGTTTGAAGCAATGTAGTACTCTAATTCATCTAATCTCACTTCGAATAATGGAAAAAGTCTGTTAACAGATGGCACTACATGTTAGTTATAGTTTATAAAATTACGTGTTAATAAAATTAAAGCTGCTGCCCGCGACTTCGCCCGCGTAACTTAGTAAATTATGTACTTAAACCTTCCTCGAGAACCACTCTACCCATTAGTGAAAACCGCATTAAAATCCGTTGCGTAGTTTTAAAGATCTAAGCATACAAAGGGACATAGGGACAGAAAAAGCGACTTTGTTTTATACTATGTAGTGATAAGGGAGTAACTAAATTAATTCGGCCTTTTGTCAATAGACAAGAGCAGTTTTGTATGGAGATGCGTACGCGTCCGTTCACCTTTCCGAATCTATTCAGCTTTCTGACAAACAGGCTGACGATCCACTTGATAGTAGGTGGCTACCGTCGCCTATAACATACTAATCTGTACTAATCCGTACTAATATTATAAATGCGAAAGTTTGTATGGATGGATGGATGTTGGATTTTTGTAACTCTTTCACGCAAAAACTACTGAACCGATCACCATGAAACTTTGCATACACGTTGTCTGGTACACCAGAAAGGACATGGGCTACCTTTCATCCAGAACGCGGATGGAGTCGCGGGCACCAGCCAGTATATTATATTTCACGGTGGTATTATGTAATGGAGTGGTGTAAGCTGCCGCCAGACGGGCTGCCCAAAAGTTACAATTGAGCTTAATAAGTGTAGTTATTCTCTCAAGAAAAAACCTAGCGTAGTCTGAAAATTTTGGTTATCCATCTCACACAGGTAGACTGAAGGTGAAATCTAAGGGCGGCGTCACACAGTGGGACATAGAGACGGAATTTCAGACGAAACAGTTGGCCAGTCGTTTGATCGGCTACTACACAATAAACGGACCGACGCACGGTACCAAATTGCAATTAGACTATCAGTTCTACAAGACTCCGAAGCAAACCGTCAAAATGGAGGGTATATACAGCGAAAGGGCCATGGGCTATAGACACGACTTGTACGGAGAGTTGTCTATGGAGTTTTCAGCGTATCCTGTGTACAATTTCTACTCGGTGCTCAGGAATTTGAAAACTCAAAGTCACGTGGACATAAGTTTCAATGTGAGCGCGTCCAGAGATTTGAAAGATTCGCCGGCGGTTAGTTTCGCATTTGCACGCATAGACAAAATAAACGGAGTGAAGTTGGACACGCAGTTGTTCTTGAATAAACCTTGGCCTATTAAGGCGAAGTTCAACTTTGAAGAGGTGAGAATATTTTGTACGTTACTTATGCTTACACCAACAACTTGTTGCTAAAATTTTGATACTTTAATACAAATTTTTGATACCTTATCCGAAGGTAAAAGTCCGAAAAGTTAAAAATAACTATTTTGGCATAATTTGGTAAATTTCTTACAGTTCAACAATTATTTCCGCAATACCTAGAACCATTTATTATCTAATTATTATTCCACATATTTGATCCACCTGCCATTTTTAAACAAATAATACTACAACATTTTAAAAGAAAATACGCAATGATATATTGAACAGATTTGTGTACACGTGTCTGACGTTCATCACAAGAAAAAAATATATGTATTAGCATAATGCTAATACATATATTTTTTATTTAATACATATTTAAATGATTTAAATATACTATATACTAGCGACCCGCCTATATTTAAAACCAAGTAATTATTTAAGACATTAAACCATTACCTTCATTGATTCATTCATTTTCATTCGCAGAGCGGTGCCAAATATACCGCCGTGGGTATATTAAATTTCAACCCTAAATCTCGAGACATAGAGTTGTCTGGATATTTGTATTTCCCACCAGGCACTCAACTCTATATAGATTCCGAGGTTAACATGACATTGCCAAACTTACACCCTTGTAATATAAAGGCCAAGGTACACGAGAAACAACAGAATGAGTTTCAGGTACGAATTGAGATAATTTATTAACTAATTCACACTTATATATATAAAGATATACAAAGAATGTGTATTTGACTTACATATAAAGAAATTTTCTTATATGTTATATAAGTGAAAACGATCCTCTTCCTCTCTCGAAGGAGGAACGAGGTTCCTCTCGATATTCGTATAGAATAGATTAATTATCGATTTTTATATGTAAGTGAACATAATTTCTTAAATCTTATGTTCAAAATTTACACATCTATAGGAAATAGATAAAAATAGACTAAATGACTTTAATTAACGTTTTTTTTTATATATAATATTCGCATAGAAATTTTTTTTAGATCTTTAGAACTTTGAGATCTCAGACGTTAAAGAACAGATTATTATGATTTACTTTGTCTTTTTTTTTAAATATCTCAAAAATCTACTTACAGGTGAACGCTCTGGGTGTTTGGTTCACAGGAGTTGATTTCAATATAGACGCTTTGTATCAAGATCAATCTAAAACGAATATGGCCTCGCACAGACTCAAAGTTTTGATAAACAGTAATCAATTCAAGGATATCGCCGTCGACGCAAGATTCACACAAGACAATAGACAAGTCACTTTCATTGGAGAGGTAAGATATGATCCTGATTCATTCTCTCTGCCTTCATTGCATTGCGTGATTTCTGTTATCTATTTATTTATTTATTTTTCTCATATTATTATATCTAAGACATTTTATATTGCACTTAAAAATTCTTCTATTCTTACTAACCAATATGGATCTGTGTAATCCGAAAAATAAAAATTTATTATTATTATTAAAAATATATTTTTTTTTCAATAACAAATCTGCAAAAAAGTGTACCATACCATGATTAACATCTGTGCTTGTTTGTTTATTTATTTCCACATTCCTATTAAACCGATGAATTGAATTAACTGCTGATTGAAAATTAAATCTTGTACAAATATTTATTATCTGGCATTTGGCATAACGTGTCGTCGAAAAACGGACACAGCTTTGCTCTTGAGTCTAAAAAATGTTGGATATTTATGGCAAGTGATTATTGACGACAAATTTATTATGTTATTGAAGTGTTAAACAAATTAACAATAGCTATTCACTGCGAGAAATTGGTTAAGTTATGATGATGGTAAACCTTAGTAGTACAGGATACAAAGACAGGTCGTCCATCACCTATCTGTTTAAGGTCTAAGGTAGACCATAAGATTTTAGAGAATAGAACTTGTCTTTAGAACTTATTGCTCTCTCTATATAATGTTTCAATTAAATATTGTGATTATTTCAAGGGTGAATACAATGAGAATAAATACAGAACATTGATACGCTACGTTCTGCTCTCTGAGCAAAATTTCACTACGTACGCTGAAGTCGACATTAGCGGGAAAGCTTACAGTATCAATTTGAATGCTGACCTGAACAATAATACAATCATTAATATGGACATACATTTGGATCAGTAAGTGTTTTAGTGTTTTCTTTCTTAATAAAATGCTCAGCCTATTATTCTTCCAAACGCACAAAAGTTTTCCATAATGTGGATTGGATAATGATTATTATTATTGCTAGTTTGGCAGAAGAATAGACATATGTAACTTCAAAAAATGAGCATTCTAATTTTTCTTACAATTTTGACACAACATGATTATTTTGACATGAATATGTCTTTTCTCTGGGGTCTATTCGAAAGAATGTGTGTCACGAAAATCGTTACCATGACGTAAATGAATTAATTATAATTTGTTCGTTTGTTTATATATATATTTTATCCCTGTTGACCATAGAAGGATTAAGGATAAGGGGAAAGAATAAGGATAAGGATAAGGATAGGGATAGGGATGGGGATGGGGATGGGGATAGGGATAGGGATAGTTTGTTCGTTTGTTTATATATATATTATCCCTGTTGACCATAGAAGGATTAAGGATAAGGGGAAAGAATAAGGATAAGGATAAGGATAGGGATGGGGATAGGGATAGGGACCATTTAAATCTTTCTTTTCATTTATGATATGAGACATATTCATGTCTACTGTGCCATCGAGAAGCCATGGCACTTTTTTTTTTTATTTATTTATTTTTATTTTATTTATTAGGAAGCCAACACAGTATACAACAGTCCATACACTTAATCACATTTAAATACTATTTTATAATTTTGTATACTCCACTTATAGGCAAAAGACGACATTTTCTATTTTTTTTTTACAAAATAAAACGAATAAAAAAGAAAATAATAAGCCAAACCATACAAAACAAAAGAACAAAAAATTTTATTTAAGTAAAGAAATATTTAACAAAACACAACTGAAAACGACTAACGATAACTAAGCAGTACGGTGACAGAAACTTTTTTTTATTGTGTTAAATTTTGCCCTAACTTGGGATTTTATTGACAGATTGCGAGATGTGCACGTCTCGTACCAGCGCTGGCTGACCGCCAAACAGAAAAGGTTGAGCCTGGCTCTCAACTGGGACGCGAACCGCGACCCCTCGCAGAAGGTGGCCGCGGATATACAATTGGACAGTCACGGCCGATGGCATCATGACGGACACCTCACTCTCTATTACCCGGGGAGAGTTCTTAACGGGGAGTTTGGGTTCCTTTTGAAAGGTGTGTATCCCTCGGGAACAGGGTAATTTTTTTATCCATGTCCTTTCCTATGAAAAATCATCCATAACTAAGTTGTTGTTTCAATGAATTTCAGATTGGTTCTGCGAATGGCACGTTCGCATGGGCTGGTCGAGCACTGCGAGCATCGTGTGGCGAGTCAAGATGTACTCCGAAGCTCGCGACGAGACAATTTATGCCCTTCTCAGCCACATGGACACGCCCTTCGACGGGTGGAAGGACACTAGCTTCAACCTCATGTGAGTCCAACACCATTGTAACATTTGGGCATAGGTCTTTACTTTTTCTCTCGATGGAAAACCTATAGACTTCTAAAATCTGTCTCATTACGATGCTCATAAAAGCAATTCACAGTTGTCAGTAGTTGGTTTTATGAACTATTACACATCTAGTACTCACTAGTGAAAACTTCTTTAGGCGCGTTGGGCACTTTTAGTATAGGGACACTCTGTGAACGACACCCTCGGTGACGTTTAATTGTATGAAATAAGCGCCATCTACCCGAATCAGTGCGCACTTCTCGATTCATATTTAGCTTTAATTCGTCAAAAGTTTGCTAAATTGTTAACAGATGGCGATAAAGTGTACAAAAGTCATAGCGGCAATGTTCCATAGTTTTCACTCCTGACTCGCATAAAATACATGTACATGGCTCATTTACCGTTTAATTATTTTATTGGATAACCGACCTTACATATTTATAACCTATGTCCTTTCTTGTATCCCTGACAAGATTTTTGCAAAATTTCATGATGACCGGTTGCGTATAGTTAAGGCGTGAAAAGGTAACAGACAGACAGAGTCACTATCACATTTATAATATTATATTGGTATGGACTATAAGTATGGATAACAACTTTTAAATGAACAATATTCGCGCCGAGTATGTCTCGCAAGATTTTTTTTCCCGTATTGTATTTAAATTAATTTATCAGTAAATTTATGGTTCAATTGAATGGTCCCCTCTGAACAGGTGGCGTTACCACGACAACCTGCAAGCCCTAAACGGCAGCATGAACTGGCAAGAAGACTACCTGGCGTTCTACTTGCTGTCCGACTATCTGTTCAAGACGAACGAGTTCTATGGGGAGATCAGCGCCCTGGTCAATTCCACTATACCGACCCTGCCCAAGGCGGCGGCCGTCGCCAAGCACAGGGTCGTATGGAAGAAGAGTGCCGACACACTACTCAGTTTTCAGGTTAATAATTTTAGCATCTTAACCAACAAACTATAGTTACAACAACATGGAATCTTGCCTTGCCATACAAAACACTACGAGCTTTGTGGAACATTCAAAAGTGACATATTGTGTAGAGCATGAACTGTCATTTAAATATTTTAATAATATTATATTCAAGTGATTCTGAATATTAAACAAGTAAATTTTAAAATTTAAATACCTAAAAACTGTTTACTTTTTAAGCACATTTTTATACTAGTTATTATTACTCCTTTTCAGTATAACGAAGAAGGATTGTTAATGTTAAACTCTTCCTGGAATTTAGACAGAGGTCAGAAAGAGAATAATATCACCGGAAAAGTAACACTCCTCACTCCATTCCAAGTGAGTAAAAAAAACTTTCTGTCATAGTGTATGTGTGTGTGTGTGTATTTTTATGATACTATTTCTAAAGAACACCTAACGAAAATATGTAATAAAACAGGAGATAACGAACAAGTAGAAGAAAAAGCCTTAGAATCATTAAAATTAGAAACATAAATTTTACGTAAATTGTTTCACAAGTGAAAACTTAAAACAATTATTTTTTATATTAATTTTTAAAAGATTGTCTCACCTCTTATTTAAAAAAAATCTGTTTATTTAAAAAAATACTTTTTTGAATACTAATTTTGTAGCTATTGTCAAAAATGTTTGTCGATAAACTAATATTGGGCTTAGCGCCATGTTTTGCCGATTTTCAGTAAAGCGAAAGTTAATGGCTTATTTTCCCTTAGTACAGTTTGTTTGAAAATGAATATTATATCACCAGGGTTACAGAAAAGGTTTCCTGAAGACAAAGTTCGTCCTGGGCCACAAGCGAGACATCGATGGTGTCACGTATTTGGATTTAGAAGAGAAAGTGCTCAAAATATATGTAAATGGTAAGTGGTAACCATTTTAATCATCTCCAGTTTTTCAATAAATACTTATGTAAGAATAGATATAAGATACTACTAACGCCATCTGTTGATAGCAGGTTTCGCTGATGTTTGTTTTCGGAAACATTTATCGTTAATACTGTCATCGTCAGAAGAAAAATCTATCACGAACTAAAAATATTTTTAACGCTATTTTCAAGTAAAACGTGAAAAACTAACGTTTTACTTGAAAATAGCGATCGGTAGGTACGTAAGGTTAGGTCGACATAAACAATGACATTAACAGACAGAAATCGAGCAGTTATAGCAATAATAAGTGCTAGTTTTGGGGTAATTTTAACCGTTGTTAAAATGGTGCAACCCGTAATTTCTTTAACCGGAGACTTGACATCTGATTTGTCTTTGGTTAGCGTTTATAGTTACATGGTGCATTGCACGTCGATTATTGAAGTGAAACTTTTTATGGGACACTAGCGTTTTGTCATGAGAGTTAACTCGTCGAGCTAACAAAACTGTTAAACTCCTTGTCTCTTTCTTATTATTATCTTGTCTCACAGTACACATTGCATCCGACCTTTACTTAACTTGATCTTTGACAGGATTTGTTCTAGTTCAATTCCAATACGGCAGAGGGCGCTTTAAAAATAAATAAATAAATAATCGATAACCTTTGACACGATTCGTTGTAGTTCGACACTAATGCGGCAGATGGCGCTTTTTGAGATATGTATTCAAAATTTAATTATTTTTTTTGTCAAATGTTGATGCTTATACTTCTTATATACTCAACTAATTAATATTCCATTTTATCTTTTTTTAAAGAATTCTTATTTTGACAATAATAGTAAATTTATTTCTATTAAATTTTTATAATATACTACTTTTATCAATGTTTGGTTCTACTAAAATAGGGCAGAGGGAGATTTTTAGGAAAAAATATCGTATGGACCAGTTTAAAAAAAAAAAACGAAATAAGGTCACGTGACATTTCGTTTTTTTGAAGTGAAACTTCTTTACGCACGCTTGACTTGGGGAGTAAGCTGGCGAACGCGTGACGTAAGCGTTACGAAAAGTGTGATCGGGCAAGGCGAACGGAAGTTATGTGGGGGATATAAGCAAGAGACAGCAGTGCGCGCGCACATTTTCGATAATGTGCGCGCGATAAATATTTATTTTATAAATTTAAATATTTGTAGAAAATTAATATATGTATATGTGTATACATGTATATATTGTACACACACATATATATATATATATATATATATATACATACAGATGGAGCGAAAGAAGTTTCACTTCAGTCGTGTGGTCATAAGCACACTCGTTTTTTATAATATGACGTCGAACAAAGATTTCCTGTTTGTTTGTTTGTTTGTTCAACAAACAAAATTTGTTGATTTCCTGAATCTACCTCCTGCAATGAGGCAACACTTTTCTGCGACACTGCGGAGACATTTATACTTGAACATTAATATTTGAATTCAGGTCACATGAGGCGAATCACAAACTGCATGCTAGTAGTGAACGTGACCAGTCCAGCGACAGAATTGTCGCACACGACCGCGCGGTTCGGTTTCATCGAGGCCGACCGACATTTAGTCGCAATGGTCGTCACTCCGAACTCTACTACTGGTATGTATTCACTTCTTTTTATGTTAAAGTCGGCAGACAGGCTGACGGTCCACTTGATGGTAGGTGGCTACCGTCGTCTATAACCCAAGCAACGTCCACAGGTGATGTAAAAAGGATGGGGCTCTGGCATCCTTTACTCACTCACTGAGACCATCTGCATTTTTAATTTTTTAATTTAGCATTTTTTAAAAATCTGCATAATTTTAAGATCCATCTCATTTGTATACAGATTGCATTTCTCTTTAAATATTGCTAAACATTATTTTTAATCGGTCTCTTATGAAGCCAGATTTTACATTTCAAGTAATTTCCAAAATGGTTACAGGGGTGGAGGTGCTTATGAAACTGGTGGCACTTCAGGACTTCCACGTGTTCGGCCACGTGGCACTACCCATACAGTATCTGAACAGAGCCATGCTCACCGTCAAGCGAGCTCCTGAAGAGGTAATGTACAGATGAAGAGGTAATACTTAGGGAGTCACTCACTCGTTCGCTCCTGAACCGTTCCTGAACCGTTCCTGAACCAACTTGGGCTGTTTTTCGCCATTGAGTCGCCTTATGCAAACTCTTCAAGACATGAGGTGGTCCTTGACATTCACATTGTATTTTGCTGACTTTCATTGATTATTTCTCTCTCTCTCTCTCTCTATCTTTTGGTTGTGTTTTGTTATAATGTTTGAAGTAAATTAAGTTACTGGTATTGCATTGTTCTGTGGTTATGTGCAGGTCGAGCTGAGGGTCGGCTGGGGCACAATGGACTTCGGCTTCACGGGCATCTGGCATTGGCAGTCGCCGATCAACTTTGTCTACGTCTACAAACTGTACACGCCCTTGGAGGGCTTCGAGGAGAACGGTCTCGTTCTCAAAAACGTGTACGGGAACGGACTAGACACAGAACTCTCGATCAGACTATCCACGCACAAGGTGAGAGAGAGATAGTTTGGCAGTACAGTACTCGTCGGAAATATCTTGACAATTCGAAAGAATGCTACAACACTACACGCTACAGTCGCCAACAAAAGTGTTTAAAAAAATTTAAATTGGTGGTTAGGTAGTCAATTGGTTATGTTCGACATAAATCTGACCAATTAGGCAGCTTATTGCAAATTTTGATAGCCTTAAATTATGCATGTATCTACATGCATATTTTCTCGTGTTACATTTCCTTTAAGTTCCATAATAAAAGCATGCTCTCGAATCGTTTCAGTTCGGCATAGCCATAGAGCTGGTGGACAACGGCAAAGGTCTGCTGGACGTTCTTCAGGACAGGTTCCAGCACAAGAACACCAACTCGGACATCTTCTTGGAGAACTTCGACACAACCGCCGGCGTCACACTGGACACGCTCTACTATCCCACAATCACATTCACTGCTCACCTCATGAAGGTAATTTCTTTTTATTTATTTTTTGATAATTTTTTGACGGGTAAGACCGGTTAACATTCGACCAAACTTTGGCCAACACTTTGAAGGAATTTGAAAAACTACGCCAAGAATTTATTTTTAACTTGTTAACAGTGCTAGTTATAATGCGTCATTAAAAATTTCTTATTACAATCGACATTATTTATGAAGAAGCATATAAATCGATTTAAAACATTAATATTCTATTATAACTCGCCATTTTGTATATACACGTTGTCAGAGGTACAGAAAAGGACATAGTTTTCTGTACATTACCTTTCATACAGAAAAGAGAGTACTTTTAAATTTTCACTATTGTTAGCACCCTCTACTTTGGGTACATTAATGTCATACCACCGAATGAATCTGAACGAACGAACGAACGAACGAATGAATAAAAGCACTTTTCAATCAACTTGAGTCGACATAAATAGCACATACGCTAACACTATGTATATTTTCAGTACGTCGGTCCAGAAGAAGAGGATATATTGCAGTTGAACGCAACCCTGCACCTTCCCGACAAGCCGCCCATTATACTGACAGACATATTCGAGTTGGAAGTAAGTTTAAAATTTTCGTGACGATTAAAACAACTATAGCCACTTTATTCTACACATCCAATAACTTCATTGTAAGTAAGGTTAGGTCTAGGTTTATATTTCTTTATTCTCATAAAAGCTTAAAGCTACTTACATGAGTAATATAACAAAAGACGTAATATAACAAACGTATAACGAAGTACATACGGTACAATTAAAAAAAAATGTATGTCTATTCCGGCTGACCTCCGAAACGGCTAGACCAATTTTGACGGAACTTTCACTGGCAGATAGCTGATGTAATAAGGAGTAACTCGGGCAATTTTTATTTTAGAAAATATAATATAATATGATATAATAATAAATAATGTATAAGAAATGTCAAGTAGCCGCAGCGTAGCGTGTCCGGGTTTAATTATTGTTTAAAAAGAAAGGATAAGGGAAAAGCTTGTTTCAGCCAACGACAATGAAAACAATTATTTCATTCTTAATAATAAAGTTTATTAAATTTATTTGAATGTATTTTCAAAATATTCGTTTTGAAATTGAATATTTTTCTAGAAAAATTTCTTAACATTTCAGACATACGCCGTTATGCGCAACAGGTTGAACTTGGTGACACCTTTCCCGGCTATACGCGAACTAAAGTCAATATACACCGTGGACATCGAGATGGGGGAGAAGTTCAACATCACCTGCCTAGCGTTACTCTACAATGGAACCTATTGGCACGAGGTAAGGTTCATTTTAACTTATTTTCTAATTTTATTACTACACATTGGTAATTCAAAAGTTTACCCAAAAGGTATTTACTCAAAAAAAAATGTATGCGTCAGTCCAAAACTAACAGCGTCAAAAGTGAAACTTTTTATGTAATTCAAAAACTGTCAATAAGTGTACAAAAAAATACATTGCAGCAAAGAAAAATTGACTGGAAATTATAATAAAAATGATTTATAATAAAAATCAAGAAAAATCTACAGACTATCCTGAATTAATTACTACGGAAGTTTCACTCGTACGTACTATTATTTACATATACATAAAACTATATACATATACGTACAAGTGAAACTTCCATAGTAATTAATTCGGGATAGTCTGTAGATTTTTCTTGATTTTTATTATAAATCATTTTTATTATAATTTCCAGTCAATTTTTCTTTGCTGCAATGTATTTTTTTGTACACTTATTGACAGTTTTTGAATTACATAAAAAGTTTCACTTTTGACGCTGTTAGTTTTGGACTGACGCATACATTTTTTTGTATCTTCATTGACAATAACTGAGAATAAAAACAATATTAAAAATTTTTTAATATGAAATAATTTAATAGACATATACATATATATATATATATATATATATATTACATATACATAAACATTCTACATTAAGAAAAGAACTATATAAGTAATTAATATGACTTATGTTAACGAGTTAACTCTCATGACAAAACGCTAGTGTCCCATAAAAAGTTTCACTTCAATAAACTCACCAATGTCATGATATCATTTGCCAAATCTCTTGCTAGATCATGAGATATGAAACAACTCAGTCCACTGAGTGCTAATCCTGCTTCATATTGATTCTGAGCATTTAAATCTTTCCTTATCATATTTGTAGTGAGCATAAGTAACTCTGAGTCTGCATGGAATGATTGACTAGCTGCTAAGTACCCGATTCTTTTGTAAGTGAATTTGTTTGAACTCATCACCTCAATAATATTGAATATAGCCCATGATATGTCATATCCTAACATTTGAAGCTAAAATAAATGTCAATTTAATTAATAATTACAACAGTTACACTTACAAATTCGATCTACTTAAGACCTAAGTACTTACGTATGTCAGCTTAGCGACAGCGTTAGCTTTCTTATGTTATGTTATCTTGTCGTAGTTCCACTTTAATTTCTTCCATACATTGTGCTATGTACTTGGCCTAAAATCGAATATTATATAAAAAAATATAACATTCAAAACTTATTTACATGTTTATTAAGTAAATAGTAACAATTTCTGATGTGTACCTACCTCGTTATCTTTATTATTCCTTATACCACGCACTAAATCGGTGAGATTTTTATCGAACATTCTTTCGAAGTTCCCCTTTACTTTCTTTAGTGCCATTTTATTGAATTATTTTCCATAAACATATAATTAAAAAATAAGGACGTTGAACACTTGAAGCATGACTGTATTATCTTAAAGAAGATAAGTTTTACACAACACTAAATTAAAAATAAAATTCAGGATTCGCCAGGCAGTCATAAAACCAAACTTTGTCATTTGTGATTTGTTAGTTAAACGTCAGACAGATGGATGACAGTAATGTCATCCATCTGTATATAGTATGATAAGATCATACTCTATAATCCGTAGCATATAGAGAATGAACTATGTCTGTGTAGTACTCATTTTTTCCATAATATTAATTAGTTGTTCTGTATTTATCCAATTTATCCGACACAGACTGTCAATGTCAACAGTGTCACTGTCAGTCAACATCAACAATTTTCTTTCCGCCTCTCTCACTCTGCTAGAGTGAGAGAGGCGGTAATAAGAAAGAGACAAGGAGTTTAACATCTGTGAGTTTAACAGTTTAACACTTAACAGTTTGTTAGCTCGACGAGTTCACTCTCATGACAAAAAGTTTCACTTCAATAGTGTCCCATAAAAAGTTTCACTTCAAAAAAAAAATGAGTCACTCGTGCGCCTTTTCAAAGTCTGCAGGCAAGACTAGCAGTCCATTTGATGGTATGTGGCTACCATCACCTATAAAAAAGGCACCATAATACGATAAAGGATTAGATTTTAGAAGGGAAATCGGGAATGGGCCCAGGCATCTCTTTCTTACTCATGATAATGAAATCAAATATCCCATTAAAATTTCTTAGAATAATTACTTACGAGTGATATATTTCTTCTTTTCACGCCAAAAGACGGTCACCAAGTTAAGCGCCTTGTGTGTGACCATTTGTATCGTGTACACAAGCGTATCTCCTAGTTTACCACTAAGCTTGGCACGTATAGTGTGTCCTTAGCCCTAGCCGATCTGTAAGAGGTGGTTAGGTTGGATTTAGTGGCGGGGCACGGAAGTCGTGTCATAACGTCTCAGCGACTCTCCCCATCAATAGCCGCGCTAGAAAGTCGTTGGGTTTAAATTCGTACGAATCCAGTATAACACCACACAGCCCGGTATCCAAGAGGATTTCCCAACTTTAAAAAAAAGGTTGGATCATATCCAGTAAAGCTGACCGTACAGAAACCAACTCAGTAAAGTTTACTGTGTTGGTACAGTAAAGTTACAGAAACCCACTCACTAAAGTTTACTGCGTTGGTACAGTAAAGTTACAGAAACCAACTCAGTAAAATTTACTGCGTTGGTACAGTAGAGTTACAGAAACCAACTCAGTAAAGTTTACTGTGTTGGTTTCTGTACGTAAAAGAACTGGTTGTGTGTCCGCAGATATCGTACCGTATCCTGTATCTGTACGAGACCGGTGAAGACGACGCGTACGAGTCTTACGTGGCGCGACTCGGCGTGGCGACGCCACTGGCCGTCCTGCCTCGTCTGGACGCCGCCGTGTCCGTTCGGCTGGAGGACGCGCTTTGGAAGATGGCTGCCGACATCGGAATGCCGGCGTTCACCATCAACGCCAAAGGAAGGCTCGAGGTTCGTTTGGCTCCCAACTTGTAATTGTCTCTGGTTCAGAATGTCCTAGTGTCAAAATATCCAATTTATCAAAAAAAAATTACGCACATCCAGTGATTTTGCTTGGAATGTATAAAAAATATGGGTTTATCTGTCTAGAAAAGCAAGCAGTGTTATAAACCTACACCTGAAATACGTTCAATGGTTCAATGGGGTATTATCATAATAAGAAATCAGTATTAACTCATTTCGGTAGACTATTTTATTTTGTGAAACTAGTAAGATATTTTGAGAAACTAGACACTTTGGGACGATAGACGATAGGAAGTAAATATAGGTAAGAAGTTTTTTGTCTACAGTTGGATGATCCGTTTGTGGAAACGTCGGGTAGTTTGAACTTAACGTCGGAATACTTGGAGGACTACTTTATAAAAATGGAGTTCAAAAAGGACTTTTCGGACGTGGAAAACGTTGTCGGCGGCGGCATTCAAATACAACAGGGAGATCAGAATAATTACGTGAGTAGTTTTAATTATATATAAATAAGTATTGCCTTTATTGATTCATTGCTGTGACCAGTGGTGTAGCTAGGGGGGGGGGGGGGGGGGGGGGGGCCCGCCGTGAACGTCAGTAGTGCCACATTTAAAAATTCGTAAAACTGTGGCAGATTGCATAACCGCCACTAATAAAATATACTAAACGCAACAATTAAAGGATATAAACAGTTCCAAATTTTTAGGTGATTTTCAACAGGCTGTAACTTAGAAGAAAATGGTCATACAGTGCTCATTAAAAAAGGAAATTGTAGCTTCAAGTCTCTAGTTTTTGAATCCGAGCTTCAAATATTTTTCTCGTTATCGGTTTATGAGTAATCGTCAGAAAACCATCGAAAAAAATATTCAAAACTTTTTGCTCGTCTTAAAATCGCTGTAAAAACCGTAATAATACCTACTTTTTTGTAATGGCACTATAAACCTCTTTTAGAGAATTTAATTCACTATAACTTGACGACTTCCTCGTGAGCTCTATAGGATGATTTGTCACTAAGTTATCGTCGATCAAAACGAAAAAGTCGCATTTGACTTTGATATCCTTTGTATCTGCATTATTTGCAAAGTTATTACAAGTTATCCGAATATTCTTAAATTTGCAGATTTTCACCTTTTTTTCGGCCAACATTTTCGGTTTCAAATTATTTTTTATCAAAATCTAATTTAAGCACCTTGTAGGGAATGTTTTGCAGTTTACAAAACCCTTCTTTAATTTTCTTTACGACCATTATTACCCGAGTAATTAATTATCAAAGTCAAATGCGACTTTTTCGTTTTGATCGACGATAACTCCACTGAGTTATCGTCGATCAAAAATCGTCTAATCATCGTACAGTGCTCATGATGACGTCATGTTGTACGCAATTAAATTCTCTAAAAGAGTTTTATAGTGCCATTACAAAAAAATAATATTACTGTTTTTACAGCGATTTCACGAGCAAAAATTTTTTCGTTGGTTTTCTGACGATTACTCATAAACCGCTAACGAGAAAAATATTTGAAGCTCGGATTCAAAAACTAGAAACTTAAAGCTACAATTCCTTTTTTTAATGAGCACTGTACGGCCATTTTCTTCGAGGTTACAGCCTGTTAAAAATTACCTAAAAATTTGGATTTTTTTTTTAATTATCTTTTAATTGTTGTGTTTATATTAGTGTATTTTGATAAAACATAAATTATTATTACATTTTTATTTTAATAGTTTTGATTGATTTTTGGGGTGACACTACAATATCCGCCCCGGGTGCCACTCATGCTAGCTACGCCACTGGCTGTGACGACAGTGGCGAAAACTTTTTTTTTACTGTTTATGGACACATTACTTTGTAAAATAACTACATAATATACACTAAATAGCCATTTCGTTTTTTTTAACAAATAATACCTTGTGATAATGACTATCGAATGTGTGTAAAAATTCGGTCAAAATTTGGTCCTTCGAGCCGGATGAATTTCTCAAAATTTCTTTGCAGTTCTTCGCGGACGTTGTGTGGCGTCCTCCGCCAAACCGTCACATTCGGTTCAAGTCTCGCGGCGCCTTAGCCACTGTTCTGTCTCCGTCCGACCTGCAGTTCCTCTACAGCGAAGAAGAAGGACAGAAAACTTTAACGGTTGACATCACCAGCGAAGACAACTATTACTCGCTGAAGGCCGATCAGAGGCCGAAGACATTCAATGTTGCCTTTAGCAGTCCGCATGATGGTTTCAGGTGAGTAGTAAGTTACGTGTAGAAAAAACTTTTAGATTTTAACTTTTAATATGGTAGGTTTTTCTCACAATTAAAATGTGATTGGTTTGTTTTGTATTTTTAAGGCAGGGTCTAATCTAAAAACTAACCTAAAGCAAGGCCAACGAGGCAACCTAAAATTATTCTTTCCTCCTTCATTCAACAGTCACTCGCACAAAGACTATGATGCTTTGTATGATGGTATGTGATCTTTGTAAGGGCTGAAACATTTTGACTTGTTTTAAAATTGCTTGAAAATTCGATTGTTGGACGCTTAGTTTGAAGCTTTGAAATTAAATTTATATTTATCAACAATACAGGGGAGACCCGATTAGCTCAATTTAATTAAGTCTTTGTTATTATTACACATATGTCTATACTCCTGTTTGTATATCTGTATATATTTACTTACAGGACAGTGAAAATCGTAGGCGAAGTGGAAGGGAATGATGTCAGAGGTTCGTTTGTGACTGATACGAATGAATATGGAGTCACTGTCAAAACTATTAACAAGGAGCCATTGGAAGTAAGTTTTGCTTTTTTTTTTTTTTTTTTTTTCAATTAATTCACAATAACGTACCCCCAAGTGTAATTTGAAAGAAACTCTGCGTTGACCCTGCCTCTTAACGCCACAAAAGTTTTTATTTTTATTTTGTACTAGCTGGTGCCCGCGACTTCGTCCGCGTTTTGGATGAAAGGTACCCTATGTTCTTTCTGGTGTCCCAGACAACGTGTATGCAAAATTTTAAGGTGATCGGTTCAGTAGTTTTTGCGTGACAGCTTAACAAAGAAACAAACTCACATTCACATTTATAATATTAGTAAGGATATTTTGGTGGTCAGACAGGTTGACCGTCCACTTCATGTGCTGCCGACCTTAGTAGGTTTAAGGATAAGGATTAATTATATAAGTAATGAGCTCTCTGGCATCACTTACTCGCTCACTGAAACACAAAAGCACACATACTGTTATTTCACTGTGATATTCTGTAAGGATGTTGGTTACTGCCGCCAGACAGGCTGCGCAAAAACTCAAATGAAAACAAGACCAGAGCCAACTTTGAAAAGTTCATTTTCCGAATCGAAAGTAGGGCCCTTAAGAAGCCGCGCTACAAAATTCGCATTCGTTCGCAGCTGTTCATCGTGCTAGTGCCAAAGGGCAAGAATCCAAAGCAGGAAGCGTCCGACTGGACGATCCGAGCCAAGTGCGAACACTTGGAGGGCGACTCGTACTCGCTCACCGCTCAGATTTCGGGACCGATGGCTGCCTCGGTGAGGGCTCGGACCGAATTCAAGGACAACTTCACCGACATTTACTTGAAGGTAAATATGACACAAGTATTGTTTAGGGCAGCGTGTACTGTACACTCTTGATCATTATTCGTTAGATGAAATAAAAATGTAGTTCGAAGAATTAGTAATTTGTTCCCCAAAAACATTAGAACTGAAATTTTGGCTTAAAAATTAGTAAAAAATGTGAATAATATACAATACTAAAATAATTATGAGTGGTCATGTTTTTGAGCTAATTTCCCCGGATTAATAATGTATTGAGTTTGGCAAGATTTTAGTTTTTATATTGTGAAAAAAAAAACAATTTTTCTATACAGATTTTTTTTTAATAAATGGTCGTGTGTGTGATACATTAAACCAGAATGTTTCGCAATATCTTGCACATTTATATGACGATTCAATTCAAATAGTTGGCGTCATATACTTCAGAAGGTCGACCGTAACGTAAAGGAAAAATTTCAAAACGAAATTTTTTATACCAATTTATGATATCTCCTGACAAGCTTCAGTTGATTTCTTGCCCTTACGAAAATATAAACCTAAATTCTTACTTTGTAAATTTCATGTGTCCATGTCCATAATCTGATAGTTGTAAACAAAATCTCACATTTGTTTTTATAGCGATCTTACTTGTTCTTTTTTAAGTGGAATTAGAAGATAACACATATCTGTAATTTCAGCTGGAAGTGCCAAAAGCGAAACAGAAGGAGATATTCTTCAAGACCCGCGTGGAATCGTATCCGGGACTTCGACGAGTGGTGACCGTCCAAGCGGCCACTCCCTTACAAAGACTGCGATTTTTGAAAGGGGACACTGATTTTGTGTATGTTTATCATTTTGATTATTTAATGCCCCCTTCATGTTTAAGTTAATGTTCTGTGTATATTTTTATAATTTAGAGTATAACCAAATTTTGGATTAAATGAGAGTTTATTCACATTTTCGATGACACATTTGGTCTAGTGGCTATTAGTAAACCCTAGCTGTTAACCAAACGGTCGCGGGTTCGAATCCCGCTAGGGGCAAATGTTTATGTGTTAACATTTTACCTTTGTACCCGAGTCATGGATGTTTTGTATGTATGTATTTACAAAAAAAAGATATGTATGTAGTATATCAACTGTCTGGTAAATTAAGATAATAAAAGCATTAGTTGCTTACTGTGGAGACAGTTTAACTGGCCAGTAACCTTTTCTTACTGGATTAAGTCCTTACTTTGCTTCATTTTGCTAGTTACATTGATTAGAGCGCGTACAGACAAACAAACTGTAAAATGGTATGTGTAGTAGATATTATGTTATTAATATTATTTTATGTATTGTGTAATTGTGACTGATTTTGTTTTTAAAAACATGCGTTTTAGATAATTGTTTTGCTGTAGAAGTGATATGCTTGTAATATTTAATTAGAATGATTGTTTTTGAAGGTTTGGACCCAAAACTGGTTACTTGCTTTGCAAATACGAATTGCCCGAAATGAAGGGCGACGGCGACCTCAAATGGAGTTTCCTCTTTGGCGATCTCTTTATAAAGGTAAGATCAAAGTGGTATTGAATTTATTTAGAAAATCGCCTAACCATTCCTCAAAAAGCCGCTATCAAATAAAGCTTGTAAAATATGTAGGCAAAAATTTTAGACGATGCTTTATTTTAGACGACGGTCACTTGATGGTAGATGACAACCATCGCTTATAACGCAAGCAACAGATCTTTAAAATTGTTTTACCTACGTACAAGAAAGATCAAGTTGTTGAAATTATTTACTGTTATTAAAGTCTACAGAGCATTGCCTCTTTGACAAGTATTGTATAATATCCATATTTATAAAGTAATTTTATATAATATTCTCAATATTAATGTTGGTCAACAGGCATTGGGTCATCAGCAAATGAAACAAATCGAAAAGAGTGTGGACCTGGACATTTACTTCGGGAACAGCACAGCGCCCGATGGACTAGTGAAGACTGATGCCGGCTTCCGAATGGATCTCGACCACGTTTGGCAGTAAGTTGACTAAAAATTGTGTTTTTTCTCATCTCATCTCATGAGAAAATTAATTGATTTTTGCCTATTATTTCCATGCAACTTAGAGACAAGTTAGAGGAAGTCTCAGGCGAAGTAGGAATTAACGGCTGCGTTGATTTAATTTTAAATTCACTTGGAAAGTACTCTACTATGCCTCGTACTTCCAATACTTGGTCATACTTCAATATGTCCAATACTCATACGGCCTCTGCAGTAATGTACTATTTTATTTGTGTAGGTTATCAATACTTATAATAAATCTGTAATTGTAGGTATTGTATTTATATATGTATGTATGTTCCTCCATAACTCTTAAACGAATTAACTGATTTTCATGAAACTTGGTAGATAAACATTTAGACGTACGGGACACAGGATAGGCCATTTTTTTCACGCGGACGAAGTCGCGGGCGCCAGCTAGTTACCTATATTAATAAAGTGTGTGGTGGTATTTCAGAATCGGAGCGAACGCGTCGTTCGGCTATGTGATGGAGCGGCGCGTGAGTCTTCTGCTGAACGCGATCTTGCCGAAGCCCAACGTGGACGTTCACACGCTGTACATAGACGGCAACATGGGCGGGCCCGACAATCCTCTGCGCACAGTACACGCCGAGTACCGCACCGATTTCACCACCGTACGCACCGGCGTACAGGGAAAGGTAACGCCTCAGCTTTGATCTAAATTAACGACGCCTTCTGAACACCCAATACTCGACAAAGGATTTAATCATTTAATTTTTTATATTTGCATATTTCGATCACTTTCGAACACTTAATCTCCATATTTTAACATCATAAAAAACTATTGACGAAAATAAGCTCATAATGAACCAAAAAAATACGTACTAATTCGGGTAGATGGCGCTTATTTCATACTGAGGGTGTCGCTCACAGAAATGAAATGACAGTTCACTGTTTTGTCCTCATACTAAAATTACCCAATGGGCCTTTTAAAATAACCTTTTTACTATGGGTACCATACCAATCATAAATAATACAAATTTATCATCTAAACTCAATGAATACCATATTTTCCAGATGAATCTACAAGCGGACAGCTTGAAGTGCAACGCATCAGTGATGTGGACAGCCGACTCGACGTACAAGACTGTCGATAACATAGTGATGTACAACTGGGACGGGAACGGGTCTCACTATGTCGACTACACTCTCGTTTCACCTCTCTACTCGGAAGACGACACTTTCAAAGTGAAGGGATCCTACCAAAAGGATTTGGTACATGGATATCAAGTCGTCAAGTTAGTTATTTTTTTACTTTTTCATATATTTTTTTCCAAACCTCTTGATGTCCGACGCAAAAACGGAGTGGTATATGTTTGATATGTGTGTATCTATGCGTCTGTCTCCCAGAACGGATGGACTAATTTTGATACTTTTTCTTGTATGTTTTAAAAACTGACGTGATCGTGATGGTTCTTAGCTATAAGGCAAATAAGGCCCACCATTTTTGGACGAGAACTTCACCAAAATATTGCCTTTAATGCTATTTATTATGCTTCAACTATAAAATTTGAAGAGTCTATGCGAGTTGATGTAATCGTATCGAATGTTCGTCAGAGGCGTGATGCACCGGCCAGGGCGCACGCGCATCGGCGAAGTTGACGTACGCTACGGCGGCGTCGCGCACACCGACGGCCACTTCAACGTCACCACGCCCTTCCGCACGCTGCCCTGGCTCAACTCCATATTTGACGTGAGTGACGCTCTAGTTTCAACTTCACTGCTGATCTCCCCCTTTTACCTTGCAATTCTAAACTTAACTTTTTTGTTTGTATACCTATAGGAATGTAACAAGCACTCGATGTTACGGGAAGCTTGCTGTGATATAGGTATAGCAGACAAGAAAAGTGCTTTATCAGTTTCGATTAGAAATTCGCTAAGGCTTAGATATGTAATAGGTATTGATTTCTGATTGACATGATTTGTCATCGCTAATAAAGATAGCAATAGAAATTGTCACTTTGAATTTTCAAAGGAAAACAGACCTCATCATTCTACAACATACAAAGAATGTTCAATCTTAGGGTGATAAAGCACTTTATTTGTCGAGTTTACAACAGTGAAAACTCAAATCGGTTCATTCTGAGATTAGCTTGCACAAACAGACAAAAATTCTAAAAAAAACTATTTTTTTTTAAAACATTTTTTTAAAAAATATTTAAGCATCCGATTTCACTATGTCGACACGATTTGTTTGTATGTATTGATTTGAACAAAATAAAATAACGTTTCAGATAAACAATCAAGAGGAGCACTCTGACAACAAAGTGGATTTGTTTTGGCCAAACAAAACGGCCACCGTGAATACGACGCATCGTTTCAAGAAGCAAAGCGAAGGTTTCGTCCAAACCGGTGTCATATCGCTCTCGGTTCCGCTGAACACTCAACACTTGGTCACCACTGAGTACTTCTACATACAAGGAGACAAGACGAGCGACGGAAACGCTACCATAGACTTCGATCACGAGAGGTTCTTGAAGGGCTCCTTCAATCAGATCCTCGGTAAGAGCGAGCGAAGTCACGACCTGTCCACCACAAACATAGAAGTGGAGAACAAACATACGCCCGTCGGCGTTAAGTATATACACGAATACGACGACACCGGTAATGTGGTATGTATTTTTTGACAATTTCAATTTAATTGTTATTAACTGCGTATGAGTATTTGCCTCGAGTAATAGTGTAATTTTTAAAAAAATGTAAAATAGACCTTAGTGTTGAGCTTTTTTGTCAGTATTATATGAATATGTTTTTCATAGTTTTCATAAATAATATTTTGGCTCATATAAACTGTTGATTTATTGTAAAATCAAATAACAATTTCAATCAATAAGTTACAATAAATAATAATTAAATACACATTCCACACAGCACCATCTAGTTCCACAGTAAGCAGCTAATGCTTGTATCATGGATACCAGACAGTTGATATAATACATAGATTACTTTTTTTGTAAATACATACATATTATACATACAAAACATCCATGACTCAGGTACAAAGGTAAAATGTTAACACATAAACATTTGCCCCCAGCGGGATTCGAACCCGCGACCGTTTGGTTAACAGCTAGGGTCACTAGCCACTAGACCAGCAGTTGACGCAATACATTTCCATTTGGCAGGACGTAAAGCAAGCGACAGTTTTCCACCTGTACAACGCGACGAAATTCAACGTGACCGGTAAACTGGACATATTCACCTACGATATAGGGAAGAATTTGAAACTGATGGCGATCCACGGCAACAGGACTTGGACCTTCGAGAACAAGTACGAGGCCTTCGACAGGGAACTGAAGCAAGGGAGCAAAGTCAAGTGGGCCGAGGACACATGGATCAATTACGACATACACGTCACCAATAAGACTACGGTCAGTTTAAGTTGTTTTTAAACCCCAGACTATGGAGGGTAGAGGTTAAGGACTATTGAATCATATGACAATTAACCTGAGTTTCTCTCCAGCAGTAAAATAAAGCCGCGTCCTCACTAGGGCCGCACGGCCACATCATGCTGGCCGATTAACACCGACCATTATAATAAGGGCCTCTTTAACCATCTGTCAAGTAGGCTAACCGTCATTTAAAGTCACCTGTCACCGGTAATAAATTAGCTGATATACCTTTCTTTGTACGGTAATAGTCCTAAACATAAAAAAAAAATCGCCTATCGAAGGATGCACTACCGAGTGTATAATTTAATAAAACAAAATTATTTCCAAGCTTTGCGAGGCCAGGCTGCGTGGCTCTCATGAGGACGCGGCTTAAGGGTTCTAAAAGTGGCCAAAATGGCGCTAGTGTAGCATATCTTCTATCTTTGTGTATTTTTATTACTTTTATCTATCTATCTTTGTCTAATTTACTCGTCAATGCCACACTAGCGCCATACCCCCGACGCAAAAGATTTTAGACTAAAAGATCAGCAACTAACTTTAGTAATACACTAGAAATTCTAACTATAAATTAATATAATTGATTAATAGGCCGAAACTGAGTCCCAGCAATTAGATATGAACGTGTGGTACCCGATGCGTACATTCAACCTGGTCGCCCTGTACAACCTTCAAGACAGTCTGCTGGATGGCAAAGCGCAATTGCAATGGAACGTGAAAGACGCCAACAAGACCGCAGAGCTGATGGGCAGATGGGAGAATCCGCCAACGCAGGAAGGCAATTTGCATAAAGTCGATTTGTCTCTCTCTCATCCGTCGTTCAGTAAGGTAAGTGTTCACTAAAGCGAGGCCATGGACTAGTGATGTGTCCGGATATCTGTATCCGTATCCGCGGATATCCGAGGGAGGAGAAGGATCCGTATCCGTAACTTGGCGGATCTTTTACCTTATTAATTGAAAAACTATTAAATTAAATTCAGATTATTTTTTATATCTTAAAATCAAATATGTGGCACTTTTATATTGCAAACATTTGTTGTAGTGATTTATGTACTACTTATACTTTGAGTTATACACACGGCTGTATTCAAGACAGCCACGCCTCCTTTTTTATTTCTCTCGTTACCACAAACAATGTAAAGCAAAGCCAACGAGAAGAGGGAAAGAATGTAAACAAAATTTCAACAGATGGCGCTGGCCGCGTCGTGTCAGAGAAATTAGAGAAAAGGACAGAGGGCTGGGTAAAAGGCTTTACTTGAGGGGATTTTTTTTATTTTCAGGACGTTACCCTGAAAGGTCAATACAAAAGCACCCCGACAGTGATGTCGAACGTGTCCCTGGAGTTGCAGTACTCGGACTACGAGAACGAGTATTTGAAACTCGAATCGATACTAACCGACAATTCGAATGGACCGATTCGAGATTACAAATTCGCTCTGACGTGCACACATCCGTCGACCAATTTGGACTTGGAGATGAAATCTGACGTGAACATTCACAGTCGATGGTATTACTTGAACAACTATTACAGGCACCAGAAGTTGTTGTACGATGTTAAATTAAGAAAGAACAAGATGCTTGTAGATTTGAATAATAGCGCTATTCATTGGGAGGTGAGGATTCATTTTCTGTGTATTAATTGTTTGCTTTGCATACAAAAAATGTATTGGTTCCTGTTAATCGGAGTTGAGGTGCTTGTGCAATCAAATTGGTACTTTCTTAAGCCTAGTCCTCGTTTAGGGCTAGATCAAAAAGCATGAAAAAAAACATGGCAGTCGTTGGACTGCATGACAGTTACATTATATGACAGTGTCGCGAGTTCAATGGTTTTATCACATCTCAAAAATTGTTCTTTTTTAAAAATAATATCAGCGCTATATCTGAAAATATACAGAGATGCCATTTACGTTTACATAACCAGTGTCGCGAGTTCAATGATTTTTTTCGCATCTCAAAAATGCCCAACTCGCCTAAAGAAGATTTTTTTTCCTATCTTATATATTTGTTTCCTCCAAGTTTCTTAATTATTGGTTTATACGTCGAAGTTCATTAACTCAGATTATTTATTGTTTATTTTATAATAGTTAGAGGTACAGTAATTGAAGTCTTTGCCCATTTGTAACATATTTAGTGTACATCTTAGGCAGATAACAGGTTGTTTTTTTTTTTTAATTTGTTACTTGTCGTTTTTTTTCATAGCGCGCCAACGAGACGGGATACTGTAACGTGAATGGTACATGGGAACTTTTGTATCCTCTATACAAAATAAACGCAAACGTACAAAAACCGAGCGGAAATGACACAGCGATCGCCACTTTGTCTATGGTCGATAAAAGTCTTGTCGCCCACTACAACAGCTCTGATGGTAAGTAAATTGTTTGCCACACTTATAAAGGAATCACTTCTGCCAACATCATTTCCATTTTTTTAAAGATAAAAACTTCTAATCTAAGAAAAGTTAATTTACTTAAATTATCTTATACATATTTTGGTTGGTAATGGTTTATAGCGTTGTTGAAATTTTTAAATAACTTCCTATATAAATTGGCACATTTTTTTTTTGTTGTTTCAGATATATCCTATCACTTGATAGGTATGATTGTGGACACGCGTTCAGCGAAATTGAACGCGTGGCGAGATTACATTGACGTGACAACCGTAGATCTCGCCTCTTACATTCGCCTCAATCACTCTCGTCTCTTGACCAGTTCGCTAGTGTGGCGACCGCAAATATTCACCGAACTCAAATCTCAAGCGGTCTACATGCTCAAACAACTCTACAGCCAAGTCAACGACACCTTAATCATCTTGAAAGAAGCACCAATGGAGTCGCACGTCGCCCTCAAAAACATATGGCAAGACGTCAAGCCGAGAATCAGAGAGTTTCTAGACGACCTGAACGACTTGCACGTCATAAAAGATGACCTAGACGATTTCCAACTGTTCCTGAACGGATCGTACAATGAAAACGATTTCTATGTGAAGGATATAGTCGAGTTCACGTATTACGTGCTCGACGAGATGGCCATAAGGAATCATCTGGAGAGTCTGCCCGGCATTGTGAACGATATGTGGGGCATGATGGGTAACACGAGTCAATCTATAAAACAGAGCCTCACATACGTCGTGGACACGATAAAAATGGCGTACTCCAACTTCTTGGAGTCCGCCAACAGAGTTTTGGAAGCGGACTTCATGGAGTTAGTGTCGGACAAGTTGGAATCGATGATTCTCCAATACGACACTTTCGTTAGGGACCTGCACATGAAGTTGTTGGAGTATTGGGAGGCCACTTGGGTGAACGCCACGACGAGATTGTCCAAATATTGGCGTGAAATATTGAAGTCCATGGAGCCGTTGTTTTTCAAAGTACTCCATTACACAGAGTCGTTCGTGTTCACGGTGTGGAAGAGTGTTATGGATTTCTTCTACAATAGAACGCAAGAGTTGACAGATTCGCCTTATTTCAACTATGTGTCGACATTCGGTCACGAAATGGACAAGTGAGTTGAAATTTTTTGAAATTTTGTTAAGATGAACTGAGTAAACAAATCTCATAGACTTGCTTGTTTATTTAGTTTTTATATAACTCACTATATAAAATCTCATAGACTTGTTTGTTTATTTAGTTTTTATATAACTCACTATAAAAAATTTAAAATTTAGGCTGATGGTCAGCTTGATGGTAAATGGATACCGTGGCCTATTGGCCTACCGATGGAAGAAATTGTTAGTTCAAATTTTAAAATTTAACCAACAAGCCCTTCACAAACAAACTAAAAATAAGATATTCTTTGACACATATGACGTTTTTTTTTACAATTTAAGGAGTAACATTTATTAAGCTCAATTCAGCTTTAAGTAAATATAAATGAATTTACAATATTCAGCTTTTGTGCATAGAAAAAATACCTTCGAAATACTTCGGAAAGCTGAAATAAGGATGCGTAATGAAAATACATGAAAATTCGGGTTCTTCTATGGACGAAAGCTGAATAAATGTAATCAATCCCCTTAAGTCTTTAGTTAGAATTTAATTAAGGACTTAAGGACCTGTAAAATTATCACATTACAGGCTGTACAAGGATTTAACGAGCAACGATTTGGTTACAAACATCAAGAAGTATTCGAAGAAACTGTGGAACGTGGTTTGGGGGAAGATTGAGAAGTTTATACCGTTCAAAGATGAAATTCTTCAGCTCTATGCCGAATTTAAGAATGCCAAGGAGAATTTCCTTAAGACACCGCAAGTCGTTTACGTCAAGGAAAAGGTTATATATAAAATTTGAGCCATTTTTTTTTTATATTTCCATGCCCACTAAATTTGATAACTTTTTTGCAATCGTCGCCTAGTTTGACTTTTTTAAAGTATAATTATAAGTTATTTAAAATTACAGGGCATAACAGACTATACATAAAACGTGTTTTGTAAAAAAAAATATTTCATGAAAAAAAAAATGGTAAATTTCTGCTCAAAATTTTATTCTCGTCACAATAATTTTTTTTTAGCGACAACGGCCACTTTTATTTCGTATTTCATATTTAACGAAAAATCTTCCAAATTTAAATATGTTCGGTTATCTTAGAAAAAAAATCGTTCTATCGTTTTAGACTTTGCCATAAAAGTCCTAGTAAGAAAGCGTATTCACTAGTCATCCCAGATTGTTAGTCTTCAAGGACATAATTATATTCTTTTTAGAAATGTATTGAGTTTCAGGCTTATAAATGTTAGAATTGTACGTTTCAGTATAAGGAGGCGTACGTGCGTTTGAAATGGTGGTACGACTACTTCCTAATAGGCGAAGCCCTCGACAAAGTG
The DNA here is from genome assembly GCA_947623395.1 of Synanthedon tipuliformis. NCBI lineage: Eukaryota > Metazoa > Arthropoda > Insecta > Lepidoptera > Sesiidae > Synanthedon > Synanthedon tipuliformis. The sequence continues at coordinate 2,604,842 of OX392431.1, read as the reverse complement.
TGGGAGATATTGTACGCAAAAATAACTGATATGGCCAAAACTGCGCTGCAATATGAAGAACTGTAAGTTTTTTTTTTTTTTGTTCAATACCCCTCAAATACTGTCTGTCTGTCTGTCTGTCTAATGCAGTAATTATGTTTGGAAAAACACAGAAATAAATAAAATTGATACTAATATTTGTAAACTGTAAAACTTGAGTCTAATGATAAGCTTTAACAGCGAAAGTTTAGGGGATAACTGTATGGATGTATGTTACTCTTTCACGCAAAAACGGCTGAAAGGATTTGGATGAAATTTGTTCATGCATCAGATTGTTTATGACCTGAATTAACATATAGGATACTTTTATCCTGAAAAAATGTTAGGTTTCCTAGAGATAGTTTAGAAATAAAAAAATTGGCGCCAACGTCGTCATAGAGATAAAGATTTCAGGCGTTATAATCTACTAGCTGGTGCCCGCGACTTCGTCCGCCTTCTGGATGAAAGGTACCCTATGTCCTTTTTGGAGTCCCAGACAACGTGTATGCAAAATTTACAACGCCATCTAGGGAATTCTGTTTGAAGCAATGTAGTACTCTAATTCATCTAAAAGTTAACAGATGGCACTACATGTTAGTTTAGTTTATAAAATTACGTGTTAATAAAATTAAAGCTGCTGCCCGCGACTTCGCCCGCGTAACTTAGTAAATTATGTACTTAAACCTTCCTCGAGAACCACTCTACCCATTAGTGAAAACCGCATTAAAATCCGTTGCGTAGTTTTAAAGATCTAAGCATACAAAGGGACATAGGGACAGAAAAACCGACTTTGTTTTATACTATGTAGTGATTACTCGTATGTTTTCTTTTTCAAAGCTAGTTCGTTTGGAGGTAAGCTAGTTACTCACCTCCAAAAAAAAATATACTTAGGTATTAAATTGTGTATTCCAGCCACCGAACGCCGAAAACGAACTTCGTGTTCGATACCCGCAAGGGCGAAATATTGTTGGAGCAGAAGTTGCCTATGTCTTGGCACGCCTTCAATCGAACCCCGGACTTCACGGAGGTGGGCGAGTACCGAGTGGTCAGAGATTTTCTCGACCAATGGCTGGCCACCAACAAGACGATCTGGTCTTACTACTACGACCTCAGGCCGTACATGGACTTCAACAACGTCATGCCGCCGTTTGCTGGTAATTTTTCATGTTAACCAGCTACAAATAAAGGAAATTTTCTCTGTTGTTTCATTGTTAAAGAATAACTATTTGTGTAAATTCTTATAACCTTATATTTTTATTTTCTGGCCAACTAGAATAAATTCAAAATGATTGAAATTTATATGTCATTTTAAAGGTTAAAAATGTCTATAAAGGTTGCGTTATCCATAAAGTGAATGATACGGAATAAGGGGGATTGTCTGTAAACCATTATTAGGTTTGTCTTGACATTTGTATTAATTAAGGAGCTAACTAAATGAGAAATTTCTGCGTAGAATAGGAACTAGTCTAGTCTAGTATATAAAAGTCATTGGGTGAAATTGGAAATTGCATTGCAGGCATGGCAATGATGACCGGTCAAGGGACTCTGGTCACTTTCGACAAGCGAGTGTTCACGATATCCGAGAAGGGCACATTCCTACTCACCAAAGATTACAGACAAAATAACTTCACCGTACTGATGGAGAGCAACGACCAGAGCCGCTACAACTTGGTCGTGTTGACTTCAAGGAATCTCATACACATTGATCTGTACAAGGAGGTAGGTTATGTCTAAATATTTCTTATGGAAGGTTGCCTGTTTTTCGCTTGCATATTCTACCGCAGATCATCATTTTTAGCGATAAGGGTGATAGCGGCTGATGGCGTGGCGACGCCAACATTTGGCCAAACTTTGGCAAAACTAATGTGTATTTTTTAAATGAAGAAATTTTTAACTTTGAAAATTTCGGCCCTGCTTATAATAGAACCTAAGACTGAGCGTAAAGACAAGCTCCTTAACGGCTCATACAAAGGACTCGACAATCTTAGCCATCTCTATCGAATTACCTTAGCTGAAACCGTCATTCACACTTAACAAAATTAATCAATAAAATAAATCTTTATTTGCTCTAACATAATTATGTGAGAGCAAATAAACAATACAGAATTTTAATTTATATAATACAGTTACAGTACAAAGTTTTACATGCTTCAGCAAGTGTCTTTTAACCCTTACCGTTTTGTTTTCAGCAAGTGTCACTAGATGGAGCATCTGCGCTCTCTCTTCCGGCGGTCATAGAGCAATATGTCGTCGAGCGACAGACAGACACGCTCACAGTCACAGGACAAAACGGACTCGACATACATTGCAACCTGTTGTTCAGGACGTGTCGTCTGCAAGTGACAGGTACTCAATTGTACAATATATTGCTTTCTTCAAAATTTTAAATATTTAAAGATTACACTTCTCAGATAAACATTTTTAAGGCCTACAATAGGCCTTAAAAATATTTAAGGATATACGGAGATAACGATGTATTGTATATTCGCGACCTGAAAGACGTGTGATCTACATTTTTATTTTTGAACGACTACACTTCTTAAGTGGTTAAAGGTGCAAGAATTTAAGGTGAATGTTTTCACGTGCATTACAGGTAAATGCTAACAGTTTTAGAATACATATAGAATTTATTTACTTTTATAAATCTAAGGGCCTCTTTCACCAACTACAAGTAAAGTGTTGATTAGTTACTTTTAGAAAATAAAATGTTTTATTAAATTATGCACTCGATTTAGTGCATCCTTCGATAGGCGAATTTTTTTATTATTTTATTTTTAATGTTTGGGACTTTTACCGTACAAACAAAGGTATATCAGCTAAATTATTCCCGGGGTCTGGTGACTTTAAAGCCTACTTGACAGATGGTGAAAGAGGCCCTTAGACATTTTAAAGTATTCATAATAATATGATATTTCTATCTGGCAAGGTTGGTATTACGCGAGCCTGGGCGGCCTCCTAGGCACTTACAACAACGAGCAGTACGACGACCTGCAGCTGCCCAACAACACTTACACGGAACGGACGGCGGCCCTCGCGCATGCGTGGAACGTGCGACCGACCGCCACTGTGGCCGCCGGCCAGATGCCCAACGCCGAGCTCAAGAACGACACGCAGTGCGACAAGTTCTTCAGCAACAAGGTGTCGCCGTTGCACCCCTGCTTCTCAGTGGTGAGCTCTTTTGCGGCGAACGTTGGCCAAACATTGGGTCAAACCTTGGCCAACGCTTTGAAGGAAGTTGTAAATCTATCGTAGATTCGCACGTTACGATACTCATTAGATACTGTACTGCAGCAGGAACAGTTGCGTACTCGTTATATTACGCGACTGAAAATTAAGCAAATTTTATTACATATTTCTAATTACACAACAAAAAAATGTTGACGGGTCTTTTTAATTGTGTTGATGAAGCACTCGCGGTCTTTCTATTTAAAAAATACTGGATATGTTTTGTCATGTAATCTGGAAGTTTGTAAGTGTTCTTGCTCCGCCGCTTATTAGCTGCTTATTACTTTCTTTTTTTTAATTAAATTTGAAAATTTTCCGAATAGTTTGAAGTAAAAAATTCAAAGGCGCAATGGTTGTCACATTAAGCACCTGCTAAAAACCTGTAAGGGCTAATTGGTTTCAATACATAATGTAATGTTTTTGCGCAGATCTCGGCCGAGCCGTTCCTGCGAGAGTGTTCGTGGGGCGCAGACGCGTGCGCACTCGCCAGCGCATACCTCGAGCTGTGCGCGCATCAGCACGTGCCCACTCACATCCCAGACCATTGTCTGCAGTCAGTATTTAATTTTTTTTTTTTTCATTTTTTGGAATTGTTCATAGCTATAATTTGTGAAGATCTGTTCACGTGTTTGAAGACCACCAACCCATAGAAGGTATTTCACTAACTTCCACATGTTCAAATGATGTGAAATACCATGACACGGTAACTTTGATCCGATGCGTCTGTTACTCTGCAGGGCACAACTCCTCAGCAACTTACAGCAGATATATAGTGTTTTTGGGTATCAGTTTATTATTTTAACTTATACACTTGACTTACAGATGCAGTACACCGCAAGGCGACGTAATAGAGGAAGGTTCCTTCCACGAGCTCCAATACGTGCCCAGTTCGACAGACGTCGTTTTCGTGGTGGAAGCTGCGAAGTGCAACAACAATATAAGGAAGAATAGGAACATTGATCTGTTCGTTGAGGCGTTTGACACTAAAATGCAAGCCAGCGGCCTCTCTGACAACAGGTGAAGCTCAATAAGTAAAAACCGGGTGTTATAAGTTTGACATATCTGTGAGGCTTCAAAACCAGTCGTTGAAGAGCTATTCCCCCTTATTTCGCATCATTCACTTTATGGATACGCAACCATTTATAAATGTCTATAACGGTTGCGTTATCCATAGTGAAAGATACATATAATTTTAGATAGACATTTTTATAAATGTCTATAACGGTTGCCTTATCCATAGTGAATGATACATATAATTTTTATAGACATTTTTATAAATGTCTATAACGGTTGCGTTATCCATAAAGTGAATGATACATATAATTTTTATAGACATTTTTATAAATGTCTATAACGGTTGCGTTATCCATAAAGTGTATGATACATCTAAATTTTTATAGACATTTTTATAAATGTCTATAACGGTTGCGTTATCCATAAAGTGAATGATAGATATAATTTTTATAGACATTTTTATAAATGTCTATAACGGTTGCGTTATCCATAAAGTGAACTATACTTACGGAATAAGGGGGTTTGTCACAGAATGTTTGTTATGCAGATACGCGATAGTGGGCTACGGAGGCGGCGGAGTGTTCTCCCGTCCGCGAGCGCTCTACGTCGACAATCGCGTCTTCACCAACTCCATCGACATACCGAACCACTTCGACCACATCCAAATAGGTATGTATCGCATTTCATCGCTCTAGAGCTAGACAAATACAGTACAGGGGCCTGATTCTGTATCGCCATTTCGCGATTCCTTACCATCAATTCCTAAAATTGTTACATCTGCTAAAAACCTATATTCTCTATATCGGCATGTTGCACGAAATGGACGTGGAACGGCGCGGTTTGAACTGTCAAAAATAGCACGCTTTAAAACTTCGCGGAATCGTGTGTGAAATGAGTGCATTGCATGTCTTGTGGCATACAGAATAGAGACATAAGAATTTCATGACAAGACAAGGCAAGACATTGAAGTGCCTTGAAAAAGTAAGACAAGAGTAGTTGCGATACAGAATCAGGCCCCAGGTCGTAGTACAAGCACAAATGTACATTAATAAATTTAAGTGAGTAGTAGTGGTCCAAACACAAACTGGAGTCTTTGTGAGCACGACACATAATACTGTCTACTACATCTACAAGGTAGAGAGACGACCTAATAAAGGAAGGTCCTTTTGGTAAATTATGAGGGTGGAAAAAATGTCCTACGGTTGAGATGATTATGATGATGATGAAAATAATGTCGATTGGTTCGCAGACAAGCGGGATGTAGCCGCAGACAGGCGCAATGAGTCCGCGGGCGCGGACGTGTTCAGCGCGCTGCGTTTCGCTACGGGTTCGCTTCCGTTCCGCGCCGGGGTCACTCGCACGCTACTGCTTCTGCCTTGCACCAAGTGTGACCTCGCCAATATGAGAGTGAGAAATACCATTTCTTTTTTTTTAACAAGGGACTCACCGACGCCCGACGTGAAAACGGAGTGTTATAAGTTGACGTGTGTGTGTGTGTGTGTGTGTGTGTGTGTGTGTGTGTGTGTGTGTGTGTGCGCGCGTGTGCGTGCATGTGTGTGGAATCGTAGCTCCCGAATGGATGGACCGATTTCACCAACTTCCAAATGTTCGATTGATGTGAAATTTGGTATTCTGTTACTTGGGCTTGGGTGGTATTTCTATGTCATGGTGACCTTGATCTGATGCTGCAGTATTAAGAAGTCTGCGGGACACCCAACTCCTCAGAAACCCACAGCAGATATAGCGCGTTTGGGCTCATTAGAAAGTCGGTGGTTACTTAGTCATTTATTAGATATTTTATAAATTATTGTTAATTTTGTAAATAAATATGCGTCAGTCCAAAACTAACAGCGTCAAAAGTGAAACTTTTTATGTAATTCAAAAACTGTCAATAAGTGTACAAAAAAATACATTGCAGCAAAGAAAAATTGACTGGAAATTATAATAAAAATCAAGAAAAATCTACAGACTATCCCGAATTAATTACTACGGAAGTTTCACTCGTACGTACTATTATTTACATATACATAAAACTATATACATATACGTACAAGTGAAACTTCCATAGTAATTAATTCGGGATAGTCTGTAGATTTTTCTTGATTTTTATTATAATTTCCAGTCAATTTTTCTTTGCTGCAATGTATTTTTTTGTACACTTATTGACAGTTTTTGAATTACATAAAAAGTTTCACTTTTGACGCTGTTAGTTTTGGACTGACGCATACATTTTTTGTATCTTCATTGACAATAACTGAGAATAAAAACAATATTAAAAATTTTTTAATATGAAATAATTTAATAGACATATACATATATATATATATATATATATATATATATATATTACATATACATAAACATTCTACATTAAGAAAAGAACTATATAAGTAATTAATATGACTTATGTTAACGAGTTAACTCTCATGACAAAACGCTAGTGTCCCATAAAAAGTTTCACTTCAATAAACTCACCAATGTCATGATATCATTTGCCAAATCTCTTGCTAGATCATGAGATATGAAACAACTCAGTCCACTGAGTGCTAATCCTGCTTCATATTGATTCTGAGCATTTAAATCTTTCCTTATCATATTTGTAGTGAGCATAAGTAACTCTGAGTCTGCATGGAATGATTGACTAGCTGCTAAGTACCCGATTCTTTTGTAAGTGAATTTGTTTGAACTCATCACCTCAATAATATTGAATATAGCCCATGATATGTCATATCCTAACATTTGAAGCTAAAATAAATGTCAATTTAATTAATAATTACAACAGTTACACTTACAAATTCGATCTACTTAAGACCTAAGTACTTACGTATGTCAGCTTAGCGACAGCGTTAGCTTTCTTATGTTATGTTATCTTGTCGTAGTTCCACTTTAATTTCTTCCATACATTGTGCTATGTACTTGGCCTAAAATCGAATATTATATAAAAAAATATAACATTCAAAACTTATTTACATGTTTATTAAGTAAATAGTAACAATTTCTGATGTGTACCTACCTCGTTATCTTTATTATTCCTTATACCACGCACTAAATCGGTGAGATTTTTATCGAACATTCTTTCGAAGTTCCCCTTTACTTTCTTTAGTGCCATTTTATTGAATTATTTTCCATAAACATATAATTAAAAAATAAGGACGTTGAACACTTGAAGCATGACTGTATTATCTTAAAGAAGATAAGTTTTACACAACACTAAATTAAAAATAAAATTCAGGATTCGCCAGGCAGTCATAAAACCAAACTTTGTCATTTGTGATTTGTTAGTTAAACGTCAGACAGATGGATGACAGTAATGTCATCCATCTGTATATAGTATGATAAGATCATACTCTATAATCCGTAGCATATAGAGAATGAACTATGTCTGTGTAGTACTCATTTTTTCCATAATATTAATTAGTTGTTCTGTATTTATCCAATTTATCCGACACAGACTGTCAATGTCAACAGTGTCACTGTCAGTCAACATCAACAATTTTCTTTCCGCCTCTCTCACTCTGCTAGAGTGAGAGAGGCGGTAATAAGAAAGAGACAAGGAGTTTAACATCTGTGAGTTTAACAGTTTAACACTTAACAGTTTGTTAGCTCGACGAGTTCACTCTCATGACAAAAAGTTTCACTTCAATAGTGTCCCATAAAAAGTTTCACTTCAATAATTAAATTTGTTTCTCCCATCGCAGTTGGATTACTCTACAATATATCATAACCTGATGGAGAATTCAGTTATTCTACACATTTTGATGGATGACGATTTTATGCTGAACAAGAAACGTGTCTCTAAGTATTTGTTTGGTGAGTACAACATTTCAATTGGCATTGTGCAAATCTTTAATTTTTAAAATAAAGGATTGTCCAAATAAATCCAGTAGAATTTTAACCATTTGCTAAACTAAATACGTAATAATTGGCCGACATTTTGTAGATCTCTGAAAATTTGAAAATGGTCTCTTAGGGGACGTCTTATATAAAGGGCTGTCTGTCTGTTAGTAGTATACATTAAAAAAAAGTTTTTCAATTAGCGATTTCCAAAATCTACGATGAAAAGAAATTTTGTATATTTGACTTTACCTCCCACTGTCAAAATATTAAGTTTGAAAAAAGTTGATCCAGGGGCGATCTCGCCACTGAAGTTTTGTTGATATTTCTTCCAAGTGATGACTGAGTTTCACTAAGTGTAAAATGCCTTTGAGCTAGGGAATGTAGCAGCTCTACTAATTGAAATTTTAAATAAAGCAAAGGTGACTTTTTCGTTTCAGGCGTAGACAGCACTTACGCTTACACGAACAAAGATTACGAGCGTCTGGTAGGCGACGCCAGCCTTCGCAGACAAGTCAAGCTGCCCAAAGAGAAGCTCGGCGTATGCACATCACTCGCGATGGAAACTAACGGTACTATTATCACTCTCTACTTCGGGTACATGAATTAAAATCACTGTGTTTAGTCCCAATACTTTTAACTGTCAGATTACCTTTTAATATCATGCTACAGAGTACATTACATTGTAACGTCACACAGTACTTTATATTATACTTTGTGCCTTAATCATTCCTGTCTCGCAAGACCCAGCATGCGGCGGTTACATGTAGATGTTACATGCGGATGTTACATGATGTTACATGCGGCGATGCACGGTACATCACTACGTGCAATCGCCGGCTTCTCAGAGTGATGTAATAGTGAAGGGATTGTGTGTGATAGGTACGATCTTCGCGGGCTCGAAGCTCTCGGGCGAGCGCGCGCCGGCGCGTCGTCTGTCGACGGTACTGGGAGGGCGCGCGGCGGCAGCGGCCGTGGCGCGGGGCTGCAGTCGCGCTCGCTGCGAGTGTCGCGACGCCGCCCTGCACTGTCGCCCCTGCACGGACGCACCCACGGTGAGTCTTCAATTTGTTTACTATAACGCGTCGCTGTCGACAATACTAGGAGGCGCGCGGGGGGATGCAGTCGCGCTCGCTGCGAGTGTCGCGACGCCGCCCTGCACTGTCGCCCCTGCACGGACGCACCCACGGTGAGTCTTCAATTTGTTTACTATAACGCGTCGCTGTCGACAATACTAGGAGGCGGCGCGGGGGGATGCAGTCGCGCTCGCTGCGAGTGTCGCGACGCCGCCCTGCACTGTCGCCCCTGCACGGACGCACCCACGGTGAGTTTTCAATTTGTTTACTATAACGCGTCGCTGTCGACAATACTAGGAGGCGGCGCGGGGGGATGCAGTCGCGCTCGCTGCGAGTGTCGCGACGCCGCCCTGCACTGTCGCCCCTGCACGGACGCACCCACGGTGAGTCTTCAATTTGTTTACTATAACGCGTCGCTGTCGACAATACTAGGAGGCGGCGCGGGGGGATGCAGTCGCGCTCGCTGCGAGTGTCGCGACGCCGCCCTGCACTGTCGCCCCTGCACGGACGCACCCACGGTGAGTCTTCAATTTGTTTACTATAACGCGTCGCTGTCGACAATACTAGGAGGCGGCGCGGGGGGATGCAGTCGCGCTCGCTGCGAGTGTCGCGACGCCGCCCTGCACTGTCGCCCCTGCACGGACGCACCCACGGTGAGTTTTCAATTTGTTTACTATAACGCGTCGCTGTCGACAATACTAGGAGGCGGCGCGGGGGGATGCAGTCGCGCTCGCTGCGAGTGTCGCGACGCCGCCCTGCACTGTCGCCCCTGCACGGACGCACCCACGGTGAGTCTTCAATTTGTTTACTATGACGCGTCGCTGTCGACAATGCTAGGAGGCGCGCGGGGGGATGCAGTCGCGCTCGCTGCGAGTGTCGCGACGCCGCCCTGCACTGTCGCCCCTGCACGGACATAGGTTCACGACATGGCAGTTGGGCACTTCTAGTATGGGAATTTGGTAGGAAGGTAAAACAGTGAATTCTGAGCGATACGCTCAGTGAGTTTCACCCTCAGTGACGCTCAGTGAAGCTCAGTGAAGCTCAGTGACGCTTAATTCATAAACGACTATAACGTTTCATTTCGATTTTATATTTATATTAATTTAATTTTATAATATTTTTTCTCAAAATATTTTAATTTGTCAAATTTCAGGTGGAGCTTTCTTTCTGGAACCAAGATGACATAGATGATTTGATAGACTTGGCGATGGACCCGCCCACCTTGCCAACACTTTGACGATGAGCTCTACTAGGGCATCATGTACATACAATATTAAAAGGATAATAGGATTTTCTTTAAAATGTGTAATATATTATAAAGTTAGTAGTAAATAATTATTATTAAAGTAACTGGATGTTTTCGTTTCCTTTTCAAGAATATGTAAAACTAGCTGTTACACGCGACTGCGTCCGCGTAACCTTATAGATTAATAGTATAAGGTGAAAGAATTTTTAAATTAAAAAAAAGTTCTCGATAAAGCCTAGACTAGTCCCTATATAGTCCGAGATTAATTCTAGTATTACTTTCGTGGCATGACGAAATACCAGCTAAATGCTTTTGAAACCTTGTAGCATGAATTTTGAATTTATCGACGATCCATTGCTGGTAAAAAGAAAGATTAAAACCCCTCAGATTAAGAAAAAAAGTCTCTTCTTGTGGCAATTTCTGCATTAGGTCATAAGGTGAGTTATATATCTATTGCAATTTCTGGTGTTCTAACGCTTAAAAGTGGCAAAATAAAATAAAAATTGGAATATTTGCTGCACTTTAGACAAATTTTATACATAAATATATTATTAAAAAATTGAAAACATTTTTTACAATAAAATCTTCTAAAAATTATTCTTATTAAGCGTTCAGTCTCACGTTTGTTTAAGCTTAAACCTTAAAAAGTTCTTAAATTTTTAAGAGTGAATAAGTTAACAATAAAATAAAATTATAAGGAATCTCAAAAGGCTTTATAAGTTTGGTTTATCAGTTTTCTACACCGAGCACTAAACGAATAAAACATGCGGCACACACATCACAGACAGTTTGCAGTGTGACTGGCTCGGGTACTATTTTATGCCGCATTTTACAAGTACGACGGCGGTATCTAGTCGAGCGCAGCGAGAACAATCATTTATCTAGGTTATTATGGTTATATTGTTTAACAATGCTATAAACCATAAAAGTGTTAAGAGTCTATAAAAGTTTCATACAACAGAAAAATATGTTTTCTATGCACTTATTTTACATATTACATATTTACAATGTCATTGATCCAGTCCATATGTTCTACAACACTAGTGTAGATGCCCGGCTTCCCTCTTTCACCGCATCTATTGTTTCCTAAGCTCGTCACACCCCACAGTTCCACACTATCTCTATTTAAAGTCAAGGGACCTCCCGAATCTCCTCTGCAAGTGTCTATGCCTTCATCGCCTCCAGCACAAATTATGTGTTGTGGCAGCTTGCTGACGTAATCCTTCGTACAGTTGGCAGTGGGGACGTGTGGCAGGGGAATTATCTTTTTAACATCACTGTAAACCCCTTTAGAGGGCACTTCACCCCATCCTGTTGCGTAAAGAATTGATTTATCCTCGAAGCCGCCACTCGGAAGACAGACGGGTCTTATGAAATCTGAAACAAGACAAATTAAGGTTTAGAAATTTATTTATTACTCACAAAGAATTACAAATTCACTTACGTGAGAAACTTAAAACTAATACTTATAAAACAAAAAATTCACGTTGCAAGCATAGGTACCTACTAATAGTAAACACTTACAAATACTAATAGTAACAACAAAAACATAAAAAACACGTAACACCTTCAACTCACTAAAAATACACAATTTAAAAAGTGGATAGAATTTACAAGAACAAATGCATGACAAACAAAATGAAAGACCAATTATTTATTTGTTATTATAAAAAAAAATGAGATGAGAGCAAAACAGAGCAGAGACTGGTCTGAGAGCCTAGAATTTAAGGGTTTTTGAGTTTGATTCCTGCCAATGCAAGGGAAAATAGGAAGTTTCACTGAAATTACATTTAACTTTACAGACTGACAGTCTCATTCAAGATTAGTCCAGTAAGATCTAAGAGCCAAACCCGTTTTAATTTTCCTGTCGTCCTACTAATATTATAAAAGCGAATGTTTCAAAGGAGAGGTGGAGGTGTATGTTTGATACTCTTTCACGTAAAAGTAGACTACTGAACGGATTTGGATGAAATTTGTCACACAGACATTTTGTTACCTGGATTAACTTAAACTTGGATTTTGAGAATATAATATTTTGCGAATATAATATTATGCTCATAACCCTTTTTAATAAGGAAAAATCCATAAAAGACACGGTGAGATTTAAGAAATTGCTCTGGTATCGTAATGGTCTTCTGTGAGAATAAATGCGAAGACCTGCCAAATTAACTAAAGGTTAAGGATTCATGTAGTGAAGAATTTTTTTATTACCAGTATAAGGCGCATCGCTGTACAATTTCAATACAGCTATATCGTGCTCTCTGCCATTATACTCCGGATGCACAAAAGATTGCTTCACCGCGATCCGCTTCAAAGGATCAGCGCAAACTCCGTCTACGCAGTCCTCTTTAGATTCAGTATTATATTCGCCAAGTCGGGCCATCAATCTGAAAATGGTAAATAATATGAAAGGAGGCCCTTAAGTAAGTATGTAATGTATCGAATCATAAATTGGTAATAAATAAAAGTTTTTGGAGTTTACTCCTTATGCATTGATTTTTTTTTCATATATAAGCCCGGGGTATAAAAATTTATGCGAGTAAAATGAAAATTTTTCTATTTTCGAATAAGTATTTTAAAATATTTTAAAATATCCGTGATATTGCGCCATCTACACAATTTCTCTGAAACTAGAATATGTTACGTAATAACAGATATAGAAAAATAATAGAAAGAGTCGTGCGTCGGAGCTGACACACACACATTTTTTTTCAAGAAATCAAAGTTTATTCGAATGAGCTTACTTACTTGGTAAATTTAGCGCAGGTGACACAATGAGCTGCTGTCACTATATGCTTGCTGTCGATAAGAGTGCCCCCGCATCTTATCTCCGTCATGAGTCCTTTGCGGTAATATTCGAGAAAAACTAGCCAGGGATTCTTGTGAATCGCGTTAAGACTCGCTTCCACGCCGCATTTCTTTCCTACATTTTGAGAAATATTGACGGGATTAGTAAAGTTATGATGTATCTAAAGGTGATACTTTTTAATTTTATTGAATTAGTTAGAAAATTCGACCATAATACTTAATTTCTAGGGTTGAGAAAAAAATGATTGAAAGCTCCTATGAAAAAAGTTTGTATAGAATTACTTACATTATATTAAGGGCGACAGACAGGCTGATGGTCCACCTTAATGGTAGGCCAATAACACTAGCAACGCTACAGGTGCTGTAAGTGACTTACAGCACCTGTGGCGTGTCTCATTCATCAAGCTATAAATAAAAAAACATGTCATTCACTGCACGTCAGAAGTGAAAACTTACATGACAGTGTCGCGAATTCAATGTTATTTCCCACCTCAAAAATGCCCAACGCGCCTAAAGAAGTTTTCACTTAAAAATTATGAACTTCTAAGTATTCTATTTGAGCCCAAACACGATCTGTTCGAAGTTGCTAAGGAGTTGGATATCCCGCAGTTGGTCACCATGATATGGAAATGCCACCCAAGTAAAAGTATACAAAATTTCACATCAATCGAACACGTGGAAGTTGGTGAAAACTCTTCGTCAACTAGGAAACGGGCTGATGGTCTTCAATCGCCTGAACCTATCTTCATGAATTATATCTAAGAAACAATCTCGATTTTGTCAGCTTTTCGATGGGGTCTTTTGAGAGCTACGATTCCACAGACACCCAGTTACACATATATAGTGTTAACTTATAACAACCCGTGTTTGCGTATGGCGTTAAAAATCACTCAATAATGTGAAAATGTTTTTATTTTACCTTCTCTGTTAATATTTATCCTCAAATTGCACATCACGACCACTACATCACAAAACAGGAACAGTACCAAAATAGTATTCATTTTTAAAATAAAGGAAACCAATTCGAATTTAAAAACACATTATCACACATCAATATACATAGGTAAACGAATTATAATTTTGGTAAATTTAGATTGTTGTTGAACCAACTTGTGAGCCATATATTGGCTTCTATTGTGGTCCTAACAACGATGTAGGTTGAGGAAGACTGAGAGTGTATTACACCAATCACAATATTTATACCTACTTACTCATGTTTTTTGCTTTACTTTTTTTAGGATAATTAATGTAATAATTACCTAGACATGTTATGACGTAAATAAATTTGAAAATACTTTTGCTTTTTGTAGTTTACTCCTTAAGAATCGATTTGCATTATACTTAAGTTGGCTCATTTTACATAAAGGAGACATTCCTTTATTTTTAACTAGAAACAAAACTTTTCTAATATTTAAGCATTCAAAGATTTTCTAAAACTTGCTTGCCTCTTAGGAGCTAGGATTATTATTCAGGATAAATTCGATAAAATTTATCCTGAATTAAATTCGATTATGTAACTAATATTTTTTCCTGATACATATAACGGGAATTGTATAATAAAACAAAGTTAAAATCGTGTTAAAATCATAAATATGTATGTATATGTTTTTTTGTTATACATATATGTATGTGTATATATTTTATTATATTTCTTTTTTATACAAAAAAAAATTACGTATTACTGGAAAATGTACCAGATGGCGGATAACCATCTAAAATGTAACCCAAGTATAAAATACTTTCTAAGATTCCTACTCCTTAAATTTTCCTAAAAAAAAAACTCCATACACGAACTTTCCGATAGAAAGTTTGTATGTTTGTTACTCAGTCACACAAAAATTGCGGCTGAACGGATTTGGATGAAATTTGGCACACAGATAAATTTTTATCTGGATTAAATTACAGAATTTACTTCATATCCTGAAAAAATTTAGGTTCTAAAAACTAAGTGGCGGAGGAATTTAATAAATAAAAAAGAGATGCACAAGAAAAAAAACACCAATCAATTATCTTTGACTTTACACTTTCTTTTGTATTATCTTTTACAAGCATTTTTTAAAATCATCAGTCAGATCAACTGCTTATGCGACATTACACAAAATAAATAATACAACACATTTTAGGGACATAATCATTTATTTCACAAAATGAACATAATTACATTCGCATTTCTTACATTTATACGAAATAATCATTTTATATAATTAATTATCTATTACCTTTTCAATAACTAATAATTCGCGACCAAAAACCAATTGTTTCAATGTATCTAATATTTTAGACAGAATTACTTTATAAAAAGCATTTTATAATAATTATAACATATACTATTTATTATTGTCTTAAATATAATTCATATTTTCAAGTATAACTTTTCAACTATTTTATTGCATTGCAGGAAAATAAAAACAAAAATTTTTGGTCGAGAATGAATTTATTTGAAATAATAATAATAATAAAAAGTTAAATTATAAGAAACATCGAGAATCCAATAAACTAGAATCATTATTGACCGAAGAGGGAAATATGAAATGAAACAAAAAAAAAAATGGCAAAATTAATTCATTAAAAATATTTTTTCGAAAATCAAAGTGAAGGTAGGAAGACAAAATACATATTTTATACGATGTTTCTTAACAATTTAGCGAATATTGCATCAATGTGTAAAAAATTAAAATATGTTACAAATTGGCAGTAGATTTCTTTGAAAGCTGAACATTAATATGTTCCAAAAAAAATTCTCTAATATTTAGTTTTTACCCACAACATGCAAAACTGGACGTATATTTATAATATATTTATATGTATGTATTTCGAAATGGATATGTTAAGAAAGTACTACTTAAGGTGCTATGCTATCATATGTTCTATACAAACTTGTAGCTCAAAAACCTTTTTTTTTTTTTTGTTTTTTTACGACTACCTTCATTGCGAGTTTTCAAATTTATACCTACACTGGTCAAAATTTTGATTTGTTGACGCATCTTTTTTAGACAATTTTATTGATAAGCTTGTACAGAAATTAGGATTGCCCCTTTTAATTTTTTTTATTCGATAAACACACTTACGTACCTACATTTAGTATGCTATATTATCAGTAAGAAAATAAATAATAATAATAAAAAAACTCAAAACTTATCTTTTTTTTTTACAGAAACGAGCGCATCTATGCCGTTAATAGTTATAGATAAATAAATATACTATATCATTATTATTAGCATGCGTCATATAAAAATAATAAATTAACATTAGCCTTTGTATGTTGACACAATTAGCTAGCTATAAGACCTACAATTAATTTAAAAAAAATACAAACATACTATATAATGTTCTATATTCAGTACTGTATGTATATAAATGAAAACATACAGGGTGTTGGGATTCCCGAAAACATAGACTGAAAATTCTATCTTTTTAAAATCATTTTTGATGATTTTTTTTCATTTTGGATCGATTTTTTTGACCCATCATCAATGGTGTCTTTAGTACTATCGTCAGTCTTCATTTTACGAGAGCATTTCCCTTATACCCTTTATATGTTATATATGTAATACACATGTGATACTTATATGTGTTCTCTCAGAAAAAGAAAAACCATAAAACATTCATATATCTTCATATATATATATATATATGTATATTCTACAAAAGAGATATGTCACTTTGTATAAGTGTTTTATAGAAATTGATATATTTTATTTTAATATATATATTAAAAATCACACTGTCTATGTGTACATATTATGTAAACGTCATGCTTATTATATACTTTTGTACATAGTCGAAAAGATACAAGTTGAAAGGTGTACATTCGTGTATGATCACTAACATTATGATATATTTTCTTTTTACATTGCAATCGTAAAAGTTAAAGCAGTTCAGTTAGACTTAAGCGTAACAAAACGCCTAGACAGAGTTACCAGCGACCGAGAATTCACTTTAATTTTTCGTTCCAAAACAAGCAGGTGTGCTAGAAAATTCAAAATTAAACCGTCAGAAATCAAATATCTACAAGAAAGGACATAGAAAAAATAAATAAATAAAACAACAAAAAAAAATTCAAAAAAAAGTATGTATGTATGTTCTTCCAAAACACTTAAATAAACATTTAGAAGTACAGAACACGGACGAAGTCGCGGGCACCAGCTAGTGATATCTAATATATAAAATTCTCGTGTCGCGGTGTTTGTTGCCAAACTCCTCCGAAACGGCTGGACCGATTTTGATGAAATTTTGTATGCTTATCGGGTAGGTCTGAGAATCGGCCAACATCTATTTTTTTATACGTTAGGGGTTGAGGGTGGTCCACCCCAAAAATTTATTTTCGATTTTTTCGCAAAACATCGTTTGCCGGGTCAGCTAGTTAAGCATTTGTCCTTTGTAGCGCAGTTTAAGCATGTTTTTCGTTTAATTTTTTTTTTATTTTTATTTAATATATTAGTTTATTTTCAAATATACTATTTTATACAACTAAAAAAAAGAAATTATTAACAATTATTTAGGAAGAATAATATTGCAATTTACCGAATATAAAATATTAATTAAATAAAACAATGGTGATAACTGAATCATTTGGCAAGTGTTGCTTGCAAATGATTCATCTTTGAAATATGTAGTTCTAATGTCGATATGTGGGAATATCCCATTAAATAAATCAATTGCTATGAATTACGTGTTTCATATGATAATTTCATAGGCTTATGATTGACTTGGCTACTTTCAAGGGCGTCAATGTCACTGACAATTTTAGACGACTGAACATTTTTTATGTCAAGGCTGACGGTCCACTTGATGGTAGGTGGCTACCGTCGCCAATGACACAAGTAACCCTACAAGTGGGCTCCGGCATCCCTTTCTCACTCGCCGAAACACAACAGCACAAGTGCTGTTATGTCACGGAGGACTTCTTTACGTGGGGTGGGCTCTGGCATACCTTACTCACTCGCCGAAACACAATAGCACAAGTGCTGTTTTATGTCACGGGGACTTCTGTACGTAGGGTGGGCTCTGGCATCCCTTACTCACTCGCCGAAACACAACAGCACAAGTGCTGTTATGTCACGGAGGACTTCTGCAAGGAGGTGGTTACTGTCGCCAGACGGGATGCCCAAAATGACTGCGAAACGCAGTGTGCCCTGCCACTACTTTCCAAATCCAAACCGGAGTCAACTTTGAAAAGTTCACTTTGCAAAGTTGACCCCGCCGGGAATCGAACCCGGGGCCGTTGAGACATTAGGCAAGTACCCTTACCACTCATACAACGGGCTCGTCAACTAATATTTGAAAATCAAAAAGTTTCTTTAAAAATTACGTAATAATAGTTTAAAGTAGATATTATTAACAAATGTTAATTAATAATTAATTAGTATTTGTTTAAAAAAATTGTAAATTGTAAATTATAGATTCAGTTCAGTGTTCGTGCAGTCACTAGTAACTTTGTCTAAAAGTCTTCTAAGGTTACAGTGGTGGGTAGTATTAAAAAAAAATACATAATGGTCGTGTCATTTGAGAATAGTAAAATCTAAATATGCATCTAAATCTCAAAAAGAAACACCGAGTTTCCTTTTAATAAAACACAAAATAATATCTTCAAATCAATAGAAAAACAAAAATGCTATCAATGAATTATAATTTTAGTAAAAAGTATAAAAGCCTTTAAAAAATAATAAAATTTAATTTAATTTAATTAATCATGTATCTTAAACAACGCGACCACCATATAATAATAATTTGATTCAGAATAAAAATTCTTTATCTCAATTTATTTATTAACATGAATTTTTCTATTATATTTAAAGTTAAATATTATTTTAAGCAACTTACAAGGTATTGTCCAAAAACTCATTAGAGCCACAGGCCAGTTGCAAATTAGGCCTCTTATACACGAGGATAGTTCCTATTTAGTCTATTTTAGATAGTATATCAGTATATTTTAAACATATATAGACATATATGTTTTAACAACTTAACTTAGGGACTATCCGCGCGCGAGGCGTCCCCTTTGAGGCCTCATCCACCTAAAAAAAAGAAGTAAAAAAAACTTGAGATTTATAATTACAAATTAGAACAAACTATAATTAAAAATATATAATAAATTTCTATAGAGCCCAAACCAAACAACGCCACATCTGCTGTAAGTTACTGAGGAGTTGGGTATACCGCAGACTTCTTGATGCTACAGCATCAGGCAGGGCCCTGATTCTGTATGGTAAAACTCTTGACAAGACAAGGCAAGATGCGTTAATGTCATTCCTGTCTTGTCATGAAATTCTTATGCCCCTAGGGCCCTAATTCTCTAACACCACTTGGCGATTCCTTACTTCGAAACCGATAAGATTACTAATCGATAATCTTCGTAAATTGTTACGATATCTACTAGATTCTGCTAAAACGTTATTCTCTTACATATATATAAATGCCATGATAAAGACTAGGATAAGACATTGATGTGTTTTGGCAAGGTCACAAAAGCGAGAAATCATAATTTGCCATACAGAATAAGGGCCCACTGAGATAACATAATATTATCTGGGCCTTGATTCTGTATGACAACTACTCTTGACAAGACAAGGCAAGATACGTTATTGTCTTGCCTTGTCTTGTCACGAAATTCTTATGTCTATGCCCCAAGACAATTATCTATGGCACGATATGATTTCACAGAAACCACAGTATACTATTGTATTTATTTGACAATTCCACTGACAACATGTCATAGATAGAGAATAGGTTTTTAGCCTGTCGTAACAATTTAAGGAAATAATGTGGTTTGGGCATACAGAATCAGGGCCCTGTAGTTTCTGTGAAATCATATCGTGCCATAGATAATTGTCTTGGGGCATAAGACATATGAATTTCATGACAAGACAAGACATTAACGTATCTTGCCTTGTCTTGTCGAGACAAGAGTAGTTGCCATACAGAATCAGAGGCCAGATCAATGTTACCATGTCACGGAAATACCAAATTTCGCATCAATCGAACATGTGCGAGTTAGTGAAATCCCTTCGTCAACTAGGAAACGGGCTGATGGTCTTCAAAACGCCTGAAGAGATAGATCTTCATAAGAAAGAACTAACCGATCACGTGATCTTTAACATACATACAGACGCGGCGTGGGACTTTACTTCATAATAAAAATTTGGATCAAAATTTAAACCCCACAATCAACATCTAAACCAATTAACAAATTTACAATGAAATTGAAGTATAATCTCCAGGTATCATTTTCCTCAATATTAATTAGCGGTTCTACCAACATATTCGAACATATAATAAGTAGGTACTCGAGACCTCCTAGCAACAATGAAAATGCTGTCATAATGACGTGTCCTATGTAATAACATAGGGCACAATTTATTCCCATTCATGTGCCTATTATCCTATTATTATCAAATTAATACAAACGTAAGTGCTACCAAACGCTTCAGTTTTTCCTGTATCGTAAAACTTATAGTGTGAATAAAGTTATCTATACTTTTATTACTAATATTATAAAGAGGAAAGATTTGTATCTTTGAATGTTTGTATTGAATAAACTCAAAAACTATTGGATCGATTTTAAAATTTCTTTCACATATAGAAAACTATTATAACAAGCTATAATTGAAATTATAAACTAAACCCATGAACTAACGACTTCATTACCGCCATAGATAGTCTGACCATGCCCATAGATAAATGATTGGTCTCGCTGCGCTTCGACTAGATACCGCCGTCGTACTTGTCAAATGCGGCAACAAATACTACGCCGAATTCGGCATACCCGAGCCAGTCACACTGCAAGCTGTCTGTGCTGTATACGTGCCTAATGTTTTATAAAATTTTGGGCATAATAAAATGCCAGTTTGCAAAAAGTGATAAAAGTAATGATGTTTTACACACACTACACTACAATAAAAAGTTGCCGCATTTACGGAGGCATTGTTTTCGTATAACGCTCTATCTAGTCGAGCTCTATCTGCGAGACCAATCAATCATCTATGATGTAATGCATAATTGCATATTACCAAATGTTGGACATCCTGTAATTATAAAAATGAATGTGACAACCCTAAACCGTGACACGAGGAATAGCTCACTCTAACTCACTCTAGCGTATCTTGGGCGCGGATCGATCGTTGCAGTGCTTGTTCCGGCGTAGGGTTGCCCCGCGTTTTATTTGTTCCATCAGTGACGTGTGGCACACGCGTGGGTCCGGCTGAAACGAGACATTTTTTAATAGGTATATAATTGCGCTAGTGTAGACAATGTTGCGCAAAGAGTGTAATGTAATGTACCTGAGCGTGTGCATTGATCATTTCGCGCACGCTCTTGGCGCGAGTCGTGTCAAGATGTCGGCGTTGTTGCTGAATCGTAGCCGACAGTTTGTCGAGGAAAGCTGGCTTCACAGACGCCGACATCGTGCCTGCAATCATCAAACTTTTACTTATACGAGTACATCTACTTCACTCTGACTCACATAAAATAGTCACTTTATGTTTAGTCTCAATACTTTTAATGTCCAACATACGACATACGACCTCCCTTCGCGGACGCATTCGTTAATCTGTCAGATTTATCATCTGATGATGATTAGATGGTAGGAAGAAAAAAAGGTTATATGATGTTTTTATTTTCAGCGGTGGGGTGAGCGTCTACGGGATTAGGAATTCAGCCTGAACCGTCTTTATGAAAAACTGACGCGCTCGAGTATTACAAAATGGCAATCGCCAAAAATCTTTTTTGCATTTTCAAAAAGCTGTCACGAGCTCGCGTTACATCTGAATCGTCTGAATTTTAAATGGGAGTTTAGTTTATGTTCACTTAACATCCCCTCTGAATATCTGACGCGCTCGAGTTGTATTTAAAATTTTACCCCCACCCTCACCAACATCACCAACCAAACCGGCAGATTAATACTTATCCGTTATCGGGGACACGTGGGGAGTATACATTGGCAATATCTGACGCGCTCGAGTAAATCCCAA
The DNA here is from genome assembly GCA_947623395.1 of Synanthedon tipuliformis. Taxonomy (NCBI): domain Eukaryota; kingdom Metazoa; phylum Arthropoda; class Insecta; order Lepidoptera; family Sesiidae; genus Synanthedon; species Synanthedon tipuliformis. The sequence goes on along the minus strand of OX392431.1, from coordinate 2,582,652 downwards.
AATCCCCTCTTGGGCTTCCCTACCGTTATACTAGCTGCGCCCGCAACTACGTATGCACTCGTTTTTCAAAAATAACTCGGAATCCTAAATTTTTTTCAAGATTAAAGTATTCTACATGTTAATCCAGGTAATAAACTACCAAATCCATCCAGTGAAACTAGGAAATGAGCTGGTACCGTTACCTTTGGGCTTTGGAGGTGGATCGGCCGCAGTGATAGTTGATATGGCGCGACGAGTAGTCCTGGGGGACAGTTGCGGAGCCAACTTGGCGCTGAGACTTGCTATTAGTCCACCTTCTGAAATGTTGCACACAGTCGTCTATTGGTTAATATCTATCTATCTATACGAATATAAATTTATAGTGTTTTTAAGTGAAAACTTATTTAGGCGGGCTTAGGTAATCTATACTAATATTATAAAGCTGAAGAGTTTGTTTGTTTGTTTAGTGGAACGCGTTAATCTCAGGAACTACTGGTTCAAATTAAAAAAAATCTTTTTGCATTGGATAGTTATCGAGAAAGGCGTTGTAGTCCAGTCACCTTAGCATAAGACCTATTCAAGAGCCCCACCCTCTGGCCAATTTTTTTATAGGTTGTTTGGACCTACAAGAATATAGTCCTGAGTTTTCGGACATTTCCGAAGTATATTTTAGCAATAAAAAATTATTAAAAATTATAAAATCGATATTTTTGAGATAATTTTTTGAGAATTGAGAATTTATCGAAAAAAGTTTCCAATAAAATTTGTTCATCATAACGTCCTCTGTAAAAAAAGTCCTGAGAAAAAATGTCCCTAGGCAACGTACATTCGTTACTAATTTGCTATTGGATGTATTAAGTATTTAAAAAGTGTACCAAATGAGAAAGTACATAAAATGCTAATAAATCGTCTAAACAACCTATAAAAAAATTGGCCAGAGGGTAGGCCTCTTGAATAGAACTTTGTAAAATATGGCCTTAAGGTGACTGGAGTATTGAACGCGGACAGAGTCGCGGACAACTGCTAGTTGTTCGTATGGTGAATTTGGTAGGGGGTAAAAAAATGGTAGGGGTTTTTTTTTTGTTTTCAATTTTTTTTAAATAACTGTTTATGTGCATCTCAGAAAACATAAGCAATGCACTATATGACACACACGAGTGATACATAAGTAAAAAATTTATATAATGATATGGAAATAGTTTGATGTCATTTGTTATTTACAGAAAAGTGTTTATAAAATAAAATAACACTTATGATTTTACGTCATTTTACTGAATTAAAAAATATTCTACACAAAATAGTAGGTAAGTAAATAAATTATTATTCATTCATTAATATTAATTGTCACCACATAGAATAAAAGTGCACTTTACTTAATGCCATATGAAATAATTGCAAAAGACAATAGCGTCTGTCGGAGCTATCCAAAAGTCACCAAGGCGTCACTGACGCCACGTCACTGTTGCAGCGACGATGACGCCATTGACGTCGCGTCATTGACACTTGCTTCGAAATGCTACTTTAAACCTGGCTTTACTGTGTTGAGCGCGGAATTCTGTTTATAAGACTATATAAACAGATATAAACAGATATTTTAAAAGAACAGAGGGCCTACTATCACCTCTTAAAACGATGCAAAAACGAGTGAGTAAACGAGATGGCGCAATACATGATATAAGGCGACATCTCCCTCACTCAATCGTCTTTGCATCGCTTTAAGAGGTGATAGTACGGCCCCTGATTGGAACTGTGACGTCTTAGCCGATTGAACTGTTCCTGTTAGTGTTAATTTTATCTGTGGTTCTATCTGTTGTCCTTGGTTTTATCAGAGCACGCCTGTTCACCAGTTCCAGTTCACCTCACATGTTCCGGAACATGCTGCCTTTCATTCCATTTAATCCTTCGCTTAGTTTTAAAGACCTAAGCACACATAGAGACAGACAGAGAGATAGACAGACGCGGCGGAGGACTTTGCTTTATACTATGTAGTGATATTTGGTCTGGGATCCACCGATGGTAAATCTGTCGGGTGGCAGGAAGGAAATGTAAACTCATTGCACACATTGCAAACACATTAAAATTACCTATATTATTGACGTAGATTCTTTCTTTCGTATGTAACGAACAAATGTTTACGGTAAAATACATAGTAGGTAAATAATGCACGCAAAATATACATGTACATATTTTATTAATTAGTCATTTGATCTAAGCGTTGCGCTAATACGATCTAAGCGTTCAATTTAAAATTCGCATGAAAGTTTTTATATGGCCCAAGATTCAACAGATTTTTTTTTTATTCAAAATGTGTTGAATCGAGTAGTGTTCGGAATATTTACTTTGAACGTGTGCGCGTATCTGTTGAGCTGTATAGACGGGCAATTTAGAGCTATCGGATGAACTGGTATATACGTTTGCTAGAATATTACTACAAAATAATATACAACCGGGCAATCCCTTTCTTTGGCGATAGCCTAACCAGTAATGGCTCGGCTGCCCTGGGGGTGAATCGGAGTTAGTAGCCCGGTTCACCCCGCTCACAGGGCAAGGAGGCACCGGGGAGTTTTAGTGGGTATTCCCAGAGCCGCTAACATCAGGTGCTGGGCGACTCCCACATATCGCTACCGCCTAGCCAGCGGAAGGGAATCTGTAAGCTAATTTCTCCTCGTCAAAAAAAGGCAGCATGTCGTCGGTCACGTGCGCCATTGCAATGACGACGCGATGACGACGCGATGACGACGCGATGACGACGCAACGACGACGCAATGACAGTGTAATGAATGACGTGAGAAACCAATGGAATGACCCGCCGGTCACGTTTCAACTAATACAGAGACCGCATTGTATTCTCAGATGCTTCTTCAAGCCAACACTCGTATAGCGTTGTGCTAAAGAAGCTTTTGGAGAATTCTTATATCATCTCGTTGAGCATGTTGAGACAAAGAAGGGAATAGTCCGAAATGTTCTTTGAGTGGAAGGTGTTATTGTAAAGGATAAATCAAATTGTGAAGTGTGTTGTACTTAATAAGTATGTGTGTACTTAATTAATAATAAGTAACATAATATGTGCTGTGCAGTCTGTCTATTTCATTTATATCATATGTATGTTTTATTATTGTGTTTGTATAATATGTCATTAGCTGTTGCACGCGACTTCGTTTGGGTAACTTTATAAAATATAGCCTATGTTATGTTACTCGTCGATAATGTAGCTTTCTATAGGTGAAAGATGTTTTAAAATCGGTGCATTAGTTTTTGTGTATAATGTTATAATGTTAGTGAGATAATAAGTAGACAAAGACGAAATAGTGAAGTATCATTTTCTATTCTGTTTGTGAAACGATTATTCTTTAGTAGGAAAAATTATTATGGACGTATTTCGACTATACATATATAAATGTTGTGTTAGTTTGTGTATAACGCAAAAACTCGAAAACTATTGACTGAAATTTTTATACAATATGCAATTCCGCTCTAATGATTGATAATATCTATATTTTGTTTAATAATATAATCTCGATCGCGAGAAAATTTGCTTTTTTTACGGCGCCATCTGCCGAAAGCGAGAAGAACTAACTCGCTATCGAGGACCGCTGTCACATTTAAAGTGGAAGTTAGCCGTTGTCATGGCAGCCGCTGACCGTTGAACCTCAAAGAAAACCACAGCAAATCTGTGACTTGTTCTAATCTATTTTACTTTTTTCTAACTTCTTTCTAACTGTTTCTTAACTTCTAAATATTTCTAGTAAAAAGTAGTTTTTGACATTACACTTTTATTTATTAGTGTAAGCCTAGTAGATTTATATGATTCCAAATGGAAACCAATCTAAAGAGAAACTTAAGTCACGTGTGTGGTGGTCGATCACTTAATCAAATGTCATTCTGAAAATGAATTCAAAATTATGTTATTTCTGACCAATTTTATCCGCATCGCTCGCCAAACATTTTTAGAACTAAGTAATTAATTAATTTCGAACCAGAAATAACATTATCAGTAAACGCTTGCGGGACTTCACTTTGTTCGGGACTAAAAGCATGACTCACTATTCGCTATTTGGGTCATTTTCCGAGTAAAATAAGAGGGAAAACATAGTCTCGGGACTGTCCTTCAAATTATCGGCTCCTAACGACATGATATTAGACTAGGGGCTTCCGTTTTAGTTCGTTGTGTGCTACCAACTAAATAGTACGAAATAATATGTATAATCCAATACTAATGTTATAAATGTGAGTAGTAGTACTCTGTCTCTGTCTGTCTGTCTGTTCACGCCTTAACTGTACAACCAATCATCTAGAAACAGAAAGGGACAAGGGGTGCCTTTCATCCACAAAAAAAGTGCTGGTCTCGAGTCGGTACATCTGAAAATAAGAAAGTTCCTAACGTGCCTAAAGAAGTTTTCAATTCAATAAGGGACTAAGAGTGCATACGGTTCCAAAGTCCCTTAAGGACCGAACCATACCGATCTCGAGTTGGAGTTTTAGTGCATTGCATGCGGCATCTGTCGTAAGGTACTTTTTGAAAGTTGTAAAAAAAAAAGCACATGTGCTGTTATTCCGGTGTGGTATACTGACGTTCGTGCCTGTCGGCGCTGTGTGACCTGGCGGCGATGTTCCTGCGCAGCGCCAGTGGACTAAGAGCGGCCGCTGGCTGCGCGTATATGCTGTTGCTGTACTTCTTCTCCTGCTGCTGCTGCTGCTGCTGCTGCTGCAGCTTGAAGCCTGCATCGAGACAAACATACATATTGACATGAATATGTCTTTTCTCTGGGGTCTATTCGAAAGAATGTGTGTCACGAAAATCGTTACCATGACGTAAATGAATTAATTCGAAAGAATGTGTGTCACGAAAATCGTTACCATGACGTAAATGAATTAATTATAATTTGTTCGTTTGTTTATATATATATTTTATCCCTGTTGACCATACAAGGATTAAGGATAAGGGGAAAGAATAAGGATAAGGATAGGGATGGGGATAGGGATAGGGATAGGGATAGGGATAGGGATAGGGATAGTTTGTTCGTTTGTTTATATATATATTATCCCTGTTGACCATAGAAGGATTAAGGATAAGGGGAAAGAATAAGGATAAGGATAGGGATGGGGATAGGGATAGGGATAGGGATAGGGATAGTGATAGGGATAGGGATAGGGATAGGGACCATTTAAATCTTTCTTTTCATTTATGATATGAGACATATTCATGTCTACTGTGCCATCGAGAAGCCATGGCACTTTTTATTATCCCTTATCATTGTATGGTCGGGAACGCACTTGAAACACCCGAGGCTTTGTAAGGGTACTTGCCTACCATCACAAGGGCCCCGGGTTCGATTCCCGGCGGGGTCAACTTTGCAATGTGAACTTTTCAAAGTTGACTCAGGTTTGGATTTGGAAAATAGTGGCAGGGCACACTGCGTTTCGCAGTCATTTTGGGCATCCCGTCTGGCGACAGTAACCACCTCCTTACAAAAGTCCCCCGTGACATAACAGCACTTGTGCTTTTGTGTTTCGGCCAGTGAGTAAGGGATGTCAGAGCCTACTTGTCGGGGTACTTGTGTTATAGGCTACCATCAAGTGGACCGTCAGCCTGTCTGACAACCTTACATTAAAAAAATACAACTCAACAATACCTATACAAACACTCACCGGTTTGTCCGTAATGAGAGTCGTTTGTTATTTTGGGGCCGAAACTACTGAATGTGTTCGTTTCGCCGTAACTGGGCGTCGACGGACTCGAACCGTGCGGTGATCCCCTATCGTATATTCCGTTCCCCTCCCTGAACAGATCCGAATTTGAACTATTCAGACTGTTCTTCCTTCCGTAGATCGCGTTTTGCTCCACATAAGCCATTACCCTGTGACCCGTCTGTCCGTAGATCGGGTTCAGGTTGCCGGTGCTGTTTAGACTGGTGTTGGACGAGAAGTTGCTCTTGGCCTGTTGGAACGTGGTCATCTGTGCGGGACTCTGCTGGTTGAAGTTCGCGTTTACGTTCGAGTTTTGGTTTTGGTTTTGCAATTGCTGCAAACTGCGTCGCACTAGTCCCGGAGAGGCCGGCATGTGTTTCAATTCGGTAAGTTGTTTTACAGTTTCGGCCACGTTTATTGTAGATTGAGCTGTTAGAGAAAAAATGAGTGGAGATGAAAATCTGAGCAAGCAAAGATGTGCGACATAAAACAAGATTGGTCTCGCTGCGCTCGACTAGATACCGCCGTCGTGCTTGTAAAATGCGGCATAAAATAGTACGCCGAATTCGGCGTACCCGAGCCAGTCACACTGCAAACTGTCTGTGGTGTGTACGTGTCGAATGTTTTATTAAATTTTAGGCATAATAAAATACCAGTTTGCGTAGTGAAACTGTGTAAAAAGTGATAAAAAGTGACGATTTTTTACACACACTACAATAAAAAGTTGCCACGTTTTCGGAGCTATTGCTTTTGTATAGCGCTCTATCTAGTCGAGCGCAGCGAGACCAATTAATTATCTTTGGGTACTCGTATGTTAAAGATGTATAGACTCGCCTGCATTGGCCTCGTGGTCCGGCTGCAACAGGAAAGCCGGCGGCGGTGGAAGGTTGTCAGCGTCGGTCGACCCCGAACTTGAGTTTTGCGCATTGCTCTGAAATTATCAACATTTATTCTAATTAATCAATTATTGTAATAAGTTTATGTAAGGATTTTACTCTTAGCGTTAAAGAGGGAACGCTAGCAGCGTTTTTCCCTGTTACAAATGTATTCCCCTGTTTTCGCCCTGGATAATCCTTCTAGAGCAAAAAATTTATTGTCTAGGACAGCTAAAGAAAAAATGAAATATAACTTCTAATAAATGGCCCTTTTATGTCACCCTAATCATAATCAGACTATGAAACAAATTTGAAAAAAAATAAAAAAAATAATAGGGACATAGATTAGTTCTAATTGAAAATATTTGTGTAAAAATTATTCGATTCGCTCAATTTTTAGATGAGAAAACAGGGGAATACGAAACCTCGATTTAGCCAAAAATTTTGTAGGGGGGGCGCAGTAAATGGGTTACTGCGCCTGCGCATATTTGACACTTGATATCGCCAGAGCCCAAACTGATTTGCGATAATTATAGCGGCGATAAATGCCGACATCACCGGTCTTACTACAAAAGATTCAGTAAGCACTGTTCAAATACATGCTTAGTTAGACAAGCATTAAGCATTTAAGCATTGGTCAGGGAGCGTTTAAAATGTCCCTACCACAAAACCTTATTTAGCGCTTGTTTCGGTAGACAGTGTTAAAGTACGTGAATGTTTTGAATTATGGCAACCTTGGCAAACATTCATTAAGTCACTCGCCCTGCATTCGTGTCGTTTTCATTTTACGCAGATCTGATAGGCGTATAATGATGAATTTTGGTTTTCACAAGCTATTATTACGGACTATGTTAATGATATCAGCAAATTATAAGATTGGAATAAGTAATAAATTACAACAAATACGTTAGATTATTTATAAAATTTCGTAATACCAAAAAATATTGAGCATAATGGAACGTAACTAACACTGACGTAATTGTCAAATGTGGTCAAATGTAAAGTTTGATTTGTTAAAATTGTTAAATAAAATTTTTATTTGAGGATCCACCTCTAGCATCACATGGTAGATCATCCTTTATTAAATAAATAATCTTGTTACCAAAGTTATATATTCAAATGGATTAATTCTCTCACGATGTATTCTATCTCAAAAATTATCCATGTAATCCATATCCTTCATGTCAATTAAATTTAAAATATCCATACTCATTTATAAAATCAAAAGAAATCTTTAATATTAACTATTAAGTATACGCAAAACGAAATTTGACACAATACGTCAGAGGAAGAGAGGCCGTTAACTAGATAGACACTCGTTAAACTAGCATATGGCGGTGGATAAATTTAAATAATGCTCAAGCATTGTTAAACCCTAAACAATGCCTAGACACTCTTTTGTAGTAAGGTTTTTTTTAACACGTGTTTAAAGCCTGATTAAAGTGTGTTTAATGTTTTTGTAGTAAGACCGTACCTGTCCGTATTGCGGTTGTCGAGGCCTCGAAATAGAAGACGAACGTCGCACAGGCGGCGGAGGCTTCCCCAGGGAACTGGACGAACCGCGTCTGGACCAAACTGTTGCTGTATCGTAGGAAATGTTATAAAAAATTAGTGAAAATCGTCTTCCTCATGATATACAAGTACCTATATTATTAAACATTATAAACTATGCTATATTATCTACTATATGTTGTGTTGGGTGTCCCGCAGACTACTTGCTCATGATCGTTACTCAGAATACTTACTAGCATCGGATCAAGGTTACAATAAAAAAATAATAATAATAAATAATAAAAAGTGCCATGGCTTCTCGATGGCACAGTAGACATGAATATGTCTCATATCATAAATGAAAAGAAAGATTTAAATGGTCCCTATCCCTATCCCCATCCCTATCCTTATCCTTATCCTTATCCTTATTCTTTCCCCTTATCCTTAATCCTTCTATGGTCAACAGGGATAATATATATATAAACAAACGAACAAACTATCCCTATCCCTATCCCTATCCCCATCCCTATCCCTATCCCCATCCCTATCCCTATCCCTATCCTTATCCTTATCCTTATTCTTTCCCCTTATCCTTAATCCTTCTATGGTCAACAGGGATAAAATATATATATAAACAAACGAACAAATTATAATTAATTCATTTACGTCATGGTAACGATTTTCGTGACACACATTCTTTCGAATTAATTCATTTACGTCATGGTAACGATTTTCGTGACACACATTCTTTCGAATAGACCCCAGAGAAAAGACATATTCATGTCAAAAAAAACGTGATATAGTTTATGAAGATAGGCTTCATAAACTATATCACGCTGTATTCCAGCTTTTTTTAAACTTCCAATTAAATTTTAATGATGTCTAAACCAAGGATTTTTTAATAATATAACAGGATTGATAACTTCAAAATATTGCTTTTAAAAAATTAACTGTATTACCAATAGTTAGAGTATATTTTTCATTGCGCCTTACACATGGGCTAAACCGAGAAAAAAAGAGATAGCCAAACTAAGGCCTTGTGTCCCTTTCTTTCATCTTGCCAGACTACAAAAATGTATTTCATTAAAAACTTAGATTCAAAAATCTTAGATCAAACACTATGTATATTAATTGTAGTTCAATTATTTTAATAGTTTTTAAATGAAATTATTATAATAACATTAATTTTGTGATATATTACTAAATTACAAAAGATAATATTTATAGTTTCAGTACTATTTTTTATTTTATTTACTACTGGCATCCCTATGAAATGTCATGGCGGTGTTTTTAAATAGCAGTTTACATATTGTTTTTTAAAATCGTTCATAGAAATTAAATTTAAAGTTAAAATGGTGAAAAAGTGTTGCGTGTATGCTGTCCGAGCGAATCCTATGGTGGTTGCAATATATCTTTTCACAGGTAAGCTAAAAATAACATAATAATAAATCTACCAACTATGTTAACTATAAATTTGTAACGTTGGTGGATATGGTCATGTACAATTATTAGTTGGTCCGGCAAACTTAGTGCCGCCTCAGAAACAAAACTCGTACCATTTGTATAGAAAATTTTTTTTCGAAAAAAACAAATTATTGTTTTCGCAATTTACTTTACTTTCCTATATTTACTACATATTTATTGTAATTTACTTTACTATATTTAAAGCTAACCAGGACGCTCAGTACACCGACCTAGTAAAATGTTGGTGAAAGGTCCTCGAAACCTATCAGGGATAGAAAGTAGGGTTTGCACATTGTCATAGAGAATATCCCACCGCTCATACATTTTTTACAGACCATACAATTTTTTTGGAGTTTTCAAAGCGGGATATCTCCAAAACCGTCGGGGATAGATGGGCAGTGTTTTTAGCGAATAACCATCGATACATTTCTCAGTAATCATCCATTGCTTATGTGTTTATTTATTTATGTTTATATTAAAAGAAACTACTACTACCTATATATTAGTAATTTTTTGTATAAATATCACTGTAAGTTTTCCTTGAAAATAAATAAATAGAACATTTAATTTTGTCTTATACAACAAAAATCTTATGGTCACCCTATTAAAAAGGGACACACGGCTCCTCTTCTATATATCCTACTTGGCCCGCTTTTTAGCCGCAAGTAATAAATCCTTATTATTATATTAAATCCATGGTCTAAACAAGTCCAAGAATTAAATTTCGAATCAATGGTACGCATTAGTTCGATAAAGGTTCGTTGTAGGTTTAGCAGGTTGAACATATCTACAAAGAGATTCAATGTAATTGCTCGCAGAGATATATTATTTCTATGTCTAATTCACATTGTTAGACTTTATAATCGTTAAACAATTATGGCATTGTAAATATCATGATGATGACCTAACTCTATATGTCCATATCCAGATATTGCAAGGAATGAATATTTCATTTTATTTCAAAAATTCAAAAACTTCAGAAGTTTATAAAAATTACAACAGTAACTAGAATTAAAATGTCTAACAAAACAAAATTTATAACACGAATGTAAAATAGTTTCGGGTAATTTTTTGCAAATATAATTAACTGGAATCGGTAGTAAGTACACCTTTTTTTTATTTATTTGAAAAGCCTTTGACACGTTTAGTCTTCATCAAACACAAAATAACAAAATCAAACATGCATAATATGCTACAGTGAATTGCAAACAGTACTTAACGTAGACATTGTTTCGGGGTAGCACAGGGAACCATGTTCGGTCCAATACATCACCTGTCATAGAGACCGGTCTTCGTTTTGGCACTGCTGGCTTCTTGCCTATAGTGGCAAACGCCGGCGTCTCACTCGACTCATTTGCCTCGTCGAGAGACCTCACCGCCTCCTCCAGACTTCCCAGTGATATTGAAAAGCTCTCGCGAGCGGCGGCAATTGAGGCATCGCTTTCACGTCGCAGTGTCACTATCTCGGATTCGACTAGTTTCAAAAATTCATGCAAAGCGTACAACAAAATTAGTAAAAAAAAAATGAACAAAAAAGAAAATAAATTAATGTCTCTTTTTAATATATGCTGGATGTTTTATAAAATTAATCACTTTGGAGTACTTCTCTATAAATGAATTACTTATCTATAAAAAATATAGATAGATATACATTTAAATATGTCGCTAGGCGCGAATCTCGACAACGGTTGGACCAATTCGCCATCGGTTGGACCAATTTACCAGAATAAGTGCAAAATATTAAACCTGCAATTTTTGCAGCTTCTCGAAAATAACCGAACAGATTTCAAATTGGAAGGCGTTACTTAAATTTTGTGTAAAATAATATCAATTAATTGGCTTATGTTGTCACAATTTATTTTTAACTTTTACACGAAAAGTTTTAGGGCAGTATAATTTACGATTTTTTTTTGGAATTTTTTTTTGTATAAATCTACTTATTTTATATAAATACCATACTAATTGAAATAAAGTATGTTATGCACTGTCATTTTAGCCAAGTTTTAATTTTACTCTAATAAGTGAAATTATTTCTGCTAAGTCCTCGCCCTAATATTCTTTGAAGTCCGAGGAAGGTTCTCATAAAGAAAATAAAAATGCAAAGTTATTAAGTGAATGTACAAATTGGAAACTAAATTAAAATAAATAAGCATCAATGCATACACTGTCATGCATCCACTACACACTCAAAAAAGAAAACTATATTGGAATTTCGTACAATGCTGGATTTCCACTTACCGTCAGGGTGTTGCAATTGGTGCTGATGAGCGTGCTCCTCAGCAGCAAAAGCACCTTGACTGCCGTAACCACTGGACGATTCTAAAGAGGATTCACTGGCACTGCTTTCCGAACACACCTGAAACAATAAAAAAAACCTGTCAATTGTAGGACTGCATGTCAGAAGAAAAACTTTGAAAAATTATTAGCATGTGTTATTATATACAGTCGGGGTAAGAAAAGGTTCGTCACATTTAAGTCGACATTTGCTTGCACCAGTGCAATTTTCATTTCAAGCGTCTCTCAGTTGTCTGCTTAGTCCTTCAGTTTCAAAAGGTACTAAGAGTCTACTAGATTTTGATAAAGGAATGAATTTGAAAACTGATGAAGGTTTTAATTTCATACCCCGACTTTACTAAGTATTTTGAATTTTTTACTATTTGAATTTTTTTTTTTAAAGAACTTTCCAAGGGGTGTTAAAGCTGAAAAAGATTTTTAACTATGAACTCAACAAAACTTTTTTTGATACAAAACTTACAGAATCAATTATTGAATTTATGACTCGCAATCAAGAGCATAGTTATTTTGGATTACACAGATTGTCGATTTTCCCCATTTTCAAATATATCCGTATTATTTCTTAACCAAATGACCTGGATTTTATCTTATCATTTCCAGAGCTGGTGTAATCTAACTAGCCTATCGCCTAAACATACACACACATCCATATATTTATATCAAAGCGTGACGGTCACGCGAGTTCAGCGCTTGTTCCCCATACAAAGAGAGGCCAATGCGCCTAAAGAAATTTAAAAATAATCTAAGCGGGGGAAGCCGCGGGTACCAGGTAATTAAAAAAGATACAAAGATAAAAATATTTCAATCAATCCATTCCATTTCAAGCATCAGTGGTGGAATGAAATCCCATACAACTACTCATTCTGAAATTCTTATCTTGATTGCAATAATAATTTCCTTAACACTACTAACGTAAGGTATTTCTGTTGCAAATTTATTGCATAGTGTTGAGAATACAATTCATAAGCCGTGCGCCGCATAAACTCAACATACCTAACGTTGCGTTTAGAACATTTTCTTTTATATATATTTTTATTATAATATACAGATTCCCCTTTGTGACTGCAGAAATTTGAAACTGTATTAAACAAGTTTTAACATAATAAAGACAGTGTTGTCAATGATGAATTTCGATACAATCGAACAATGGTTTTCTGTTTATACTGAACGAACTCAAGCATACATAAACATATGCCGCTCTCGTATCTTGATACTTGTAATTTTATTATAGATTTTTTTCTTTCAGGAACCGTTTGAACCTATACAATATTTTTAAAGAATTTAAATTAAATTGTCTTTGTCAAACATTGTTCGAAAACATTGTTTTAAGCCCATGTTTCATCTATACAATTTGTACACGTTGTGCCTACTTATGTTACCGAGTTTCATAAAATGTTTTTTTTTTAATAATAGGTACTAACTACAGCCCGTACGATGTCTAGCTATCTGCAATTTTGGTAAGAACTAACTTTTAATTAACTTTTCACGGATCCTTTGTAATTATTTAATTTGACTTAATTTAATCCAAGGTTTCAATAAAAAAAACGAATTAACTTTGTAAACAAAAGCGAAATGTCTATGGTTTATATGTAATCGTGTTATCTAAAAAAACTATTTTCAAAAAGAAACTTGAATTTATTAAAACTTGAATTTATTAAAATTTCATCTTTATTAAAACCATTCATACTAAAAATGCACAGCAATAAACTGTTCTATCTTTTCCATTAACACAAATTTTCAATAGTATCAAAACTGTTAAGTCTGGTATATATGCAATAGTTTGAATGCAGCGCGACAATGAACAGTAAAACAGTGAAAAAATCTCAGTTAAGCAGCAAAGTCAGTACTGAAAACACGACACGCTTTTTAAGTGCAAAATGTTAACGACGATAAAATTCTTACTTATTCATATATTGTGAGTATATTTTCTCATGTGCCTATTACTTTTCTCTTCGCAATGTAATTCTCAAAGGCTAAACATTGGCAAGTGTTTTTGGAAAACGTGAATCCCACACATTTACATAAGACGCACAAATGCAATCTTCATCTTCTTAGACTCGTTATTTTTTAGATATAATCTTTATTCAAAATCGAAAAATACAGTTGATTAGTAAGCATGACCTTATGTCCATCGTTATTATATAGGTGTTTAGTGGATTTCAATATGTGGTAAAGATTATTTGATTTCAGAAACAAGATTCCTTTTTAAGTATGTACCTACTTATATTCGTACATTATACTTTTTACTGGTCTGGAAGTAGCATGCTTTATAGTTTTTAGTGTCACACTATTAAATAAAAATTTCTCTCTATGTGAGAAAGCACCATGCCTACTAAGGTTTCAAAACTTTGGACATTGTTAATCTTCTTGAGCAAGTTGAGGTATCTTAAGAATGTAAGAATTGAACCTTTCTTACATTGCTCAGAGTTTATACAAAGAATATAATTTCCTTTGCATGTGCTAATGTCGTTCATAGTATAAATGTGTATAAAATATCATAAATAGTATATTTAGTTTTATAGCCGATACAAATGTATTAGCTTCAGGTTGATTTTATAATTTTAAATATGTTTTGCATTACAGAATTTCTGCAAATATAAACGCTACTGTGCAACGGTAAGATACTTTATCATTAACAATATTTCGAGGACTAGACCGCAAATTCTTTTTTCTTTTTTCACAGCTGAGACAATTTATTATTCTTGAGGCCATTTAAGCTTGGAACCAAAATCGATTTTATTTTTTTCATAATCAGCTTTACAATGTCTGTATCTGTAGTGACAGGCCATCCTGCTATTTGCGGTCATAAACCTACACTACATGATGTCATAGAACATATTCAGACACTGCAATGCAATTTGTGTTGTGTTGTGATGTACTCGTTCCTTATAATGGCGAACAAAAACAAATCCAAGCAGATAAACGGTTAGGGATTAAGTGGAAACTTAGGGAAAGACGAATTTAAATTTCAGACCTGAAAAAGTACTAGACGACGCGAAAGCCGCTTATAAATCCGGTGAAAATGTCGATTTGACTACACCCATAACATTGGAGAAGATCAAAGCCAAGCTAAAGGAAAGTGGTATATTCAATTGGCAAGACCCTAACTTGACCGAGAGGGAGAAAAAAGAAATGAATAAGTTATTTGAAGCAGTGGAAATTATGGTGAGTCTACCCATGTTACCTAAGGTCGTATTACTAGGATAATAATCCTTACTGTATAGTAAGTATGTAGTAAGTATATAGTAGTAGTATATATTATACTTTCGCATTTATTATAATAAATGTGTAAGTAATTGTCTGTCGGTCTGTCTGTCTCGCTTTCACGCCAAAACTACTGAACGGATCATGATGAAATGTTGCATACACGTTGTCAGGGATACAAGAAAGGACATAGAAAATAAAATAAGAAAAACAACAACAAAAATTTAAAAAAGTAATATACTATGTATGTATGTATGTTCCTCCAAAAATCTTAAGCGAATTAACTTATTTTCATGAAACTTGTTAAATAAACATTTAGACGTACAGGATAGGACGAAGTCGCGGCCACCAGCTAGTGATATTATAACATATGTTTCCAGATGACAGCCCGCAACCGTCAGCCCTATAATGTGCAACACACATTCTCATCGCTACGTCTGGTCGAGCGAGTCGTCAAAAAGCAACTCAAAGAGCATCAGCTCTCCGAATCCTTGGCCAACAAATTCAATTGGAACAAAATGTATGTAATTTTAGTATTTTTAACTAAAAGAGTCATCACCAAACATATTATCATCGTTTCTCAAACTACTACACTTACATTATACTGCACATACATATATGCGTTTCTTTCTTTGTTTATGATTTTTTTTTCTGTTTTTATTAAAGTTTTATATAAAAGTGAGCATGTATAATTCGCTGTAGATTTTATATTTTAAACATTTGTATAAAAGCTATTGATTAAAATGTTATAATAAAAAGCAAAGAGGCTGTCCATTTTTGTAGTGTGAAACGCAGTGTGCCCCTGCCTGCGACTACAATTGAATTGATTTTTTACTTAAATTTTTTTTTTTTTTTTTTCAGTACGAATCGACCAAGCAAATTAATTCAAGAGAAGCCACTATATTACTTGGATAAGGAGACTGACATGAGAATTTTCAATACATAATGATTAAAATTATAATTTTTAATAAGTGCAACGAAACGACTGTTTTTTTTTTTTAAATAAACAATTTATATTTAATTAATATTTAATTTTAATTTATATTTTTAAATTGTTTATTTATATAAACTTGCATTTTTGTCGAAAGAACGATTAATTTCCTTTCATTATATATTATGAAAGGATATATAAACAAAAATATTGTCGACTAGGCTAGGCTGAAATGTAAATAAAAAAATCACAATTCTATAGACCAAACAATAACTGATTTTATTATTGAGTGAGAAGTCTTCTTTTTCTCTGTTCATATAGAACTTACTTGTAGCTAAAGATATTTTTTTTTATGTAATATTTTCTTTGAGGTATACATGTATATGTATATGCCTAAAATTAAAAGAAATCGAAAAATATTTAGAATTTCAATAAATGAAAAATAGAAACTATGCACTGGATATATATATATGCGTTATATATATATATATATATATAGAATCTTAATTCCTTCATTCTTAATCTTAAACAATAAATTACCTTCTCTTGGTGGGGATGTTCGACGTGTTGGTTGTGCTGCTGCGCACGCGACGCCGCTAGGGTTGCCAGTTCAGACATATTCACGTACACCGCTTGAGGAATTTCTGTAACATCACGATTATTTTTAGCCAACCCTAATTTTTTATCCGAAAATCATTTTATATTAATTTTGTAAATATTTCGTATGAAAATAATACGTTTATAATTTATATTGGCAAATAATCTTGAAATCACTCGATAATCACTGAAATTTGAAATAATTCTTTGGAGTCAAAGGTTGTTAAAGGTTGACATACAGGCTGACCACAGAATACTTATTTCATACAGTAGGCCGACGGAGACGTCTAGACAGGGCAATCGTGCGGGGCGTGAGGGGTGAGGCGCGAGTGGGACGAGCCCAAGCTGCATACTTCGTCGTTCTTAGTAGCTTGCGATAAATATTCTAGGGCTATCGCGTCTTTCAGATTTTAATTTATTATATAAATCACAATGGTGCATACGGCATGTGCTGTAAGTGCGTGCAAATCTTTATCTCGCATAAATAAAGAACTAAGCTTTCATCAATTTCTGCACGATGAAGAAAGGTACTTAAGCACATTTTATATTACTTAATTTGTGTCAACCCTTCCGTAATTTTTAAATACCTACACAGACGGCGGTATCGCCCACCATCAAAGGCGTCGGCCTACTGTAGGAAATAAGTATGCTGTGGGCTAATTTTGACATGAATATGTCTTTTCTCTGGGGTCTATTCGAAAGAATGTGTGTCACGAAAATCGTTACCATGACGTAAATGAATTAATTCGAAAGAATGTGTGTCACGAAAATCGTTACCATGACGTAAATGAATTAATTATAATTTGTTCGTTTGTTGACATGAATATGTCTTTTCTCTGGGGTCTATTCGAAAGAATGTGTGTCACGAAAATCGTTACCATGACGTAAATGAATTAATTATAATTTGTTCGTTTGTTTTATATATATATTTTATCCCTGTTGACCATAGAAGGATTAAGGATAAGGGGAAAGAATAAGGATAAGGATAAGGATAGGGATGGGGATAGTGATAGGGATAGGGATAGGGATGGGGATGGGGATGGGGATGGGGATAGGGATAGTTTGTTCGTTTGTTTATATATATATTATCCCTGTTGACCATAGAAGGATTAAGGATAAGGGGAAAGAATAAGGATAAGGATAGGGATAGGGATAGGGATAGGGATAGGGATAGGGACCATTTAAATCTTTCTTTTCATTTATGATATGAGACATATTCATGTCTACTGTGCCATCGAGAAGCCATGGCACTTTTTTATATACTTTTTATATATATATTTTATCCCTGTTGACCATAGAAGGATTAAGGATAAGGGGAAAGAATAAGGATAAGGATAAGGATAAGGATAAGGATAGGGATGGGGATATGGATAGGGATAGGGATAGGGATGGGGATAGGGATAGGGATAGTTTGTTCGTTTGTTTATATATATATTATCCCTGTTGACCATAGAAGGATTAAGGATAAGGGGAAAGAATAAGGATAAGGATAAGGATAGGGATGGGGATAGGGATAGGGATAGGGATAGGGACCATTTAAATCTTTCTTTTCATTTATGATATGAGACATATTCATGTCTACTGTGCCATCGAGAAGCCATGGCACTTTTTAATTTTTGAACTAGTGAGATGTACCTTTAGTGAGATGTGGCGGCAAAGAAGACGGCTTGATTGACTTGATTTCCTGGTGTCCTGTGTTCGCATTGTTTGTCTTGGCCGGGACTGATGGACGCTCCAGGGACGAGCATCGCTGTTCAGATATAACAACCATTCTCTATTTGTCGTTTCAAAAATAATTTTACAAAATTAATAAAAAAAATAGGTAAAAGTGTTGTACGTCTGTACGTCTGTTACTCTTTTTTTGGTTTCGTAAGTATACTTACTGTCGGTAAAGGAGGTCTGGCGTAGATGCCGTTGTCGCGTGTCGGAGTGGACGATGCGCTGTCCACTTCGAACGTGTGGACACTTAGCGCCGGACGAGGGTGACCACGCTCGTACCCTGATCGAGGACACATTAATCATATGAATGAAAACAAGTTCCCTTGTGGCAAAGAGAGAGCGGAAATAGCTTAAGTAATTACCAGCAGATATTGTGTGCGGCCTTCCGCCCATTATGGCCGATGCGGCCCTTTCGAACTGCGCAGTGTCCTTCAGATCGGGCCATGTCGCTGAAGCTGCAAAAATAATTGCACTAATTATAGGATTGAGATACGTAATAGACTTTTGATGGCTTCTTGAATTTATAGCATAGATGAATGATTAGTCTCGCCGAGTTTCTTTTTAATAATACACAAAATAATCCCTTCAAAACAATAGAAAACCAAAAATGCTATCAATGAATTATAAATTTAATAAAAAAGTATAAAAGCCATAGATGAATGATTGGTCTTGCTGCGCTCGACTAGATGCCGCCGTTGTACTTGTAAAATGCGGCAAAAATACTACGCCGAATTCGGCGTACCCGAGCTAGTCACACTGCAAACTGTCTGTGATATGTACGTGCCGAATTTTTTATGAAATTTTGAGCATAATAAAATGCCAGTTTGCGTAGTGAAACTGTGTAAAAAGTGATTAAAAGTGACGATGTTTAACACACACTACAATAAAAAATTGCCGCATTCACGGAGCTATCGCTTTTGTATAGCGCTCTATCTAGTCGAGCGCTCTATCTTTGAGTTATAGTTTGTTTATATTGAGGTTTGTTTATATATTCTTAAGGCAAGGCACCTTGTAGATGGAATTGTAGTTCTGATGTATTGGTCGGTCAATAAAATTATTCGAACTCAACATAAAGTGGTTTAATTCAATTCACCCAGAACGCGGACGAAGTCGCGGGCACCAGCTAGTATACAAATTAATATACTTAACTAAAATAAGGTATAATTACCGGCATTTCCCATGTCTCCGCTGAGGGTATCCGAGCGGTCATCGTCCAGGACGCTCTTCGCTGGAGTCACACATTCGCTGCTCACACTCTGCTCATCAGAGCCCTGTTTATTCATCACCAAATATACATATCACACAAATTGTGGTGTCGTCTTATCTAAATCGTATTATTTTCTGTAGAAAGTACAGTTATTTTTTATATAAATTATAGGTGAAAAAAAAAACAATAAAAAATAGGACTGTTTTAAATAAGTATATATAAAGAAAAAAAACAACGAAAAAATTAAAAAAAAAATGAAAAAAATTGCCAAGAATGCACTCTTCCTTCAATGTTATGAAGTTGCATATAATTATAATGTTTGTAAGAGTGACATATTGACAGATTATTATCGTCCAACATTTTCTGGGTTTAACACATTCAATCAGTGTTGATTTAATAATAAAATATAATATATTTATATACTATTCACTACAATCTGCGACGACTTCAGAGATCAATAGAGAGACTTCTTTAGTGGAACGACACCACTTTGTTGCGCTTGCGCACCTCAAAGGAAAACGGTGAACGATAAACTCTTTCACATCTCTGTGTCGTTTTGAGTGAAATTCTTTGCAAAATTATCTGCAGATTCACAGATAACATGAAAAAAAATTAGAAACAAAAAATAAAAAAGAAACAAAAATTACATTGTCAACGTAGAGCGAACGTCTCAGCAAAGCGTCCTGAGAACGAAAACCGGAATCGGCGCTGCACACACTTGCGAGACGAAATGCGGACTAAGGGAGAATTCATCAGAGGAATATCATTTTATTATTTATTTATATCAATAAAACGGTACATAAAGGTTTCATGAAAATTCGATTTTCATGTTATAAAATCTTTTTAAAAAGCACTAAAAAAATTGAAAAATATTCACCATAATATATAGAGTTATGGAGAATTATAAAGTAACCAATAAACATTGTCGCATTCCAATCTAACTATCTCAACAATTAATTATTAAGATGAGAAAGGCCCAAGAGAAAAGGACAGAAATACGCAATTCTCTATCGTAGGTATATTAAAACCTAATGAGAGGTATTTAATTATTTATTTTATTAACTCTGCTTGCGATTCTTTTTATTCACTATTAACATCGATCTCTTTAAAATGACATAGATTTGACCATTTCTTACTTTTCAATTATAAGCAGTTATAGGGATAAAATAAAAAATACATTAAAAAAAAAAAAAAAAAAAATCTCAAACTAACTCGAAAATCAAATCAAATTTCATTATACATGTAACAAGTCTTATAATAATTTATCTTTTGAAAGGTGATAATATATTCCATTGGGTGAATACACCCTTCATGCATCCTCACTAATATTATAAATGTGAATGTGAGTTTATTTGTTTGTTACGCTTTCACGCAAAAACTACTGACCCGATTTGAAAAATTCTTTCACCGTTGGGAAGCTATATTATCAGCGGGTAACATAAAGTATATTTTATAAAGTTACACAAGGTAGTAGAGCATAAAACGATACCTGCGACAGACAGTGGGACTCGTTAGAGGGCGCTGGCAGAGTGCCAGTCGAAGATGCGTTCGATATCGGAGTGGAACAGCTCACAGTCGATCCTGAAACAATCAACAACATTCTTTAATATGTTTTATTATACTAATATTATAAATGCGAGTATGGATGGATGGATGGATGTTTGTAACTCTTTCACGCAAAAACTACTAAACCGATCACTATAAATTTTGCATACACGTTGTCTGGGACACCAGAAAGGACATAGGGCAGTTACCTTTCTTCCAGAATGCGGACGAAGTCGCGGGTACCAGCTAGTCACTACATAGTATAAAACAAAGTCGCTTTTTCTGTCCCTATGTCCCTTTGTATGCTTAGATCTTTAAAACTACGCAACGGATTTTAATGCGGTTTTCACTAATGGGTAGAGTGGTTCTCGAGGAAGGTTTAAGTACATAATTTACTAAGTTACGCGGGCGAAGTCGCGGGCAGCAGCTTTAATTTTATTAACACGTAATTTTATAAATTATAACTAACATGTAGTGCCATCTGTTAACAGACTTTTTTCATTATTCGAAGTGAGATTAGATGAATTAGAGTACTACATTGCTTCAAACAGAATTCCCTAGATGGCGTTGTAAATTTTGCATACACGTTGTCTGGGACTCCAAAAAGGACATAGGGTACCTTTCATCCAGAACGCGGACGAAGTCGCGGGCACCAGCTAGTATTATATAAATACTAGTTGACCCGGCAAATGTTGCTTTTCCGAGGTATAAAAATTAGCTTGCGACCTATTCTTAGACCTACCGACATTTCATAAAAATCGGTCTTGAAGTTTCGGAGGAGTGCGGTTACAAACACTGTGTCACGAGAATTTTATATAATATCGAAAGATAGATATAATTTTAGACTATTTAGATTGTAAAAGTGTGCCTGTGCTGTCGGGTGAAGAGTACTCACCTTGTTGGTGGTCCGAGCAGTGGCTGTTGAGTGATGAGATCGAGGTGAGTGAAGACTTGCGACTGCCGAGACGCGAACCGGCGGAGGGCGAATGCGGGGCGGACGCGCTCTCCGCCCATCCACTGTAGCACGCCTTCACGTCGCAAATCACCTGCCAAACGACCACCACATACTATACTAACCTATTCGGGGTTTTTTAGGACTATTTTAAGAGATAATAAGGCATTATAAAGATGCCTAACAATGTTTATTATTTGATGTTTTAGAAATTATTTTATTTATTCATTTTGTAAAATTATCAATCTCGTGTATAATTATTTACCCCGACCCTGCTTAGAATTAAAGAAAATAGAAATAAAGATAAGATGTAGATAGAATAGGACAGACAGGCGTGAAATCCCACCCGCAAAGGAATGAATGAGTGATGGATGAAAGAAAGACATACTCGTAGTATGTAGAATAAAAGTGCGATAGGAAAGAAAGCGAGAACTGGAATGAATGAGTAGCGAATATAGGCTTCAGCGCATAGTGCTGGAGGAGTTTAATTATAAATAAAAAATAAATAAAAAAAAAGATGCCTAAAAAAATCAGTAAACAAATATTACAATATAATATTTAAAAAAATTGTGTGTCTCTAGAGACTGAATTTTGAATTTGAAATTTGAGTTTGAATTTTTTCACCTGTATTAATGCTTGTATTAATTTTACTCCTCATAAAACTTCCATAGGAGTAAACTCGAATAAACTCAAAAAAAAAGAAACGTAAAATCTAGGAAAACAGCAAAACAAAACCTTGAGTTAAAAAAAATCATC
This sequence comes from Synanthedon tipuliformis, assembly GCA_947623395.1. Taxonomy (NCBI): domain Eukaryota; kingdom Metazoa; phylum Arthropoda; class Insecta; order Lepidoptera; family Sesiidae; genus Synanthedon; species Synanthedon tipuliformis. Next base: position 2,559,949 of record OX392431.1, on the reverse strand, counting down.
AAATTCAAGATTCCTCTTAATAAGCGGTGTCTACACAAGTTGTAAGCCAGTGTTTGTGTATTAATATACCTGTAAACTGCCCGCAGTCAGAGTCCTGGGCTCGGCGGTGTGTCGTATAAGTTGTTCGCTTCCTTCTTGGAGATGCCCCACCTCTGCTAGCATTGCCACTTCACACTCCTGGAAAAGACGTAGAGTAGGAAAGACATTACTTTCACATGTAGTTTTAGTAAGCCTTAGTTTTAGTTTATTGTTATCCAACAAAATCAAGAATTAATGAGACCAATGTCTCTCCTTGTTAGGCTCCTCCTTGACAGTAGGTTGATTTAGATTTAGCAAAAATTATAATATGAACATTTTTATGTAAAATTCAATTCTCTACAATTGTACTTTGTTTAATTTTTTTTTGTATAATTTGTAAAAAACACTTTTTGAAATGAAAAATTCTATAGGCGCGTTGGGCATTTTTAAGATGGGAAAAAAACCATTGAACTCGCGACACCATCATGTAATGTAATGTAATCGAAACTTCTGTATATTTTCAGAAACTAATTAAAAATAAGAACAATTTTGAGATGGGATAAAATTATTGAACTGGCGACACTGTCATATAATGTAATGTAATTTTGTGAAGCTTAGTTTTCACTTCTGACGTGCAGTCCAACGACTGACATGTTTTTTTTTTCACTCCTACAGGACAGAATAAAAAAAATCTTTAGTCCATCGATATTACATATTATATTCTATAATAGAAATTTTTATCAAAAATGCCCATGTACTCAAATTTTAATTTAACATAGAATTTTCTTAGACTATTTAGGAACTTACCACCACGGGGTTGAGTAATGAAACGAAGTGACAGAAGCGGCTGCGTTCTTCTATGAGAGCTGCCTTGACAGCCTTCTCCTCCATCTCTTCCAACTGCTGTTTTCGCTCCTGTATATCCTGGAACAGATTCACAATAACTCGATGAGGATATAATAATCTAATCCATGCAATAATAAGATTGCAAACAAGCCTTGTACATTAAATATTTAAAAAAAAAAAAGTGCCATGGCTTCTCGATGGCACAGTAGACATGAATATGTCTCATATCATAAATGAAAAGAAAGATTTAAATGGTCCCTATCCCTATCCCTATCCCTATCCCCATCCCCATCCCTATCCTTATCCTTATCCTTATTCTTTCCCCTTATCCTTAATCCTTCTATGGTCAACAGGGATAATATATATATAAACAAACGAACAAACTATCCCTATCCCTATCCCCATCCCCATCCCTATCCCCATCCCTATCCCTATCCCCATCCCTATCCTTATCCTTATCCTTATCCTTATCCTTATTCTTTCCCCTTATCCTTAATCCTTCTATGGTCAACAGGGATAAAATATATATATAAACAAACGAACAAATTATAATTAATTCATTTACGTCATGGTAACGATTTTCGTGACACACATTCTTTCGAATAGACCCCAGAGAAAAGACATATTCATGTCAAAAAATTGTACATTTACATTTGTTACCGAGTTCAAGAAGATAGTTTTTAGAATTTTCATCTGTATGTCTGTGCGTTTGTGCACGCTAATCTCAGAAACGGCTTATCCGATTTCATGCAGTTAAATGTTAGCATGTGGGATTTTCAAAACACGAATTACAGTGCCTACGAAGTTGTGGACACCACCAGTACAGCTAGATAGTGAGGAATATTTTAATTATTATTGTTACCTGCATAGATACGTCGGAGCGTCGCTTGGCGTCAGGAGGCGCCCTGCGCGCCTTCCGGGCGTGTCTGTGGGCATCGTGCAACCTCCGCCTTAACTCGGCTCTGGCTCGTTTGCACTCTCGCGCGTGTTCGCGACTTAAGGCTCCCGTAGCGCAGCCCCCGCGGCGCCATTCCTCGGCCCTCTCGGACAGCGGACTTATCAGGGCGTCCATAAGCGCGCTGGAAAACCATTACCACTCTTGATTAAATTTTCAATGAATAAAAAGGTGCTAGTGTGATAACCTTTGCATGTGTTGATTTCGGCTGAGATTTTTTTTAAAACCTATCTAAAAAACTACCAAGATTTTTTTTATTCGACCCTGCTCTCGGTGGTAGGTGACTACCGTCGCGTATGACACGAGGAGATCCAAGTATCTACGCTGCCGACAATACTTACTCACTCTGGCTGGGCTCTGGTATAATGACCAAAAAATGGGTCCTGGCATCCCTTACTCACTGTTATTTTACTATGGTAAGGAGGTGGTTACTGCTACCAGACGTGCAAAATTGTGGCCTGCCACAACTTGCCAGATCCAGAGCCAACTATAAAAAAATCATTTATTACCTTTATATATGTCCAACTGAAGTAAAATCCAAGTAATAAACTATCTGTGTGACAAATTTCATTCAAATCTGTTGAGCCGTTTTGCGTGAAATATTCACAAACATCCATACATCCATACTCACACATATAATATTAGTAGGATAACGGATTTTAGTGAGCTAGTCCAGGGTATTTTGTAAGAAGAGTGTCAGAATAAAACAAGATTGGTCTGTGCTAGTAACAGTAATGTACTTACTACACTGTAATATAAGATGGTAAATTTTTTAAATTAAACTTATCATGTTTTTATTACTTATAATATTATTGGATAAACTCAGATAATATATGACTTCTCGCTAAATTTCAACAAACAACAGCATTATCGTAAAATTAATGCCTAAATTTTAATATGTATAAACAAGTCAAAGAAAAGTTGAAGGCTTTCGAGAAATCTATCTAAACTATATAAATAAAAATGTATTGCCAAATTTGTTACTAAGCGCAAAACTCGAGAAATACTAGATTAATTAATTTTTCAAAGATTCGTTGAAATACCTACGAGAGGAAGATTCTCATAAAGAGGAAACTTGAAAAAATTGCTGGAAAAAATCCTTTTTCACGTCTAAATTTCCCAGCTGACAGTATAAGCAACGACAGAACGTCTGTCGAATCGGCTAGTAAGTAAATAATAATAAATAATAAGATAGAAATACCTGATAAACGTCTTCATCCTGGTTTCGATAGCGCGATGACGGAGGCATACTCTCGTCAGTGCTGTGCCGATCTCTTTTGTCGCTCCTGGAAAACGAAAAACATGTTATTAGTATTATTCGACCTAATATTATAGCTTCCCACGGGAGTATTGTATTGTAGTATTGTAAGTTTTTCAAGGTTCGAGTGAATAGGCATCTTCTGGGTAAGCTCGCTCCATCTTAGGCCTCATCCTTGCCACATGGCTGGTTGTTGGCCAAGAGCTAACCCATCTCTTATAAAAAAATCCATCTGGAATAAATTCTCTCAAATATAGTGAAAACCGCATTAAAATCCGTTCCGTAGTTGTAAATTAAAATAGCGAAAGCGAATTGATGAATTTGTGTGTGTGTGTGTGTGTGTATGTGTGTGTGTGTGCTGTAGCTCAAATGTAGCTCATTCGTTCGCCTTTATAAAAGCAAAAATAAATCTAAAGATCAATCTATCTTTTATTGTGGTTTCTGTGCAATCTGCATTCTGCAACATTTGCATTTAACAAATATTAGAAAAGTTTGTATTGATGTTATATCTCAACTATTAGGTTACCATTACCGACCATTACTATATTACTAGGCTAGAAACAGATGTTATTTTATTTAAAAAAAAATTGAAACCTAATATATGTCGCGAATGGTTTTATTGAATGCTCCAAATGTGCTTTGCTGCAGATATATATTGTTTCGATGTCCAAATGCCTAACATGTGCTGGGCAGTCAGACATATTACGTGGTTGTTAAACCAAAATCTGATAATGTGCATGTAGTATACTTTAGAGTTTTCCTGAAATTTATATATTTCTTTAAAAAAAAAAGATAATTAAGTAAATTTTGCATTACATTACTACTAATAGAAAATAATCAATAAAAGAAGATTTGTATTTTTGTTTGTAATGAATAAACTAAAAACTACTGAGCCGATTTTAAAAATTCTTTCACCTATAGAAGCTACATTATCAGCGAGTAACATATTTAGAGATATACTCTTTCGTTGCATATTTATATAAAAACTAGCTGGTGCCCGCGACTTCGTCCGCGTTCTGGATGAAAGGTACCCTATGTCCTTTTTGGAGTCCCAGACAACGTGTATGCAAAATTTACATTTCTGTTTGAAGCAATGTAGTACTCTAATTCATCTAATCTCACTTCGAATAATGGAAAAAGTCTGTTAACAGATGGCACTACATGTTAGTTATAGTTTATAAAATTACGTGTTAATAAAATTAAAGCTGCTGCCCGCGACTTCGCCCGCGTAACTTAGTAAATTATGTACTTAAACCTTCCTCGAGAACCACTCTACCCATTAGTGAAAACCGCATTAAAATCCGTTGCGTAGTTTTAAAGATCTAAGCATACAAAGGGACATAGGGACAGAAAAAGCGACTTTGTTTTATACTATGTAGTGATTTCGTTTCATGTTATTTGACACCAATGAACTCTTAAACTACTGAACCGATTTTGATAAAACTTCGTAACTATGTGTAATTTGGACCAACTTAAAAGATATGATAGTTTTTATTTTGAACCCTCCCGGCTAGTATTTTAGCTAGTATTTTATAAAGTTTAAGAGATGAAGTCGCGTGCAACAGCTAATAATATTATAAAGAGAAAAGATTTGTATTTTTGTTTGTAATGAACGGTTTCCACTTATGAAAAGAACGAAATTTGTGTGTATTTACAGTAAAAAATACATTCATGGCTGTAGAAATAAAATAACCGAAATGCGTTGCTCTGAAAGAGGAATTATAATTTTTTATTAAAAAAAAATAATTTTACATTTTTAGTTTTATATCAACATCCTACTAAATACAAATCTTACCTTAAACAAAATTTAAAGCTATTATTTTTTTTTTGTTATTATTTACTTCTTTAAATGTTTTAGATTATTTATTATTTATTCACACGTCTCGTTTTACAATCAGATAATATTATATCTCCGTATTATTCCCGCGTAGTAGGTAGCCGCTTTTAAAATTATAAACAACTACCTACTAAGAAATTTACAACGCGGGAAATTCAAATTAAATGAAGGGAAACAAACTTCATTTACATTATTATAAAATTCAATGTTTACATACATATTTCCCAAAACCCTATTACTAAATCTATATACAAATAGGCAAAGACTTAGTTACTTTTCTCTTTTCTATTTATCAAACGATTTTTTTTTGTTTTGTGTTTAGTAGGTATTATCGAGATAAGAGTTATTTTTAAATGTATATGAGGATTCATTTTCTATTGTGTTTAGTAGGTATTATCGAGATAAGAGTTATTTTTAAAATGTACATGAGTAAACACTAATAATTATTAAACGCTTTGTTAAAATATTAACAATTCTGACAAAAATAGCGTTATTACGCATGGTTAATTCCCGTCGTCAAATCACATTATATGTAATCACAGTTAAAAATGGAATGAGAGTTTGTCCTTGCCATTATTTTTTTTAATTTATGTTTTTCGGATTTCCTCCAAAAGCCTCTGTGAAATCAGGTTTAGTAAGTGTTACACATAAGTTTCTTTCTTGTAGATAAAACTGTATTCTTAAAGTAACGTAATTCTCTAAATATGCAAAAAATATTTTTTATTAGTTGTTACATTTTTAATTTTATATTTTTTTACAATATTCGTTGAAAATAGAGGGAGATTCCTATGAAGGGAAAAATATATCATTACAATGCAGCTATTATTATTATGACTGGAAATTATAGAAAGCAGGTGGGATGTTATGTTCAAATTACGTGCGTAAGTGGTATGTTGGAATTATTCTGACAGAATTACACTTCAAACAACGTTTGATTTTAAATAAACATTCCGCAAGATGCCCAGCCCAGCTGCCTGCATGTCCGGTGCAAATATCAGAAAATATGCTTCTGTTTATTTATGCGCGCTAATCTTGATAGGAGTAAGGCAAAGGGATAACCAATAGTTAACCCTTTGCCTTAGTCACAATAACACTATTTGTTATTTCATTATGTCCTTCTGTAGGGGGACGGTTACTCCCTCCCTGGGTACGCCGGGACCTTGTCGCGGTGGGGGGGCTCACCCTTGGCCTTGGGCCGGCCTCGGGTGCTAAGGAGGCGTACAACCGAGCGTTCCGAGCGAGCTCCCAAGCGGGAGCCCGTAGCGGAGCGCTCGCGGGACGAAACCAACGAAACCCTCGCGGCTCGCATTTGGTGGTCGGCCGCACTCCTTGAGTGCTGCGCAATGTTATTTTTTGTTCCGCACACGAGGTATGTGTGCGGATTATGAGTGGCGAGCTCCCTCCCGTCATTGATGTTCTCACACTCGAGTGCTTGCACTTGAGTGCGGACTTTTCTTGAGAGTCTGGCTGTCTGGAGAAGGCTGCCCGCCTTCTACAGATGATCTAGGGGGACCATAATGGCTAGGCTGCCCTGGGGGTGGATCGGAGTTAGTTGCCGCGGCAGAGCCCGGTCCACTCCGCTCACAGGGCAAGGAGGCACCGGGGAGTTTTAGTGGGTATTCCCAGTGCCGCTGACATCAGGTGCTGGGCGACCCCCACATATCTCTATCGCCTAGTCAGCGGTAGGGAATCTGTAAGCGGATTTCTCCTCGTAAAAAAAAAGGGGGGGACGGTTACTATCCGCCTAGGCTGCCCAGTTTATAACTACGGACTATAATAGGCATCGAGCGGGTTTTCACCCTTACGTTGTAAACACACCACCCACGAAGCCGTACGTAGCGTATTGCGTCTTCTTTTATTAGGCGCACAGACAACGAGTGACTGGATTATCTCCCTTGTTCTTCCTGCCTATTTTTATTAATTTACTTTACTTGTGTCATTTTGTTTGTGTTGTTTATGTTTCTTACGTATGTGTTATGTCATGTTAATGTCCTTCGTGCAGTGAATAAATGTCTTTCTTTCTTTTCTTCCTTTCTTCAGTGTTCCTTGTAATAATTATAAATTGCGACTCTTCAAGAACAGTGAATAGGCTACTAACGTGCAACCGAACTCCATCTTCGACCTTATCTTTCACTTACCATCAGGTCAAACGCTATCCCGCATACGCACTAGTTTAGACCCTCATCATAAAGCGTTGAGGAATAGACTTTGTAATTTCATTTATTGTATTTTTTTTACATTCATATCATAACTGCCACTTTGATTTTAAAAAGAAGAAATAAATATAAAACTTTCTTTTTTAAAAAATATATTAATATAATATTCAATAATATCAGTTTTCGAGTCTGTTTATAACGATGTCCGCGTGGATTCGTCATACTGTCATTATCCGGTTGACCGCGAACGCGAACTCAAGTCGAAGTCATCCTTTTGCAATGCAAAAGCCAATCAGCCAGCCACAGTTTGACCGGCGTCCGAGGCGTGCGGACGTATACGCGAACGTTTACAAAGTAACGTGAAATGCTGCATGATTACTGTTCATAATGTCGTCTATCCTGTTTATAACAGCTTTAGTTTCATCGTATCTATGCATCGTCGAAGGCCGTAAGTTTTTAAAATGGATTCATTTGTATTATTACGATTGAGATAGTATCCTACTTGAGTCTTTTTTCGGTTGTTTGTGTCCAGTCTTTAATTAATTAATATTTACAGTACTTCCGTGTTGTGTGTGATTTTTGAGTTAAAACGCTATCAAAGAAACTTTAATATCATTTATTACGAGTTAAACTCCAAATCGTAGATTCTCATTTAAGGACAATACGAGCGGGGATAACCGTTGGGTAAAACTAGATACTAATTTAAATTACACTTTGTGCAAAAAATATTATAAGTAGACATACCATCGTAGGGTTTATATTGAATGAGATAAATAACTAATTAATATTACCGTCTCAACATGTTTTCAAACACATAATTATACATAATAATATAATGACGAAATGCAAAAATAGGCGTCATAAACAAAAACCTGTTTGTCTTGAAATATTTGTTAATTTGTTAAGCGAATCATACACATGCATTTTATCGATGACAAAAAGTAACAGAAAATTTAAGAACCATTTTAAATATGAAATAGGTAATAAAAAAATAAAAGGTTTAACATTCTTTATATGCGATAAGACGAGACCATAGATCCTAAGTACTATAAATTATAAAAATTATAAATCGAAAGAGTATGAGGATGCCGAGTTATCCCCGAGAAGCTACAAACATTTGTTGTGCAATATTGCACCTTAACTGATATGTTATTAGGTTTTGCTCAATTTGGTAGAACGAGGTTAGTTCTTGTCTTAATGATTGAAATGATTAAGTACCACAATAACAAAACTACAAATAATTTATTTCTTTAAATTTTAATGTTTATTGAATATGTAATGTTTGCACAAAACAGGTTATTGTACAAAACAGATCGAAAACAAAGACTTAGTTAGACCTACCACACATTTACTTCCTCATATATGTTAAACCCACTCCATTCCACACTAATATTATAAATGTGAAAGTAACTCTGTCTGTCTGTCACCATTTCATGTCTTAAATTTCGCATAAACGTTGTCAGGGGTACCGGAACGGACATAGCCACATAGGGTACCTTTCATTTAGAAAAAAGTACTGTTACGAGGAATTATCTAAAATTAAGAAAAATAATTGCAAAAATTGCAATTGCAATTGCCTGGCAAAAGTGTAATAGCAATAAGGGTAGGGGAGCCCAAGAGGGGATTTCTGGACTTATTCGAGCGCGTTACATTAAGCTATGGTGGATTAATTACATGCTAAAAAGTGTCCATTTTAATAATCTTACGCGATTTGTGCGTGACGAAAAGAAATGGGAAGGTCACAAAATTGCAAAAAAATCACCTTGACATTCTCGAGCGCGTCAGATTAAGGGTATGGTGGGTTAATTATATGCTAAAAAGTGTGTATTTTACTAATCTGACAATTTGAGCGTAACGAAAATAAATGGGGAAGTCACAGTAGCGAAAAATTTTAAACCGTCAGATTAAGAAAACCCCTTCATATAATTGTCAGATTAGGAATCACCACAACCAGGACATCAAGCCGAACCATCGGTATGAAAATCTGACGCGCTCGAGTATGTTAAAATGACGATATTTTTTTGCATTTTCAGAAAGCTGCCACGAGCTTGCGTTACGTCCAAATCGTCAGTTTTTCAAATGGGAGCTTAGTTTGGGTTCACTTATCATCCCTTCTGAATATCTGACGCGCTCGAGTAAAAACATTTTTATTCCATTTTTAACGCTTCCGTACGGGAGAACCTACCACCGAAATCGTCAGATTAATCGAATCCGTCATCAGGGATATGTGGGCCATATACATTATCAATATCTGACGCGCTCGAGTATGTCCAGGTGAAAGATTTTTTTTACATTTTTGAAAGTCTGTAGACGCTCAACCCACCGTTGAAATGAAAAACTTCATATAACCTTTTCGTCTTCCTACAATCTAATCTTCAAAATCCAATAGGTCCCAACGACGCTCGAATGACTACACATTTAGCATCGTTGGCTCCCCTACCATAAAGATTAACGCCAACGAAGTCGCGAACGAAGACCTAATGTTAATTAAGGAAGCAGATGGTAAATATTAAATTGAGGTTATCAATGCAATAAGATGTCGATGCGTGTATAGAGGGTTGAAGGAGAAACATGTTGGGTCCATAATTCAGAAGATAAATTTATTTTTGAACTGGCCAGACGGAAATGATAATAACAAGACAGTGTGAAAAGTTTTGAAATAAACTATATTCTTTGTGCGATAGGAGAAATCTATACACATAATAAAATCTTAAATGAGCCGAGCTGTATATGAAACAATAACATTTTTTTTTTAATAAAGAATTTGTACATGTACTTATGTTACCGAGGGCAAAAATAGTTTTTAGATTTTTTGTCAAAAATCGCATAACGGATTTGGATGAAATTCGGCAAACAGATAGTTTATAACCTGGATTAACATATAGGATACTTTTTATCCTAGAAAAATGTTAGGTTCCTGTGTGGAATTTTCAAAAAACGAACCACAGAGCGCACGCAGTTGCGGCAGGACCAAAATGTAATGTTATGTTTTGTTAATGTAAAACTATCGATGTGTAAAATAAACAAAAATAAAAAAACTGGATTAATATGTCAAAAATTAATTATCCTTGGGCGGGTGTAGCGGGGCTAGACCCCGCCCAGACGGCTAACGTCATTGACGACTCCAAGAGTCTTAAGTAGGTATATTAAAAATTTTAGTCCGTAGAAAACAGAAGATTTGAACGAACATTTCAATGAGAAGTCGTTAAACTCGCCTATACCTATATCTGCTTTAAATTGTGTAGAATTAATATAATGCGTAAAAACCTGTTCAACAAGTTACTTAGCTCTTAAAAAATAAAACTAACAAGACTCATTCGAGAATCGTAAATACTAGGCGCAGTGACTGCAATAATATGAATTTCTGTTTATTCCACCGCAAGAGATGACTAATATCATCTAGTCATCTAATTTTCGTCATTTAAATCAAACAATAGTCACCATTCAAATTTTTACTCTAATTTAGAATTTACGTGTTACTTAAAAGCATATTTATTCTTAATTATATAACTGACATTTTATTTTCACCATTCAAACCAGATAGATGTGTTTATTTTCATAAAATTTTCGTCATTTAAATCAAACAAACGCTAGTCACCATTCAAATTTTTACTCTAATTTAGATTTTACGTGTTACTTAAAAGCATATTTATTCTTAATTATATAACTGACATTTTATTTTCACCATTCAAACCAGATAGATGTGTTTATTTTCATAAAATTTTCGTCATTTAAATCAAACAAACGCTAGTCACCATTCAAATTTTTACTCTAATTTAGATTTTACGTGTTACTTAAAAGCATATTTATTCTTAATTATATAACTGACATTTTATTTTCACCATTCAAACCAGATAGATGTGTTTATTTTCATAAAATTTTCGTCATTTAAATCAAACAAACGCTAGTCACCATTCAAATTTTTACTCTAATTTAGATTTTACGTGTTACTTAAAAGCATATTTATTCTTAATTATATAACTGACATTTTATTTTCACCATTCAAACCAGATAGATGTGTTTATTTTCATAAAATTTTCGTCATTTAAATCAAACAAACGCTAGTCACCATTCAAATTTTTACTCTAATTTAGATTTTACGTGTTACTTAAAAGCATATTTATTCTTAATTATATAACTGACATTTTATTTTCACCATTCAAACCAGATAGATGTGTTTATTTTCATAAAATTTTCGTCATTTAAATCAAACAAACGCTAGTCACCATTCAAATTTTTACTCTAATTTAGATTTTACGTGTTACTTAAAAGCATATTTATTCTTAATTATATAACTGACATTTTATTTTCACCATTCAAACCAGATAGATGTGTTTATTTTCATAAATATTTTCATAGTACCTAAATAAAAACCATAATTTTTTTAAGATATCGGTCCGCAGACAAGTTTACTGTTTTGTGAAAATATTAGGACTGAACAGGCCTTGGTGTCTTGATCAAGTTGTAAAAACAAAACAAAAAACAAAAGTATTAGAGAGATTCCAACTGTGCCAGGGACCTAAATGTATGTTAGGGATAAGGGTAATGGATAGGGTTCGAATAGACCAGGCTCCGGCATCTCTCACACGGCTATTATTTAAGGGATTGGTTACTGCCGCCAGACAATGTGAAGAGTTATGATGTTATGAAGTTTATGAGTTACGCAAAGCGCAGTGTACCATTCCAGTTCCACTACTGAATTGTATTGTTCTTTAAATTTGACAAACATTAAGGTTTGTTGAAAAGCGTGCCTTAATGTCATCGAACGGACGTTCTGCTCAGCTAAAAAACCCTTGGGGCAACGAATGTGATGTAACGAAATCTGACATTTATCGGACAAACGACAATATTGAAGGATTTTCCTGTTAAAATGCATTGCATTTATTTAATAAAAAAACTGGTAGGTATATTATTCTAAACCGGTTCTTAGAGGCAGAGTTGGCTGCCAACCTTTAGCGTTGTCAGTGTTTAATGTTCCAATTTTGTGAATGTGCAAGTGCATGCTTCGAAGTGCACTTGTTACAGCTTATATGCAAATTACCATTTGGAAATCAATATTGATCCTATCAAAACAACGGAAATTTCAATAACCATTTGAAATTATAAATTAAAAGACAAAAATACATCTACAAATCTACTAGCTGGTGTCGTTAAATCTCTGCTAACATAACTGGAGTCACAAAACGAGTCAGAAATAAAATCTTAAAACGCATTATTTCCAGAATCATGTATGACAGCAACTGGCGGCAATGGTGACTGCGTTGTAATCAACCGATGTCAACCGCTGCTCACTCTAATCACGAAGAAAGACAAGACTCAGAAAGATTTAGACATTCTCAGGCAGTCGCATTGCGGTTACGACAAGACTACGCCAAAGGTAACTATTGTTTACACATTAATACCTACTAAATAGGTAACAACAACAGTTCATTTGCAGACTTCGTCCACTGCTGGTCATACGACCGTTTTCAATAGGACCGTTCGGAAGCAGCCTGGATTCATGATATCGGTTCTCATTGGGCCGTCTGTCCATCCTATGTGTTCTGCCTATCATCCTATTTATTTATTTATATTAATATGGGTAGCCAACGCAATAGTGTACTCACATACAAATTCTATAGAACAAATTGCATATTACAACTAGCTTGCACAAATTACATTTATAGGCTACCACAGCATGCATATTATTAGACACACAAATATTCAATTTAATCAATCGGTCAAAAATCGCATGTCAACAATTCAATTAAAACATTACACACAGCACAATAGGTCATCGACAAAGTATTAGAAGAAAGTAGAAAAAAAAAAAAAAAAAAAAAAAAAAACAAAACGAGAACACAAAGGAAATAAAAAACAAAAAACACACAAATTGATAAAAGTTGGGACGGCTTCCAAGAATAGTCAACAATAATAAAATATTAATATACACAATTAAATTAAAGTAGCAAGCAAGTAATTAAATATTAAAATAGCAAATAATTAAATAAAAATAAAAAACAAAATATTCATACGTATTTAGCGAAATAAAAAGTTTTGATTTTATTTTTGAAATTCGTCAAGCTGTCACTAAAGACATCAAGTGCCATGATCAACCTAATAATAAGCGGGATTAGCTAGTCTATACTAATATGTATTATAAAGAGAAAATATTTGTATTTTTGTATGTTTGTAATGAATATAAACTCAAAAACTACTGGACCGATATTGAAAATTCTATCACCTCTAAGAAAGCTACGTTATCAGCGATTAACATGGACTATATTTTACAAAGTTAGGTATACGGACGAAGTCGCGTGCAACAGCTAGTAACTTATAAAAATAAGCGGACGAAGTGACAGTCAAAAGATAGTCCACAATATTATAATTGTAAATATATAGAATGACTAAAATGTCGTCGAATTTTTAATAAAGATCCATTTGAATCTGTTTGACTCGATTTTTCCTTAAACTTGTCACTGAGCTTGAATCTGTATTTATAGAATCGTGTTAAATTATTTCTCTTTGAATATGTTAAATTAAAAACCTGTTATTAGGTGACTGAACCGTTAGTAAGTTTTGCACTTCTTTCCTCCCAACTATACTACTATAAAAAAGCAACTGACGTCATGATAATATTGCTCACTAGTTTTGTTTCCTTCTTGATCTGAACATTGTAGTTCAGGAAAATTAACTAACAAATCAAAATTTGAATCCCTTAGGGGCATTTTTGATTTAAATTTACAATAACAACGATGATAAAAGAAGTTTTAGATTTCAACCATGTAGTAGGGGTGAAAAAAATATTTTAAATTTTACATAAATGTTAACGAGTTACAAAAAAAGTATCAGACAGATATAAATTTTTTGCTAAAATTTAAATTTCAGGTGTGCTGTCCAGGCCCATGTCAAACAATAAACGGACAAACAGGCAAATGCGTGCAGATAAATGCCTGTCCCCAGTTATCGAAATTGCTGACGGCTCAGGCCTCTCAGGCCGACATAGCCCTTGTTAAAAATTCAAGGTAAAATGTATACCATTTCAGTTATTATTGTCGATTTCCTGTTTCGAATTTGCTTAGTTAGAAGCTGATCTGAACATGAATTATGACTTCTTCATTTTCAATTATATCAAACCATTATTTATAATAATATAAACAAATGAGGCCAATATAACTAACACTGTCATTAATTATAAAATAAATACCGACTTACAGGTTGATAGTCACCTGCGTATTCGTGACCACTACATCTACATCTAATCATAATATTTTCAACACGAATACGTCTTGTTCGCATTCAAGTTTGTGTCAACTTGAATCCTTCGTTACGTTATTTTAAAAGCCATTTTCCTGTTAAAAATTTATAAACACGTATCTATAAAATGTTTTTACACTGAGCAATGTTGCAAGTGTCACTATTATCTAATCGATATGAGGAAAAATTAACGTTGCGTTTTATAATTTTATTAAACTCGAGGAAAAAGCGCGCGAATATGTTAATAAATCTGACCTCTAATTGATATTCATTACAGCTACTTTATTACTTAGTTTGGATATTATTTAAAAGTTCCAATGTTTTAATTAAGATAACCAAGAGATATTTTTCTCGTTTACCTATAGTTACGATTGTTTTTTTATTTGTTATGCTTCACAGACAAGCTTTTTTATGATTTCCTCTTAAGGGTTACGCCACCAAAAAAAAAAGTTCAAGAACAGTAATATATAGTTCCAATCCAATTAGTAAAAAAAATTAATGTTATATAATTTTATGCTAATATAATGTTTTATTTATACTGTTGGTATATTTAAGAAAAAGTAAGCGAGCCTTACAGTAGTCGCATAATATGATGTGTAACATCTGACATAACACCTTGAAAATAGTCATTTGCATTTGTCAATTGCAGTCGGTTTCATTTGCAGATGCAACGGCATAGATCAATACAGCGTATGCTGTTCAGATACGCTAGATGTGACAAGGCCATCGGTTGGGCCAACTCAATACGTCCCACCCGGTGAATGTAAACTCACCGCTGCACCGCCCGACCCAGGATCGGACTGCTGCGGCGTTGACGGCAGCGCCGGCAACAGAATTGTTGGTGAGATTTTTGTTATGATAATATGAGACGTTAGAGTCCGCGCCGAACAAATCTGAAGTTGGTTCCAGCGTAAGTTCGCGCAAGTATAGTCAAACGGGCGTTGCTGCTGATTGGCTGATACCTGTTTTTAGCTATTGCAACGCAACTTGCGACAACCCCTTAGAGTGAAAACGACAACTTCCTAAAATGACAATTTCGTAAAATAACAAATTCTTAAAACAACAAAACTTCAGATGTCGATAGTTGTTTGGCGCGTACTCTACCTATGATTTGTGAAACACTGGAGCGTCGTAGTGTAGCCATTATAATAAAAAAATCAAAATTGTATAGAGAGGCAATATAATGAGGAATGGTCCTTATAGTCCTTATGGCGCAGTGGAAGCGTGCTGGGCCCATAACCTTATAATCAAAAGACTGGAGGTGGCAACAGACTAAACATTTAGCACAACACATACCAGGGTTTACATGACACAGTACATTATCAAGTATACACACAGAGTACATCCTTATAATACAAGGACTCCATTCCATCATAAGCAGAGTACTTTAATTTTTGTTACATTTAACAGTCCTTGACATATCTCGTCTTTTGGTAGTCTCACGATTCTTTTGTTAAAAGAATGAGATAATGATGCTAGACTTATAACCATAGAGTTTAGTGTTCTTTTGCTGCTCAATAATTAGTATCAGCAGACAATTTAACTGGTCGTCTTTCCGGCGTCGGGGATCAGCCCCTTTCGGAAAAACCAGTATTCTAGGAGACGCATTGTTATTACGTATGAAAACGAAAAATACTCTGAGGTATGCTCGACCAGTGAGGTTAAATCACGAGGCACAGTTAGTTCATAACAAATTAAGTAACGTGCATAGAAAATAATAATAACAACTGTTTTAATTATAATGATTTCATCAGGTGGTAATGAAACTGCAATAGACCAGTATCCATGGTTGACAATCATAGAATATATAGGAAGAGACAACCGACTTAGACTGTTGTGTGGCGGTGCTCTAGTAAGTGGAAAATATGTTTTGACCGCCGGACATTGTGTGACAGGAGCTGTACTTAATTTTGGAACACCGTAAGTAATATGCATGATTTTTTTTGTTTCATTGGAAGAGAAGGAGGGGTTAACTCTGTTGTTGACGTGTTAGTTGATATTGCATACTTTCTAAAAGTGACGAATCGGAACATTTAAGGACGCCTATACATTTCTCATGTTGCGATTTGAATGTTATGACTGGATTTGAAGTTATGTCTAATGTCCCTAACTAACAGTTGGGAATTCAAGACTCAAAATTGTGGACGAGTACATCTGCTTGGTACAAACAGTCCAAGGATCAAGTTTTGCAACATACAAAAGCGAAGCCATTTTGAGCCTTGTGTCTTTGCAATAAGGCAAATTTCAAATGAGTTTTTATAAAAAAAAATTTGTTATAGGTCTTTTTTGTAATATCTTGCAACAACAAATTAAAATAGACTTTATAGTCAGTCTGCGAGTAATTTTATTGTTTTTTTAAATGCTCTAATTATTCAGATCTACTTACCGAAACACACTGTTTTAGCCGTTTTCTCGAAAATGCTCTGGATACATACAGTTTTTCACGGACAGGCTCTTACAAATAGGGTAGTAATTTTTAATTTCATTTTAACATTTCAACAATAAAATCTCAAAACTTAATTTCAGTACAAACGTACGTCTCGGTGAATACGACACTACGCACAAAGGACCTGACTGCGTAACCACAGAGGGCGGCGGCAATGATTGTACACTGGAAGTGGCCATCATCCCAATAGAACGTATCATCCCTCATCCAGATTACAATCCTCAAGACAAACTCAAGAGAAACGACATCGCCTTACTAAAACTTCGAAATGTGGCCCAGTACTCGGGTAATTATTATCATTTACCCATAGTTTACCCACGATGTGTCAGAGTTTTAGATATAGCTGTCCTGGTATGCATGCGAGATAAAATTCATGATGAGAAAATCTAAAATCACCAACATTAAAACTAATTCTAGTTAGTCGTTATTATACCCTTTTAATTTGCAGCTGATATTACTATTAATCATCGATGTATACTATTAATACTATTTTCAGATTTCGTCCGTCCCATCTGTTTGCCCACTCAGGACATATCAGCATACCAACAACCACTCGAGAAGAGATTGTTCGCGGCAGGTTGGGGAGCTGACGAAACACGCACAAGCAGTCGAATAAAACTTCATGTTGACCTACCTTTCGTGCAGCGTACTGTACGTATTGTTTTACGACTCTTAATATTAAACATGGTAATAAGAGTAAAATTAGAAATGTACCATCAAAAGATGTTTAAAATGGGGAAAACACAATGTAAGATGGCTTTTCTTCATTGTCCTATTGGAAAATTATGGCGGAGGCCTAGCCTATGACCAGCAGTAGACGTCTTACGGCTGAGATTTTGATGTTTTTAGATTTTAGAGAATCTACATGTGGCATATACTTTCTTCTCTCATATTTCACGTTCAATTCTTTCAGGAATGCGAAATACCTTACATCGATCCAAAACGTAACGTGCCTCTGTGGAAAGGTCAGGTGTGCGCTGGTGGCGAGAAAGGCAAGGATTCGTGCAAGGGTGACTCCGGTGGTCCGTTAATGTACGAGAACGGCAAGATATACGAAGTGATCGGTATTGTTAGTTTCGGTCCAACGCCGTGCGGTATCGAAAACATTCCAGGAGTTTACACCAATGTATACGAATATCTTCCGTGGATAAGATCTCAAATGACCCCTTAAATAACTCTACACTTATTTTTGCCAAAGCGAGCAAAGTGAGTGTTGGAATAAGTGTGTACAATATTAAATAATTAACATTTTATATTCAAGTGATGACGTAAGTTATGTGTAAAATGTGCGAATAAAACGGAAGTAAGTGTAAAATTAATTATGAGATTATTTTTAAAGAATTAAAATATTTTTCGCACAATTTTATTTTATTTCACAAAGTGTCAAGTTATAGTCACGCGAACCAAAAACTATCCATATTTGGATATTTTGGATATGACAGTCCTATATATCTTATAGAGATGTTATACTCGGCACAGCAGAACTTGGCAAAGCGCAGCAAGGGCATGTCATGACAGTCTGTCCAGTGTCCATCTATCATCTGTTATTGACGATTATCTCGAAACCCATATAAAAGACAGCCAGTTAAGAACCTTGTTCATTTTTTTAGTAACCAAGGTTTGAAAGAAAAAAGGGTTTTTCACACGACTTATAAACTTATCAATGTTTACAACATCCGGTGAGAAAGTTTACTCAATCCAGCTTTCCGACTACCGAGTGTTGCGATACCAAACACGATAAGTTTTATGTAAATTTAACCTATTCACTTTCCTTTCCTTTCGGATAAAGGTAACCGATTCGTGCGCTTATCAGACCAAATATATCCAGTGACCTGACTGAAGCTATTTCCGATTTTTCTCTACAGTTCAATTTCTATAAACAAAAGTTTGATTTACATAATTACCTCTTGCATTTGTAGCTGCGTCTGCAATCTTTTGGAAGGTGTCCAGAAATGCCGCAACAGCCACCAATGCTGACCTGTAAAATTATCAACAGAATTATATTTAAAAGTATAAATAGAAAAATCAATTGCAGCGGGATAGTTCCCGAAACCGAAACGAAACCTATTGCCAAATTCAAAACCTATTCTCAGTTGAGTGTGAACATCTCACTATTCTATTATCGACAATTTTGATATAAAATCAGTCACTCGTTTTTTTTCTTCTGCTTTTTTTATTATGTCCATTAATTATGAGTTCGCCTCAAAGACAAAGAAAAGTAGTAATAGGCATATTTTTCTAAAGTGGGCTATTATTATAGCTCAAATTATGAAAAAGAAAAAAATTATGCTCGTCCGTAAAGCGTCACGTCTTCACATGAAGAGCGTCATACAGTATTTGCTAGACATATTGCGTTCTAACATAGAGTAAATAAAACTTAACCAGGTTCTAGTCATAAACTCTTACAAGAAAGATGTCGTGAAATTGTACAGTATATGAGTTATTGTGTTACGGTGCATGATCAAGGAACCTTAGAAACCATTCATTTATTCTCACTTCGTTCCCACTGAGGTCAGCAACGCCCTAGCGTGTCTTTAGGTTTATAGGTAAGTATATTATAGGTAGGTTTATAGGTAATACAATCAAAACCAATTTACATTTATATGGAATAGATGAGGAGATGGATGACGTCAACGTATACGTTCATTCAATTGGTGCTAAACGATTGCGATTGTCACATTTGGGACGCGGTAGACTTGGCTCTTCATTTGTTAATTTATTTGTTGTCCGTCATCGATCCCTTAAATATTTTAACTGGAAGCCGTTGACTCATGGAATGCGCAATAAAATTTAAAAGAAAAAGTTATACATATATATGTGGACTTGTGAAGGTAGAAAGAAATATTGGACAAGAAATATATGAATTAAATATAACTAACTAGTGCCCGCGACTTCTTGCGCGTTGTAAAATATCTGACACCTTTATTGCTGTGACGACTGTGGCCCCCAATTTTTTACCATCGGGACCTACCATTTTTTAGGATAAAAAGTATACTATATGTTAATCCTGATAATAAACTATCTGTGTGCCAAATTTCATCCATCTATCCTCATAAACTTTCGCATTTATAATACTAGCTGGTGCCCGCGACTTCGTCCGCGTTGAAAAAGCAATATATCGCCTGACATCGTTATTGCTATTATACTTAGCCAGGAGTTAGTTTCCTTAATTTTAGATAATCCCTCGGGAGCAGTACTTTTTTTCTGGATGAAAGGTCCTATGTCCTTTCTGGTGTCCCAGACAACGTGTATGCAAAATTTCATGGTGATCGGTTCAGTAGGTTTTGCGTGAAAGAGTTACAAACATCCATACATCCCTCCATCCATACAAACTTACGCATTTATAATATTAGTATGGATGAAGATTATTACAAATGATATTGTGTGTAAACTCACTTTAAAGCTGAGTGAAGTTTGGTTGCTTTGGATATGAACTCCTCCCATATCGGCGCGGTGTTCTGTAAAGAAGAAAAACACATACATATTAAATATCGTTGGTTCTCATTAATCACTAGTTATCTAGAAACCAAGTGGCTTTCATCTTTCAAAATTATAACATCCTGTTTATTTGTAATTTTATTTGTGTGTGTTGGTTTTTCACCTTGTTTGATTATTTATTTGATGGACGTGACACTAAACTAAATATGTTACTCTATATTATATACTAGCTAGTGCCCTCGACTTCGTCCGCGTTCTGGATGAAAAGTACCCTATGTCCTTTCTGGTGTCCCAGACGACGTGTATGCAAAATTTCATGGTGACCGGTTAAGTAGTTATTGCGTGAAAGAGTTACAAACATCCATATACATCCGTACAAACTTTCGCATTTATAATATTATATTAGTACTGAAGTACTGATATTTCATTTAATAGATTTAGTAGATAGATTACATTTAGGTAGTACATAAGATGTTGCTTGTAGCTTTTATTGGCGCATGTTGAGCCTCCTATAATTGCGGCGGCATCCGCCTAGTGATAATTGTTTCGAACAGGTTATTTTAGTTTGATGCCTGCCTTGTTGAGGGCCTTGTGTAATAAATAAATAAATAAATATGCATGTATGCCTAGTCGATAGCTTGTAGTCTTACAATTTTGAGGTCGAGCGCCAGCAGTTCTTGAGTCTGAGCACCACTGGTGTAAGGTGTTTTATGAGAAAGATACGCGGCATGACCTACTGCTACAAAAAAAAAGACAAAAGAACACGGTCATCAATCATATAAGTATGTGCATATTGTTTGTTACGTTTGAAAGAAGGTCAAGAAAGTGTATCGCCAATATGCACACCATTGTTAGGCGATCCGCGAGGAACGTCTCGTGTGACGTGTGGCGGATGATGGCAATTTATCTAATATTCTCAACAGGTAACGGATGGATGTTGTTTCACGGTGCTCGAAGACAATTTTAGAACGACAAGGTAGAAATAGACTGCTATTGTAAAGACGAGTTTAATCACTACATAGTATAAAACAAAGTCGCTTTTTCTGTCCCTATGTCCCTTTGTATGCTTAGATCTTTAAAACTACGCAACGGATTTTAATGCGGTTTTCACTAATGGGTAGAGTGGTTCTCGAGGAAGGTTTAAGTACATAATTTACTAAGTTACGCGGGCGAAGTCGCGGGCAGCAGCTTTAATTTTATTAACACGTAATTTTATAAACTATAACTAACATGTGGTGCCATCTGTTAACAGACTTTTTCCATTATTCGAAGTGAGATTAGATGAATTAGAGTACTACATTGCTTCAAACAGAATTCCCTAGATGGCGTTGTAAATTTTGCATACACGTTGTCTGGGACTCCAAAAAGGACATAGGGTACCTTTCATCCAGAACGCGGACGAAGTCGCGGGCACCAGCTAGTTACATTATAAATTACGAATGCGAAAAAGTACAAAAAGTACCTTAAAATTAAAAAGTCCTTTTTTTGTTCAATCAAACGTTTTACCAAAATAAAAATAATGTGAGTGTCTACCCGAGTAAGTTTTAAAAAATGGACTTGTATTATCACTACATAGTATAAAACAAAGTCGCTTTTTCTGTCCCTATGTCCCTTTGTATGCTTAGATCTTTAAAACTACGCAACGGATTTTAATGCGGTTTTCACTAATGGGTAGAGTGGTTCTCGAGGAAGGTTTAAGTACATAATTTACTAAGTTACGCGGGCGAAGTCGCGGGCAGCAGCTTTAATTTTATTAACACGTAATTTTATAAACTATAACTAACATGTAGTGCCATCTGTTAACTTTTAGATGAATTAGAGTACTACATTGCTTCAAACAGAATTCCCTAGATGGCGTTGTAAATTTTGCATACACGTTGTCTGGGACTCCAAAAAGGACATAGGGTACCTTTCATCCAGAACGCGGACGAAGTCGCGGGCACCAGCTAGTATTAAATAGATCAAAGATAGAAGAAATCATTTGTAATATTTTTTTTTTAAGTTAATGTCGTCAGACAGGCTGACGGTCCACTTGGTGGTAGCTGAGTACAAAAATGAAGAAAGACTGTTTATTACCAAATTCTCCTAAGTGTAAGTTAAAAATAACAATGACCTTTCTCTTATTACTGGAATAATAAAATTAATTAATTTTATACTTTATACTCGTGATCATTTTGTGACCAATGGCAATGAACGCTATGATTATAGACATCCGTTATTTTGTAATGCGGCTTCATGAAAGGAAATCATTTTTTTTTTCTTCATTTGCACAAGTGATATTTTAAGCACAATTACGCTTGCGTGACTGTTATTATATGGATGCTCGTGAAGCAATGAACATAATTCACTCATGTAGGTATTAAAACATTAAAAAAAACTTCAATAAAAAACTAGTCATTGTAGAAGGAAATTCTCAAAGTAAAAAGGCCACCTTGAATCAAGATGGTCAAGTGTAATTACTCCTTGTTTGTTTGTACCACGTTTGTACACAACTTGTGTTGTGTGGCATTATCTTTTTAAGAAACTCCTAATACCTACATCAGAATACATATAGGGGCAGTGATATGTTAAAAAGACTTTTTAACATATCACTGTATAGGGGCACTTTTTCATGCAGAAAAAAAAACTGTTTCCGCGACTCTAAATTTTATTGATTATGCGAACTGTCAACCTATTTCTTGCACAATGACAACTTCTGACTGACATGACTAGACATCGTTTATTTATATGGTATATCCTTGGTATATCTTAAGGTAGCCTAAATAAGCCATGAATTTTTGACTTGATTGTAAAATATTTTCTAATTACAAAAAACCTTTTAATACACACACACCTTATTAATACACGTACCTTCCATAGGTATAATTCCTAATCTAACCGATGGTGAATCCCTATGTAAAGATGCGTTCGCTGCTAAAATCAATTCATCAAGTAGTCAATTTATTTACTCGCTTGGTACGCTGAACTGCTGACCTATATCCGGTAAAACTCCGGTTAAGCCGTCATGTCCGAGCATACTCGAGCGTATTAATTGCGATGCGCAACTAGTCAATTTTATACGTCACGATGCCGTGACGACATCGATGACTGTTGAAAAAAAATTTAACTAGTAGTATTATTTTCTGAGCGCGCGCGTTCTTGGCATATCATGGGCGGCAGATTTTGAAATCAGACAAATCTTGAAATTTTGCGTCTAATTGAGAAAGAGAATGGAAGTGTTATGAACGATAAAGGAAAGGAAGCTGCAATATTTCAGGCAAATCGGGAAAGACACCGTATTCTACAACTAGTGATACAAGGGAAAATACAAGGCAAGCGTAGCAGAGGCAGGATAAAGTCATCCTGGCTGAAGTTGGATTTATTTGTTAGTCACTCTTTCAAAGATCGTCGTAACTCAGTATTCCCTGCCACCTTTAAAAACTATTGCGGTAAAATTGTTAGCAGGAATCGTAAATATCGTTTCATGATCGTAAGTGAAAAACGGGTCTATGTGAAGTCATTGAACTGACTTGACGCCATAGTAGGATAATTTAACACAGAACAATTTAAAAAAAAATCTTTAAAAATTACAGATATTATAGATTAAAAATTATAGTCAGACAGGCTGACAGTCCACTTGATAGGCTACAGAAAAGATATATTATTTCGATTGCTACTTAATAATATTTCGTCAATTATGTATAAAAAATTAAGACCTATATGTAAGTATTTTAGTAATATTTTTGTATGTACTATCCAATCTTGTTCATCCCTTACTTGTTTACGAACGCCTCAATCATCGAGCCAACGCGTTTATGCCATATTATCCCAGAGTTCCGCATTTGTACAAACTGCGAAAGCAATCTCCGCTAAACTAAATAAAACACATGTTATGTCTACAATATAAACTTCATTCTAGACGGCTCCCGTAGCTTTGAAGTGCTGGGGCACGTATGCATGCAGTAAACAGTATTGGTAGGTAACAGGAACAGCTGGGTGAACTCAATATACTTATACATGTCGTGGGCAGATCGTAGAATTGGGCAGATCGTAAAGTATGAAATCAAAAATCTTTCAACATAAGTCAAAAATAGGTGCGACTAGGAGCGGAGCGAGGCAAGGCGAGGAGGAGCGTGTTAGGTTTACATGGAAATAAATTTGGGGAGCCAAGCGAAGCGGAGCGGAGTGAGGCGATTCTCTCAGTTTTAACAGAAATATGATCTACCCAGGAATATCATGACATGCCCAATTCTACGATGTGCCGACGTCATACATAACATGAATGCAATAAATAATATATGCGTCAAGATAATATAAAATTTAACTTATTTTAAAGCGAATATCGAAAACAGTTATGTACAAAATGAACTATGTACTTTGAAAATGCATACTCATTTATAACAATATCACTTATCACTGATACGCTTAAAATAAAAGAAAAAGCGACATCTATAAGCCCAAAACTATGTTAATCTAAATAGTTATTGAAAATATCTTAATTGATATTCTGTACATACGTACTTACCTATACATTGCATTGACTGTAAATTTGGACCTAAGCCAAATTTTACAGTCATTCATTAGGTTCCGACCACATTGGCTGACATTGGTAAGTAAATGCAGCCTATGTAAAGCAACGATTTATTCTTTTTAATTTTTTTTTTACTAGTAATTGACATTGGTTCATGTTCATTGCTTGTTTTCGATACCAACTATCTATGTACAATATTGTACATAAAAGGCCGTATATTTTTAAATATAATAACTAGTTTATATCAAATATATTTATTTTAAGCGTTTAGGTTTAAAGATTTTTTTAATATTTTTAAATA
Source organism: Synanthedon tipuliformis (assembly GCA_947623395.1). Taxonomy (NCBI): domain Eukaryota; kingdom Metazoa; phylum Arthropoda; class Insecta; order Lepidoptera; family Sesiidae; genus Synanthedon; species Synanthedon tipuliformis. The sequence goes on along the minus strand of OX392431.1, from coordinate 2,534,948 downwards.
TGGACACTCTACACTCGAGTGTAGTTTGTTTAAAGAAAAAATAAAATTCTTTTTAGGTAGCTAATTACGAAATACAATTACAAAAGTGGACATAAGGCTTTATTGTGCAAACTGAAATACCACAACCAGGAAAACAACTGGCAAAGAGAACCATAATGTTTATAGAGTTCTATTTCAAATCTCGGGTCGAAATTAACCCAAAAATAGCACAATAGGGACGTAACATAAACATTTTTGCGTTCATTCACCTGCATCATCTAAGATATTAACAGTTAAGGAAGTCGTCTGTTATGGAAATAGGGAATTAGACGGTAATATTTCAACCAAAGATATTTGATTGGTCTCGCTGCGCTCGACTAGATAGAGCGCTATACAAAAGCGATAGCTCCGTGAATGCGGCAACTTTTTATTGTAGTGTGTGTAAAACATCGTCATTTTTTATCACTTTTTACACAGTTTTATTATATTTTTACACAGTTTCACTACGCAAACTGGCATTTTATTATGCTCAAAATTTAATAAAACATTCGGCACGTACACATCACAGACAGTTTGCAGTGTGACTGGCTCGGGTACGCCGAACTCGGCGTAGTGTTTTTTGCCGCATTTTACAAGTACGACGGGGGTATCTAGTCGAGCGCAGAGAGACCAATCATTCATCTATGATTTCAACAGACATAGGTATAACTTTAACTTCGACTTCTAAATTTACAAGAACTTTGACATAATGGTTATTGCAGTGCAGGCAGGGTTTCAACATACTATATGGTCTCAAACGCAGGCGTGCTTTTAATGAATTATTATTAACCCCCGACGCTCGACTATAAATTTATGAAGATCTCCTTAGGCGTTTCAAGTCCATCAGCTATTTCCTAGTAGACACAACTTCTATCACTAACTTCTAAAGGTTGGATTGATGTAAAATTTGGCATGCTGTTACATCGGTGGTATTGTCATGACATGGCAACTTTGATTTGATCCTGCAGCATCTAGTAGTCTATGGAACACCGATATGTAAGCAACTTATAGCAGATAGTATAGCGTGTTTAGGCTTAATATAAAGTCGTGGGTTTGTTTATAATTTTAAGCTCCATATATTTAGAGCTCCCAGGTGGCGAAGACAATTCAACAGGCCTGATAATTGTGGTTTTTTGTATTTACCATTAAAACAATATTAAAAAAAAACGATATTTTTTTTTAACTGACATTGACTTATTATTCGGTGCAGGAATCATTTGCGCGCAATAAGCCGTTTTCGAAACAATTTTTAAATATAAGTCAAATTCTTTCTTATGCGCTAGCTTTTATTGTGGGGTTTCAATTACTTCGATGGAAATTCTAAACAATACAATTTGTTCTTAACATGTTTTATAACATTTTTTTTTCAAACCAATTACGTTGACACTTTCTTGTAACATCTTTATTAAACAATGCAAATTTATAGGATTTAGCCCCTTAATCTGATAATGCACTTGGAGTTCCGGTTTTAACATGCCCGTATTAAATCATTCTAATCTCAATTCTCATCCGCTTATTAATGAGTGCTTGTCACGCTTTGATGGTCCACTTGTCCTAATTTACTAATCCACTAAGTTGTTGTATGTTGTCTGCACAACATGCAATGAACAATGCCAACTTCAGTCTTAACGTTATGAACATATCAGAATCCTACTATATGTATCCTAATAGTAATCCTTATGCCTGGGCCACGAAAAACCAACGCTCGAAGCAAATTCGCTTAGCGCTGCAAGCATCAGCGTCGAGCGTCAAAAATGCAGAAATATACTATTTCGTTGCAAAAATGTCGATGCAATTTGCAGCGAAAGGCGTGTTATGGCCTCTTACATTAATTAAAATAAATAAAATCATTTATTCCTTTTCGTTGGTTTCGTGGCCCATGGGTTACATAGTATAAATTGAAGTCGCTTTTCGCTTCAGTCTGTATGGCCGGTAATATCATCTAAACCACGTAACTGATTTTGATGCAGTTTATACCATCAATTAGATAATTTTTCAAGAAAGCTCGACGCCAGTCAGCGATAACTCTGCGAATTAGTAAGTTAAAGTGGCAATGAATGAGCAGGCAGTACAGGAGACGAGACAAACTGACGACTAAAGAATGATCGCCAGTCGACGCTGAATGTTATTGAAAAAGCCTTGCCATGTCCAGCGGTAGACTTTCTGTAGCTGAGACAATAATGATGAATAAATTATTGTAGTACGGATCGCTGTGATTCACATTTTTTTCTTTGAAAGAATACATAATTAATAATGTTATAAACATAGTCCGAAAAACATTGCTTTATCTTCCGCTGACATGTGAGCGTACTCTTAAAGCTGAATAGTTTAGATTGGATTACAATGCGGCCGTTTATGCTGGCGAGAGCATTAAGGGCAATAAACCATAACGCTTTGCTCTTGAGACGAATCAATTGAAATGTCAATAAACATGTCGTCGGCTTATGTCTAGTGTTACAACAAATCGAGAAAGGTGAGCCGAGTTTACAAGTAAACAAAGCTTGAATAAACAAAACTTAACGAGCTGTGCTAATAACATTCAAGGGCTTCTTAAAAATAATATTCAGACCACATTAATTGTTAGCACAATTTTGTGAGTGGCCAAAATAGTTTTGGAAATATCCTCTTATTTAACAGAACCACGAGTATTCGGCCACTCACTTCCATTTTCAAATACTCTTTTCTTATATAAAAAATAAATAAATAATTTTTCTTTTTATTAAAAAAAATTAAAAAAACCATTGTAAAATAAAAAGAACATTTTAATATCACTCCTTTTCTAACTGCTGCCCGGTAACGGTTCCATCACAAATGGCCCCACAACAGGGCCCGTAGCCATGTGTTCTTTCTACAGTCGTAAACGTTACGCTACGCTTAGAGAAAACCATGAGAAATCTTTGTGATTGGTCAAAATTTTATTTCGACGTTACAACAACCAATCAGCAAGCTTTCAGCGTTCTCTCTTCGTTTCCGGAGTACGCAACGAAGCGTTTGCATCTTGGCTAGGGGCGCTAGACTAGAACTCCGCCAATCCCGAGGGCGGTTTTTAGTGGGTATGAATGAATCCTACATTTATATTCCATGAGACATACATTACATAACTTATAGTATCAAACTGAAGATTTTCCTCCTCCTAAAACATATCTAACTGCTATACTAGGTAAGTGAAATACAAATAAGGTTTTGGCGAGTTGATTAACAAGCCAGTGATACAGAAGTAACGGCGAACGCTTTGAAAAGCACAATTCTTATAACAATGCGACTCGTATCTCTAAGATTCTGAATCAGCAATTTCATTCAGTCGAACGCAATATTAGGTATCCCCCTTGTAATAACGAAGGGTCCGTGGAGCCATTCATAACTGTTCGTTGCTGATTGGTGGATTTCATGTGCGTCAGTCTTTCATATCTTTCTTTCTTTGATTCTTTAAATGTATCAAATTCAAATATTTGTCAACTGTAAATCAGTTTATTGAAGATATTCCTATAAAGTATGCGGTGTTTTGGAGCATTGATTACAATGCCATGATACGTAAGTGCTATTACGTCAAATACAAACTAATAGCCCTCAATCGATTTTCGTAGAAAATACATAAATTATTCTTATTAAAAATTCTAAATTAAAGCTATTTATCTATAATATAAGCACTTATAAAATCACCTGACTGCCACAAAGCCAAAACTACAAAGTGTAGAAAACTGGAATTTAGAACATGAGTTGCCACTTTTGGGACCGCCCGCTTAATAGCTATGTGTAGTGTAATATGTATATCGTTGGATAGCTAATTTTGAGCTGAACAAAAGTTATTATGGCGCCTAGTTCCAAATGATAGTCTGTTCAGAGTTAAAGCTGTACTGGCAATCAAACGGCATATTACTTACGCAATACACATAATAATAATAATTTATTTATTTTCAGACAAATTAGTCCATAGATAAAAACATAGCTGAGATGTTGACCAGATATCATACATTTCCTGGCATCCTCCTTTGTGTTATCAATTTTTCTAACCAACGTAAACCAGTGGCTATTTTCTTTAATTCTTTTTCTTTTTTATATTGCCTAAAGTATACAACTTACCCCAATCAAAATTGATAATAACGATTCATAGGGGTTCTGCTTTTATTGCCTGTCGGTAAGTCTATTTTTTCTTCCCGTCTTTAGTGACATATAAAACGAATTTCAACCTTATGTCATCATATACTTAAAGTCATAAGTTCCTTATAGGTTTATCCTTAGAATCGATTCCGTTTTCTATTTTCGTCAACTTGATTGTCGTCGAGATTGTAGTGAATATGTAAGAAGTAAACTAATTATAAAGTTCAAAACACCAAAACATATACACGGAAGCAGACTTCTAAAAATATATTTTATTAAAAATTTGTCCGACTTTCGAATACGTACTTTTTGACGACTATTATAGCAGTAAACAAGTAACTGACTAACTAGCAGCTATTTAGTATGTGTTGAAGACGAAAAAATCTTGGGAGTGTTGGTTACATAGCTGTTACTCTAGAAACTTTCTCCCTAGATGGATATCAGCCTGTGCATTTCGCCAGCTTCTAATTAATTTTATCGAAAGTGAGAAAACATCTAAAATAAACACATCGACAAAATGTGTCACAAATAATGAAATATAAGTAGATCCCAACTCAACCCTTGTAATAGAAAAACGAAATATTAACAATCAACTATCGGATAAAAAATACACATACCTAAGTATTTGTTTTATTGATATTCTAAATTTAATATTATATTACATTAAATTTACAAATTTTATAATATACTTACCTACATATAACATCTAGCTTAGGCCCTTCAGTCAGGGTGCAAGCATGCTGACCATTGCTGGTTGCATTATCTCGATATATAATATAGAAAGATCCAAAATATCCGAGTGGACTGGAATTGCTTCGGTCGAGCAGCTGTTCCAGTTCCATAACTTAAACTGTGGTAATGGCAAGCTCTGCGGTCACCCCTCGCCAGCGATGTTGACCAAGCATTTTGGCTAAATGTTGAATACGGTAATATTTATAAGCGCTTTAGAACCCTATAGAAGTTGATACTATAAGTTTTTTTCGCCTGGCTTTCTCTAGTAGGCTGCATACCCGGAATTATTACTTCGCCTCATACAATTTGATGTTATTTTACGGCCGTGTGGGAAAACGTCGGACAAACGATCTGTGACAAATCGTGCATTTTAATGAACACAGAAGTGGCGATGTTCTGTTCTATCTCTTAATTTTTTCTTCCAACGGATTACATTTCCATAATTCAGTTTAATTGTGAGGAGTGGAGAGAAGAGCTATAAAATTAGTAACGTTCAGATGGAAAGTCATAAAGGCAAGCAATATTTCGCAAAAAAAAAACACAGATTTAAAAAAGCAATAACCCAATATTGTCTGCGTAACTTTTAAAATGGATTTTGTAAACATTTCCATACGGGTATATGTTAAAGCCAAGACATATTTTTTGTAAAAAAGACCCACTTATAGCTCCACTAAGCACCAACCATCCCCTAACAGAAAAGCAACGACGAGGTAAAATTAATACCTATACATTTTTTTATAACTCTCATTATAAAAGTTAATAAAAAAAATCGAGACTACGCGAAATGGTCTCATATATTATTTATATTACTTTTACTCCCGCGGACTTTTGGTTCCATAGTTGACTTGGAGGCTGTCGATAATAATTTTGGGAATAACCTAATTTGAGTAGGTGACGGGGTTCGTAAGTGCTTCGCTAAGTTCATTACAATATCAAGATTACCATCCGGCAAATTGGTTGAGATGAAAATTTTACACCCCACTCCGGAAATATAGGATCGCGTGTGCAATAAAAATGAAACACATGTAGGTGCCCCATATATGTAAGTATTCAGATGACGTTATTGGTTGCTAGTTTTTTTTTAAATTTCAACCCCGTAAAGTACTATAAGGAAGCAAAGTGAGTATGAAGAGCAAACCCATTATTTATAAAAAAAAATTCTTCATATTTAGGTATTGTATATTGTAATATATTGTAAAGTTATTATATTTTGAGTAATATTCCGGGAATAGAGGGTTTGAACCTTAGTATATCTTAGTATAACATGAGTAATAAATTCTACTCTATTCATCTGTGGTAATATTATGAGTTTATGTTTTTTTATGTTTCTACCTAAACTCAGAAAAAACTCGGAAACCAAAATTCTTTCACAAATACTTAAGTAAAATAAATAGGGCACATAACTTCTCATGTACCTACATAAATTTAGGGAAGCCGCTAAAATATTATAGTTAACAAATAATATGTAGGTATATTTGAAGGCACTAAGGTAAATGTTCATAATTATAATAGCTTAATTCTGATTCAGTAATTATTTGCAAAATAAATCCAACCTTCGTCAGTTCGTCTAACAAAAGCGTTCCGTCAAGTGGCGACCCAAATCTCTCCCCAATTAACCCAATAAACACAGTCATCAAGCCCACGTCTTCAACGCGGGATATATTTAAACCTGTCGAAAATATGGGGTTTCGAGTGCTCCCATGTATACCGTTATGTTTTTTATATTATAGCAGCTAACCGACATACTTTGTCAAAAGCTGTTCACACCAAAGGGATCACACTCTGAATCTCTGATAGCGTTTAGGCAAATATTGCCTTTAAATGTTCACGCTTCTAATGTTGAAGGTTCGGTATAGTTATCGTTATAGATAGGCGTTCGAGACCAGGAAATATTTTCACAGGTAATCGCTATATCATTTTAACAAGGAACTGTAGAATGGTGAAAACGCCATCATAATGTAGAATTGTGAATAACACGATGGATATAATTTATAATGATACGCGAACGAAGTCGCGTTCACAAGCTAGTAAATTAATAATACAATTTACATCAAAAGCATTCCGATTGTTTTCCGGAGAGGCAAACTTTGGCATCCTAGTAAATCACCTAGATAGTGGGTTGTAGAAAGCAATGTCCGTTTAAAGTATCATTTTTGATTTAAACTTGACTCTTAAAGCGACGCGCATTAGGATCAGAATCGAAATGAAAATTGAAACGGAGAGGAATACGTAGGCAGAGCTTTAGTGAGGCCAACGTGAGTTGCATGCATATCGACATACGATTGATGATTTCGTATTCAAAATGTTACGGTGGCACGTATTTCGTGTTGGGAATTTTGTATAGGAAATTTTGTTTATCGAAATCCGTAAAGGACGACCCCTATGTGTGGTTAGAAAGTATTTGTTTCTCTTTTAAATAAACATAGTGGTTCTTTACACAGTTTTTTATTATTATTTTTATACATAATTAAAATCTTTAATCAATCGATCGACCTATCTATCTATCTCATCTTAGTATCAATGTCAACACAAATTAATCGTGTTGGATCCGTTTACGACCATTACCTACATCAGTTTAAAAGATTTAAACTAAAAACGAGAGAGTAAAGTACGATAAACATTACATTAAAATAAACATTTTCGCTTAGAATGCGAATGATGGCTTCCATTACTATTTTCACTAGTCATTTAAATGTTCTTTCATATTGTATTCATTCTTAATGTGAAGGTCGTCAGACAGGCTCTACAGAAAAGTCGTCTACAGAACACCTGTAAGTTAGATTCGAATAACTAAGCGAACCAAGCGGATGCGGATGGTTATCATTATAGCTGAAAATTTCAATAATAGATCGAGCCAACATCGTCGCATCACTAGGTATACCGCCTACTCTACAGAGTGGGCGGTTGATAATTGTGCAATTTCGGGCATACCTTTAAGCCTTTTACTATAATAATGCAATCATATCACAAACTCTTATAATGGTAGGGGCAGGGCAGGCTACATTTCACAATAATTTGGGAAGCCCGTCTGGCGGCAGTAACAACCTCCTCACAGAAGACTACCGTGAAATAATAGCATGTCTGCTGTTGTGTTTCGATGAATGAGTAAGGGATGTCACAGCCCAGTTTTCCTATCCCTTCCTAATGCTTATCCTTTAATCCTACTATGGTTGGGAGCGCACCTGCAGCACCTGTGGCTTTGCTTGTGTCATAGGCGACGTTAGCCATCTACCATCAACCATGGCCTGTCTGTCGACCTTAACATAAAAAAAAAAACATTTAACTGGCTTTATTATGAAGTAATTGTAATAATAATATGATTTTTTTTATAACTGTGACGCATTCACATAATATATGTTTATTCCCATCTCGGCACCTTATTATTATATTAATAAAATAAAATAATATATTTTATTAATAATTAAAATTAACGCAATAAACCAGAATAGCAAAATAATAATAAAAGCTCAACCCGCCAATAGAATAGAACATAGGTTCAAAACATTTATGGAATAGATCACTAGTAGTTAATGGTGTTGCTGACCTATCAAACGTTAAATACTGTTTCAATCATGTAGGCCGTACAAAATAGCGTAACATCACAAACCACGCGAAGTACTCTTGACCTTTACAACTAAATACATTAAGGAAAGCAGCTGTATCATCAAAGTTTTATAGCGGGCGAAACACTATAAGAGGGGACTCAACACACGCAGCTACATTCATTGTCTATTGACGACCTCTGAATTTAACATTGCTGAGGTCGCTATTGTCAAGATAGTTATGGGCGTTAGTTAGTTAGTTATGGTTTAATCTGTTGAATAATTATTGAAGTGAAACTTTTTATGGGACACTATTGAAGTGAAACTTTTTGTCATGAGAGTGAACTCGTCGAGCTAACAAACTGTTAAGTGTTAAACTGTTAAACTCACAGATGTTAAACTCCTTGTCTCTTTCTTATTACCGCCTCTCTCACTCTAGCAGAGTGAGAGAGGCGGAAAGAAAATTGTTGATGTTGACTGACAGTGACACTGTTGACATTGACAGTCTGTGTCGGATAAATTGGATAAATACAGAACAACTAATTAATATTATGGAAAAAATGAGTACTACACAGACATAGTTCATTCTCTATATGCTACGGATTATAGAGTATGATCTTATCATACTATATACAGATGGATGACATTACTGTCATCCATCTGTCTGACGTTTAACTAACAAATCACAAATGACAAAGTTTGGTTTTATGACTGCCTGGCGAATCCTGAATTTTATTTTTAATTTAGTGTTGTGTAAAACTTATCTTCTTTAAGATAATACAGTCATGCTTCAAGTGTTCAACGTCCTTATTTTTTAATTATATGTTTATGGAAAATAATTCAATAAAATGGCACTAAAGAAAGTAAAGGGGAACTTCGAAAGAATGTTCGATAAAAATCTCACCGATTTAGTGCGTGGTATAAGGAATAATAAAGATAACGAGGTAGGTACACATCAGAAATTGTTACTATTTACTTAATAAACATGTAAATAAGTTTTGAATGTTATATTTTTTTATATAATATTCGATTTTAGGCCAAGTACATAGCACAATGTATGGAAGAAATTAAAGTGGAACTACGACAAGATAACATAACATAAGAAAGCTAACGCTGTCGCTAAGCTGACATACGTAAGTACTTAGGTCTTAAGTAGATCGAATTTGTAAGTGTAACTGTTGTAATTATTAATTAAATTGACATTTATTTTAGCTTCAAATGTTAGGATATGACATATCATGGGCTATATTCAATATTATTGAGGTGATGAGTTCAAACAAATTCACTTACAAAAGAATCGGGTACTTAGCAGCTAGTCAATCATTCCATGCAGACTCAGAGTTACTTATGCTCACTACAAATATGATAAGGAAAGATTTAAATGCTCAGAATCAATATGAAGCAGGATTAGCACTCAGTGGACTGAGTTGTTTCATATCTCATGATCTAGCAAGAGATTTGGCAAATGATATCATGACATTGGTGAGTTTATTGAAGTGAAACTTTTTATGGGACACTAGCGTTTTGTCATGAGAGTTAACTCGTTAACATAAGTCATATTAATTACTTATATAGTTCTTTTCTTAATGTAGAATGTTTATGTATATGTAATATATATATATATATATATATATATATATATATATATATATATATATATATATGTATATGTCTATTAAATTATTTCATATTAAAAATTTTTTAATATTGTTTTTATTCTCAGTTATTGTCAATGAAGATACAAAAAATGTATGCGTCAGTCCAAAACTAACAGCGTCAAAAGTGAAACTTTTTATGTAATTCAAAAACTGTCAATAAGTGTACAAAAAAATACATTGCAGCAAAGAAAAATTGACTGGAAATTATAATAAAAATGATTTATAATAAAAATCAAGAAAAATCTACAGACTATCCCGAATTAATTACTATGGAAGTTTCACTTGTACGTATATGTATATAGTTTTATGTATATGTAAATAATAGTACGTACGAGTGAAACTTCCGTAGTAATTAATTCGGGATAGTCTGTAGATTTTTCTTGATTTTTATTATAAATCATTTTTATTATAATTTCCAGTCAATTTTTCTTTGCTGCAATGTATTTTTTTGTACACTTATTGACAGTTTTTGAATTACATAAAAAGTTTCACTTTTGACGCTGTTAGTTTTGGACTGACGCATACATTTTTTGACATTATAAATCTTTTAAAAAATATTTCACTAACACCAGTTCATACTTAGTCACTGTCACCCGTCAACATTTGAAGCATGTCCCGATGTCGGACATAGTAAACCACTCGTCGTAGTCTTCACGTATTCGGGTCAATCCGAAGCTTCCTGCGATGGACCTTGCGACCGATAGGACTTGTGGCACGATGCCAATGCCACGAGCTTTAAGACATTCAAAAGAAATGTTTACTTTTAGACAGGTAGTTAACCGAATGATCTATTTAAATTAAAGATTGCGCAGTAACGAAAAAATAGATAAGATTTACATAAATAAAGTTAGAAAACCATTAAAAATAGAGGTTCGCACTTAAGAAATATTATAAACAATAACGATTTTAATCCACGTTGGAGACAAAAGAAATTATGAAACTTCAGGATATTAATTAACCATTTACCTAATCTTGGCATATTACTATTAGCTGAACGAGACCCGATGATGTTACATGTATTTTTCAATAACTGCCTCGGGTACCGATCCGCCACACAATAATTGAAACGCTTGTAATCCGCAGGTACCGGGGCAAGGCCCAAGCTACTGGTGGTTAGGGCTACAACGTAAGAAACCTCTTGACAATACGTGCCGTGTCAAGAAGTACCGCCTGCTGTATCTGTCCCATGAGCCATCTATGGAAAGCCTCTTGAGGTGTTGGTCGAAGCTCTACGCCAAAATACAGACACTATTATTATAATACAGTAATTTAAAACCTATTTAACGCCTACTCAAATTTTTTTTAGATTTTAATTATCAAGCCGACGCCCACATTTTAATCAATCTGTAACATAAAAGATCTTCAAGTTACGTGACGAGTCCTTCGTAGTGTTATCACTATTCAAGTTTCTTACAGTTGAAATAAAAATGGGTAAATTTTTTATCAGAGGCGTCAAAAAATATTTTGCTAAATCTCATCGCGTCTCTCTCAAAGGGAATCTCAAATCCATTTCAGAGAGGACGGACGGACGGAGCTTGTGCAAATCTCTTGCGAGCTCAAATGTCATGACAAATACTTATATCTTGGGATGAATACTTAAGTTCTTGGATTTCTATATTTTTCATCTTTTAAATCTAACACACAGACCTAACAACAGATTCATACTTTTGTGTTAGTAAATTACTATCTATTCGCTGGCTTAGTTCTACTACGCTACATAAAGGATTTACATTGTTACGTGGTGGAAGGTCAAAACTAGTTTTTTAAAATTATAATATTTAATAACTAAAAATAAGAAAATACAAAGATTGAATAAAATGATTAAACTTAATATTAACAAAGATTCATGAGAGACTTCTTGCTCTAATGAGTTCGGAAAGTGGAGTGCCCGGAATGGGATGGGACAGATGGTTTTATTAGTTGGTGTTTACATAAAAAAAAGGATTCGTTTTCGGGAGAAGTGGTTTGGGCTAGTGGTACTTTGGATGTGTGCGTATTAATGATATATTTAGTGTACATACATTACTTATCATATACTTATAGACTAATTACGTTATATAACATTCCTCCCCCCTTAGTACAAAGATTGCGCCCTTTTTGGGTGCGATTTTTGGGGTTTGGATGTGGATTTGATGGCGGCGGCGTCGGGCTTGTCATCGTCGTCGTCGTCATCGGATATGCTGGCGTGGGTCGCGTTCATGGGGATTTCTATATGTTGTCGTCGTCTTGATGTGTCGAAACAATTGTTAAATATTTGTATGCATCCCTGTGTATCGGGACGAAATTGACGTTTTATTCGTCTCCAAGGCAGACATTTGTAGATAAGGTAAAACGTCATTGTGATACCAAGAACCAAGGGTGTCCAAGTTAAGTAAGTTGGTGTCTGGTACGGTACATTCGACTGGAACTTGTTCAGTTCTTCTGAGTGTTTCTTGATTTGATTCTCTATTTGGTTTAGAGAGTTAATTGGGATGTTGCTGGGAATGACTGTTAGGAGGTTCGGGCTGTTAAGCCGTTTTCCTTCTTCGTAACAGTCATCAGTTCTCACGTCCGGCATGGTGATGGGGAAAGTTACGTTCTCCTCCGCTGTGAATTTAGCTGAGAGAGTGCTATAGCCTGTGTGAAGTTTGCATCCTTCAGGAACTGTCAGGATGCCCACTCCTTGCAGCGAATGATGGGTAACCTCTCTGTGGCACTGTAGGATAGACGGAGCTTCGTGACTTTGTATATAAAGCCATTTGTTGTTCCTTAGTGGTTGATAAATGTTGATGTTTGCACTGAACATGTTTGTAGTGCAAGTGTTTGGTATCGATGTTGAGGCGCTGAGCAGGATGTCCACTTCGCAGATTGGACGCAGGGCGGACTCGTACACTACGAGATCGGTGCAGACTTCCTCTTTTGGCTTAAACTTTTTACAATTCTCCAATTTATTCGTTGAGATGTATTGTTGGCCATTGGGGCTCGTAGCTAAAAGTGTATGCTCAGGCAGGATGGTCTTATGGTAGGTGGAATCTTGGTTTGGAATTGGAATAGAATAAATTCGGTATAGCGTGAAAGGTTCGTTTTGGATTAAAGGAAATTCTAATATGAATACTAAACGATTTGAATAAATATACGCCGAAAGAGTTGATGAGTCTAAAATATAATGTAAATTTTCAATAGTTATAGGTAATACTAGGCGTTTATGGGTACGGACATGGCTAGAAATTAAGAGTTCTTGGTATAGTCTCTTAAGAGATATGATAGAGGGGTGAATTATGTTGGATTTGCTAAATAATATACTATATAAACAATCGTTGATTTCGTTGTCTAAGCTGGTAATTACTTCTAATATTTGTAATAGTTGAAATTTGTTCGCTAACTTTGATGTCGAATAGGATTTTGTTGCTAATATTTAGATAATTATTTAATGAATTTATGTTTTCGTTAATAACTTGTTCATCATAAGAGATTTTGAATATGGTTTCATTAAAATTTTTAAGGGTCGATGAGGTCATTTGGAGTTGTTTCTGCATAAGTGTAGTGAGATCCAGTTCTCTCTTTTCTAATAGATTAATACAGTTATCGTATCTTTTTGCATCCCTTGCGTCAGGTGTGCCGATAAGCCATTTTAGGACTGTGCTGATGCCGTCTACTAATTCTCTTTTAACACGTGAATCCTTCCCAAGGTACATATTGAATTCGGATAAACGGTTTTCTATTTTTTCTAAATTTACGTTAAGGTATGATTTCGTTGCTTGGACATTTGGAATGTTAGGATATTTGGAAGATATAGTATGAAAGTTATTTGCTAATCTTAATAAGGATTCGTGTGCGATAAAAAGTGGTCTCAAGTCGCGGTATATTATGAGTTTCCAAGATTCATCGGAAGGGTATACATTTCCTTCCTCTAAATAGAAGAGGCCGGAGTGTGAGGGTAATGGTTCCGTAAGGCTGGCAACTGTGGTGGAGGTTGCCCTGAAAGAGATAGAATTTGAAAGCTAATTTTATATTGAATAAGTATTAAAATTAATAAACTATAATTTAAATTAAATTAGGTTTAGATAAATTGAAATTTGATTTAGGACTTATCGCTAAAATATATGGTAGATTAGGGATATAACTAAATTAATTAGGTTTTACTATGAATTAGTGAATATCGCTGTAAAATTGAATTATTATAATGGTCGCAAGCGGTTTGCGTGAACTCTAATGTTTCGTCCTGACTTTTGAATTATATAATTTTCGTTAAAACCTACTCTACCTATGGTGTAAGGGCCATCCCATTTGCAATCTAAATTATTAGGATTAGGAATCTTTAGCATCACCTTATCACCCACTTTAAATTTTGCTATATTTTTTATATTGTTGTCGTAACGTTCCTTCGCCTTTTCTTTCATGCGTTCCACGTTTTCGATTGCAGATTGTCGGGATATTTTTAATCTTTCATTTAAATCTCTAATATAGTCTGATGCGGAGTAATCGGGAATTAGCTTCAATGAATAAAATTGGCGGGGTTTGTAGCCGAATAGGAGTTCGTACGGGGTGTAACCCGTGGAATTATTTGTCGAACTGTTATGGCAGATTACTGCAAAAGGGATAATCTGATCCCAATTTTTCAATCGGCGATCATAATATATACGGATATGGTCTCTGAGAACAGCATGAAACCTTTCGAGGGCACCGTTCGTCTGAGGGTGGTAGGCAGTGTTAAAAGATTGGCTAGAGCCGAAGAATTTTATGAGTTGTTTTATCACAGCATTCATAAATTCGGTACCTTGGTCTGAGTGGAAACGTTTAGGTATACCATAATGCTGACAGAAATGCAATAATTGCTTTGCAACAGTTATCGCTTCCTTATCAGGTATAGGGTATGCTTGCACATACCTAGTAAGTTCGTCTTGGAGAGTCAAAACGTATTTGTTGTTGTTATCGCTTACGTCGGAATAGGAAACAAGATCCATAGATACTCTCTCGAACGGTTCTGTAGAATGAGTTGTGATAACCATAGGAGCCTTATAGGTTTTTCGTTGTATTTTATTATGTTGACAAGCCTGGCAGCTTTCAACGTACTTTTTGATATCGTCTGTCATGCCTTTCCAGAAATATAATTCGCGAATTTTTCTTGTTGTTTCTATGACTCCTCGGTGGCCGGATAAGGGTCCGTCATGAAAGGATTTCAGGATATTTGGAATTTCATTAGGGTCGGGGGTTGTAACTTTATTGTCGCTAATAATAATTGTCGTATTATACATTTCAGCTAAATAAGAGGATATATGATATTGTTCGTTTCCTTGAAGTTTACATGTTCTGTCAGTTTTCAATTCAGGTATATAGAGTGTATCGCATTCGAAATTTTGTAAACAAGATAAGAGGGTTTTAAAATAGCTTTCCGAGTCCCAAGGGTCGAAATGACGCGGTCTCGTAACACCCAGGTATATATTTTGTTTTTTTACCGAGACCAAACGATCCACTTGATATAATTCTTTATTACTCTCTAAATATGGTCCCACTTGAGAACACTGATTTATGGCTTCGTCTAAAAGGTTATTGTGAGCGGAAAGTGTGCTTGAAATGGGAATGAAAATATTTTTATGTCTAGTGTCAAAAAGGTTATCAGATGTAAATTTTAAAAGTTTGTCATCGAAATTGTGTGAAGGTTGTTGTATGTAACGTTCGAAGTTTAACTGTAAATAATCATCGTCTTGAGAAGGGATATGAGATTGTGGGTTATCGTCGTTTGTTGGTTCGAGAATGTTTGTGTGGAGAATAGGCGGACGTGACAATGCGTCAGCGTTGGTATTGTTTTTACCGGATTTGTAAACGATTTCATAATCGTACTCTTCAAGTTTAAGTCGCCAGCGGACTAACCGACTACCGGGATCTTTTACTGAAAAGAGCCAAGTAAGGGGCTTATGATCGGTGACGATCTTAAACTTTCTACCAAAGAGATAGGGTCTAAAATGCTTTGTAGCCCAGACAATAGCTAGCAATTCGCGATCTATTGTAGAATAATTTGATTCAGCGTTGTTTAGCGTGCGGGAGGCGTATGCAATAGGAAGATCTTTACCTATTTCACCTTGAGATAAGACAGCTCCGATAGCGTGCATGGAGGCATCGGTAGTTAATATGAATTCTTTGGAGAAATCTGGGTATTGTAGGATTGGAGGATTAGTTAAAAGATTTTTGCAATGTTCGAGTGCAGATTGTTGAGAGTTACCCCATATGAAGGGAACGTCCTTTT
Source organism: Synanthedon tipuliformis (assembly GCA_947623395.1). Taxonomy (NCBI): domain Eukaryota; kingdom Metazoa; phylum Arthropoda; class Insecta; order Lepidoptera; family Sesiidae; genus Synanthedon; species Synanthedon tipuliformis. The sequence goes on along the minus strand of OX392431.1, from coordinate 2,518,677 downwards.
TTAAAAGGCTTGTGAGAGGCTTAGTTATTTTACTAAAATCGGGAATAAAACGACGGTAATAACCGGCAAGACCTAGGAATGATTTAATATCTTTACAGGATTTAGGTACGGGAAACCTTTGAACGGCTTCAATCTTGTCTGGATTTGGTTTTACACCTTTGTCGGAAATGATATGTCCTAAGTAGGCGACTTCGCGCCGAAGAAATTCGCACTTATCTGGTTGAACCTTCAAGCTATGCTGTTGTAGTCTAGAGAATACTTCGCGCAATTTGTTCTCGTGTTCTTGTAAGCTAGATGCAAATACTACAATATCATCTAAATATATGAAGCAGCGTTCACCTTGTAGTCCATAAAGTATTGAGTCCATAGCACGTTGAAAAGTAGCGGGAGCATTCTTCAAACCGAATGGCATCCTTTTATATTCATAGTGTCCGTATGGTGTGCTAAAGGCAGTTTTCGGAATATCTTTCGGTTCAAGTTCTAATTGATGAAATCCAGATGCTAGGTCTAGGGTTGTAAAGTATTGTGCGTGTCCTAACTTATCTAAAATTTCGGAGATGTTGGGAATCGGATAACTGTCGCCAATAGTAATGTCGTTGAGTTTCCTATAATCTATAACTAACCGCCACTTTTGTTTACCTGAGGTGTCCCTTTTTTTTGGCACAACCCATAAGGGGCTGTTCCAGGGTGAAGAGCTCGGTTGAATAATTTTTTGTTCTAATAATTTTTTCACTTGATCGTTAACTTCTTGTTCGTGCACTTGAGGAAAGCGATAAGTCTTTGTGTGTATGGGTATGTCAGAAGTTGTGGGAATAGAATGTCGAGTGTGGTTAGTAAAAGAGAGTGCGTCACCTTCAACAAAAAATATATCGGAATAATCTGAAATAATTTTACATATTGATTCCTTTTCTTCGTTATTTAAATGAGTATGCCTGATAAGACTTAGTACTTTGTCTTGTCTGTCTAATGAGTTTGTTTGATTATTGTATTGACAGTAATTAGTGTTGTTAATATTGTGTAAGGTAAATGGATCGACCTTTAGAGTGGGTTGGTTAATTATCTTATCTGAATCACTAGTGTTCACACATGTAATTAAAAACGAGTTGTTCACGACATTTACTAATGCTTGGGGAAATAAAATATCCTTATCATATATTTGACAATTTACAATTCCTGTTCCTGAAATTATACTATTAGTCTTACATTTGATTACGGTTTCCGATCGTTTGTTTAATGTCTGTTTCTTCAGGTCATTAATGGGCTCGTTTTCGACTAAGGAATGGAGATTGTAGGACTTATTGCCTATTTGCATAATTTTGGATTGAATGTACAATTTCACATTAAATTGGGACATAAAGTCGTTACCCAGAATGCCGTCTGCTTTTATATTAGCGTTAACGACATGGAACTTATGTTTAGGGAGACCGTCCAACGATATTTCAGCTGTCCCTGAGCTGCAAATAGAGGATGATGTAGCTGAAATGCCTATGATTGATACGATCTCAGTCTTATCTAGTATAGCTGTACCTAATTTATTGGGCTTGATTAAGGAGACTCCTGCACCGGTGTCTATAAGAAAGACAATTGATTCATTGTCGATTTGGAAGGTACAATGTAATAAATTTTCGGGAGGTACGTCGTTTAGCATAGAAATAGTAAAAGATTTATTTTTAATTGATTTCTGCTTAGACTGAGATTTAGGACGATTAGATTTAGGCTTAGGCTTGGAGGTTGATTTGGAGGATTTAGAGGTGCCAAGAGTTTGGGGCTGGTTACCCTGTTCGTAGGCGTTGGAATTGAAAGATTTAGAGATAGAATTTGTTAAATGACCTATGGTTGTGTCGATAGTCTGCGTACCGATATCACGACATTGTCTCCGATAGACAGGGTTTTGTGGTGAGATCGGTTTTTGCAAGCTAATCGAATTTTGTCCCCGATGGACTGGATTTTGCGGAAGATCCTTTTTATATTTGCCAATTATTCGAGCTGGAGGTTTTCCAGCCCTGACACTGGGGTCTGTGTCTGGGTGGTTGAGCAGGGAGCTAAAGCGATTTCCAGCGAATTGCTCACTTCGCTGGTCGCGTATGAGTTTAAATTACCTAAACGTGTAGGAGGTGCAGGTAAGGCATGATGGTTAACTCTTTTAGAATTCTCCTGATAATTATTACCCCTGTTATTGTTGTAGGCTCGCTTTCTACATTCGGAAATTACGTGCCCGGGGTTCTTGCAATAGTTGCAAAATTTTTGTGAAGAGCTAAAATTGGTATTAGGTATGGGTGATGGTAAAGTTGGTCGTGTGTAACCCTGGTTAGGGTTAACGCGTGGATTTACAATTGGATTAGAATAACCGCGTATGTTGGGTTTAGGTGGTCTTGCTAAATTAAATAAGCTTTGCCTAGCGCTGTTCATTGCCCTAATTTTGTCCTCCTGGATGGCGAATTGACCTGCTTCTGTGAGGGAGGTAAAGCCTTTGGTTCTGAGCATTGTACCGATGTCAGAACTTAGGCCATTTATAAATACGCTCAAGGCGGTGTCTTCGGTGATTCTTAACATCCCAGGAAGCGTTTTGTCTTCGACTTCGGCGTTAAGTTTTTCTATGATCTTGCTTCTATTTAAATCTACTCGGTGATAATATTTTAAAAGGGATTCATCGGGCTTTTGGAACATGGACTGTAACTCCAAGTTCAAATGTGATAGTGTTTTTATATTTGAAAATCGTTCTATTAAGAACGATCTTAGGTCATCCCATGATGTGTGATGCCTGCAGTGCACATCGGATGCGCTCGCCCCGACGATATTATTTAAAGTATAAACTAATAATAAAGGTATCTGATTTTCTGTAGCTATTTCGAAAGCCGCACTACAGGACCTAATGAAACCATATATTTGTTCCGGTTGACTGGTATCAAATGTTGGTATGAGTTTCAAAAGTGTATTAAAGTCTAACTTATCCTTCTCGACAACAATTTCGAACTTGGACATGATGATATGAAATGGTATAGAAATGGTAAAATAGAATAATACAATTTATAGCTAAATTAAAAAAAAATAAAAAAAAATAGAAGATATAGGATTTAGGATTTGGTATGAAAATAGAATAAAATTAGGAACTGAGCAAACAAGTTAAGCTACTCACCACAGCAACATAAAAATCTGGAGTCGCATGTCCGGCGTGTGTTTTTGAAAGCCTGCAGCTACCGTTCGTTGTCTTCTGATGGGCGATGCTGTCCCGTAGAATTTCCAACGTTCGTTGCACACACGTCTTCGCGAATCCTACCGACTGCGCCAAATTGTTACGTGGTGGAAGGTCAAAACTAGTTTTTTAAAATTATAATATTTAATAACTAAAAATAAGAAAATACAAAGATTGAATAAAATGATTAAACTTAATATTAACAAAGATTCATGAGAGACTTCTTGCTCTAATGAGTTCGGAAAGTGGAGTGCCCGGAATGGGATGGGACAGATGGTTTTATTAGTTGGTGTTTACATAAAAAAAAGGATTCGTTTTCGGGAGAAGTGGTTTGGGCTAGTGGTACTTTGGATGTGTGCGTATTAATGATATATTTAGTGTACATACATTACTTATCATATACTTATAGACTAATTACGTTATATAACAACATACAATTCTAACACAGGATTTTGAATGATACTGAGCTCTTTTTTAATTTACACAAGCAATAATTAATGTTCCACTACTCGTCCAGCGTAGCATTCTGTTTTACAAAAGAGAGCTTACAAATAACCAAGTGAACGGGACAGGACGACACCTAAAAATATGCGACGACATGCCCTCGCGGCAACATAATAAGAAACTTGGGAGGTCCTTACTCCTAGCGAGAACGTAACGTGATCATATATGAACAAATATTTTATCAGCTACCTTATATGTCTTGTAATATTGTCTAACGTTTAAATTATACTTTTATGCCTTGTAATCATATGTTTTGCTTGTTATGACTACCCAAACATTGCATATTAAAGCAGTAAAACAACCCTCTATTCATTTTCCCTTTACTTTTATAATTTTGAGTACTCATAAGATTAATCAACATTAATTATTCAAAAAATATGTTTATTCTATAAAATATTTATCTAATGTTAGCTTGCACTATTTCTAAACTTAAGCCTAGCTTGCATTTTTAGTTTGTGATTTCAATATTGTAAGGTGGGCGTTATAATATTACTGTAAAAATAATATGTCCGAATTTTAGGTGATTGATTTTGGTTCTGGTCCCATTCGCCATTAGGAACAACTAGTATTGCATGCCCAATCCTGTGTTTAATTAAACCTTATCCAATCAAGTAATTTCCGTGTCAAGGTCTTGCTTTGCATCAAGTGGATCGTCAGCCTACCTGCCTAGTGCCTACCATTTGCTTTCAAAGTATCTGTAAACCAATGTACCAATTCGTGGAAAATGTTGTTGATTGCACGACTTCTACTTATATAATTATGTGTGTCTTTCTTTATATTCACTATATGTATATTGTGTAATTGTTGATTTTCCTAAACAAAATAAAATAATTTTAACTATGTACCTATTTAAATTTTCACTTGCAATTCTTTATTGGTAAGTGTAAATCTAATACAAAAAGAAGTCGTCGAATGTAAACAAGCCTCGTCTGTACAATTCAAAGCACGTATGCATTCACGACAATTCTCATTGTTAAGAAATTTGTTACATAATACACATACACATAATATATTATTGATACAGATGTTTCACCGGGTTAAGTTCAAGTCGTCCATAATAATAAAACAATTATTATTTTAAGTACAGAGTTTTAACAAAGTAATTTACAGTAATTTTTATATTCTCGATAAACACATACCTATTGCACATACCTACATACCACACAAAGAAAAAAAATATAAAACAAGAATTATAGGTTTTGGAATAAAATGCTGTTTCAAAGACAGAGGATCTTGGGCTTGGGTAAGCAAGAATTGGCCAAGAGCCACGAACAAATTACTTTTTTGAATAATCGCATATAGAAACTCTAAGAAAGGAAGCGGAACGATGTGCGAACGAGGTAAAAACGAAATTGTTATAAACATCGCACATCTAGGTCGACGGAGTCTTCAATTAAAACAATAAAAACAATACCTAGTAAATTCTGAATGGCGCAACTAAACGAAACACCCACAGCTATTGGATCAGCGCGTTCGGGTGAAACTTGTTGAGTGAAGACGTCCGGTGATGAAACAAAAATACTTTAGACTTCTGTCAATTATAATATAAGAAACCCCTTCTTGTGTCGTGTTGGAATATTAGAAGCCGTCAAAGCCGTTCGACTACACAAAGAACATCACGGACATCAATATCTATTATCTGATAGCAAAGATTTCAACGCTCAATAAGCAAGAACCGTAATTAAGTCTATGATAAACACATACATTTTTAAGTATGTAAATACTTCATTATTTGCGATAGAAACTCCTTTAATAAAGGTTACGCTTCACTAACATTTAAATAAGCGAATTTGCTTATTGCCAAGCCGTGTATTCATTCCGGCCTGCAATGTTTGGTACAAATTAAAAGCAGTTGGTACGATAATGAAAACTAAAAATGACTTTAAAATAACATCATTGGTACACCTTTAAGCGGTGCATTCCCATGTAGTTCGGTTGACAGTTCGGTTGACCGAACTAGTGAGACTTCTTTTTCCCAGTACTTCGGTCGAAAAAATCAACCGAAGTAGTGAGACTATTTTTTCTCTGGTCCATTCCCACTACTTCGGTTGACCGAACTAGTGAGACCTTTTTTTTTCAGTACTTCGGTCGAACAAATCAACCGAAGTAGTCAGACTATTTTCTTTTATTCCGGTTGTAAATTCAATTATGCAGCCAGCATACTTGGGACTCCGAAGCTTAATATTATATACAATTTTTGTAAATATATATAACTTGTAAAAGCGATGAAAAGTATACTGGCCTTCTGGTCGAAATTCGACCGTAAACTTTTGGAAAACGGAAGTCTTTTCTTCTTATTTTTTTAATGACAACACTAAAGCTTCATACTAAAGAAAGAGGTTGCGAAAATTTAACTGTTTTATCTTTACCTATTTGTAAATAAATAATGAAAAAGCTATTAAAATATACGTTTAAAGACCCGCTCGTACTTTCCTTTTAAACCACAAGTAAGGAAGGGGTCATGATACCGCTACGCTAGCCGACTCGGCGCCGACTCGCCGCTCTCCGCTTGCACTCGATAATGAACTCAAACTGTCCTGTTGCGAGCTTTCTGATTTATGACGACATTTTATTCAAAAAGCCTCGTAAATGTGCTAAATCATTTCTCTTTACTACGGAAACACAAAATAGCAGCTTGATAACAGTTATGTTGACGAATGGAAAACAAACTATAACACGGTCGCAGAATACGATCACTTGTGAATATTTTGTCAAGTGACATGCAAAAAATAAGTACAAATAGGAATGTTCATTTGCTTTTCCATTTGTACCCATGTACAGTAGTAAAAACTGGATAGATTAATAAGGGAATTACTCAAAAAGTATACATTCATTTTATGATTTCACGTTTCTTCAACTAAAATCGCAATATGCTATAGGGATTCATATAGAGGATTATAAGAGCACCACTGATTATTCAAGCGACAATGAAGCGTGGGTTATAAACGGTTCAGACCTCATACAGGAGAAGGCAGCATAGAACCCGTGTAATAAGGGTCGCGGTACGACGCTAGATCCAGGCTGATGGGACAAAATTAGACTCAATGCTTTGACCTTTGACCTCTCAACGATACATTGCTTTTAGAGCTGTTTAGTTGAAGAAAACAGATTTGAAATCATTTACGTAGGTCCGTAGGTAAGTAATAAGTAATGTAGGTCTCACTTCTGGACACACTTTGGATCCAGGCTGCTTCTGACTGGTCCTCCTGAAAATTGTGGATGGTAAGCAGAGTGAACGTTCTTAAATTCTAAGATGATGATGACTATAGTAATGGCGCAATGTTTTAGACCAAAACTATCCACAAACACTGAAACTGTCAGTATTCATAAATTAGATTCAGTATTCATACACCTTAAATTGTACAACATTATAACGTATTGGAACGAAAGGCAACAGACTAGTCTGCCCAAGGTTAAAGAGTGGTACAACACGGTAGACCTCCCACGCATACGTCTAGCACCCACAGCCTGTCGCCGAAAACATTACGTAAAGCTCGACTCCCCGTTGCCCTTTCTACAACCTTTCTATAATAAATTTAATGTATTATACATTCCAGTAATTGCTTTTAACCGCAACATTATTGAAAGTATATTTTGTACAGCGATCTGTGAATCTACTCTCTGTGAAACTGAGTGATGAATCTTTCTAAAACTCTTCATGTAGGTATTTTACAGAATGATCAAAGCCAATTTTTGGAACTATAATATTTCGAAAATTTTTAAAATTGTGATTTTAATTACAATTTAACACAGGTCGGCGGTGGATCCAGGCTGCTTCTAATCGGTCCTATTAGAATGTTATGGGAGAGCCTAAGTCCAGGAGTGCAGGAGTTTTTATGTTTATTTTTATTTATAATAGAAACTCAATTTATAATGCACTTTACACTTGAGAAAGCTAAAACGTTCTATTTAAAACAAGACCTTTATTTATACTGACAATCTCAAAAGGTTAAGAGCATAGGTTAAAATAAAACCTGACTTTCCGCCTACTGACCTGACACATTTCCGACAAAACTTATCTCGGTCTGTACCGAGCCAACCCTTTTTAACCCCAATTGCTTTTGGCTAGAAGAAATTGTTGCCAAGTGTTCTCAAGTGGACCTACAGTGGCTAAAAGAAGCCAACCTAAAAGCTTTCCGTTCTTGAGTTTCTTTTGACGATTTTGCAAGCCGCCATTAAAAGTTTTCCATTTCAGTTGAATTTCTTTTTATTACTATCCAAGAAATATTTAATAAAACTAAGATTTTATTAATATTTAGGTATTGTGGTATTGGGAGACAAAATAATTAAATAGGTAAAACCCAGAGTTAGGTATTGTATTATAAACTACTTAGGGAAATTATAATTAGTTACTCCAACTTGTTACATCGAAAATAGATTGCAATAATTCCGAAATAAATTTCTATCTTTACCTATCATGTACCTATCCCTATTTTTTAAACTCAGAGTATTGTATTTAGTATATCAACTGTCTGTTGCTTACTTTGGAACTAGATAGTACTGTGTGGAATGTGTGAATATTTATATTTATTTATATTTATACAGTGGTCTTCTGTAAGTGTATTTAACTTATATATAACCATTATAACTTCGCACAAGAGCCTGTTTTTATATTGTTGTCAGTAACTATTTTTCTTTATTTAACAGCGAATGGAGTCGATATTAGTATTTATAACGTGATCTCTCATCAAACTCCCAATTCGCTTCTATATGCATTATTTATATTCTACAAATGGGGTTACTAACGCAACACGGCAACGAGGCGTGTGATCGACTTTTATTTATTACATAACTACATACTACATTTTTCCGTAAATAATCGATTCTTGCGATCGATTCTCGACCGTACCTGCATACAGCCGTTGACTACCCCGTTCTTTACCTTGTGAATTTGCGATACATACTCGAGAATATCACTCCATAATTAAACTTTTTTTTTATTTTAATATTGACCGCGACTTCGTCCGCGTACTAAGCGAACAGTACCTTTTTTTGGTTAAAGGTTATGTCCCTTTCTTCTATCCCTGACGTATGCAAAATTTCACGATGATCGGTTGAAACAAATTCACTTTTGCATTTATTATAATATTAGTAAGGATTAAATAATAAGATTTTATTATTTATATCTATTTTTAGTGGTAGACAAGTGAAGACTTCCGAGTCTGGAAACAAATTTGGAATTTCAAACACAAAAGTGGCCAGTCATCATCATCGTCACCTCTGTCGTAGGAAGTCCACTACTATGCCCTTTAGAGTACAATTTTGTGCAAAACCTTCGCAAAGGGTCAAACGTTGTCACAATAAACATTTTTATTAGCGGGAATTTCACTTGAATGTTTTTTTTTGGGCAATTGGAGAGCTCGTTTGCAAGAGGATGGCAAAATAAGCACCCAATCTTCGTACAGAAATAGAAATACCTATGACAATATTTATTTATTGCTTTCACACGAGCGAGTGTCTAGTAATTTAGGCAGTTCTCTCTCAGAATTTTTGTTGGCGTCTTGATTACAAAGCATTTTCGACGTTTATACTTCTTATGACTAAGTACTGAACGGATTTGTTTAAACTTTACAATAATATATAGTTAACACAATGTTTCTTTACAAATTGTGTTATTCTGATATTTAAACGAGGTCTATAATAATTTCCTTCTTTTTATCTCATTTATTATTTAAACAATTTGCCGTGCCGATGTTATTTTCAAAGAATAATTTTGAGTTTTTATTTATTCATTTAAAATCGTTCAGTATCGTTGCAGAAATCGCCTTATATAAAATATAAACTATTTATTAACAGTGTAGATAAATGGAGTCCTTAATGTTAAATGAAAAGGGCTAAAATAAGAAGATACAGAAGAAAAGAAAGAAAAGAAAATTTAAAGGAAACCCGTGTGTATTTTCAGTTGCAAATCTAACAAGCTAATGATTAAAAAAAAGCATACATGAAAAATATATAAAAAATTGACACTACAAAAAGAACACTGATTTAAAATATAAAAAACGGCCAGTGCTACATTAAAAAGGTTGTCAACATTCCCCTCTCCTGTGGCAGAACTACGTCTGTCACGTGTCTTCAACTAACCACGTCTGCTACTTTTGCAGCCGGCCTCTATTCGTAGATTTACAAGTATCTTATTGTAGTAAGTATTTGATTAGTATGCAAAGACAAAAATAACAATTAATACGGTGGGGCGATGGCCTTTTAAAAATATGTATTCAGTGACGATGAAGAACTACTATGTACTTACTTCGGCCCTACTTAGCGTCTTCCGCTCTGGGAAAATATTCTCTCTAAAACTTATAGGTAATCATTATCAGTCTATTCACCGTGATTAAATCCATCATACATAAATCCAATTATGTAACTAACAAGAAGAATTCCGATTACAAGTACATGTAGTTTTTCAAAGTTAACTTAAGCATAACTTATATTACGTTAAAACTTAACTTATTACGTCAAGATTCCAGATGCACACAGATCAAATTAATTACTTACTTCAAAGTGGATCTCTCTGTGGATCTTGTTTATGGGGTAAAACTAGAAAACAGAATACTGTTATATTTATTCGCTGCTCTTTAAGTTTATTATAGATCTCGATAATAACAATTCTGCGCAACTGTTTCAATCGCGGGTTTCATCCTCGTTTTATATTATAATATCATTGCTCTATAAAGTCAGACAACAAAATCCAAACAAAAATTGAAAATAACATTAACATACTTACCATTTTTTTATCATATTTTTTGGTTGAAAAGTTTATTAAAATGATGAGTGACGAGTTTTCAGAGTTTACTATTACGTAATTTTACAAAGCACAGATTACGTTAAATAAATAACCTATTCAAAAGTTTTTGAGATATTTCACAAATATTAAAAATATTATTAAATTATATATTTTTTATTTTGTTTGTTAAATATGTAATGCTGTTAAGGATTGATAAAATAAAATTCTTTAAACAAAACATTATATTTGCATTGAAAAATAAACCTTTCTGCTTTTGAATTCTTGGTCTCTTTGAACTAACTGTCACATAAAAATGTGAGTTGTAGCTTGCTGGAAGGTATTATTAATACAAGAAAAAATATCTGGTTAGCTTAGGAGAATCATTAGGGTTCCCGTCAAGACCTACAATCGCGAGTTGTTATAAGCCGTCGTAATCTCGTCCCCACTCCCCACCACCGCCTTCCACTACACGGTGCATTCACCCGTTGACACTTTGCCAACAACTTTACACTACTATTGTGACTTGTGACGTCACCTCGACACTGAATGGAATGCTCGACGCTGTGACATAAGATTACTGTAAGATGCACCACTCTTTGTTTTTACTCACTTGATTTAACTTTTGATGAGTCTCATGGTCGTCGAGTGATTAAGGTCAGGGGTCACGGTTCGGATCCCGGCCGGGCGAGTTTGAAAATGATCTTTTAATAGTTGGCTCAGGTCTGGATCTGGCAAATAGTAGCGGCAGGGCACACTGCGTTTTGCTAGTCTAGCGACAGTAATCACCCCCTACGGAAGCCTATCGTGAAAAATAAGAGGGTCAGACGGCTGCCTAAATGACTGCGACACGCAGATTTATCCCTCGTTCGTCCCGATATTTTGTCACACATTCCAAGAATATCATCATTCGTCCCTTGCCAGCTTGCCCCTACTTAAAAATATTGCTTATATCTTGCTCCCATTACGTACGCACTAAATATTTGATATGAAAAGCATTTGTAATAAGCAATGACCTTTTATATTACAGTCTCACGTTTGTTCTTATCCCAATAGAAACAATTATGTGATTGTTTTGTTAATATCATTCCTTGATAGATAAACGAACTGTAAAGGCTCGTGTTTATAAATATTATTATCATAATAAAACGATATACTCTTTTTATTTGTTTAACTTTAGGGATAATTTAAATTATTTAATTATAATTTTTATGTGCGACGCGCCTTGGCTTAGCATTTTGTGGTCTTGGAGAGTTAGTATACATTAATAATATATTATCTATATTTTATTGTATTCATTCAGGAATAGCATTGGCACATTGGTTATGTTTTATGTTATTATTTTTAAGACAATGTGCACTGTGGCAGTTGTATGTGAGTGGTATGTGATAAACTTATAATAATCTTTACATAGTATAAAACAAAGTCGCTTTTTCTGTCCCTATGTCCCTTTGTATGCTTAGATCTTTAAAACTACGCAACGGATTTTAATGCGGTTTTCACTAATGGGTAGAGTGGTTCTCGAGGAAGGTTTATAAGTACATAATTTACTAAGTTACGCGGGCGAAGTCGCGGGCAGCAGCTAGTTATATATAATGTATTTATATGTAATATGTGAAGGTATGTGACTTAATTAATTAATTGTATAGTTTGTATTAATTATTTTCTTCTTATTAATTTTTATTATTCCCATTGTACAATTTGGCTGTTAAGAATATTGTTTTTGTCTGTAAAATTTGTTATGTTGAGAGCTGTGGATTATGAGTAAATATATAAATAAGTAAACCAGTAAAATAAATAAGTAAACTTTTGTACATGAGACTTTTGGTCTTGCGCCCAATTGACCAGAGAAAGGAACGGAAATCGTTCACAAAACCGACAATCCAACTGATGGTCCTTTCAATGCATGAAACTCGAATAGTTTGTGCTCTTTTTTGCCGAAACAAAAGACCATCCACACACGAATGGCTGTTTACAAAGGCAGTGCACTATGCATTTCGCTTTCCACTCCCCCCTGTTTCACATGCTTCCGAGTGGGAAAAGGGCGTATGTGATGTGGGTATTGTTTGTTTTCAATTTGAGTGCACGCCTCAAGGTCTTTGACCTGATGATTAGCTTGTTTTAGTAGGTGAATGATTCGTACAATTTTCACTTTATAAGGCAAAAAATTCAATGGAGATAGCGACTACACACTGAATATGATACGTTAGCCAGATGATGCGTGTTGGTTTACTTACTGTATCACGCAGGTTAACTCACGTTCCGCTTAATAAGATTTTGGCTGTCGTCGTCGCCTGGAGTCGCTATGGATTATTATAGTTCCAGAACACACTGCTATTCGCAATTATTAGCTGGGCATGAGCAGGCCGAATGACGACATTGAAATAACTACACCTACATGTGCGTTTACAACCAGAGTAATAATTCTTGCCTTCATTACGTACTACTACTAGTGACACTACAAATAATGTATGTATGTTACTTTCTTATTATGTTTGTTATTCTATAATGACTCATGTATACTAATTAATATCATTAACTTCAATGATTACATGGTTTTTTTTTTCATAATAGTCCACCACAACAATATGTTTAATCAATACAAGCTAATAGAAGAAATAATATAACACCATTGAAGAAGGTGTTGAACGGGAGATAGATCTGAAGTTTCTGTTGATAAAGACCTCTGTTAAGGCCGTGAGTTGCATCGTCACGCATCAACTACAACTAGTGGTGCGGCTTCACTGGGAATTTATTTTGATATCGATAAAAATAATTTAATTTAAATTTAAAATAATGTGATCTTCCAATGTTGAATATTATCTATACTAATATTATAAAGAAGGAAGATTTGATTGTTTGTTTGTTTGAATTGAATGGGCTCCGAAACTACTGGACCGATTTGAAAAATTCTTTAACTGTCGGGAAGCTATATTATCAGCGAGTAACATAGGCTATATTTTATAAAGTTACGCGGACGAAATCGCGTGCAACAGCTAGTATATAATAATTACATAAGTTGTGACGAATGATAAAATAAACGGGTTAGTATCATCTCGTCTAAAAAAGCAGCTGGTCTAAAAAGCAGCCACACATCTACACAGACACACACAGCTAAATATTATATTCTTTTTAATTAAACTTTCAGGGAGTGTACTTCCAATTTCAAATGAATGAATATTAAGTATGGAATGAACTGCTGCTTGCTAAAATTTGCTAAAAAGAAAAAATCAAGCTATAGAATAACAACAGACAACACAAAAGTTGTGTCGTTTACGAGAACATTAGAATCAAACAACTTCGCTGAAACGCCATTAGTATGAAAAGTGGGTACAGTCCACAACTTCTGTTCCTTAACGAGGCTTATGAACACGGCAATAACCAGTTCAGAGTTGGAGTTACAATTTTATTGTTTAAACTTCATTTTATGATCATGTCGCAGGAGGTTGTAAATCGGAAGAATTTATTATAAGCTTGTCGTGACAATAATTAACGATACAAAATTGATATCTACAATCATCATCTTTATCTCAGCCGTAGGACGCCCACTGATGGGACATAGATCTCTCCCATAAGTTTCCAATAGGACTGGTCAGAAGCAGCGTGCTTGTTCCAGCGTTGACCTGCTGGCCTTAGGTAATTGATATGCACAATTTTATTGTTATTGTGACAAAACCTCTAATAATCTTACTAATCTTTTTTTTTATGTAAAGGTCGTAAGACATGCAGACGGTCCACTTTTTAGTGGGTGGCTACCTATATACAAAAACGCCATATCGTTTGCTAGTGAGCTGCCGCATTGATACGTTAAAGGATAAGAATTCTGGCCAATAAATATTTATTCCAAATTCTAGTTTTGGTTTATAAATATATTAGTTAGTAAAACTTAGTTATCTTTTTAGAAGTTACTAGGTTAGGTATTGATAAAAAATAGTTTTATCGATAAGCAAACCATTAAAGCCAGTTCAACCGCTACTGTACCATGGCGTTGCGGTAGGGTCGTTGACTGGGACGGGTGTTTTTGCGCTACGAACCTATCTTCTTCCTGTCGCCTAATGAGATGCACATCTCACATCTTTATTGACATTGCGACATGCGCATCAATAGACTACAGATGCGTGAATAGGAAAAAATCGTTAGCATAAAAAATTTAGGATGCAATAAAACTTTTTTATATACTTTTTCACTACTTATTTTTACAACAATATAACGAGTATAAATTCAATAATTGGATAAATAATAACTTGACATTTCGGAAGAGAAATGTTAAAAAAAACATAACAATGCAAATGTTTCACAATTTAATAAGCTCGGGGGGCAATTAACTTTCTAATATTTTTCTCAAACAACAAAAGAATTATAATAAATTGACTTTTCGAACTTTTCCTAACAATCGTTTACGAATGCAGACGATTAGTAAATACCTATGTACTAGGAAACTAAATGTTATTTCATTATAATATATACTAGATACTGGATGGTTCCCGCGACTACGTCCGCGTTTGTAATTTAAAGATATAATGCCTGATATTATACTTTTGCCAAACATTAGATTATTTTAGATAGCTGCGGTGCCCTATTGGAATATTTAGCCTATGTCCAATATGTCTATCCTGAAATTCTAATTTCAGGATAGACATAATTTAATTAGTGAAAGATTTATTTAAATCGGATGGATAGTTTAGTATATTAGGTACCTCCTACATATAAACAACAAACTGACATATCAACTTTACCTCTTCATCTCTTCATGATATACGACACAGTACCTCATTAACTAAGCACCCATTACCAGCTACAATTCAATGGCCTCTATCATTCGCTTTAGTGTTCAAAGGAATTTTTGAAATTTTTCTTAGGCATTCTGCAATAGTGTGTCGATCCAACGGAGCAATGTTTGATTTGAACATGAAAAACAAATAGCTTTCAAACCTCACACGTTGAACACGGTCAAACCGTTCGTAGCCTATTCCTTGCTTTAATGAGTTTATCCCACAAACATACGTGACGGGCAATAGTCCGTTAAGTTATTTTCAACTTTGAGCAAACTTTTCTTGAATTTTACTACAGAACACGGAAAAAAATGTTATTTCAAATTTGTTAGTTACTTAGTTAATCACTTAATATTAATCTATCCAATGGTTTTTTTTTATACAAAGAGCCAAAAATTGTAAGAACGTGTATTATAACTAACTTTTAGAAAAAAAATTATCCGTGCGAATCCGGGAGCGGATCGCTAGTTAAATATTTATAAAACTCAAAATAAATGAAAAGCCAGTGCAATGTGCAATTTTATTTAAAGAAACTGAAGAATATTTCACACAAAAGTCCATCTTAATATGAACGAATTAAAGTAGTCTCTTGAATGTTTGGAAAGCTCTTATTACTTAAAAAGCTTTTTGAGTATACGATCATCGCTTGTTGCTCGAACTCGTATGTCATCTATATGTCATAATATATTGTCGACGGCGACGTCACCAATTTCATTTCTATTGCTTTCTAGACGTCTATCGAATTACCTACCTTGGAAAGTGGGTTTGTAATTTCGCTTTTATGTGCGGTTAGTGGTTTTATTGTTCGGATAAATAAACATTACTACGAAACATTCAAGTCTTGTGGACAATTTATGGCGTAATGAATGTTTATTTTTGGATAATATACTCATATAATAATCCATTAAAGACAATTGTATTATATATTTTATGGAAACTTTTGTAGTTTGAAGCGGACCTTGAAAGGTAAAAATACATTTCAATTTTAATAAATGTACTACTTTTGTAGTTGGTAAATATAATTATTGGAATAATTTTATTACGATCAATAAGAACAGCCTGAAACTAATAAAATAGAAGACAAACAAGAATTGCAAGAAGAAATATAAAAATGTAATTAGAGTCGTATATCAATCAAAACTTTGGTCCATCTATAAAAGACTCGAAGGAGGAAGAAGAATCAATCAAACTTTCCAGTATAAAATTTTTGTACGAGTTAAAAACTGCAAACTGAAAATGAATTACTTTCGCCAAGAAAACAATAGAGATGCAGATCATTGTATGGATGGAAAGCGACGTCGTTGATCTGCACTATTAATTAGCACGCAAAACATATAAACACGAACATGTTAAATTAATGACATAAATTTAGTGAATACACTTTGTTCGTTAAATGAATTCAATAAAGAGGCTCAGAAATCTAAAAAAAAATCACGTAAACATTGTAAAATATCAGATCTGGCAGGTAACAGGTAACATAGTTACAAAGTAACGGCGAGTTGAAAATGATCTATTACGTACTAATTATAATACAAAATAAATATTAAATATTTCCACTGAGCACTCAACATATTCAGACTAACCCACTCTATAATTTTAAAGCCAACATTCGATGCTTGATCCAGGCTGCTTCTCTGACCGGTTCTACTAATAAATCATTTTGTGGGAAGGCATAGTTAGTTCAGCAGTTGACGTTCAATGGCCGAAATGATGATGTCAAAATATGAGTTGGCCATGATAGTTGTGGAGTCTATAAATGTAGAAGAAATGTATCTATCTATCTTTATATACCCTAAATTTAAGGGTATAACTGCATGATGGTTGTCTCCAGTTTCGGTGCTATGGAAGATGAATGGGACTATTTATTTATTTAGCTAAGCAAACTACTCCAACTTTTTACTTTTATAGTACACTTAACTTAAAGGAGAATTCATCAAGTCCTCAATCGCTTTGGCATTGCAACATTTGCATGATTTCAATACGTTTGGTTACATACACATTAAAATAGTTTGGCTTCAACTAATGTTAATCGTCAAAGAAAATACAAACAATCATAATGAGTGTCAGAATACAAAGCGTAGGTGCGTGGGAAGAAAATGGTGTCAATGCTAATGAAATTTAATTGACTAACCCTATCACATAATTGGAGTTTCTTTTGTTGTGTAAAGGTGAGCCAAAGCCTTTACTACGTCGGCTTTTTTATATTTTTTATGTAAGGTACCCTATTAATGTGACTTATACGAGCAACACCATAGGTGTTGCATTAGAAGTACAAAGGATAAGATATTAGAAGATTAAAAAATATGTACTTCAGAGAGTATGCTATCTTCCATCGGACATTCTGACGTACCCACGGCAGATTGCTATCAATATCTTGTCAAAATCCTTCTTTTTCAGACGAAACGTTTTGAAAACTAATTCATAATACGCACTGCCAAGGACATAGATCAAGAAGGATATTAAATATTAATCTTATAGTTTATATTATAAACATATAATTTGTTAATTTTAATCATTGAATAAAATCTGTACTCCCTTACAATGACGTGTGTATAGGACAATATATATTATATCATATTTTGCGAACTGTACCAAGGTAAAGCTTTTTCCTTTTTTTTTAGCTGATAATTATGTCCATGAAATTTCATCCATCAATCACGTATCAGGAATTTAACGTTAGACACTATAGACATCATTTTTGTGCAACATTGCGCAATTGTACGCTGTAAGATTTCCGTCAGGCCATTTGTCAGTTGTCAGAGATAATTTCTCGCAGACAATCATCGCAGCTTTTATTGTTTATAACATTATAAAAAAGAAATACGAAGAAACCACTTACAAACTACGCCCGGGTGATGCAGTTTACTTTTTAACGTACCTGTAAAAGAAAATTATCATTAACATCAATTTTACACGATTATGTTATGTCTAATCTAAATAACTATATGAACGAATGTGGTGCCGTAACTAAGGGATTTGCAAGAAAGCTTAACGTCGTTCAACGAGCTAACGCGTTCAGAAATGAGGAGAACTGTAGACAAACGAAAGTAACTGACAAAACCTTTGTTTCAAAGTATGAACTTGGTATTACATATCAAACAATTTATGGTACTATTTCGAAAGTTTCATGTCTAGAGATGACTCTAAAATACTTACTTACTTACTACTTACTCACTTTACTTACTATAATAAAATTTTACTCAACCGATGAATTTGGCATCATCTAAAACGCTCCAACATTCTAGCTTCGAACTTCGAATTGAAACGCAAGGACCCATAAAACTTTAGTCATACTTTCGACATTACATAGCTCGGTCTTCATTTCGGAACAGTTCCAAATCTGATATATCCTTGCTGTCGTAATCATGTTTAACGACAGTACCTCCTTGGCTCTATTGAGCAGGTAGTCTGCCAAGAAATGGTAAGAATTTATAATACCAGATTGAGGGGATTGCAAGTGCCTGCCAGACAAGTATATAATATTATGTTAGAAAAACAAGCAAGTCATCCAAGTCTGCAAAGTTGTTATCGGGATAGTAATTCATAACTTTCTCACACAAGGCTGAAATTTTAAGGGCATATTCTATCAGTAGTTTAAAAAGTATATGCAAAGAGCCAGCCTATTCTGGCGGTTGCAAGTGCGTGCCAGAAACCCTTGAGTGACCCTTAACTACTCGGCCAAAATTTGTATTTTTATTTTCTTCCCAACAACCCAAACCTAGCATTTATTATTAATTTAACATTGTTTTATCTAAAAGGTTTAAACCAATTATTTCCTTTTCTATAGGAGCTTTGGGTTTGTACCTACTTGTAGTAAAATTTAACCAAAGTAAACGTTATTTTAAAATTTTACCCGCCAAACAAGAGATTCAATTTCCATTTTAGAAAACAATTTATGCGAGTGTTTTGGACTTCAACACATTTTCTTGCGACAAGTTGGAAGATCGCCAGAAAATGGAGACTGTTTTATGTCACACCCCTAATTTCCAATTGAGGGTGACAAAACACCCATGTGTGAAATGTTACTCGTGTGTTGAAACTTATGATGCTTTTTTTCCCTCAACTTTATTTATTACTAGTTGTCCGTACATAATTTCGTGCCTTTTTCTTATGTGTTAAAACACTAACGCTCTTATTCATAAAAATCCCTTATTAGAGGCTTAAAACGTTCAATAGTTAAAACGCTCATAAGACCTTAATAAGCTTATTATAAAATTGCTATTCATAAACGTTCCATAAGCCTGTCATAACTAATATGTCGCTATTAGTTAGTTTATCATTGTTATGTTGCCGTTCTGATGAATTCATAGACAAAAAAGCTAAAATCTCTGTATCCACGCCCCAAATGACAGTAAAGTGATTTTTTTTATGTGATATTTTGACATTTCTTATGAAAATTGAAAATATAACCCAATTTACTTGTGTGATAAATAAGTGATTTTGTTAACAAATTTTTGATTGGCAATTAACTATGGAATCCAAAAGTGGATAAAAAACGGCAAAGAAGCCTAAATTGGTCAGAGGAAGATAAAGTGAGTGTTTTCTTTAAAAATATTTATTTGCCATTAGTTGTGTTTATGTAGTATTTTCTGTTTATTAATTTCTTACTTTTAATTCCGTAGCATCTATTGTTGGAATTGGTGAGGCAGAGAGTTGAAGCGATCGAAAATAAAAATACGGACACTAATTGCAATTACAAAATACAAGCAGCGTGGGCGGATTTACAAGTCAGGTATGTATAGCTTAGTTTGGCAATTGCTAAGACATGAACTAACACATATTTAATGCGTACGTTATTGTTATATTAGATGTTTGTAAAAGTTGTTCATTATTTCCAGCTTCAATAGTAGGTATGTGCAATGGTACCACACGTACCATTACTCAGCTGAAATCCCAGTGGGGCATTTTAAAGATGACCCAAAAACGACAAAAAGTAGAAGAAAGAAAACAAACTGTTGTGACTGGTGGTGGTCCACCGCCGCCAAGGAAGCCAGACAACGCTGAAGATATAAGTTCGTGGCTCCCAAACGAATTCATTATAGATACAAACGAGTTTGATTCAGACCAAATAAATCAGGAAATTTCATGTTTAGCTTTCAAATATTCCCTAACCTAAACAAATTATTTTATTAAATATTTTTTATTTGTTATAAATATATTTATTTTATTATTTTTAAAACACCTTCTACAAATCTGCTCATATTCTTTGGACTGATCGCATGATGCAAATTTAAAACAAAAAATTATTATTATTATTAGAAATTGTAAGCATTGCTGTCATGAGGGAACCACTTTTATTTTTCTCAGTTTTCTAACTGTGAATTTTGAAAATCGGTGCAGTAGTTTTTGAGTTTATCACAAACAGACAGACAGATGGGGCGGAGGACTTTGTATTATAATATGTAGTGGAGAAATTATAAATAAATATGTGTGGACAATATCACATAACACCATGACAATGCAAAGTTGATAGTGTGTTATTGCACTACAGCCTTCGGGCTCACTTAGCTCTAATATGCTCATATCTATAAAATATTGTATGCCAAATAAACATTCCACATAATATTTCATCACCACACATAATATGTGCTATTTTTATTTCAGCCAAGCCCAAATTAAAAATGAAGAGAAGAAAGGGAGAATATTGGACCTAAAAGAAATTTTAGTGCAAAAGAAAATTGCTTATTATGAGAAAAAAATAAATTATGTACAAACGACGCCACTCTTAACTGCACACAATTTTTTTCTGTCATATCGACAGAATATCGACTCACACTTGATGTTGACAATTATGAACCCTAGCCAGTGGCTGAGTAACATAACTTAATTTCGTCGGATAATTATCAAATCGGGCAAAATCGGGTAGAGTCGTTCGTTTTCGTTTTACCTAGGCGGTAAAACTTTAATGTAATGACATTTAAACATCTTATTTCTTACTATGATATACAATTATATTAATAATTTGTTAGGCACAACTCACACAATCAGAGTCGAAGCGAAGCGACGCGTTATGTTTTTTAACTTCATATTTCTCGTAGTGATCACGGATAAAAAAAGCACCCGTTTTTTTAGTTTATTTTTATTTTTTAGTTAATACGCAACTTAACTTTATTTTGCCTATGTTTTGCCCGTAACGTTTCAAGTAGGTAACCATTTTTCCGATGTCCATACACACGCATAGCGCATACTTTGCGCATACACACATCTCATACCTACTTAAAAAACTAATTGAAAATGAAAATTACTTATTATACTCGTATGGACATGCGAGACGCATTTAACGTTTTGCGGGACGCAATTTTACTATTACAATGTGGTATTTGTTATTGTTATTTTATTTACATTTGTCATTCTGTGCTATTAGTGTAAATTGCTAGGTAAGCACATATAAACTCAAACACAAAACTTACACATTACTTTAGTTTCGTAAAACATTGGTATCATATGAAAATCGTCATCATTGAGCGGAGCGAAGCGTAGCTCGGTTCTCGGTTCGCTCCGACTTGTATAAATATTAAATAATATAGTCAACGATAGTGTATAGTGCTCTTTTAACAAACGGCGTTGCAAAATCAATAACGTAATAAAGTTTACATTTACAAAAAAAATATATATTTTTAGCTACTTTTAAATAATCAGCAGCAGGCCTCACTAGGCCTTTATTTATAACTAGGTGTCCGCGACTTAAAATAAGAATGTAAGACCTATGCCTGCTTACACAGATAATTGATTGGTCTCGTTGCGCTCGACTAGATAAGAGCGCTATACAAAAGCAATAGCTCCTAAAATGTGGCAACTTTTTATTGTAGTGTGTGTAAAAAATAGTTACTTTTATCACTTTTTACCCAGTTTTATTATATTTTTACACAGTTTTACTACGCAAACTGGTATTTTATTATGCCTAAAATTTTATAAAACATTCGGCATACGTGCCGAATGTTTTATAAAATTGTTTTATAAACGACAAGTCGTTGTTGATGCGTTGCCACTGACGACCGCGTTGTTTTATGGAATTAAATGAATATTCTATTATATTGAAACAGCTACGATTGTGCCAAATAGACAGAATTGAGTAAAGAAAATCAATACTTGTTTTTAAATTTAGATTACATCCAAGGAGGATAGATTACATCTATGAACCAAGAAGTTTAGAATAAACTATAAATAACTGTCAACTTGATCGTTAAAGAAAAGCTGCATTGCAATGCGACCAAATTAAGAATTATTACCTGGAAAACTTATGTCTATATTGAAAATGACAATATTATATCTATCCCTTTCAAACATTCTCTCAGTTGGGTCTTGAATGTGCAGTTATGTGTGTTGCCGTTTGTACTTGAAAAATATATTGTATTTTTATTTTTACTACATATATCACTTATTATGTTATATCTTACATAAGTATGTAATTTAAACTATTATTTGCTAATTCCTTTACAAACAAACATCAATCAAAATTCAAACTCCACATCAAATCAGTCAGTCGGTCAGCTGTTTCAAGTCGGCCATCTTGAATTGTTCCCTTATTAGAGGCTTATAGTAGGGTCCATGCTTCAATAACTTTATGAAACACTTATTAAGCGGTTTGCTGCTATTGAACGTTTATGAATAACACTTTATGGTAAATTTCTTATAACAAGCTAATAAGCCTTCTATAACTTTTTATGAATAAGGCCGTAATTATTTAATCTTTAGTCAGGTGTTGAGTTATTTATTTGCATTTTAAGGTGATCCTTCAGAAACTTTTCTTAATGGATAAAAGGTACCCATGTCCTTTTCTGTATCCCTGACAAGGTTGAGTAGTTAGGCATATATTTTTATTATTTTTTGCAAATTCAATTTACCTGGCATGTAAGGCATTTTGCTGTATTGCGAACATTGCAAAAGGAATGGAGATAAGAATAATAGAATGTTCTCTGCCATTTAACCTAGTGGCTTCCTGTGTATAGAATTCATACTCAGAGCACTTACTGAAAAGTGAAAAACAATAGTTATGCAGCAAAAGTGTTATATTGCACACATTTACACGCGGCTTTGCACTGATGCAATTTTTTATCCTGCAAATTATATATACGTAAACCTTCCTCGTTTATCGCTCTTTTGCATTAGTGAAAATTGTATCAAAATTCATTGAACGGTTTAGAAGTAAGCGGATAAACAAACACAGGCTAACGGACTTTGTATTTTTACATTAGTATGCATAGATACAATATGCATAAATATATTTGATAAAATTCGAAGACGCCTAAAATAGCAGAAAAGTACTAATAAATAAAAAAAGTCATATTAATTTATTATTAAGTTCCACATGATTCGGTTGGCATAGAAACCATGTTATAACTCAGAAACTTATATAAATAGCCTTCAGGGTATTAGGGTGTCCATATAACACACTAGATTTTCCTATCTTTATATTTTACACTAATATTATAAAGACGTAAAGTTTGTATGTTTGTTTGTAGGTGTATGAGATAGGTCCCCCCCTATGTACGCCATAACCTTGTCGAGGTGGGGGGGCTTACCCTTGGCGAGCCGCCTCGGGGACCAAGAAGGCGTACGAGCGTTCTGAGCGGGCTACCAAGAGCGTCCCGCAGGAGCGCTCAACCGAAGTTCCAACCGGGCTGCCAAGCGGTGGCCTGTAGGAGCGACGGCATGTTATTACTGTAATAACAGAGGGCGAACGCTCAAAATAACTTTGAGTTATCGGAAACCACCCACGCCTCTTAGGCGAGACTGAGCGTTCCAAACGGGCTCCCGAGCGGGGGCCTGTAGCAGAGCGCTGTTGGTGTTGTGAGCGTTACAAAGCGGGCTTCCGAGCGGGGGCCTGCAGCGAACGCTCACGAGAGGGAAACCCTCGCCGGGCTACCTCTCACCGTGGAGTATTCCGCACTCTTTGAGTGCGGACTTTTGATGAGGCTGTCTAGGGAAGGCGAGCCTGTAGGCCCGTCTTCTGTAGATGGTCTAGGGGGACCTTGCGCACATGGTCGGCTAGCTGTGTGTGCCTGCACAAGGTCCCTCCGTATGGAGATTGTACTAGTGTCTCGGGACAATCTTCACGTTGGAGTTAGCCTGGTCAGCAATGGCCGGGCTGCCCTGGGGGTGGACCGGTGTAAGATGCCCCCGCAGAGCCCGGTTCATCCCTATCATGGGCAAGGAGGCAGCGGGGAGTTTTAGTGGCGTATTCCCAGTGCCACTATGATCAGGTGCTGGGCGACCCCCACATATCCTTACCGTCTAGCCAGCGGTAGGGAATCTGTAAGCGGATTACTCCTCGTTAAAAAAAAAAAAAAAAGGTGTATGAGATAGGTAATATTTAAAACTAGTTTGAATAGAATTTCAAGATGGACATAGACTAAATATAAAAGTATCCTTATGTAATCCAGCTAATGAATAGGCTCGACGTAAAGGGGATAAAAGCGATATAAAGGGAACATATCAACTATTATTATGTTGCCAAATTCATCTAAATCCGTTCAAGCCGTTAATGCGTGAGAGTAACAAACATTTGATACAAACAAACTCTCGCATTTTAATATTATTAGGGCCTGTGTCTAGGTATATATTTTCCTATTTCTAAAATCGGTTAGAATCATATTACAATACACAAAGGCTCCTGGCGGAGTAAACGGTGTCGAGTAACAATAGAGAAGGTTGTTCTACCGATCAAACGATACCGGGTGATCTCATGAACTACTTGATGACGTAGGTCTATATGCTAAGTAGATGGTTTACATTATAATGACGTCAGGGATAACCTTTAGAAAGTATTGGGTATGTATTGTGTTCATTATCTCACACTACATGTGCAAAAATCTATATTTATAATAGGCGTATTCCTAGTAAGCAAAATTAATATTAATAAGGAGATATTAAAGACCTTATTTCAGAAATTTCACGAACGGCTTTTCTGTAATAATCAAAAGCCAACGCCTTATTCTATCCCCCGGGAACGTGTAAGGCTTCTTTTAATTAATTTAACACGAGGTGTCGATAATTATATTAAACTTTCAATTTTAGTGGTAAGGCACACTGCGTTTCGCAGTCATTTGGGTAGCCCGTCTGGCGGCAGTAACCACCCGCGTACAGTAGACTACCATCATAATATAACAGTACATGTTACGTTTCGATGAGTGAGTAAGGGATGTCAGGATCCAATTTCCCTATCCTTTCCCAATCAATTATCCTTAATCTTGCAACACCTGTGGCGTCGCTTATATTATGGGCTATGGTATGTTGGTATGGTACGATCGAATTCTGACTGTCTGCCGACCTTAAAATATAAAAAATCCTTTAAATGAACTTCTCCTTCTTAAGAGGAGCATCGTATAAATAAAAATATTATATGTTAGGAAAACCAATATGTACAAACATTAGTTTTCATATTTCCAACATTTTTATTAAAACATGGTAATTGTAAACTCTCTCGGCACGAGTAATGTAATAATAAAGCAATTTCGCAGCCTACAACGTCAACAACTCACAAGGTCAAAAAATTAAACATTATCTGGAAAGTAAATTTAATAAGAAAAAAATTGTTCTAGTTTGTTTTTTATTAGAAAAATGACGGCCAGGCCAGGCCTGACTGACGGTCCACTTGGTGGTGGACTACTACTTTCTTCTATTATAACATCATATACATTATGCTGATATTTCATTGTGGTCTTCTGCAGGTAAGAGGGTAGTTATTGCCGCAAGACGAACTTTCTAGTTTATTGACTGGTGAACGCATGTCTATTGTGTGTGTGTGTGTGTGTGTGTGTGTGTGTGTGTGTGTGTGTGTGTGTGTGTGTGTGTGTGTGAACTTATTAATAGAATACAATATACCAAGATAAAGTGTTCAAGATAAGCTTATTAATGAAACTCCAATCTAAAATCCACCTGAACCTTTGAAATCGCAAATCTACGAAACTGTAACTGACAGCTGACAAGAACATTAAATAGCAACAATATACTATTTAAGAAAATTAATTAAATAGTATAAAGTGGGGAATTTTAGAGGTTGAATTAATATAAGTTTTAATTAAATTTTAATATTAAATATAAGAATAAGTGAAGAGAAACTTTTGAAGCATATTGGGAGCATGTATAGTTAAAGTTTATAAGAAAAAAGAGTGCAGAAAACTAAATTTATACCGTAAATATAAGTCAAATATAAGTATTATAATGTTATTACAGATCAATTTATTTATTGTTTATATTAATTTTATAGTCTGTGTTTGCTAAGATGGATGTTGATATGGTTACAGAATGTAAAGATGCCTGGGGCCTAAAAAACTTGTCTGGTCAGTCGGATTTGAATTTTACAAAATTTTTAAAGTTTTTGATTAGAACTGTCTTTAGATATTATTAATTTCATTAAAACAATTTTTAAGCTCTACTGTATTTATTGCCTTGAGTGTATATAACTTTTAATAAGTAGATAGCAGTTTGATTTATAAATTATATTTATAATTTATTTATAAGTTATCTAATTATAAGTTGACTAAAATAATCGAGAAGGCGAATTGGTTTTTGGCTACTTATTGTTTATTTTTCAATAATAAAACATACAGTCAAGAGGAAGATAAGGGTGCTCCATTACATGATAACAATTTTGAAAGAATACTCTACCGCCACAAGCAACTTAGTACTTAGGTAGTACTTGTCAATTTCCAACGCTAATTACAGACGAGCTAATATGGAAATCGCTTCACAAACAAACAACGTTCTCCACCTAAACCCACGGAGATATTGCAGGTGATTAACGCCGAAGCTCATAAAATCTAAAAATGGTTAGGATGACACCACCCCGCCCCTGCATTGACTTTCGCGACCCACATACGGTGCAGTGACCTGGGGCTTTATTGACCCGTGCCACGTGACTAGACACAAGATTACCCATTTTACTAGATAGTAAAATGCTTGACAATCATAAGTCAAAGGAATAAAGAGAACATTCGTAACTTTATGCCTTTGAGCTAATTTCTATTCATAAACGTAGCAAGTTAACAGAAATTAAAAAATCTGTAAAGATTTATCAATTTTATCCTAAATAAATAATTGCAGTTGCCTTATAGAAAGCTTAGAAGAAACTACTTCTGTTATATTTAACAAAATCCGAGGGATGATGTCCTCTTCGAAGGGGTCAGTATCAAAACAAGTGGATCTCAAAAAGAAATGGATAGATGGTGTTTTTCAAATGACAAAATCCCAATTCTAGGTTTGCAGAATTCAATACAAAAATTCAACACACCCCATTTTCAAGCCACTGTAAAAATAAAAGAGAAACCACTTGTCGACGATAAAAGACTTATAAGATGAAGATCGTGCCTATGAATAGAATAAGAAGTTAGGTAGGTTTTGTAAGCAATTTCAGTGAGTGGCTTGTCATTTAGCGCCAGAGAATTAATTAAAGTTTAGATTAGCGTAAAAGTATTTCTAAATCAGTGGCTAATACAGTGACCATGAGTGTTATTATTGTAAAAAGGCAAACATGTTTAGGAACGACTTGAACTTTGAAACTCAACTGTAAAAGTAGACATTATCATAATAATATGCTGTTATTTCAGCATATTCAGCATTATACAGTGACTGAGTAAAGTATGCCAGATACCATCCTTAATCCAACTGCAGTCGGCAGTGGACTTGCATTGCTTGTGTTATATAAGCGGCCGTTGCCTGACTGTCAACCTTAAGAGGATTGTGAGGTGCCGATACGCGGCGCGAGTAGGTATTTTCAAAAATGCTATCTGTTTCACATCGCTCTGCCTCCGACCCGTATCGTGCGATAGAGAGAGTTGCAAGTCCTGTAGTAAATTGCCTACATTTCCTTAGTGTAATATGCTTTCGGGCGATAACGTTTTTACCCCCCTAAACTTTTACAAAATAAGACAATTTTGATATCATTGGATTCGGTATACCTTAATCTAAGTCTGTACGTTTTTATTTTTTAGTAATTCAGTTTAATTTAATTAAAAAAAATAAAAACGCTAGAGGAAGTTTTTAAGTAAAAAATATAGATTTTTAGATGCTAATAACTTCTATCGTAAGAAATATTTCTTAAAAATAAAAACGTACGGACCTAGTTTTTCATTATCTCTACAACATTTCCAAAAATTATAAAAATTGGACTATGTTTACTGGGGGAAAAGCGTTATCGCTTTTTGTATGAAAATTTACAGCTTGACAATCCTCTTAACATTAGAAAAAAGGTTGACGATACAAATTATTACATCGTCGAAAGTAGTGAAAACTATTTACATAAACAGTTCTTTGCAAAACCTTAAAATTTGACACAATTTTTTTTTATAAAAGGTTCAGAATTCACGAGAGAGCTTATTTTTTAATTCAACCCGCTGTCACAGAAAAGCTTTTATGGGCTTTTGTAAGTTCCATCCCGCTATCTCGCTCGGAGGCAGCCCACATCGTAAAGCTTTGCCCTAGTTCCCTGCGGGACAAATCTCTACTCTCCGCAAACTATTATTACAATCAACAGTTTCATTAAACTGTGCTTCGCTCCAGTTTCGTTCTATTGAAAGTACTTATAGTTACAGATGCCGAGAGGGCTCTTTTTAAAGGAAAATATAGAATATCATAATTTAATCCATCAATGCTTGCTATTGCAACATTTGTTCGAGCTAATCTTATAAGCGTATTAGCTGCATCAGCTAATACCGCGACTTCGTCCGCATTGAAAATAAGCCTTTCAAAGTTAAGTTATATTTCTGAGACTACAGAATTGACGACGAGAAGAAGCGACAGAAGCTCCTATTGTAACATACCTACTTATGTAGTAATGTTTCGAAATGGAATTCGATTAGCAGTCTCATATAATATCATAACTTTCGCGCTGGCGGAGGTTTGCTAAGGGCCCTTATTGTTTTTAACCCCCCACATCCGATGCAAAGAAGGGCTGTTAAAATAAGTTTGGCCTGTGTGTCTGTCTGTGCCCTCGTAGCTCTGATCGGGATCGAGATGATTCTTAATAATTTACGAAGATCTGACCACTTGCAACAATGCGACGCGACAGTAAGCTGAAGCAAAAAATATAGCTCTACTACCCGCACGAAGCCGGGGCGGGTCGCTAGTGTATTAACAGTAGAAAACAATAAAACCTATTGGCTCAAACACAATTAAAACGCCTACTAGACGCCTACTTCATTAATACACTTTCCCTTTAGATGTAGCAATTCAAAACAATGATTCAAACACGTTGTCGATACCGAAATAGTAGCGAATAAACAGTAAACATACTCTAATGTGTAATAATGAGGTTTATGAAGAGCGAATGTGCAGAACAAACAATCATTTGGAGGTCAAATTGTTCATGATTATATGAAATGAGAATTTCAATTCATTTTTTTTTTCAAGTGAAAACTTGTGTAGTAAAAATACTGATATCGCTCCGTCACGCTCATATCAATGTGGAGCTAAGTTCGCACTTCTGACGTATGTGCATACAGTCCTACGAATGAATTTTTTTTTAGAAAATTAATAGAATTAGAAGACACCTAAATAAATATCTTGTAATTCTGTCAGCTTCGAATCACGATAAAGCTTGTAGTGCATCTTCAGGTATAATTATTATAAAACAAGGCTATTGCAAACGCATTTACACAAATGATATGATACGTACCTATCTAATACTGATGGGTAGAAAGTTAGTGCATTAAGCGATCAGTCTGAGATATTCTTTTATTGCTACCTTAATGCAAAGTACAGTCTACTTCATTTAAATAGTCTGAGTAATAGGTACTAACTATAATGTATTTAAGTGAAGTAATTTAATTTTATGTAGAAGAATCGATAGGTCATTCTGTTACTTCACGGTGATCTTCTGTAAGGTAAGGTAAAGGTAACACTAATACTAAACATGCAAGAAATCTTTGAGCCACATTATTATTTAATCGGTACGGCCTGATTTCCTACAGCAATAATTAATAGCTTAAAGCTCAACAGCGTGCAGAACATGAAACGGCTATTAGTGGACACCGAATTTAGTATGGTACACCTTAGTAAGTATACACTTAGGTATTAAACAAACCTGGATTCGATGTAGTTATTTTAAAATTCACCATAAATTTACTATACTACACTACAGCGAGGAATGCTTACGCGTTGACTAATAACTCATTGGCACGATTGGCACGAAACCAGAAGCTCTGCAGATGTTTGGTTTGGTTAATACAAGAACAATTGTATATTGTATATTATGAACATTATTATGACTACGCATGGTTTTTTTTTTTCATACAAACCTTCCTCGTTTGATGCTCTTTCCATTAGTGTAAACCGCATTAAAATCCGTCTCGTAGTTTAAAAGAAAAGAACGTAGGTACATACAGAGGGCAGACAGCGGGAAGCGACTTCATTTTATACAATTACAAATATGATTACAATGCAAAGATTTGGGCACGCATATTTCTTAGGTCATACGTCCTAAGAAATAAGATTTCTTAGGTCATCTTAAGCCAACGAGATTCTATAAATAGCCCTATTATTTACGACTTATATATCGACAGCAATCTACACCATATAATGAAGAAGAGAGTGTTGAGCAAGAAAGGTTTTTACATATAATTGCACCCGTACGAATCCGGGAGTGGATCGCTAGTTTAGAATAAAACAAATATATTTACAATAGTATGTAGTCGTCAAATACTTAATGCGCTAATTGCTTGCACTCACACATTACAATCCATAATAATTATGATTGCCATAAATATTGTGAATAATTAGCATATGGAATCGGTATTGTCTCAATAAAGGATATTCAAAAACATGTAGTTCGATTGTACGAATGTATGCGTTTGCGTATGCGCACGCATGGCCATGGCCGTATCTAATTACCGCTATGCACCGAGCTAACGGACGCTCATCATGTATGACTCGGTTACCGATTGAATGCTTTGCTTGTCGTCTTCACATTTTTATTACTCTTAACTTTTGTTACGTTTAATTAGTGTTGGAATTATGTTACAAGAGTTATTAAACCGAACTACTGATACTAGATGAGTTTATTAGGAAACAGCTTTTGTTTTCGTATGTAGAGATCGTCAGGCATGCTGACGGTCAACTTAATGGCTTTTTTTTTATTAGAGATGGGTTTGCTCTTGGCCAGCATCCAGTCGTGTGGCGAAGATGAGGCCTACGATGAAACGAGCTCACCCAGAAGATGCATATATTCACTCGAAATTTGAAAAGATTTGGGTTATGTGAGTTCGGAATCACAGACGCCATCAGGAAGTTCCAAACCTTGGCAGTGCGCTTTATAAAGGATGTTTTAAAACGCTTGGTCCGAAAAAGAGGAATTTTGGCAAGACGAGAATGGTAACCAGACGTACATCTGAATGTCCGATGGAAGACAAAAGCAACGCCACAATGTGCTGCTAAGTGCGTTGCCGACTTCAGTAGTATTAAGCATAAGAGGTTGGTAATCCCTTCTCGTTGACATGTTCCGTAAAATGTCAACGAGATACTATTCCGCGCGATTGAAAGGTATGATCGCCTCCCTTCACATAAGTTGTGCCCTTGGCGGGTGATACCTCAGCCTTCGTATCGAAAGGACATTTAAGTAAAACGCAAGGCACAATCCTAGTTTCAATATAAGTAGACATCAATGTTGCTTGTGCCAAAGCTCAACATAAAAATACAACATGCTACTGTTTATTGTATGATTTAGTGAATAAATTAACAACTAAGTACCTTCATCTGAATCGTCTGCTTATCGGCATTAAGAAATAAAATGTTTTCGATAGTAATGATGAATAAGAGGTCTCAACCTCTGAACTTAATTGAATATTAAATAGGTCTTCAGAAATGTCAATGGCGGGTGTTGGTATTGGCGGCAGAACTTCAAAAAGAAGTAATGAACCGTACAGTACAACGTACCAATGAACTTTGTCACAAAATTGGAGTAATTTTCAAAGAAGCCGGTCGCATCGCCATTGTTACTCGTTTGTAACGGCACGACCGATATCCCACGGGGTTGTTGCTTACAATTAAATGTAGATTAGGTTGGAATAGTTAATGAAATCATAACTGCTTTTAAAAAACTATTTCATTTTTGTCTTGCAAGTGCACTGCCGACCTAAACAGAATAAAAGGACAGAATATAACTATACAAAAAAAAGAAAGAAAAAAATACAGAAATAAGTTTTGATATTCACGCATCGAATTATAACAGCACACGTGCTGTTATGTCGTGGCTATCTTCTGGAAAATGGTGGTTGCTGCAGAACGCTGTGTGCCTCCACAAATACCTATTTTTTAAGAGATGATTAGGCGAGTTATTTCCATTTCGACAGATTTTTGAGTCACATAACAAAAATAATTAGTTTTCGGAGGATCCACGGTTACACCTGGCAGTTGGCACCACTGTACAAACTATTCTAGTAGAATATAAATTTTATTCCCTTTTCGGAGTTATATAAGCCCGGGGTATGACAATTTACAGGAGTAAAATCTAAATTGTCACACGGCATGCG
Source organism: Synanthedon tipuliformis (assembly GCA_947623395.1). Classification (NCBI taxonomy): domain Eukaryota; kingdom Metazoa; phylum Arthropoda; class Insecta; order Lepidoptera; family Sesiidae; genus Synanthedon; species Synanthedon tipuliformis. Next base: position 2,486,022 of record OX392431.1, on the reverse strand, counting down.
TTACGTTCTATTTTCGAATATTTTAGAATATAAAGGGTGTCCCAGAATGTTTTTCGTTTTTGAATTGACCAATACGCCCCAACCGCAGGTAGCAGAGGGAGAGGAGTGGTCTCAAACGCTTGGTCGACTTGTTAAGTTTAGTAGCCATGAATCGTTTCACGGGACCCCAGCGCGCGTTTTGCGTACGAGCGTTTTATAAAAACAACGATTCCTACACTATTGTTCGTCGCCTCTACAGGACACATTTTAATTTAACAAGGTTAAAACATGTGCCAAGTGCCAATTTAATTAAGCATTGGGTGTACAAGTTTGAAGAGACTGGGAATACAATGCCGGACAAATCTTCTGGGCGCAAAAGAACATCAAGAACGTGCATGAACGTCGACCGCGTTCACCAGTCTGTTATGGACGACCCACGACAGTCGTTAAGATTGCGCGCAGCTTCTCTTAATTTGAAAAAATCTACAGTTCATCGCATTATTTCGAAAGATTTAGATTTTCACCCCTACGCAACACCTTCTTCCAGCAAGATGGAGCCACTTCTCATGTTACAAATGACTCATTAACTGCTCTTCACGATTTATTCCCTGGAAGAGTGATAAGTCGCCGAGGAGACATCAACTGGCCACCGAGGAGCCCTGATTTAACGCCTGCTGATTTTTTCCTGTGGGGCTACCTAAAAAGTAAAGTTTACAATCCATTGCCGACCAACCTGAATGTTTTGAAGCAAAGAATCACTGAAGAAATCAAGTCTATTCCAAGAGCGATGCTCCAGCGAGTGATTGAAAATTTTAGGTCCAGGCTAAATGAATGTGAACAAGTGAATGGTGCGCATTTGAAAACGGTTGTTTTTCATAAATAAACTTCAAGAACTGCTATTTAATTTAACAATAAATAAAAGGAGTTTTAATTGATATTGTTGTTTTTTATTTAACATCTAAAAACGAAAAACATTCTGAGACACCCTTTATCTCTGAAGCTTCATTATTATGTATTTTATAATCGTTCGTAAGGAGTAAACTCCAGTCGTGCGATGGAGCTGACACACAAGGTTTTTTTTTCTTGTTGTGTTCAATCTATCGTGCCGGATCTTAGAACTAAGATAATTTTTCAGAGCGATCAGACTAGAGCTAAAATTAACAACGATCAACGGATTTACTAATTGAGTGCTTCTGAAAGTTTAGATTTAGATGGAGGCCTTGTAATATGTCTACCTATCTATCTATAGTTATTTATATTTTGTTTATGTTAAGGTCGACACACAGGCTGAACGGTGACAGGCCGTCATATGGCCGTCTAGTCTCCACTAGCATCAAGTGGAGCGTCGGAGGCGAATCGCTAGTCTATACTAATATTATAAAGCTGAAGAGTTTGTTTGTTGATTTGTTTGTTTGTTTGTTTGAACGCGCTAATCTCAGGAACTACTGGTTCGGATTGAAAAATTATTTTTGTGTTGGATAGATAATTTATCGAGGAAGGCTTTAGGCTATATAACATCACGTTGCGACTAATAGGAGCGAAGAAACAGTCGAAAATTTGGAAAAAACGGGGAAAATTATTCATCTTTGAGGGCTTCCGTTGCGTGCGCTGCGAAAACCGTTCGAGATACCCAAATGATTCCCAAAATAACTATTCCACGCGGACGAAGTCGCGAGCACCAGCTAGTTATAAATAAAATGCACTTTATTGTTGGTTTATTCTATCGACAAATACAACATATATCACGGAACTCTAGATTATAAAAGCTTCCATTCAAGTTCACCTTTCGTTATAATGGCATCATTATGTACTATTATCTTAATAATGCCGTATAAGTGTACGAATGACTTTCTTCAATGTTACAGTCACTTTGAGATCATACGCTTTCTAAGGTTGCGGTGCAATTCATAGGTGACCTTCAGTAAACTTATATTAACGACAAAGACAAGTTTTATGTTCTTAAGTGTTTTTGATATGTCACTAGTCATATTTTCTTAATTTCTTACTGTCAATTTTCATGTCTGAAATATTATAAATTGTAAATAGTTACATTTTATTTATCGTGTTTCTCCGTGATGTAATATTGACATTAACAATGTTTATTTCACTGTGGTCTTGTGTAAAGTGGTGCAAAATTATCCAAAAAACAATACCATCGTCACGTGACATCGCGTCGTCATGTCACGTGACGACGCCTTGCTTTTGGTTTATTCCCATCTCGGCACCCACGAATTTATATGATAATAATTGTTAGGTACAGTTATGCAAATGATGCAAATGATTTACCTGATTATTTATCAAGTTCAAAATCAACATTCTTAAAAAGTTATTAGAAATCTTTTGGTGCAGTCAGATTTACGACCGTTTAATGACTGCGAACCGCAGTAGTGTTTAATATTAAAATTATCGTAGTCCATAAAAAAAATGTCTCAAAAAAAGAATTAATAATAAAGTTATTAAGTAATTTTCTCAATACATGATTTCAGCTTCATGGGTAAACGTAAGCTACTTTACGGCATTTAATGTGTTTCATTTAAGCCTTAGTATATTTCTATAACAGCTATAAGCTACTAGCCCCAGCTGACACAAACAGCAGTTAGAGCAATTAGATAGAAACTAGAGATAAAACAAAAACCCACTCAGTTTGTAAGCATGAAGTGAAGCGATGAGCTTGAACGTTTCATTTGGACCAAAGAGAAGTTTTATATCATGCAATGCATAATGCAAAGGCGCGATTGTCGGAAAATGGCCTATACTTATATCTCGCAATGTTCTCGCGAATTTTAAGTAGATATATAACATGGTTCGCTGTTCCGTTTGTAGACAAAATAAAAGTTTTAATAGCTCTAATAATAACACTCACTTATCTATATCATTTGTACCTATCCTAACTTATATTTGACTAAGTATTGTAAACAAGTTTAAAAGGACTCAATGAATAAATAAAATGACTAGAATTTAACTATAGAGAAAATCTTCAAATATGAGAAGTAAGAGTATTCTACACTTTTGTATTGTACTACTAGCTAGTGCCCGCGATTTCGTCTGCGTTGAACATTTTTCTTCGTTTTTCATTTCGACGCCGGCGCCGCCACGGCATCAGTAGCGATACTTCGGAAACCTAATTTTGTTTTTCAGGATAAAAAGTAGGTATCCTATATTTTAATTCAGGTAATGAACTATCTGCATGCCAACGACTTTCTTTCTATCGCGGCCGTTGATGGGCGTGGACGTTATTACACGCCTTCGGTGCCCCGTCACGGCTATCCCACGCGGGGAGGACCGGGCTCCTCGGCGTACCTGTCAGATCCTCGGCGTACCCGAAAGTGGAGGTCTACTCAGGGACCTTACGACGGGCGACAGTCTCCCGCAAGAACTATCTGCATGTCAAACTAAACTTCACCCAAATCCGGTAAGCCTTTTTGCGTGAGTAACAAACATGCATCCATGCATCCATACTCACTAACTTTTGCATATTACTTATATTAGTAGGATGCCCAAAATAACGAGTAGAATTATTTGTTCAAATCAAGAACTAAGGTAACTACTTTCGATTGTTTTTTTTTTTATATACATAATTCACTTTCTATTCTCCTGCCTACATTTTATTCTTAATTCATTTATTTATATTTATTTACACCTTTAGCTGTTTGAAGAGTGAGTACCACTACACGGCGTATATTATTAAAGTAATTACTTCTTCACGCTTTCTGAATAGGCAGAATACATGAGAGCTGGTAAAATATTATTTCATCTATTTATAATACCTATCTCTTAATACTTCTCTTATATAATAACGTCGTACATTATAGGGTTCAAGGCTTACATATTTCCATTCTAGAAGTTAATAGCTATAACTTCTAGAATGGAAATATGTAGTATAGAAATTGGGACCAAAGATTTTTTTTTAAAAAACATTATCTAAAACTTACACGGGATGATACTAACCCGGGAAAACTATAGCTAAACTAGAAGTAGTCGTATAGTAGAAATCAAAGAATTACAGTCGCAACAAAATACCTACTCATAATTTTATTGCAAATATAAAAAACGGATTTCCTGGAACATGAAAAATTCTATACAGACTTGAAAAATTCTTATTTTAAGTTTTTGTATGTATGAATAGTATAATAATAATAATAATACTCATCCAATAATTGCACCCAGGTGAGGCTGTGGTTCGTTGCTATTAAGGTATTTATTACCAACTTTATTTACTTTACTTTACCTTTACCATGAGTTCACAATGACCGCACTCGCTAGCGAGAGCGTAAAAATTTATATGAAAAACTGTCAACTGTCAATGTTAAATTGACAATTTTCCATATAAATATTTTACGCTCTCGTTAGCGAGTGCGATAACTCATGGTAAAGGTATTGAGTGTTCTTCGATTTCGCGTGTAGATATGAAATCTGCCTGTCCTATAGTTGTCCGATATGCAAATTATTGGAGACATGTAGCAATAGGTTAAACAGAAATCATGTTATGACGTATTAAAACGATAAAATAATAAATTAGTTATACAATTTGTACTATTCAAATTAAGCTTTGTACAATGTGTGTAGGTTGCGTGGTTACGCAACGAAAACTATATGCAATCGTAGCCTGTGTCCATAATAACCAAATGTAACCCTAACCTTGTCCAAAGATCGATACTCACCCTCTGATAGCGCCCCTAAACGAGGGTGTTCAACGATTTTCATTGATTCAATACTTATTTTGAACTTTAGACGTTAGTTTTCGGGTTAAGTTTTACACGCTTTCACGCTACGGAATAAAAAAATAAATCACTAATAAATCATTTGATTCGTTATTAATAACAAAAATATATTATAAGTGCATATATTATATTAAATATTTGTGGCAGGACACACTAGTAGCGCAACTTACTTAGGTAAAAAAGACAAAATTAATTGTTAAAAAATTATGTTGTAGGTAGGTACTATAATGTCTCAGTGAGTAGATAACCACATTAATACATTAAGCGTATCTATATTTGGAAAATCAATAGAGCATACAAAGTTCATTGTTCCTTTTTTAAAACCTGTTTTTATCTTTATGCTGCATTAAATTTCGCAATTAAACTCGTTTACAAGTCCGGACGTTCGCAAAAAGTCGTCAGACCATCGCGTTAACCAATTAACTGTATTTACACGGCGATTTGCAAAAAAAAAAACACTGACATGAACATTAATATTGCATCACATGCATATTTGTTGCACCTACATATTTGATAACACAAATTAAAACGTTTTGTTCGTAAAACCCGAACAAAGATGCGAGTGGGGGACACGCGTTTAGAGGGTTCCGTTGAGAATTTTATCTTCTCAATTTATTAGCGACCCGGGATCTGTGCGAAAGGAAGCATTTTTTTCCTGCAAATTTACCTTGTTTATGGCTCTTTTCCAATGAAAAACTAACGTGCAAACCGTGTGAAAAATGAAAATCCGTTGATGGATAGTTTTGAAGAAGTTAGCGGAGAAACAGTCAGCAGTGGACGGCGACTTTATTTCATAACAAGCGCGATCCACTTGATGTTGAGATGGCTACCGTCCTCTAATAACACAAGCAATGCCTTAAATTCTCCAAGTGTGCTGCAGACCTTAGTTGGATTAAGGATAAGGGATAGGCAGGAATCACTCACTCCATCATTCTTACAGAAATATAACACCACACATGCACAGTTTACTGGGGGGAGGTGATTACTGCCCACAGACGGGCTGCCCAAATTATAACATCGAAAGGCAGTAAGTACAAAAATCATAAATATATGGCAATAAAATAAAACCATTTTAAATAATGGCGACTGCTTTTAGATAATTTAAAGGGGTGTCAATAAGTTAGTCGCACCTGAAATGCGAACGTGAGACTTAGTTTTACACACAGCTTACAACCTATTTCCCCACACAATTGCAGACACCGCGTCACGTCCTAGTTTCAAGAGAACCGGTGTTCAACGATGTAGGTTTCAGAACAGGTTCCTGCCACAGCAAACCGAAAATCAGGAATCATTCTCAGCTTACAAATGCGATTTTGACATTCCCCATGATATATTATGTTACTCCAGACTCCAGGGTATAATTATTTGTTATTCTATAATAATTATTTAATTTTTAACAAACGATCTAAATTCAGACTGTCTGTAATAGTTCACCTTTTTCACTGTCTGCTATTAAATGGCATTCCGAATATTCCGGCATTTCATACTTTGAAATCACTCTTTTTTGTATAGTTACCATATTTATACAAAATATGTCAAAATACAAAATATAAAAAAAACGTCAAATTAACTTTGGTCGGACTGACTGCCGGATTGAACCTCGAACGAATGCTTTCAGGGTATGAAAATTAAATGTCCGAATATTCGGCCGAAACATCGGCCCATTAACGAAGAGTATATTTTAATGCTTTTTCAATACGAAAACTCAAATTTTCAGACATAACTCACACTGGCTTATTAGTTACTGTGCGTCTGGCATTCGCAATGTAACAGAGTTGAAAGGTTTCATCGTAGAAGACTCGTTTCTGTTTTATTCGAAAGTTTTTTTAAGTAATTGAGATGGCGTACAGATGTACAGACTTATCCAAAGTTGACTTTGCCGGGAATCGAACCCTGGAACATTGGAACAGAGCGTTAATACGAGCACCTAAGCCACTCATCCAACGGGTTCGTCAAGTGATGCCAATTCGAACCCTAATGGAATACGACGCTCGTGAGACTCTTTTAGCCGCCTCTAATCTCTTATTAGTGAAGAGACACTCTCTTGTAAAAGGCATCAATCGAGCGCCTCCAGACTAAGGGGCCTCATAGTCAAAGGGTCGACAATAGCTCTAGCGTAGGGAGGAAATGACGCCAATTGAGACGTTTCGTTCGCACTGAGGGCGGTTATGTTACGTCTGGCCTGCAGACATCTTGATGCATTCGACAAGTGTTTTGTTTCCATTAGCTTTTAGAGGCTGTAATAATTAATATCAATTTATATAATAACTAGCTGCTGCCCGCGACTTCGCCCGCGTAACTTAGTAAATTATGTACTTATAAACCTTCCTCGAGAACCACTCTACCCATTAGTGAAAACCGCATTAAAATCCGTTGCGTAGTTTTAAAGATCTAAGCATACAAAGGGACATAGGGACAGAAAAAGCGACTTTGTTTTATACTATGTAGTGAAGATGACAAACATTGTTAATTTATAAATAAACTAGCTGGTGCCCGCGACTTCGTCCGCGTTCTGGATGAAAGGTACCCTATGTCCTTTTTGGAGTCCCAGACAACGTGTATGCAAAATTTACAACGCCATCTAGGGAATTCTGTTTGAAGCAATGTAGTACTCTAATTCATCTAATCTCACTTCGAATAATGGAAAAAGTCTGTTAACAGATGGCACTACATGTTATTATAGTTTATAAAATTACGTTACGTGTTAATAAAATTAAAGCTGCTGCCCGCGACTTCGCCCGCGTAACTTAGTAAATTATGTACTTAAACCTTCCTCGAGAACCACTCTACCCATTAGTGAAAACCGCATTAAAATCCGTTGCGTAGTTTTAAAGATCTAAGCATACAAAGGGACATAGGGACAGAAAAAGCGACTTTGTTTTATACTATGTAGTGATGAAATTTTGGTTTTTATAATAATAAATTATAGTAAGGTTTGTAAATTAGTTTGGAGTTTCGGATATCATTTTTAGATGAAAAAGTGATCTGAGTGAATACCTACCTAATGAATTTAATAAACTCGACCAGTAGCGACTAATTCGTATGACCCTGAGAACGCTGATTTCAAACATAAAAGACAAGAGGAAATGATTAACGAACTTGGCAATCCTTATAAATTGACTGAACAACCGTTTCTGGCTTCCCTCCGTTATATTTAGTGCCACACCACCGACACCGCCATGTTGAAACATTTCCGTGTTTCCGTTTGCTTAACACACGTAGAATCAGGCGTTTAACCTATATTGTTTGTTTATAATAAAGGTTTAAAATAGCAGTGTACACTATTTAAATAACTTCTGTGTTTAAGAAAAATAGCATAATCCGTACTCAGGTTCAGTAGTTTCACGCAAAAACTACTGAACCGATCACCATGAAATTTTGTATACATGTTGTCTGCGACACCAGAAAGGACATAGGGTACCTTTCATCCAGAAAAAAAGTACTGCTCCCGAGGGATTATCTAAAATTAAGGAAACTAACTCCTGGCTAAGTATAATAGCAATAACGATGTCAGGCGATATATTGCTTTTTCAACGCGGACGAAGTCGCGGGCACCAGCTAGTCCTCTATAAAGTACCTACCTACTTTTTTATATTAATATAATATGTCGGTTACCGAACAATAATGAGTTTTCTTTGATTGGAAATATGACGATTGGTGGTAGGTTTGAGGTAAAAGAAAAGTGAACGAAAAATTTGTGGATAGGTGAATAGGGTCTAGCATCCATTGCTACAGAAACACATAGCAGTCATTTGGCAAAGACCTAAGCAATCTTGACAACTTTTTTTTATGTAACTAGGTACCTGTTTTTCTATACGTGGGATGAAGCCGAAAATGCGGTGAATTTATGTATATTGCATTGAGATACCTTGATAGGATAAACTATAAAATTTAGGTATATGGCATCACTTAGGTACTCGTTCATTGAACGACAACAGCACACGTGTTGTAATTTCTCAATGATCTGCTGTAAGGATCTTCCACACCCTACCTTTGGCACAATGACTGAGAAACAGACAGAATAAATTTTATCGTAAACAAAAGATTTACTAAACAACAGACTTCAATCAAACTTTTAAAAAAGAAAACCTCTTCGTTGTTATGAACCTGTCAGAGGCCTTGACCTACGAAGCCCGCATAAAAATTTTAATTTAATGTCTAAGCAAATAATATGAAACTATTTGAAAAGAACTCTTCTTAGTATTTCGAATATTAAAGGGGTTGCAAAAAAATATTTTATGATCGCTTATATTGTCTGACAAGTCGTCAAGGGCAAAAAATGAGATCATCAAAACATTTTATTTTTTGTTAGGTGCACAATTCAATTTTTGTTTTAATGTTCCACTTAGTAATTGAAATAAAACTGTTTTTATCTACATATTAGTTAAGGCGTGAAAATACAGTTATTTTCTTGAGCCTTTCTAAATGTATCTAATTCTATCCAACTGCAAATTTAATCTAACTGACATGCTTTCGGAGTGAAAACCCTTTGGGGTCCTAGCGCTGTTTTCGACGAGTTGGCAAAAAGCCTAATCTACGTCAGTGGAGCACAAAGAGCTGGCAACTTTGACAGTAACTATTAGCTAAGCTATTAAGAAATCTGCTGCATTGCTGACACGAAACCACAAAGACCCGCGTTTCATTTTATTAAAAAAATGTGGGTCATAATGAGCGCGGAAACAGATGCCGCGCCCCGGTAGGGAGTTCCAAACCTTGGCAGTGTGCATTGTAGAGGATGTTTTAAAGCGCTTGGTCAGCAAAGAGAGATTTCGACAAAATGAGGATGGTATAACTAGCCGTACGTCTGTATGTCCGATGGAAGAAAGGGGAAGGCGGTGTGAGCTCATGCAGCTCCTGAGCACACTCTCCGAAGTACATCTTAATTGCTCGCAATTGTAATTTTTCTATAATTTATTTGCAGCAACAATTATAACGCTTACCAAATAGAACTAAACGTACGAACGAGCCATAGATAATCGCGTGTAACGAAACTCTTTTTCGTGAGTTATAGAGCGTGAACACTAAGTTGAGTTCTCGCGTAACAATTACAGACTATTCAATATTACTTTTAGTTGAAAGAGCTGCGCGTTGATCCTACAGAATCCTTATTGTCTGTTTGTAGACTCGATGTATCTGGTAGTCATTAGCTCTTAACGATAAATCCAGAAAAGATCTTACGTTTTTCTACAATACCTTAACCTTGGTTGGTAAAATTGTTATATATGGTTCATCTAATTGAGCCGACTACAACAGGGAATGAACCATTGAAACCAGAACGGATATTGGTTTTACGTATATGTATATCATCACCATCATCATCATCATCTCAGCCGCAGGACGTCCACTGGACATAGGCCTCCCCCATAAAGCGAGAAATATCTTTCATTTATTAGATACAAGCTGTTGCACGCGACTTCGTCGGCGTTGAAAATTGAAGAAATTATCTTTCTTTATCACTGCGATGACGGTGACGCCACCACGGCCACAGTGACGCCAAATTGTTTATAATTTTAGACTAAAATTTTTCAGGATATAGTTATAAAGTATTATAAACTCAGTTAATAAACTGTGAGTCAAAATCCATACAAATCCGTTAAGCCGTTTTGGGTGACAGACTATTTACCAAACATCCATACATACATATTTTCGTATTCAGGTTAATATTAGTAGAATGTAGGATATAAAGTGAGGCAAAATCTTGATCACTATAACCAAAAATAGAGGTAGGCAAGCAATCCGTCCAGTTATAACTACTACAAAGTCTCAAAGCGCACGACAGTCACGCAAAGCTTATCTGCGAGATATAATTGGCCAATTAAGATAACAGACAGCCGATCTAAAATGTCTATACTATATACAGTGTGCTTATTTTATTGTGCAGTAGTTATACTTTATTTTATTAACTACTTGACAGAAGTGCCAACGCTTTATACGAGTGCATCGGTAGGTATATATAGCCTCAGGGGACCTGCACAAGGTCCCACCGTCTGGGGATTGCCTGGGTGTCTCCGGGCAATCCTCCGTTGGCGTTAGCCTAGCCGGTGGGGTGGATCGGAGTTTGATGCTTCGGCAGACCCCAGTCCACCCCGCTCACAGGGCAAGGAGGCACTGGGGAGTTTTAGTGGGTATTCCCAGTGCCGCTATGATCAGGTGCTGGGCGACCCCCACATATCCCTACCGTCTAGCCAGCGGTAGGCAATCTGTAAGCGGATTACTCCTTGTCAAAAAAAGGTATATGTATAGCCTATTTACTAATAACCCGCGCTCGGCTTCTCCCGGAACGCAATTTTTGAAATACACAAACCTTCCCCGTTTATCCCTCTTTTCATTAGTGAAAACTGTACCAAAATCCGTTGGGTGGTATAGAAATGTGTCGGACCTAGGTTGGACTGTAAACGAAAATCCTTGGAGAACCTACACTTGCACTGCACATCTATTTAAGATAGTTATCGGGTTTTTTTTAATGTTATGTATTACAATTTGATATTAGCATAGATTATTATTAATAATATTACAAAAAGTTACAATATTACAACAGTTCAATAGGTCGAATGCTCGGATGCCAAACAGCAGATGCAGGTTTGAATATTGATCAAGTAAATGTCAATGGTATAATTCTTATTGGTTTTCCTATATCAATTAAATTAAAAAAATATGCGCCACCATTAAATGTAATGTCAATAATTTTTTTATAACATTGTGTCACAATTCTATTTTGTTTTAAATCTTTATTCATCCTTTTATGATCTTATTCATATTAGTTTTGGTTTATTATTATCCTAGTGTCATTGTGTCACAATTCTATTTTGTTTTAAATCTTTATTCATCCTTTTATGATCTTATTCATATTAGTTTTGGTTTATTATTATCCTAGTGAGATCACTTTATATTATATCAAATCTATTTTAGCACATTATCTAATTGCAATAGTTAGGTCTTAGCGCACAAGGTTACCACCCATGTAAAGGTCAATTTTATTGACAGATGATAAATTTTCAAACTTAAGTAACACCTTGTCATAATTTGCATATGTAAATGGCGAATTATTTTTATATATAGGAATTCATAAAAACTTGTCATCGCTTCAGCCACTGGTACCATCAGCATTTATCGATTGGTATTGTTAGGATTTAATCTATTACTTGCAAAATTATTTATCCTGCCTGACAATCAACAAACAGGCAAAACTACTAAGTCTAGAAAGCATCCACTAAGAAAGGATTTTTGGAAATTGTAAAACTTAGTGAACCAGGTGCTGGTCGCTAGTATGGAATATAGATGAATTAGTAAGTAAGTACAACATAGTAAAAAAATTTTTTACTAAAACAGTAAGTATGTAATAGTATGTAATATAAAAAAATAATAGTTTACCACTCAAGCGTCATTTAGTATGAAATATTTTTTCCAGCGTACTTGTATAATAGACATCAGTGTTGGATAGGTGTATGTTACGAGTTGTGATATGAATAAAAGTTGATTTTAAGCGCAAACACAGACAACTTTGACGAAACCCGAGTTCTGTAAGAGCTCAATGATAATGCAGGAACTGATACTGGTTTATGATTGGAATAACTGACTGAATTAATAAACTAAATGTCTGGGCTCCTAGTCAATGTAACAATTTCAAACGATAACAAAATTCAAAGTTAATTAAGTAGGTATAAGATACAATGTAAGGTTCTATTTGAATCCAATGTAGATTTCCATTCAGTCCCTCAATGTATATGTACTTAGAATAACAAAGATTCAAAATGACTGTCCTTGCATATTAATTGCATTGTATGTTTGTTTAATGTTAATGTTTAGTTAGAGTTATCCACTAATTTTGTTTGATATATGGCTGATATGAAACCCTAACAAAAAAGCTGTCATGAATATCAATAAAATTGTCTTTGAAATCAGATCAGACTAAAATAACCCTTTCTCTTATATTATATCATCTGGCATAGCGAAATATGCCATTTAGTCATTGTAAAGTCGTTACAACCATGTCAACCCATGTCTACTTTATATAATTTTAATTTTAATGAGGCCCTTGGATGAGTGGTTCTGGTGGTAGTAACTACCCCTTAACAGAAAGACCACCATGAAATAATAGCATATAATTATTAATATATATGTATAGGTATATAATATATAATATGTAAGTACTGTTGTGTTTAGGTAAGTGAGTAAGGGATGCCAGAGACCATTCCTTATGCCTATCCTTAATAATACAATGGTCTGCAGTGATTTTCCAGCAAATTTTAAAAATTTTGATAATTATTATAATTTGCAGAGGAACCTCAATTTTTTTTAATAAAATATAGCCTAACAATGTTACTCGCTGATAATTTAGCTTTTAATATATATGAAAGAATATTTAGAATCAGTTAAGCAGTTTTTGAGATTATCCATTACAAAAAATCAAATATTTGCTCTTTATAATCTTAGGTACATTACTGTTAATAATAAAATATGAATGCGAAAATACAAGAGAGTATTATAAAGCAAAATAGAATCTTATTGGAATAAAATATTCATCTTAAAAATTGTGTCATTATTTTAAGCATAATATAAATTAAATTAAATAATGCCAAAGTAAATTGAAGGAGAATAACACATGCAGCAAGTAGGTAGGTATTTAAATGTCTGCGTTATTTATCATTATTTTTATTTTACTGACAAACTTTACAAATCAATACAATCACTTTGATGCGCCGATAACGGAATAATATAAATAATAAAGAAATTGTTTATATTTAATATTATAATATGTTATTTGACCGATAAGACTGCTAGACCGGCAAATTTTAATTTAACGAAAGTCGATTGCGTCTTATTGCGATACAATTATTATTAGTTAAGAGTAGAAAATGAATACATAACGTACCTTCATATCGGAAATGATCTGTTGATATAGATTCCATAGCGGCGAACAATCCTTCTCGGTAGTTCCCTCCATTGTCAAATAAACACAAATTTTAAATACACTACTATCAAAAAACACGAGAAAAATTCACGGGTGTAATAACGCCATAGCGAGCATCCAACATGAGTTGCATTTTCCACAATCCACAAGTCTAGCACTTCTTTCTTCGGTTACCTACATTTCACTTCACGTTTCAAAGCACAATAGAAACGTTAGAAACGTCGAAATGCAACAAATCAATATTTATAAACATGAATGCCAATTGCCCTGTAGTCTCGACTAGGGGAGAAACGATGTTTTGCTATCACGAAATTATTGTTTTATATAGTAGCGACCCGTTGCAACTATATTTTGCAACGAATCAAGCATTTATTAATTTAAAAAATATGTTTTATATTTGCTTTTCATACACAAACAAACAATTTAATTAATTATAAAGACGCACAACTTTATAGAGAAGCTCTCAAGGAACACATCACACAGTACAAACGAAACGAACGCGAAGTCGGCCGGCACAGTCGAAGTTGACTGAAGTTCCTTTTTTGCCTTGTCGTGTCGCGCTCGTTGCTCAATGGCGATTCGTCAAATTTTTTATGTGTTGCTAGTTGAAAAAAATGAAATTAATATAACCATAGAAAAATATTGTAACATTCCCTAAATGAGAAAAACAAAATCATAACTAAGTAAACTGCATCAAACATTATTACATTAATAAACATTTAACAGTATTATATAACATTATATAACAGGTTCCAATGTAAATATTATATGTGTATCGTTTTCGTTGTGGTTATTATTTAAGCGTCTATTACCATTGATATAAACTATAGATCCGGCGTAGCAAGCAAAAAGCCCCGAAATCTGTGGTAGTATTAAAATCATACTTACAAACTTACTGAGAGATTGACACGCAATTCCAAATGAATATTGCCTTTGTAAAGAGAAACTAGTTAAAAGTCTTCTGTACTAACGCGTCAATGTATACTGCACAACGATATTGACTAGTATACAAAAAACAAACCGCTAGCCGATGGTACATCTGGTGTAATAAAACACGTGTTTCGTGTCACAGGGCCACATTTGGAAGCGTGTAATTTAAAAATACCTAAATAATATAATTTAATTGGATGTTTGATATAGAAATAACACAACATGATTAAATGAATATTTAATAATAATAATTAGCGGTCACGATTACAGCTGTTAAGAAGAAACCGCAAGAAACTTAACTGTGTTCTTAACAAATTAGTGAAAAATAAGCAAATGTTTAATTATAGTTACTTCAAAACTTATTATTTTTTATTTAATTATATACATACTATTATGATCTCTTATTGTCCCTCCAATAAAATCAGCTTATTGAACTTTTTCAAACACAAGCATATAAATGTACAAAATTATTATTTTTATTTAAAAATATAAAGTGCGGTCCTGGATCGACCGTCAAACATATTGAAATAAGTGTATTTGAAACCTATATGTGTCTCTTTCTACAAAAGGGCGATCTATACTACGCAATAAGTAAGAATGAGATAGCTATAAGGTTCAAATGCTTCCTTTTGAAATATGCAAAGGTTAGCTAAATAATTAAATATTTTGTTAAAAATATTGTAATTAAGTCTATTTATATGAAATATTCATGTATGATACGTAATTCCTTTTCTTTTTGTCCTTTTTGAGGTCTATTTTTACATAATTTCACACAATACGATGGCATTTTGTCAATTTTTAACACAAATAAACAGCAACCAAACGACTACAGCGCTAGCGAGCGACTAAGTGCGAATTCGTCCACTTCGTCTCGAGTGGACGAATTTTACTACTACCATTTTTTGTGAGCTACGCCGTGTCTATACTCCCAAATATACTTATATAGTCTTTGTCTATTACACTATTCAATTTAAGGGATTCAATTTAGAGACCTTGGTAGAGAGCTCGCGATTACACTATCCGATTTGACAATTCAATTTGATTTCTAAATAGTAGTGTTTAGAAATCAAATTGAAGGACCTTCAATTTCTCCAAATCGAATCCGCTTCTCCGATCCGTTTCTAACTGCGATCACACTATCCGATTTCCTAAATTGGACTGTAAGAAATCGGATAATGTAATCGAAGCATAAATCGCTCTTGCCATTGGTCTTCATTTGTCTTTTAAATATTAAAAAATATGACAAACTCTTTGGCTAGTGGATTCGGGTGGGAGTAGACGATCCTTCTAACTTTTTCTGTAGCGTTCTATTTCTTCAGCAATGGTTAGAATCTCAAGATATGATATGACTGGATCTCACTGTTCCGAGCATACCAAGGCGCCCAAGCAATCATTTTTAAGATGTTATTTTGTACTTTCTGTAGGTGGTTGCGCCGTGATCGAATAGGGCTGTTAAGTTCTTTTTTTCCTTCACGTATTACCCACCTTCCTAATAATTATGGCCCTCACATTTTTCCTTTTACCCTCTTATCAAAATAATGCACTGCTACCGATGACCGCCGCGTGAGAGGTCGAAGAAGCAACGCGCCCGCGCTTGAGCTGTGTTTCCACGCCTATATGGGTTTATCCCTAATCCGCGCCTTAACTTGTTCTCGGAAGTGAAGTGAATTCATCCGCATCTTATCGCTGAACATTGAAATATATGTGAACAGTGTCTGCCAGTTGGACATTTAGAGATTCCTGCAGGAGAGCGCATCAGAGCACCGGTATAAGGTATGTGCATTTCCTTCTGCTTCTTATCCTGTCCTTCAGACGGTCATACTGTTCGCTTACAGCCGCAACCAGATATACAGTCCTCTAAACCGCTAATAGGGATTCATGGCGTGATTCTGTCGTAATCCCGCGCCGCAACGAAATTTAGATTTCGTCCACCCCTTTAGGGGTTTCTCCGCGCCTCCAGTAGGCATTCGATATTTGGTTTGCTAGCAATGGACCACATTTGGATTCTGTAAGTTCATATTGGTTTCAAAATAGCGCTATAAATCAATAGCTTATTATGCAATAGCTTATTATCCCCAAAATCCACAGTAATTTTCTAAATTTTATGTTAATATCGTTTTTTTTTTCTTGTTTATGTGGACACTCCACGTTAGTCCTTGTCCAGGTATTTAATGCAACTGGATTGGGGAAGTTGGCCCTCGCCTAATTTGGCGATTGGGCAAATGTGCCTTTTCTCAGAGCAAACGTTATTGGCTAGATTTGGATGCACTTGCTTTTATTCGCCATTTCTTCAGCCAGAGATATGTGCAATCCAGCTGCTTTTGCAATCGGCTGCTTGCTTCGTGGGAATCGTCACTGCAGGAGAGAAATGCAGTATCATCAGCGAAGGTGGCAATGGATATTGTTGAGGTTAGTTCTGTGAGGTCACAAGTAAATACACTGTAAGTACAGGACGGGACAAAGCACAGAGCCCTGTGGCACCTCAGCCAGGCACTTATAAAGATATTATCTATCGTTCCCCTGTTTCATCTGGAAGAATCTGTCAGCTAGATAGGACTTTACCAAAGGGAAAGAGTGGGGAAGATATGATTTTATTTTACACAACTATCTGCTTCATCCAGTAACTTGTTAAGTCTTTTTAAGAATATTCACTTCCAGAGCTTAGAGAGGATAGGTGTAAGACGAATAGGTCTGTAGGGAGATGCTTCGCTGGGGGGCTTCCCCGGTTTATGAATCATTATAAGTAATCTGAGAAATCTTCCACAAGTCCGGAAAGTGATTTAGCCTAAGTCTTGTGTTCCTGACAAATCTATCTAACACACGTCCTTAGAGAAGACCACTGTGAAATATCAGCATGTGGCTGTTGTGTTTCAGTAAGTGAGTAAGGGATGCCAGAGCCTATTTCCCTTTCCCTTACTGTAGTCGGCAATGCACATGCAGTGCCTGCAGCATTGTCGCCAATATTATAAAGTGAAACACATTTCAGGTTGATGTCTTTTTATTACTAGACACATTGACAAACTCAAGCTTATTGTTTTCTATCATCCGTAGAGGTTGTATAACATTATAACAGCTTGTGTTATAGGTGACGATAGCCATAGCCACTTACCATCAAGTGGACCGTCAGCCTGTCTGCCGATCTTAACCCTTTAACCGCTTGGTTTTTATAGTTGTCGTCGGCCTAGCGCCCGATTCGTAATTTATTTTTTAAGAGAAAGTACCTAACTCAATGATTTAAAAATAAACATTATTATGCAAACATGATGCCTTGCCACAATTATTGGCTACTAAAGGTAGCCAATAATTGTGGCTTGGTTCTAATCAATTCAAAATTCTAATCAAACTTTGGTTAAAACATTAACCTTCTGTTTTGGTTTTAGCGTAGAACCAGAGTATCAAGATAAGATTTTTGTGCTAATCATCATCATCATCATCTCAGCCGTAGGACGTACACTGCTGGACATAGGCCTCCCCCATAATTTTCCAATAGGACCGGTCAGAAGCTCAAGATAACCAGAGTATCAAGATAAGATTTTTGTGCTAAACTATAGATTTATCAGAGTTTACGAAAGGCGTCGAAGACAGCTGGTGGGTGAACATAGCGAACCATTTTCAACCTCATATGCTATTGAAAAGCAGACAACAGTGAAATATTACATAGTCATAAAGTTATAATAAAAATCGGCTTACCAAACAATACATAGTGGAGTTTATATGTAGGTACTAAAGAAAGAAATAAAAATAAAAAAACTTAAATATTTTTTACATGTATTTATTTTTTTTCAACAATAAACATAATTTGTAAATGAATTTACAAAACACAGGAAAGTTTAAATTTTTTTCTTATAATACATAACTAGTACATAACTAGATTATTAATATTTATTACAAATTTAAAAATAAAGTTTAAACTTAATACTAAGTCACAGTCATAATAATTAATTAACTTTACGTCTCATTAGTCTCATCAATTAGTTTAACTAATCTCACTTTTATACCTAAGCTATGATTTAAAAAAAAACAAAACAATTGGTGATACACAGTTTTGGTTTACTATAAACTCAATTGAGCTTCTACCGTACACCGGTAGAAATATAACATTATATACAATTATATATTATATAACAGTAATTAATTTATAATCTGACGTCGGTGATAAACAGTTGTATTTTTGTTATAAAAAAATTATAAAGTGTTTTTAAGTTATTGTGAATATTGTGATGTTGGTTGTTCTAACAAACCTGCGTATATAGACTTACTTATTTGTAATGTAAAAGTTAAAAAAGATTTTGCAATCGAACTGCTGCTAACAGAAAAACTCTATAAGAAACTACCCCAATCCCAAACGGCGGGGCACCGCGAGGGGATGCATGGCCGCTGGGCGGAGCGATCACTAGTGCTCACCCAGCTATGGTACCTGCCGATACCATAGCGGGTATCCTAGGCTTATCCGGGCACAGGGGGCACTGCCCGGACGGACAACTTATTTCCGCCATAATCGTGGGGCGCATATGAAGAACTTTAAAAAACCCATTGACGTCAATAAGGGGAGACCGCCGGTCGTTCCATTCGACCGGGGGTCTGAGCGACGGACGTTCTCGGAAGGTGGGCAGGAAGAGCTGCTCGCCTTGCCCTCCGAGACCCGAGCAACTCGCTCACAACCAATTATGGATGATGCCGAGTCTTCTCAGCAATTGCTAATGCGGATAATGTCTAGCATATCCGTGTTGACGAATATTACCGACACCTCTAAAAGGCTTAAAGGCACTCATGTCAAAGCCCAAATAGAGGCGATCGACGCCATCTCGGAGGATGCGATGATGCTGGCAGACCGGCTCATCAATGAGGATACCCTTGTGCTGCGACGGGAAACGCCAAGATGCGTTCTGAGGTAGAAGAGCTCCGTAAGGAGCTCGCCGAAGTTAAAGCCTGTGTGTAACAGGCGACGCAGCCTCCCGTCACCAGCGTAAGACCTCAGAAAGCCTTACCGACCTCACTGGATGATATGGAGGTGCGGTTAATGAACCGCCTTAGTGAGCGGCTAGGTCTACGCCTCCAAGAAATCGAGCCGCGCCGGTGTACCGCCCTCTCTTGGCTCACAAGATAGCGAAGGCACCGACTAAAAGCGACGAGAGCACAGCTCAAACTGCAGCCGTGTCTTCCGTCAAAAGTCCTAGTGGACCCGTCCCAGTGGCGGCAAAGAAAAGCCGCGGTGGACGTAAGAAGGCTAAGAAACCAGAACAACGATCAGAAATAGGAAGAAAGACACTGTATGCGATGGCCCCAAGCCCCCCCTCGCAACAGGCAAGTCGCCCCACCCCGGGCAAGGAGCTCGCCAAAGTTAAAGCCTATGTGCAACAGGCGACGCAGCCTCCCGTCAGCAAAGTAAAACCCCAGGAAACCTTACCGACCTCACTGGAGGATATGGAGGTGCGGTTAATGAACCGCCTCAGTAAGCAGCTCGGTCTGCGCCTCCAAGAAATCGAGCCACGCCTAAACCCTGCGCCGGTGTACCGCCCTCTCTTGGCTCACGAGAAGAGGGCGAAGGCACCGACTAAAATCGACGAGAGCACAGCTCAAACTGCAGCCGTGCTCTCCGTCAATAGTCCCAGTGGCGGCAAAGAAAAGCCGCGGTGGAGGTAAGAAGGCTAAGACCAGCTCCACCACTGAGCTAACACCGCGTCCCCTTCCTCCTGCATTAGGTTCAGTAGGAAAGTTGTATGCATGTAGGAAAGTTGGACTAAGTTAGTGAAAAAGGGCCTCAAAAAGAAGCAGATCACTCAGGTGGCAAACCCAACGGGGAACAAACCTAATAAGGCAAAACGCCCCGTTAAACTCCGAACTCCGAACACTGCGGCTGTAATGATCACATTGCAGTCGCAAGCTGTGGAGGGAGGTGTTACGTATCGTATAGTCAAGACCTCTCAGAAATGAAGGGCAAAATCAACTTAGCCGCACTGGGCATTGACCACCTGCGCTTCAAAGAGGCTCGCTCTGGTGGTCGGCTTCTCCAGATACCCAGGCTCAACAAAGGCGAGAAGGCAGACGCCCTCGCCAAACATAACAAAAAGTCACTCGGGTTGGAGATCGCTCGAGTCACAGTGCCCGAGTAACGCGCAGAAATGCGCATCTCGGGTCTAGACGACTCGGTTGTTCCTGCCGAAGTGGCGGAGGCTGTGGCCCGCGCAGGCTGCCCAGTGGACGCTGTCCGCTGTGGCGAAATTCGTCGGGGTCCTTCGGACCCCGTTACAATATGGCTTCGCTGCTCAGTGGAGGCAGCGAAGAAAGTAGGCAAGGCGGGCCGTCTTTTGGTGGGATGGGTCTCGGCACGAGTAAAGCTGCTCGAACCCAGAACACCCAAATGCTTCCGGTCCCTAGAACCCGGGCACACGATTTCGCAATGCACTGCGGCTGAAGATCGCAGCGAGCAGTGCTACCGCTGCGGACAAACAGGCCACAGGGCGGTTAACTGCACAAACAAGCCTCGCTACGCGGCGGCAAACAAAGCCGCGGAACACAGCGTCTGTACCAGAACTGTATGCGATGGCCCCAAGGCCCACTCGCAACAGGCAAGTCGCCCCACCCCGGAGGCGAATACGGCGGCAATGGAAATCAGAGCCCAATAATAGCGCTCCGATTCCTTCAGGCGAACATCAACCACTGTGCAGGTGCTCAAGATCTCCTTCTTAAAGCATGGCGCAGTGGCTGATTTACGTAACGGTTGTATCGTAGCCCTACGTGTTTCCGGTTGGCGGCAATCGGGCGGGTGGCAATTGTCACTAACCCCGCTGTTGGCTCCCCGCCTGAAATTGTCGGGAGGGGCGGCGGCTACGTTGCTGTTCGTGTGAGGGGCATAGTAGTCATTGCGGTCTATATTTCTCCGAATGTGGCATTCTCGGTCTTGGAGCGCTCCCTGATGGAACTCGAAGCCCTCTTAGGACGTAGCAGGCCAAATCCGGTACTCATGGGTGGGACCTCAATGCTCGTGGGTGCCTGCTGGAGGAGTGGGCCTTAGCGGCCGATCTCTGTATTCAGAATAGAGGCTCAGTCAACACGTGTGTACGACAGCGGGGCAGCTCGATCGTGGATGTCACTTTAGACTGTCCTCCTAACCCGAAGATTGCAATGCGGAGGTTCACCTCCGACCCCACAATGGAAGACATAGTGGCGGGACTAAAAGAGCAAAACGCGTGGAGGGATCAGACCTGGACAGCCGAGAGGATTAAGAGCAGTCTCAAAATAGCATTTAAGAAGACGCTGTCCAGGTCGGGGACACACATTGTTGTCCTTGAGGTCGAGCCTGCCCTAAGAGAGGTGCTCCTGAGCAAGGAAATTTGGTTTATAGGATGGTTGGAGGTGATTGTGGAGGACTACCTAGAGGTTACATGCTGTCTAAAATGTCAGCAGTACGGGCACCCCCAAAAGTACTGCAGAGCGGCGGCGCAGATATGCAGCTCCTGTGGAGAGGCCGGGCACGGTAAAAACGAATGCAAGGCCAAGAAGAGGGTTTGCGCTACGTGCAAAACGTTTGGCAGGCAGGAGCACGACACCCACACGACAGCCTCGAGAGAGTGCCCGGCCCGAAGAGCCGCGGAGGAACGGCGCGTGCAAATGACCCGCTATGGCTAGTCCGGCGCTGCGAATTGGGCAGATTAATCTCGCCGGGTCTGCTGCCGCCACCAAGGAGCTCCCATCGCTGGCAGCCCGCCTCAGCCTCGATGTTGTTCTTATCCAGGAGCAATACTCGCAGGCCGATGGCCTCATCCAGCATGGTAGCAGCCCGAAGGCGGCGATCTACATTCCCAGGCGGGATCTGGCCTGCGCGGTGCTGCGACACCTAAGCAGCAGCCACTGCCTGGTGGGACACATCAGGGCAACCGGTACGGAGCTGCATATAGTGTCGGCGTACTTTCAGTACGCGGATGACATCGACAGGCACCTGGCGCATTTGGAGGTGGTCCTGGATGCAATGGAGGGCGGGCTGTGCTCAAATGCGTGGACTGCAATGCCCATTCACCAATGTGGCACTGCCAGCCACGCCAATACCGCGGCCGAGGGCCGGAGTGAAGCACCGCAGATCGAGCATGGGGGCGTTCATCGTGGCCAGGGGACTGAGCGTGCATAACGAGGCTGGCCAGCCAGCTACGTTCAGTTCCCCTAATGGCGAATCCAACGTGGACGTCACCAGAGGTGTACGGGTGAGGAAATGGAAGGTATGGCCGGAATTGAGCACCAGCGACCATCGTCTGATTACGTGCCAGGCGTCTGGAAGTAGCTCAGCCCCTAGCATCGCGCCGCCTAGCGTGGAGCCGCTGCGGTTTCGGGACTCTGTGGGGTGTTGGGAGCCGTTTGAGGCTACGATTCACGAGCGAATGGGACGGATGAAGTGAAACAGGCCTGCGTCCCAAGTATGTGAACAGTTTTCCAAGGTGATTGAATGTGCTGCTTATGAGTGTCTGGGTGTTAGAGGAAGCAAGCGGGACAAAGGTTATGAATGGTGGTCCCGGGATCTAGATAGACTCCGGGCCAAACACTGCAAGATGAGGCGTGCCTGGCAACAAGCCAGGAAAATAGGTGGTTTAATGGAAGAGGAAGCGAAAGGGATATTTCATCAGGCGCGATCGAGGTATAGAAGAGCTATGAAGGAGGCGGAACTCGCTCATTTCAAGTGCATCGCGGAATCTGGCAACCAGGATCCCTGGGGGCTGGCTTATCGCGCGGCCAGTGGGCGCTTACGCCCACCTAGTAACGTTGTGAACGGCACGAAATTCGCCACCGGTTATGCGGGGACAGTCGAAGGGGCTATGCGGAGTCTAATGGCTGCGCTGTGCCCTGACGATGATCCCGCAAGGGATACCCCGTATCACCGGCAAGTTCGAGTGGGTGCCCTTCTGACACCCACGGAGCGGGATGCGCCTCCTTTGACCGAGGCGGAGCTGTGGGGTATAGTCAGGACCATGTCTAACACTGCACCGGGAATAGACGGAATTACTGCAAGGATAGTGAAGCATGTCTGGAAGGCGGCATCAGCGGAATTCACGCTGGTGTACGCAATGTGTATGGAAGAGGGAACCTTCCCTGATGTATGGAAGAGTGGGAGACTTATTGTATTGCCCAAGGGCAACGATAAGCCTCTCACAGACCCGAAAGCGTACTGTCCAGTGACTCTTCTTCCGGTTCTGGGAAAAATCTTGGAGCGTGCCATTCTGGTGCGCTTAACGCGGATCACTTCCGGCCTTTCGGAGTGGCAGCACGGTTTCTCTCCGGGCCGCTCAACGACCACCGCACTGCGGGCCATATTGGGCGTCGGGGGGGACGCCAAGTACGTGCAGGCAGTCTTTTTGGACATATCGGGCGCCTTCGATAACGCCTGGTGGCCCATGATCCTCCTGAAGGCCAAACAAGGGGGATGCCCGCAGAATGTCTACAATCTGCTGACATCCTACTTCGCAGGCCGCAGGATCGGGATGTTCGTGGGGGGCCAGGTGGTGTGGAAGACCTGCACCATGGGCTGTCCGCAGGGTTCAGTGCTGGGTCCCACGCTTTGGAACCTGCTGATGGATGACTTGCTGCGATTGCCACTCCCGGAGGGGGTGCGCATGATTGCGTACGCGGATGACGTCACCATTCTGATCGAGGCGCAGTCGAGGGCCGAGATAGAGCGCAAAGCGGCAGCCACTCTGGCTCTAGCATCGGCGTGGGGGGCCCGAAACCGACTGGAGTTTTCCCCTGCGAAGTCGCAAACGATGACGCTCAGGGGAAAATTCCAGAGGCCACCCACAATAAGATTGAATGGCGCATCGATCAAGGGTGAGGATGTCGTCAGGGTTCTGGGAGTGTCAATCGACGCAGGAAGGTCCTTCGCGCAGCATGCGCGGGAAGTCGGTGAGCGTGCAGCTAATTGCTTTGGTAAGATGTCCCGGGTATCGGCTTCGGCATGGGGGGTACGGTACCGAGCGTACGTACGTGGCCGTTCTGGGGTATGCTGCTGCGTGCTGGTTTCATCGTGCGACGTTCTACGTGGTCCGCAGTGCGCTTCTGCGCACACAGAGGATGGCCTTGGTCCTTCTGACCAAAGCGTACCGGTCTACGAGCATTGCGGCGCTCCCGGTTCTGGCCGGAGTTTTGCCCGCAGACCTGGAGGTAGGCCGGGCTGGCCGCGTTGCGGCGTCCGGACGCCTCGTCCCGCGGGAGAAGAAGAAGCTGAGACGGTTAGAATGGCAGCGTGCAGTTGATGAATGGCAAGTGAGATGGGAAAATGAGGAGAAGGGACGAGAGTTGTACCGTTTCTTCCCGAGCGTGGCGGGTCGACTCCGGGCAACCTGGGTCGAACCGGACTACGAAGTTTCGCAGATCCTCACCGGTCACGGATGTTTTAGGAAACGGCTGCATGATATGAAACTGTGCGAGGAGAGTATGTGTGAGTGTGGTACGGAGGACGAGGACCTGCACCACGTTCTGTGGTCATGTCCTCTGTACGATGACCTGCGGAGTGAGATGATGGATGGGGTCTGCCAAGACAGCGGGGGGCCCGCATTCTACGGAGATCTTGTTTCCACGGCGGCGAACTACGCAAGGCTTGTGAGGTTCGCGCACCAATGGCACTGCAGAAGGAGTGCCAGAGAACGAAGGGGAGAGTGAGTTATAGCCCGGGGCTCGCGCATCACTCAAATTTCTTTGTGGCGTGTTTGTTTGCCCAGAAAGGGCAAAGGGACGAAACGAGGACACAGAACGACAAATAATTTGTAATTGATTCGGCCTTTATGACTAGACTGTCGATAAGGCCATGAGAAGGTGGTGGGTTATGTCCTCCTAACCCTCCTAGGACTTCGCGTTCGTTCGTCTTGGCGAGCAGACGTGTTTCGTGTGCGCTCCGCAAATTATTTATTTTTAAATTAATTTCGCGTGTGCGTTTCGTTGTGTGCGTGCGAGTGATTATCGGTCCCTCTCGTTTCTTCTTAAGAGGTTTCCATAAGAGGCTTCACACATTCACAGTGCTGTGAAAGAGAAGGGTATAGTGTGTGTACACAGTGCGGTGCGAGTGAGTGCGCGAGTGTCGACTCCTCTCGTTCCCCCGTGTGTGAGGCGCCGTTTAGCGCAGTACATACGGGTGTGCGAGTGGGAGGTGCGATAGTGCATCTCTCCACCCCGTCCCCCGACCCCCGCCCCCCCTCATCTTGCGCAGTTATGGCCGACGACGACGACGGCTCTAACTTAGAGCGATAGCTAATTGCGGATGAAATGGCGGCTAAAGAGGAGGAGCTTGCGGCGCTCATGGAACTGAGCGCTACCTTTGCTCCGCGTAGGTCCTTGGCGCGCACTCCTCCTGGCGGCTTTAACTCCCCGCCAGCCGGCAATCCCCCAGCTCCTGCCCCTGTCCCACCATCCCAACCTGGCAAGCGCCAATTGTCCTCCCCAGAGGAGGTGCAGGAGGCAGTTCGCCGCCGTGTGGCCGATCGTAGGGCCACACGGAAAAACGTCCCACCGGTTGGAGGCCTGCTCACATCGGTGCAGATTAGTGCTCCCCCGGCTCCCATAGCCCCAGACCCTTTAGAGGAAGAACCTAAAGCTGCCGACAGTGGCCTTGCTTCGAAAAGCAAGGTCGAACTGATTGACCTCGTTCACCAGGCAGTTAAGGGTATCGCGGCCGTGTCAAATATAGCCAATAAATTAAACATTGCGGACAGAGGAGTGATATCCGGGCATAGCCAGGATATCTTGGCGGTGGTGGCGGCCCTGGAGATCAGGTTGGCGGAGACCGAACACCAGGTCACGGCTCTGAAATGAGCCACGCGTCCAAGCTCAAGCTCCCCAAGGGTAGATCCGTCTTGACGGTTCAACCTCAGGGGCAAGCGGTTCTTTTCTACCCGAAGGACGACAACATCAAGTCCTCGGAAGAGACTAAGGCCGTCCTCCAAACGGCAATAAAACCCGGCACGCAAGGCATCCAAGTGCAAAGCATTCGGAAGATCGGCAATTCCGGTGTTGTTGTGCGTACGGCCACTGCTGCGGCGGCAACCAAGCTTAAGCAGGCGGCCCCATCGAACCTTAGGGTCTCTGGCCCCAAGGACAGGAAACCTCTTGTCGCAATCCGGAACTTGCGCAATGATCCCGAGCCCGATGCTGTGCTGGAGGACCTGCACAGGGTAAATTTGGAGGATGACCCGCAGTGGTCCATGGATCGGTTCCGGAAGGAGTGCCGGTTCGCCTTTAAGAAGGGCAGGAAGGGAGGCCCCAGAACAACCATCGTTCTGGAGTGCAGCCCTAAACTTAGGGACAAACTCGTCGCGATGGGCCGAGTTTACATCGGTTGCGACGAGGCCGAGGTCTGCGACTTTGTGCGCGTTACGTGCTGCAACAAATGTCAGCAGTACGGACACCCGGAAAAGTTCTGTCGCGCTCCGACCAGCACGTGTAGCAAGTGTGGCGAGGTGGGCCACACGAACGAGTCGTGCACGTCTGCCACCACATGTTGCGCCACGTGCAAGCGCTTCAGACGCAGGGAGGCCGAGGACGACCCAACCGCGTCACTCAACTGCCCTACGCGCCAGTTTGCGGAACAGCAGGCCATTAACATGACTAACTATGGCTAGTTCCCATAGAGTTGGTCAATTGAACCTTAAGGGTTCCGCAGCCGCAACAACTGAGCTACCGGTCATCGCCAGACAGCTGGGACTGGATTTTGTTTGTCCAGGAACAGCACAGTCACGCTAGGATCATCTCGCATGGTTCTAACTCGAAGGCCGGTATACTACCGCTCAACTCGCGTATAGCCTTCACGATCATGGATCACCTGAGCAACGAGCACTGCGCCGTGGTTCACGTCAGCAGCCAGGATCTCGTCTTATACGCCATATCGTTGTATTGTCAGTACAGTCATGACATATCTCCCCACCTACAACATCTCACACACGTGATGGACCAGCTACAAGGATCGCAGATCGTAATCGGCGTTGACAGCAATGCGCATTCTCCGCTATGGCACTGCGAGCGTAGGCAGTACACAGGACGCGGCCCCGACACGGAATATCGCCGAAACCAAATGGAGGGATTCATCCTCGGAAGGAATTTGGCAATACACAACGTCGAAGGACAGCCGCCTACTTTCAGCAGCCAGAACGGATCGTCCAACGTCGATTTAACACTGTCCACACGTGGTGTGCGCATCTCGGATTGGAAGGTACATGAGGGAGTCAGCGTGAGTGACCACCAGTTGATCACGTTCAGTGTGATCTGGGGTTACTTCCAGAATGACTGTACTGACGAGACTGGACGTGTGGTGTATTTTCGAGAGCGTAACGTCAACTGGAGGGACTTCTGTTCTACGATGCACGCCCGCATGGGTCAGCTCAGACTATCTCGACCTGCAAACGAGCTATGCGAGCAGTACACATCGATTCTTGTACGCACCGCGGAAGAAAAGCTCGGAACGTGTGAGAGGAAAGAGAGGACGGGCTATGAATGGTGGACTCCACAACTAAATCGGCTACGCAGCGATGTATATCGTGCCAGGCGCAATTGGCAGGGGTCTCGCTCCGCAGGAGGCGACAGGGAGAAAGACTTGCGAAGGACTCTACAGCAAACTCGTCTTAGGTACAGAAAAGCTATGAAGAATGCCGAAATCGCGCACTTCCGATCTGTCGCGGACTCCGGTAACGAGGACCCTTGGGGGTTGGCGTATAGGGCGGCCAGTGGTCGTTTTTGTCCTCCTGCCAACGTTCTCAACTGCGCCAAACTGATACAGGGCTACACGGAAACCACGGGGTCCACTATGTCTGGCCTGATCCACGCGCTCTGTCCAGACGATGACTTAGCCAAAGACACGGATTACCATCGACAAGTCCGAATAGCAGCAGCCTGTTCACCACCCGCTGGAAAGGAAGCCAACCCGCCGACAAGAGGCGAAATCGGACTCATCATTCGCAACCTGCCGAACACCGCTCCAGGACTGGATGGTATATCTGCTAAGATCATCAAGATGGCCTGGAAGGCCTTCGGCGATGAGATCTGGCACATGTATAGGGCGTGCATTGCGGAAGGCGTCTTTCCTGAGCGTTGGAAGTGTGGGAAGTTAGTGGTCCTGCCCAAGGGCAACGACAGGCCGCTCTCAGATCCGAAGGCTTATCGTCCGATATGCTGCCAATTTTAGGCAAAATTTTGGTGAGAGCGATTATCTCTTGCGCTCCTTGTTTGTACGCGGTATTTCTGACGCTCAACATGGATTTACTCGCGGTAAATCCACTGTTACGGCGCTCAAAGCTATCAATAACATAACATCTGTTACAGCCGAGAAGTACGTGCAGCTTATTTTCCTCGACATCTCGGGGGCCTTCGACAATGCCTGGTGGCCAATGATCTTGCTCAAGGGGAAGCAGGCCGGCATACCGGGGAACATCTACCGATTGCTGGTCAGCTACTTCTGTAATCGTCGAGTGGGATTGTTGGCTGGAGACCGGGTAGTGTGGAAGGCTTCCACGATGGGCTGCCCGCAGGGATCGGTATTAGGCCCGACCCTTTGGAACCTCCTCCTCGATGACCTCCTCAAGCTGCCGAAACCGGATGGCGTCACCTTCTTTGCCTATGCCGACGATGTGACCATCGCTATTGAAGCTTCGTCGCGCTTGGAGATAGAGCGAAAAGCGGCGACCGCGTTGAAGTCGGTCTCTGATTGGAGCATCAGAAATCGTTTGAGTTTTTCCGCGGAGAAGTCACTCACGATGACTCATAAGGGCAAATTTAAGAGAGCACCGACAGTCAAGATGAAAGGGTCGCCAATAGCGAACGTGTCACAGGCTAGAGTACTTGGCGTAATACTGGATGATGCGCGGTCCTACGTGCAGCATGCGATTTTTATTGGCGAGAGAGCGAGCGCGGGCTTCGGGAAAATGTCGAGGCAATCGGCATCGACCTGGGGCGTTAGGTATCACGCACTTAAAATCCTGTACGCAGGCACGTACGTTGCGGTGGTTACCTACGCTGCTGCAGTATGGTATCAGCGCTCTTCGGTTTACGTTATTCGCAGCGCACTTTTGAGAACGCAACGGCCGGCACTTATACTTTTGACGAAGGCTTACAGGACGGCGAGCTCGGCAGCGTTGCCCGTGCTAGCCGGTGTGTTGCCCGCCGACCTGGAAGTTCTTCGGGCCGGACGATTCGCGGAGGAGGGTTCAGGTCTGCCTACCAAGGAGCGCAAGAAGAAGCACTCGGAAATTAGAGCGGATGTCCTTGCTCTATGGCAGGATCGGTGGGAGTCGTCCCCAGACGGCAGAGACCTGTTCCGGTTTTTCCCGGACGTGTGTACTCGGCTGTGCTCCCAATGGGTCGAACCTGACTACATGGTCTCGCAGATTCTGATCGGCCATGGTTGTTTCAGGGAGCGTCTACATCGCCTCGGCCTGTGCGACAACGCGATGTGTCCGTGCGATGTGGAGCCAGAAACCCGCGACCATGCCCTTTGGGTCTGCGAGCTGTATTCACAGGAAAGGTCGACCATGATTTATGGCCTGAAGAGGACAGGAGTCGGACCAGTTTTCTACTCGGACATGGTCAGCTACGCGGAAAACTTCCAGCTGCTGAAGAATTTTGCGCACTCTTGGCACCAAAAGCGGAAGGAATTCGAATAGTGCGAACTCAGGAACCAGTCTGCGAACGCGAAGCAACAAGCAACTCAAAGGGACATGGTATTGATTATGTAGGGAGTCAAGCAAGTGCGCGCGGGAAAGAGCCCCGAGCAAGTACCGCGTGCATCTCCCGCGATTCGGTCCGTTATGCCGCAAGGCGGGCAGGACCATGGGTTGGAGGTGGGTCTATTGTCCTCCTAGCGCCCATTGCCGCAAATCTCTCCGGACGGGGAGTTGCGGGGCGTTCCACCGGAGGCGGTGACTCCTACACTTAAGAAAGCAAAGAGAAGCGGGAAGCTTCGCCGCCAGGCGAGGTTGCCACCCCCGGAGACGATGTCCGACACTGAAGTCGGGACGGACACATCGGAGTGCCCGCCGGGGAACCAGGAGGCGGTGAAGAAGGGTATTAGCAGCCTCAGTAAGGCCCAATTAATGGAAAGGGTGCACGATGCGGTCCGTCAAATCGCCACGGTTACCGGCGGACCAACGAGCAAAATAAACAGAGCGGATGCGGCTACAATAATGAGCCTCGGGCAGGACATTATTGCGGTGATGTCCATACTGAGCCTCCGTGTCGCGGAGCTGGTGCTCCAAGTCGCCGCGGGACCAAAGGACGTCACGACCGCTGTGGCGCGACCGTCTGCGGTGCCGCCGACATCGTATTCGGCGGCGCTAAAGCTGCCGGGACAGCGCCGGGACAAAATCGCGATTCCCTTGCCACCCTTGCCTTTTACCCTGCGGAGGGACAAAAAGAAAAAATAAAGACGTCAGAGGAAACAAAGAGGGAGTTGACCAAGAGTGTTGACCCCCTCAAGAACAACATACAGATAGAGCGGCTGCGCAGGGTGGGTAACGCGGGCATAGTGGTACAAACGTCGACGAAAGAGGCGGCGGAGCGTTTAAAGGCGGCACCCGTTACCCTGAAGGTCTCGGAGCCAAAATCGATGCGGCCGAAGATCGCGATGCGGAGGATCACCTCCGACCCCACATTGGATGACATTGTGTCGGGTTTGAGGGAGTAGAACCCCTGGACGGACCAGTCCTGGACCATGGAAAAACTAAGCTCCCTGAAAATAGCCTATAAGAAAACCCTGACAAGGTCGGGGACCCATATGGTGGTCCTAAGCCCGCCCTGAGGGAAGTTCTGCTGCGAAAGGACACGTGGTTTGTGGGCTGGTCGGAGGTGACTGTGGAAGATCACCTTGAGATAACGTGCTGTCTCAGGTGTCAGCAGTATGGGCACCCTCAAAAGTACTGCAAAGCGGCGGCGCAGATATGCAGCTCCTGCGGAGAGGCCGGGCATGCAAAGACGGCGTGTAAGGCGGAGAAGCTAGTTTGTGCAACATGCAAGACGTTTGGCAGAGCCGACTATGCGAGCCATGCGACAGCGTCAAGGGAGTGCCCGGCCCGAAGAGCTGCGGAGGAACGGCGTGTTCAAATGACTCGTTATGGATAGGCCTGCGGTGCGTGTTGGGCAGATTAATCTCGCCGGGTCTGCGGCCGCCACCAAGGAGCTCCCATCGCTGGCAGCCCGCCTCGGCCTCGATATTGTTCTTATCCAGGAGCAATACTCGCAGGCCGATGGCCTCATCCAGCATGGTGACAGCCCGAAAGCGGCGTTCTACATTCCCAGGCGGGATCTGGCCTGCGCGGTGCTGCGCCATCTGAGCAGTGCTCACTGCCTGGTGGGTCATGTCCGCGCGGCGAGGACGGAGCTGCATGTAGTGTCGGCGTACTTCCAATACGCGGATGATATTGACAGGCACTTGGCACATTTGGAGATGGTCCTGGACGCCCTACGAGGGCAAGCTGTGATCATATGCGCGGACTGTAATGCACACTCACCGCTGTGGCATTGCCAGCCACGCCAGTACCGTGGCCGAGGACCGGATGTGGAGCACCGCAGGAGTAGCATGGAGGCGTTCATCATGGCCAGGGGACTGAGCGTACACAACGAGGCTGGCCAGCCAGCTACGTTCAGTTCCCCTAACGGCGAATCGAACGTGGACATCACTTTGTCGACCAGAGGGGTACGGGTGAGCGGATGGAGGGTGTGGCCGGACTTGAGCACCAGCGACCATCGTCTGATCACGTGCCAGGTGTCTGGAAGAAGCTCAGCCCCAGGTGTCGCGACGCCTAGCGTAGAGCCGGTGCGGTTTCGGGACTCCGTGGGGTGCTGGGAGCCGTTTGAGGCTACGATTCACGATCGAATGGGACGGATGAAGTGGAACAGGCCTGCGTCCCAAGTATGTGAACAGTTCTCCAAGGTGATTGAATGTGCTGCTTATGAGTGTCTGGGTGTTAGAGGAAGCAAGCGGGACAAAGGTTATGAATGGTGGTCCCGTGATCTAGATAGACTCCGGGCCAAGTCTATTGTCCAAGAACAGCACAGTCACGCTAGGATCATAGCACATGGTCCTAACTTATAAATGCACGTAAATGTTTGCCTAAAATCACTAGGGCACAAGACACGTGACAGTACCAATAGCATTCTGAAAACGTATTTATTTTGTTATAGCACTAATTTTGAATATCTTTTTGTTATTGTTCTACAACTCAGATGTACGGTAGAAACTTAATTAAGTTTATGTTACACCTACACTGTGTAAATAAATATAAAAAATATACCTATAGATGAGGATCACTGTCCCATACAAACACTTTGGATGAGACTAAATAAAAAAATAATAACAAAATACAATAATTAACAAGCCCAATTACAATATCCCTTCCCAATTCCTTATCAATATTAATATTAATTTGTTATTTTATTAATATTAATGTAAGTAAAGAACATAAATATAAATGTATGTAAGCATAATGTATTAATTTAATATTTTACCGCACAGGTAAAATATTTTTTTACCCAAATTTTAATTTATACTGCAACCATTTGGGCAGTCTAACTGTTTAGATTTTACGTAATTATTACAAAATGAAATGTCGAAGGAATTGGTAATATTAAACTTAAGTACTGTCGTTTTCTCGATTACAAATTACAGACTTATTTAATTTATTAAATTATTGTATTGAGTTTTTAACATATGATATAATTATCTGAAATAAATATTATTATTATAAACTGTCTATTATTCCATAGACCCTAACTATACAATACTAATACAAGATTAATTTCGTGGTCCCTAGACATAACTTTAGGCCAAAAAGCTACGTACATTTCAAGCCAAACATGATACACTCCAATTTGGGTGTATCTGCACCGATTAATAAAATGACGAGATTATATAACACAGTAGCCAGACATGGCACTTGATGTCTTTAACGATAGTTTGACGAAGTTCAAAAAGCAAAATTAAAACTTTTTATCTCTCCAAATACATATAAATGGTACTTCCTTACTGCTTTGATTTAATTGTGTGTATTGAAATTTTATTAAATGTTGACTATTCTTGGAAGCCGTCCCAACTTTTATCAATTTATATTTTTTTTCCTTTGTGTTCTCATTTCATTTTAATTGTTTTTTTTTATTTTATTTTTCCCAATGTACTATGTATGTGTAGTGTTTGACTTGAATTATGGACTTATAAATAGTGAATTCCGCCGCCATATTAGATGTCATCTGTCATGTGTCAGTGTCTGTCCCTTTTTAACTTTTATTAAAAAGGGCATTAAACGATTTGAATTCCATTTATGGTGTAACATTTTTTGTTCACCACATATCTACACGAGAAAAACTTACATTACATATTTTTACATTCTACGTAAAAAAAACTTGGCAATTTTTACATTCCACGTTTCCTATGGGTCTACGACTTGTCCAAAACCGAACAATGTTGGGAGTAACCCTGACAGCTCTCTTGCAATCTTGACATTAGCTCTTGATTATCACCTGAAATAATGGAAAAGAAAAATATTTTTATCTCATTAGACTCGATAGCATATTGGGTTCCAATATCCGTACTAATATTATAAATGCGAAAGTTTGTATGGATGTATGGATGTTTGTAACTCTCACGCAAAAACTACTGAACCAATCACCATGAAATTTTGCACACAGGTTGTCTGGGTCATCAGAAAGGACATAGGGTCCACCTTTCATCCAGAAAAAAAGTACTGCTCCCTAGGGATCATCTAAAATTAAGGAAACTAACTCCTGGCTAAGTACAATAGCAATAACGATGTCAGGCGATATATTGCTTTTTAACGCGGACGAAGTCGTGGGCACCAGCTAGTACAAAATAAATCTGTCTCACCCTAACAAGTAGAATGAGAATCTTTCTCCTTCACACATATAAACATTAAGTTATTTACAAGAGCTCTTTGTTTCTTACAAGAGTCTTATATGTTTGACTTTGAGTTTCATAGTCAGTTCTGTTCTAACTGCGCCCCTTACTAGTAAATACAAACACACCTTTCTACTAAATAAAAAGAGACTAATTAAATAATATCATTAAATACGAATTCCATCTTTCATTGCTTCCTATAACCCAATACCAACGTTAGTTCATATTCTGAGTGACGTCACATAATATAGCAGAAGCTGAGTCAGTGGCGCACAAAACAAATACTCAATTTGTTTGAACTTTCCAGACTTCCGACAGCTAAAATCTTAAGACAATGCAAACGGTGTAAACAAGTCTTCGTATAAAATTACATTTAAGTGAAACACCCTATGCGCAGAACGTCCTCAAAGCAAAATGGTTCCAATATCAAAAGGACACATTGAACTGTATTGTAAGACACATTGAATTGAATGTATTGAACTGTACTGTAAATGCATTTACAGTACAGTTCAATACAAAATTTGTATGGATGTATGAATGTTTGTAACTCTTTCACGCAAAAACTACTGAACCGATCATCATGAAAATTCGCATACACGTTGTCTGGGACACCAGAAAGGACATAGGGTACCTTTCATCCAGAAAAAAATACTACTAGCAGTTATCTAAAATGAAGGAAACTTAATTTTAGATAACTGCTAAGTGTAATAGCAATAACGATGTCAGGCGATATATTGCTTTTTCAACGCGGACGAAGTCACTGGCAACAGCTAGTATAAAATAAAATAAAAAACGTTGCCAAAGTGTTATATTTTTCAATGCAGATGAAGTCGCAGGCACCAGCTAATCTTTCTTAATTATATAAAAAGCAATGTGTTGTATGTATGTTCTCCTTCAAGACCGCTGAACCGATTTTGATAAAAATTTTGTAACTATCCTCAATTTGGTCCAACTTAAAAGATAGGATATATAAATTGCACCCCAGGTGAAGCCGGGAGTGGTTCAGCTAGTTGTTATATTATAAGTTACTTGAAGAATTTTCTAACTGATGGTGTTTACCACATCAAAATCTGTTGCATGCTTTGGGAGGAGTTAGTGGTTATACAGACAGACAAACACAAACAGAGGATAAAGAAAGATTTAAGACAATTGAATACCTGTAACTCTGTCGTAGAGCGATCTCTTTGCGACGCCACATTGGACCTTTATCGGTCTCTGCTTCTTCATAGAATTCTCGAGATCTGTAATAAAGCAAGATACAAGTTTAAAACTCGTAAATTAACTTGAAAACAAACTAATACTAAGCTTGTACTTTGTACCCATCAAGTGAGCTCATTCAGATTCAGCTCAGTATTATACCTATGTGAATTTTATTAATGAGGAAATCTCCTGTATTTTTTTCAAATAGAAATATAGGTAATAATTAGGTAACCATACTGTTGTCAACTCCTTAGATTCCAAACTGTTTAGTTTTAGTTTATATTAATATTCTATTTAAATAATTTAAGAAAACGAATTTTGGCTCGACTGTCAAAAAAAAATTTGTTGTGTATTGGATCGAAATCATCACTATAGAAATTGTTATTTTATTTTTTTGGTATTTTCATTAATTTTATAAAAAATATTAATAAAATTCATATTAATACAGTCCGTTTTGCTTTCATTACTCTTCACATACCTACTATAGTAATATTATAAATGTGAAAAAGTAACACTGTCTGTCTGTCTGTTACCTTATCTTTTCACGCTTTAACTACTCATCCGATCATCATGAAATTCTGCATACACATTGTCAGGGATACAGACATAGGGTACCTTTCATCCAGAAAAGAGGACTGTTCCCGAGGGATCATATAAAATAAAATAAAAAACCTAATGCCTGACCAAAGTGTTATAACAAGAGGTCAAGCGAGCGTTATATTGTTTATATATTTTTTCTTAACGCAGGCGAAGTCGCGAGCACGAGTTAGTTTTGAAGTAATTCTAAAAGTGCTATACTCAACATGTTTACAGCAAGTTAAGGGTATTAAAATGAAGAAATCATTTTGAAGTCAACTCGTAAAAACATTTCTTTGACAAGCTTACAACGTGTTCTATTTTATTTTAATTTTATAACGTAATATTACAAAAGTGACCACACCTTATACAAAGAATAACCCATTAAAATATATTTTTAAATTATTTGCATATTTATTTTATTTTATTTTTTATATAAGTCAAGGCAGCGCTTGGCCGCGATCTCACTTGATGTTATTAGGTGCAGATGCGGCCGAAGGTGGACCACGCTTACCTAGTACATGCCCAACCCTACATTTGAAGACCCCGAGGTTGTAATTTTGGGGAAACACAGACGCAAGCAATGAGTTCCACTCCTTAGCAGTTCGGACAAGGAAGGTGGAACTGTAACGCTTCGTGCGTTCCGAGGAACTTCAACCACGAAGGGATGAAACCCCCGCCCGCGCCTCGTGTTTCTCAAGTGTGTTTAGACAAAAAAAATGGCGAAAAACGAGTAGGTAAGGTTTTAACGTATATATAAAATGTTGTTTTAATATTGGAACAACTCAAAAAACACGACACAAAGGCGTAATTTCGTTTCAGTGAAAACGAAAGATTTACCTACAAATATTATGTGTTCACAATTTGATCAATCACATCATTTTCATTATTTATTAGTTTATAAGATTTACTAACCTGTGAAAACGATAGAAATAACATTCGAAGCCTTTAATTTATGAATTTTTATAACTTTCGTTGAAGTTTGCAGTTAAATTTAGCTCACACGTGGCTCATACAAAATGGTGAAATGAAATGAATGGCTTATTTATTTATATTATATTTCTTTAGACATATAACTTTATAATCTGTGATTATATTCTTTTATCCACTCTCATTCATTGTTATTTATTTCATATTGGTCACGGTCAGTCAGTCCGCGTGAAACTTCGTTATGTTGTCGATAACGCGGAAAATTTAAACTTAAAAAAGAGCGGCAAATTCAAATTTAAATTTAAATCACTATGAGTGATGTTATTTTCTTTACATTTTTTTAAACGCACTTGTATATGTATATTTCTAACGAAATCGAATATAGTTACCATTTATACAAAAAATAATTGATCATTTAGCTTTTGTTATCTATCATAATTTAACAAATTGTATCCCCCTCAATTGTGTCAACATTTTTCATGATTTTTCTGTCAGTTTAAAGATATATTCAGTCAAAGTTGCAAAAAGTTAGAAAGAATTACCTTATTTTATTGGTTATATGAGTCATGGTAAGGCTTGGTTTATGATTTTATGAGTCAGAAAAGCTATTATCATTTTGAATAAGTAATATCAATTAATAATTATCAATTATCATAATTATCATTTTGAAAATAAAAAATGAAATCTTTTTTTGAGCAGATGTGTGGATTGACTATTTCATTCATGAGGAAAAGTATTCTCTCTCCTCATATGTATCCCAATAGGAATTTTCTGATTCCAAAAATGAACATTCCAAAAAATGAAATCTGAATTTAAAATGTTGGACAGTTTAATATTATACAAAAATACATGAATGTTATTCTTTGTAAATTACCTGCATGAACTTTCTCCAGTAATTTTTTTTTTAAATTTGAATTTTTAATAGTTGGACAGTTTGATACAAAAATACATAAATCCATACTAATATTATAAATATAAAAATAACCCCTTTCTGTGTGTCTGTCTGTTAATTTTTCACGCCTTATCTACTCAACCGATCATCTTGAAATTTTGCATACCGTTGTCAGGGATACAAGAAAGGACATGGGGTACCTTTCATTGAGAATAAAAATACTGTTTCCAAGGGATCATTTAAAATAAAAAAACTAAACGTTACAACTAAGCGTCAAGCATTATATTGCTTATATATTATTTCATTTCTCAACACGGACGAAGTCTCAGGCATCAGCTAGGCGACATTTTTTTTAAAAATTACTAGATATGCAGGTATTTTATAAAGAATTATAAAATACCGGCATATCCAGTATTTTTTTAAAAAAATGTTAATTAAAAAAAATTACATTTTTTTTAATTCTTTAAAAATTCTTTGCAAAATACCTTTATCCAGTGAAATATTAAAAAATAAATCTGAATTTAAAAAAAAGGACAGTTTATTAATACAAAAATACATAAATACCCGCATGAACTTTATCCAGTAATGCATTAATGTCCAAGTCCTCATCCATCCGACGGCACAAAGCGTTTACGTACTGGCTGGCACACGGCACTATCTTGTCTGTGTCACCAGTTTTCAATTCGTATGTGTAATTATTGTCTATGATCGTCGAACACTCTATTTGTAACACTTCGTAAGCAGCTTGGGATGATTGAGTCGAATATGCTATTAGAAGATTATTGTGTGCTGTGAACTCTTCTATGAAGGGTATTGACGCGTACATTTTTTGGTTCGTATTCCTGTGAACAAGTTCATTTGTATTCAACCAACATTTGTATGATAAAAGACTGCAGAGGGGGCGATTATATGTATACACTTTATTCATGTTAAGGTCGACAGACCAGTTATTGATTTTTGTTGAAATATTATTTGACTCAGACTAAAAAAATATTGGAACAACTCAAAAAATAATACAAAGGAGTGATTGCATTTATTGTGAAAACGAAAGATTCATTTACAATAACATTAACATAATTAGTTTATAACATTTACTAACCTGTGAAAACGAAAGAAACGCCATTCGAAGCCTTTAATTTGTCTTTTTATAATTATCGTGGAAGTTTGCAATTAAATTTAGGTCACAAATAAGTTTATAATTTACCCACTCTAATTATAATTATTAAAAAAAATGTATGCGTCAGTCCAAAACTAACAGCGTCAAAAGTGAAACTTTTTATGTAATTCAAAAACTGTCAATGAGTGTACAAAAAAAGCGCCATCTGCCGCATTAGTGTCGAACTACAACGAACGAATCACGAATCGAGTGAGAGAGAGAGAGTTGCTAGAGTAAATGGTAATAAGAAAGAGACAAGGAGTTTAACAGTTTTGTTAGCTCGACGAGTTAACTCTCATGACAATAGTGTCCCATAAAAAGTTTCACTTCAATAATATTTAAATTCATAGTGGTCAGTTGTGAATTCTCGTTAGGATGTCGATAAGCGGTAAATTTAAACTTAAGAAAGAGCGGAAAATTCAAACTAAAGAAAACACTATGAAGTGATTATCTTTATATTTACATATTTAAGAAACAAGGTACTATTTACTTAAACAGTCATTTTGAAAATCTATTGCTGAAAATTAGCTACACAAACTATTCTCAATTGTAAAAAAAATCTCACCTGTCCAAGTAATATCTGCACATATCCATTATGAGTATACACAATTCCGGTTTACATTTGGCCACTTCTCTCAGTACAAAATTCTCTGTAACACAGTCTGTTATATCAACATTTTCAATCGGACAATCTATACTCAGCAGACATTTCGTGTTGCTCACTTCGCAACCGTGACCAGCATAAAAAACAAAACCTGAAATTACAAACAGACAGACAAATAGTAAGAGTTTTTCTTTCCTCAGTCAAATTTGCAATTAGTCGTCAACTATAAGCAGATGGTTTGCAAAGTAATATCGAGAAGGGAAAGTCCTCCAAAGAAGATTCCCTATATTTATAAGTAATGCCATACAGTCGGCTCGGCACATTTCATTTGGCAGTTTTTGTTACAACAAAGCCAACCCGAAGTACCTTTTACATATGTTTGACTTTCATTCAGCTCACCCGGGCTTTGTATAGTATATACACTGCACAGATAGGCCAATAGGCTATGTATACTATCCAGCTTTGCCGACATGGCTATAAGTATACCAATTTATAGCCATACACATATTCAATTCTATCACCCTGCTATGCCGGCCCAACTATATATATAGCAACCCTTACATTAAGCCAGTATCTGTCGGTAAAAGTTAACCTTGAATAATTAAATTTCAAATGTCAATGGCCCGAAGGAAGAGTATAACAAGAGGCGACTTTTTTATTTTTTATGTTAAGGTCAAGAGACAGGCTGATGGACCACTTAATAGTAGGCGGCTACAGTCGCCTATAACACAAGCAACACTGCAGGTACTGCAAGTTAGCTGCCGACTAAAATAAGGTTAAGGGTAAGAGATAGGGAAATGGGCTATGGCATTCCTTACTCACTCAGTGAAACACAACAGCCACATGCAGTTATATGTCACAGTGGTCTTCTGTAAAGGGGTGGTTACTGCCACGAATGACTGTGAAAACAAAAAATATATAGAAACTTACAATATGAATTTTCAGGTATCACAGAAATCGCTTTTTGCAAAATATCTTTTAAATCTCTGCTCAAAGTGTTCTTTATTATCACAACAATAAAGTCTAAATTTGTCAAATGAGTTGCCAGGGCTTCGCAATCTCTGGACGGAGTGACCAGTTTTGATAAATTTGTATATTTTTCATTGCCAATTAGTATAGCAACTTTTGATTGAGGCCTAAAATATGTTAATATGGGCCTGCTATTTGACATTGATGTTAGAAAAATTTTGTATTGTTGTAAGGATACTCCGTCTCTATCCAGATATTTTATTAATATTTCTCCAGGCTTCTTGTTTTCATTAAATGATATTCTGTAAAAAGGTTTTAAAAGCATTAAGAATGACAAAAAACACGGTTATATTACTTCAATAGCTGAACCCAGCCATACATAGGTGCATAGAGTGTCAACTAGAAAATAAGCTGTGATATTCAAACGGCTGAACAAGTATTTATAAATTATAGCTAAGAACTACCTTAAAAACGAGTTGAGACACCACCGGTTATTTGCAACTAGCTGTTGCACGCGTCGTCCGCGTAACTTTATAAAATATAGCCTATGTTACTAGCTGATAATATAGCTTCCCAACAGTGAAAGAATTTTTGAAATCAGTCCAGTAGTTTCGAAGCCTATTCAATTCATAAAAACTATACATCGATGATAAAAACTAATCTTTCCTTTTTAAAATATTAGTATAGATAGAGGCTGATTTACGGGTGTCTTACTCACTATAAATTTAACTTTACTTTAAATACATTATGTACTCACTTTAAATTGGCTAATCTAGCAATGCATTCACATTCACTGAGACTGAAAGAAATGGCTTTTTTATATTCCTGATAGGACATGTTTTTTTTAAGTGACATATTCAATAAAAGTTGTTTATTTATTTGAGTTTAGTCAGTCGAGAAGACGAGCGCCACTATACACATTAATTAAACAAGAAAACATTGGATGAATTTTCCTAACCTAACTTTTATATAGAAATTAGAAAATTAAGATTGCCGTTGCGCTCACTCATTGCGCAGCGCAATGCGCTGAGTGAGTGACCTGACATGAATTAAATGAGATGATTCATGTCATTCATGAATTTCATGATTCATGCCTATACTATGTTTATGTTCATGCCCATAATAGTTATATTAATAGTCTGTGACAAAAGTGTATAGTTGCGTTTATATTAAATATTAATATCACAATTAATATTATTATAATATTATCCTACGGCCATGAGTTGCATACAGAGCGATTTAAAAAGAACCTCATATTATCCTGCATGTTAAATATGGTGGAACGTGGTGGAATGTAGATCACCAAAAAAATTTTATTTCTATTTTTGAATTTTTATTATTGCATATTGTTAGTTCATGGTTTGTACTTAATTGTTCGCTATGAGTAATTGTTTGTTCTTTAGTTGTTTATTTAAAAAAAAAATTAAAAAAGTACTGCTTGGTTAGCCTCCTCAATCAAAATTATTAATATTTTCTCTCATTATCAGTCTATAAATGCATATTGACGTTTGTTCTTCAATATAGGTTTGTTCGAACATTTAATTGCCTTTTTATTGTTTAAATTACAATGTTAATTACATGAATATTTCGAAAATGTATCATGCGCCATCTTCTTTTTTCGTGAGAACATGTGGACCTGTAAACAAATGATTAAATGATTTTAATTTGTTAATTAAAAATTACTTGTCACATTTTAGTGAAATTATATTAGTGAAAATATACACCAAACACATACCTCTCCAGCACGAAAAGGGTGCGTTTGGTGCCGAAAAATTGCAGAAAAATCGATTTTAGATGCGAGCGTGATTCAAAATTCG
Source organism: Synanthedon tipuliformis (assembly GCA_947623395.1). Lineage (NCBI taxonomy): Eukaryota > Metazoa > Arthropoda > Insecta > Lepidoptera > Sesiidae > Synanthedon > Synanthedon tipuliformis. Next base: position 2,443,473 of record OX392431.1, on the reverse strand, counting down.
AACACTATTTAACTCACAGGAATAAACTTTTGATTTTATAGTATGTCCTACCATAGCCATAGCCAACTAGATTCAGCCGGCCATAGCCGACTAGATTCGGGCCGCCATACTCGCTGTAGAGGTGAAAAGTTGTATGTTTAACACGAGAGCAAATTTTTTATGTCTCGTGCGTGCCTTTAAATCACTCACTTCGCTCAGTAGTCTATATTAGAATCACTCGCTACGCTCGTGATTCAATTCTATAGACTACTTCGCTAGTTCGTGATTTAAAGTCTGCACTCGCAGCAAAAAACGATTTTGCTCTCTAGTTGAACAATGTACTATTGTTAATTGACATACATTTGTTATTCATTTGTCAGATGTAAGTGACAAAAATTAAAATAATAAAAATATTTCTGCAGTTTTGTTGAAAAAAATATTTACCCGCAACCAGGCATAGCCCCCCCCCCTGCGTGGGGCCCGTAGCATACGTAGCTAATCCGGCACTGCGCCTCCCCTCGGCGCGATGGACACTAGTCCATATTATAAGTTACTCTATGACTAGTCCGGCGGAAAGAGTGGTCACCAATGCCAGTATTCAAGGAATACAGTACTCTTAAGCAGAACTATATCGTCCGTTTTCTATACATTGTGTGGCTACTATAGTCCGATAAAAATAAACATGAAAATAGTGATCAAATACAATAATTCCGACAGAACCAAATTTTGGTAGACCAGGGGGCCTAGACAAAGTGACATTGTAAAAACGATAACGAAGTTCGTTAATAAAAAAATGTATGGGATTGACATATGCCGTCGGTAAGTCACGTGACACATCCCATACATTTTACTCTTTCGAATCGAATCGCTCCGGAGCGAATGCAACTTGTCTAGGCCCCCTTGAGTTTACCATTAAAAATAAACGGTCTTACTACAAAAGATTCAGTAAGCACTGTTCAAACACATGCTTAGTTAGACAAGCATTAAGCATTTAAGCATTGGTCAGCGAGCGTTTAAAATGTCCCTACCACATGACAGTGTTAAAGTACGTGAATGTTATTGAATTATGGCAACCTTGGCAAACATTCATTCAGTCACTCGCCCTGCATTCATGTCGTTTTCATTTTACGCAGATCTGATAGGCGTATAATGATGAATTTTGGTTTTCACAAGCTATTATTACGGACTATGTTAATGATATCAGCAAATTATAAGATTGGAATAAGTAATAAATTACAACAAATACGTTAGATTATTTATAAAATTTCGTAATACCAAAAAATATTGAGCATAATGGAACGTAACTAACACTGACGTAATTGTCAAATGTGGTCAAATGTAAAGTTTGATTTGTTAAAATTGTTAAATAAAATTTTTATTTGAGGATCCACCTCTAGCATCACATGGTAGATCATCCTTTATTAAATAAATAATCTTGTTACCAAAGTTATATATTCGAATGGATTAATTTTCTCACGATGTATTCTATCTCAAAAATTATCCATGTAATCCATATCCTCCATGTCAATTAAATTTAAAATATCCATACTCATTTATAAAATCAAAAGAAATCTTTAATATTAACTATTAAGTATACGCAAAAGAAATTTGATGGATAGACTCTCGTTAAACTAGCATATGGCGGTGGTTAAATTTAAATAATGCTCAAGCATTGTTAAACCCTAAACAATGCCTAGACACTCTTTTGTAGTAAAGTTTTTTTTTAACACGTGTTTTAAGTCTGATTAAAGTGTGTTTAATGTTTTTGTAGTAAGACCGAAAGTGTCAAAAGTCCCCTTCGATCCCATGTGTGCTAAAAAACTTATTCAGGGTCAAAGGTCAAAGTTTCAGGATTTTTGGGTTTTTTTCGAAAACGGTAAGTTTTATCAAAAAAGTAACCCAGCCAAAGTTGTAGATCTCAAAATTCTCTATAAAAATGGTCCATATGGTTCTTTTTCAAGGACCACCATTCCTGAGATATCGCGCTTGTATCAATTAAAGGATATAAAAAAGTTCCAAGTGTTTACGTGACTTTCAACAGGCTGTAACATCAAAGAAAATAGTCTTACAGTGCTTATTAAAAAAGGAAATTGTAGCTTCATGTCTCTAGTTTTTGAATCTGAACTTCAAATATTTTTCTCGTTAGCAGTTTATGAGTAATCCTCAGAAAACCAACAAAAAAAATTTCAAAACTTTTGCTCGTCTGGAAATCGCTTTAAAAACCGCAATACCTTTTTTTGTAATGGCACTATAAAGTTCTTTTAAAGAATTTAATTATCTACAACTTGACATCCTCATGAGCTCTGTATAATGATTTGTCCCCGAGTTATCGTCGATCAAAGCAAAAAAGTCATTTTTGACTTTAATAATTGATTACTCGGGGAATAATGGTCGTACAGAAAATTAAAGTAGAGTTTTGTAAACTGCAAAACATTTCCTACAAGGTACATTCCTAAATCGGATTTTGATAATTTTTTTTTTTTTTCAAACAGAAAATGTCCGAAAAAAAGATAAAAAACTGCAAATTTAACGATATTTGGATAACTTGCAATAACTTGGTAAATAATGCAGATACGAAAAAACTTTTCAACCTCAATGTGTCCTGAAAAAACCCTGATAGTTTCAAGGTGCTGCGATTTGTTTTTCTTTAGGTTTATAAGTATTTATTCTCATTAAAGCTTAAAGCTAAGTTACATGAGAAATAAAAAATAAACTTAATTAAAAAGACGAAACATTAAACAGGCAGACAAGACATTAAAATTTAAACAATATTTTCCCTGATTTTTACAAAAACACGCCAAAACATTCAAACACTTAACATAACATGTTCCAACAGCTTGGATTTAAATTCTGTGAAAGATTTTGCCTGTTTTATGTGCAAAGGTAATTGGTTAAACAGTTGTGCTCCCTCAAAAGTAATCATTTTTTTACCATATGTTGTTCGTACCTTTGGTAAGACAACATGGCTTGCTCGTCTGGTTATGCAGTTGGAAATATCTTTTTGTTTAAGCAAGGTAATATCGGAATGAATTGATTTATCTAATATCTTTCGAACGAGTAAACATGTATTAAATCTAAATAATTGAGTTAAATTCATTAATTTTGTTTCTTTATAAATTTTGTTAGTCGGTGTTAAATAGGGGTAATGAAACAGCATTTTAATAATTTTGTTTTGCGTAATTTGTAATTTAGCTAGATTTGATTTGTAGGCACTCCCCCAGATTTCAATCAAGTATAATAAATGTGGTTTTACCAATGAATTATAAATAGTTTGACGTACTTGGCGAGGAAGAGACCGCACACCCCCTCTAAGAGAACCCAGCAGTCGTGTAAGTTTGGATTTAACATGTTCTATATGAGAGTTCCATGCTAGGAAAGAATCTAACCGTAAGCCAAGATATTTCTCTTCTTGTTTTTCTTTAATGGGAATATTATTTAATAACAAAGGTTTATGGGGTGGAATCTTTTTGTTTTTTGGTTTAAAGACAATATAACAGGTTTTGTTTGTGTTAATCGTTAGCAGGTTACACTGAAACCATCTATGGAGAGTACTAAGGTCATCTTGAGCCCGCGAGATGATTTCGTGGATAGAGGATCCATAATAAAACAACGAAGTGTCATCTGCGTACAAATTAATTTGGCCATGTAGCCCTATCTGGTTAATATTATTTATATATATTAAGAAAAGCAACGGTCCCAAAATAGATCCTTGAGGAACTCCAAAAGATATCAAAGCGGGTTTACTTTGATAACCATCCATTTTTACAATTTGAGAACGATTTGATAAATAGGATTGGAAAATACTAAAAGCCTTACCGGTGACACCTAAAGCTCTGAGTTTTTTTAAAAGGATTGAGTGACTTACGGTATCAAAAGCCTTTTTCAGATCAATGAAGATACCTAAAGCCAAATTTTTATTATCAATATTATATTTAATTTTAGTTATTAAATCAACTGTGGCAGAGAGCGTATTGGATTTCGGTCTAAAACCGTACTGCTTGTCAAAGAGGAAGTTAATAGAATTTAAATGACTCAACAATCTATTATGCAAAATTTTTTCCAGTATTTTGGACATAACTGGCAAAACCGAAATAGGCCGATAATTTCCTGGGTCAGTTTTTTCACCTGATTTATAGATAGGACTTACTTTAGCAACTTTTAACGAGTCCGGAAAATGTCCCGATTGAATTAATTTATTAAAGCAATTTGCTAAATTACCGGAGATCAAATTGTTCAGACATTTGATCACTTTAGTGCTTATACCATCTATTCCAGAACTAGAGTTTGAGTCAAGGCTGTTTATAATTCTAGTAACCTCCTCTGCGCTGCAAGGCTCCATTACAGATAGTTCGTTAATGGTATTTACACGGGGTAAGGTATATACAAGATTGTTGTGGAAATTTGGTGGAATTTGATTAGCTAATACCAAACCGATAGTGGAAAAAAATTCATTAAACTTATCACATATTTGTACTGGGTCGGTAATACTAATTGAGTTATGTAGGAGTTTTGAGGGAACACAGCTGTTTTTAATTTTATTATTAGAAAGATTATTTATTAACGTCCACATTTTTTTTGGTTTTCTCACACATGCTAAGAATTCGTTATAATAATAACTACTTTTTGTTCTCTTGATAGTCTCAGTTGTGATCTTTTTTTGACACTCATAGTTAGCCTTCAAAATCTCGTTATCGGGTTCACTTTTTAGTTGAATCCACATTTTGTTCCTGTGTTCTATTTTAAGTAGGACATCTTTGTTAATCCATTCGCTTTTGGGTAAGTTTAGTAATTTTGATTTTATGATCTTACACATATTTGTATGTGTTTCTATTGAGCTAGATATTGAAGCAAACTCGTTATTTTCATTACTTGAGATTACCTCACTGAAGGAGTTATAAAGTTTTGTGTAGTCGATGCATTCATATTTGACCCATTTCTTGGGTGGACGCTTATATTTTTTTAATTCAAGATAAATTTGTTTATGATCCGATAAACAGGATTCGACTAGTGCCATGTGGAAACCATCAGATTTGAGGTTAGTGAAAACATGATCTATAATAGTCTGTGAGGTAGGAGTTTCCCTGGTACAGTATAATTTATCAATCTTGTTAAGTATCACATATCCTGCTTCATGTATAGCTTCTTTGTAAGATTTAGTTTTCCCGCTTGAAGATAGAAGATCTATATTAAAGTCCCCGAAAACAATAGCTCGTCGTTTATTGTGCAATTGTAAGTTTAAGTCATTTATAAATTCCACAAAACTAGTATCTCCCGGATTATATACAACTCCCAAGTCAATATTGCATCGTTTTAGTTTCACCCACAAATAGTTATTGCCATTTAAATAAGTAGATTCGCACAACTCGTGCTTCAAGTCATTATGTATACATATATGCTGAGACACCACCACCAGTTTTGTCTGTTCTATAGTTATAGTAGTGTGTATAGTTAGGTAATTTAAGGGACAATGCTTGCTCCTCAGTTTTGATCCAAGTTTCAGTTAGTAAGATCATGTGCACTTTTGTAGGTATAGATTGTAGTATACATTTTAGTTCATCAATTTTGCCATGTTTACATAAGCTTCTAATATTCGTATAAAAAATATTTATTCTAGACTTCATGGAGTATAGATTTTGATAGTTGTTTATTAATTGATGTGTCAAGTCATCGCCAGCATTTTTAATATAAGGCGCAGTGTTCATTATTCTTAGTTTTTTGGCGTATTTTTAGGGATAATTTTAGGGATACCTTTGATGTACTTAATAGTTAGGTTACTTTCGCCCTCCAATTTTCGGCGATTAAGTACCTCCCGTAACTCATTCAAATACTTCTGTTGCGAGGGAGTTTTATCGGAATATATTTTTATATCATCTGAAGTTAGCTTTTCCTTATTGCGTAGAATTGACTTAGCCGTCTCACGGTTCTCAAAACACACCATTACTCTTCGGTTATTATTTGGTATGTATTTACCTATGCGAAATTTTTTTGTTGGTTTTGGACAATCATTTATAATATTTAAAAGCAGTTTATGTAGGTCTAATCATCCTTGGATCGGCGTTCGTCGGAATTATTGTTCGTCTGCTCTGGCAAGCCCATTACAATAATATTTTTCTCCCTATTGCTACGGTCATTGACTTCACGAATAATTTCTTCATGAGATTTTAATTCCGAAAAAGGAGAATTTAATTCAACGGAGGTATTTTTAAGTTTAAGTATGTCTGTCTCAAGCAATCTAATCTTTTCTTCATTATTTGTAAATTTGCGATCTAATTCTTGTATGTGAGTTTTTATGCAATTTTTTTCCAATGCAATGCTATTAGTGGACAACTTAATCTCACTTATTTGGTTCCTGATATCAGACATGTTTTGTTCCTGCGAGTCAACGAGTTTTTGTAATAATGTTGAAATGCCTGATATTTCTTTGCGCAATTCTTGTATCTCACGTTGGCAATCGCAATCAGGTAGTTTACGTTTACGAAGAGTGACATTCGCATCCATCAATTCGGTATTTATTTTTGATAATTTCGACAAGTCCGGTTGAGAACCACTACGCATCGTCGTATTTTCCTTTGTTGGTGAACGCAACATAGTCACACTATTTGTCTATGTATAGCACAAAACAATAATTCCGTTGCGTTGAACACTTTCAAAGCGCAGATTTAGTTTGAGTAAATGTGATAATAAATGCAACCGTCTCGTTTACCCTAGGTGGTGAGGGGGGCAGTACGGCACGCGCGTCGCTGAATTCACTTTCACTTTTACAGGAGGCAAAAGAAATAAATTAAGTTGCTAATTTGTTAAGCAAAAACAGCTACTAATATATCAGAGATAAGGTTCACTTTCCATATACACTAACTTTAATAATTTAACAAAATGCTAGTATACGTCTGCTCTGTTCAACGTTTCATCGACGAAAAAAAGTGTCCGTAATGTTTAAAATTATCGTTTTGGCTGAAAATCAAGATAACGGGCAATTTTTCATTTTTATCCCTTAACAAGTTATTCCTAAAAAAACTCAAAATTTTAAACGGTTATTTTATAGTGTATATTTTCTTAGAATAGTGTAGTTTATACATGAAAGAGACAAATATGCATTTTTGCTTGCTTAAGTACTTGAATATGTATATACGTGGCATACCTAATATGTGCATATTAGGTGTAGAACGTGACTCTTACAAGCACGATATCTCAGGAATGGTGGTCCTTAAAAAAAAAAACATACCGACCATTTTTATAGAGAATTTTGAGATCTACAACTTTGGTTTGAGGTACTTTTTTTAATAAACTTACCGTTTTCGAGAAAAACCCAAAAAACCTGAAATTTTGACCTTTAATCCCGAATAAGTTTTTTAGCACACATGGGATCGATGAGGAGTTTTGACAGTTTATTTTTAATGATAAACCCAAGGTCTCTACCAAAATTTGGCTCTGTCGGAATTATTGTGTTTTTATTTTAAAATGGATAATATTCAGTGGCGTAGCTAGGGGGGGCGGTGGGGGCGGTCCGCCCCGGGTGTCACCCGCTTAGGGGTGACACTCGACCGTGAACATCAGTAGTACCACATTTAAAAATTCGTAAATTGTGGCAGATTGCATAACCGCCACTAATAAAATATACTAAACGCAACAATTATAGGATACAAAGAAAGTTCCAAATTTTTAGGTGATTTTCAACAGGCTGTAACTTCGAAGAAAACGGTCATAGAGTGCTCATTAAAAAAGGCAATTATAGCTTCAAGTCTCTAGTTTTTGAATCCGAGCTTCAAATATTTTTCTCTTTATTGGTTTATGAGTAATTGTCAGAAAACCAACAAAAAAAAAATTTCAAATTTTTTTGCTTGTCTTGAAATTGCTGTAAAAACCGTAATAATTTTTTTTTGTAATTACACTATATAGCTCTTTTAGAGAATTTAATTTCCTATAATTTGACCTCCTCATGAGCTCTGTACGATGATTTTTCACTGAGTTATCGTCGAACAAAGCAAAAAAAGTCACATTTAATTTTGATAATTAATTACTCGGGCAATAATGGTCGTATAGAAAATTAAAGTAGGGTTTTGTAAACTGCAAAACATTCCCTACAAGCTGCTTAAATTGAATTTTAATAAAAAAAAATTTTCAAACCGAAAATGTTGGTCAAAAACATAGTGAAAATCTGCAAATTTTCGGATATTTGGATAACTTGTAATAACTTTGCAAATAATGCAGTTACGAAGGATATTTATGATGTTCACGGTCGGGTGTCACCCCTAATCAGTAGTACCACATTTAAAAATTCGTAAATTGTGGCAGATTGCATAACCGCCACTAATAAAATATACTAAACGCAACACAATTAAAGGATACAAAGAAAGTTCCAAATTTTTAGGTGATTTTCAACAGGCTGTAACTTCGAAGAAAACGGTCATAGAGTGCTCATTAAAAAAGGCAATTGTAGCTTCAAGTCTCTAGTTTTTGAATCCGAGCTTCAAATATTTTTATTTTTATTGGTTTATGAGTAATCGTCAGAAAACAAACAAAAAAAAATTTCAAAATTTTTTGTTTATCTTGAAATCGCTGTAAAAACCGTAATAATATTTTCTTGTAATGGCACTATATAACACTTTTAGAGAATTTAATTCCCTATAATTTGACCTCCTCATGAGCTCTGTACGATGATTTTTCACTGAGTTATCGTCGAAAAAAGCAAAAAAAGTCACATTTAATTTTGATAATTAATTACTCGGGCAATAATGGTCGTATAGAAAATTAAAGTAGGTTTTTTTTAAACTGCAAAACATTCCCTACAAGCTGCCTAAATTGAATATTAATAAAAAAAAATTTTCAAACCGAAAATGTTGGTCAAAAAAAAGTGAAAATCTGCAAATTTCAGGATATTTGGTTAACTTGTAATAACTTTGCAAATAATGCAGTTACGAAGGATATTTTCTATAGCTTCAAACTCAATGTGTCTTAAAAAAAACCTAAAAGTTTCAAGGTGCTGCGATTTATTTTTCTTAGTGTCCGGAATGTTTAAAATTATCGTATATGCTGAAAAACAAGGGCAATTTTTCTTGCTAAAAATTATTATTGCTAAAAAAAACCTTTAAACACAAAAGTTTAAACGCAATAATCCATATTTTTTCATTAGAAGCCTTTAATCATTAAAAAATAAAACAATTTTTTTTTCGGAAAACATCGTTAATGTGTAGAAAAAAATCTTGAAAAAGAAATTTATTTTTTATTTTTTAATGATTAAAGGCTTCTAATGATAAAAATATGGATTTATTGCTAAAAACCGTCTAAACTTTTGAGTTTAAACGGTTTTTTTTAGCAATAATTTGGTAAGGGATAAAAAATAAAAAATTGCCCGTTATCTCGATTTTCAGCAAATACTACGATAATTTTAAACATTCCGGACACTAAGAAAAATAAATAGCAGCATCCTGAAACTTTCAGGGTTTTTTCAGGACACATTGAGGTTAAAAAGCTATAGAAAATATCCTTCGTATCTGCAAAATCATTACAAGTTATCCAAATATCCTTAAATTTGCAGAATTTTACCTTATCTTCGGCCAACATTTACGGTTTGATTTTTTTATCAAAATCCAATTTAAGCACCTTGTAGAGAATGTTTTGCAGTTTACAAAACTTTACTTTAATTTTTTGTACGACCATTATTGCCCGAGTAATCAATTATCAAATTAAAAAAATACTTTTTCGCTTTGATCGACGATAATTCAGTGACTAATCATCGTACAGTGCTCACGATGAGTGTAGTTGTACGGAATTAAATTCTCTAAAAGAGTTTTATAGTGCCATCACAAAAAAAATATTACTGTTTTTACAGCGATTTAAAGACGAGCAAAAATTAAAAAAAAAATTTCGTTGGTTTTTTGACGATTACTCATAAATCGCTAGCGAGAAAAATATTTAAAGCTCGGATTCTAAAACAAGAGACTTAAAGCTACACTTTTCTTTTTTAATGAGCACTGTACGACCATTTTCTTCAAAGTTACAGCGTGTTGAAAATCACCTAAAAAATTTGCATTTTTTTTTAAATTATCCTTTAATTGTTGTGTTTAGTGAATTTGATAAAACATAAATTATTATTACTTTTTTATTTTAATAGTTTTGATTGATTTTTGGGGTGACACCGACAATATCCGCCCCGGGTGCCACCCATGCTAGCTACGCCACTGATAATATTGACTTGGAATTGTTAATAAATTAGACAGCCTGTTTTATAGACAATCTGTTCTGTACAAATAGTAGGACGATATGAGTTTTTTTTTCTTTCTTATTATTCTACATTATAGTATGAGATCCGACCGCAAGAATTCGACTACCAATAAAAATATTTTTTTATATAAAATTATAATAAGCTTAAATTCATAAATTATTAAATTAATTATTCTTGCGGCCATATCTAACCTATTATCACATGTGTGATCTTCTCTGACAACCAGTTCAAATCTATGTTCAAAAAATCTATGTATTATGCATAAGGATGTTCGTTTATTGACGGTCCGTCCGGTATAAAAAACGGAAGCCTACAAGATAAATATGCCCCGTGCTACAAGTGCCCTACAAGGCGGTATTATGTGCCTATCGAGAACCGGCCGTCATTGGTCCTTCGCTGAGAGGCCCGTACCAATCAGCAAATTTCAGAGGCGGCCATGTTTCTTTTATAAGACTTATAATTATTATTAATCACAGTGACCGATGACTGTAATATAAATATTATACTGTAAAATACTTCTAAATATAGTTAAATAGAAAGTTGAGTGCAAGTCGAGTGCCCGGTGTGTGTTTTAGGGAGAGGTTGTGACAACAATTACCATAGATATAGGCAAATAGAATAGCAGACGTTGCCACGGAATATGTAATTTGTCATGAATATGTATATTTGCCATGGACGAAGTCACGGGCACCAGCTAGTCCACAATATACCTACCCAAAGATTAAATCTTTGTACCTACCTAAAGAAGTTCATTCAAATATCGCAAACATGGGATGCCGCTAAACATAGTTCTAAACGTTAGTAGCTATATAATATATAGAGAAGCTATCACCTTTATCACTAGTGATCCGTTCAACTGAAGCTGGCAAGCTACACTTTACTTAGTCGCTTTCTAGCTCTTGAGTTGCTTGTTGCTTGTAACCCTTGTTTGTTTTATAGCGAAATAACGTTAAAACTGATCAAATATGCCCTCGTGTGTGTTACAATATTGCACTAATAATTCAAGTAATACGGTAAAGTGCAAAGGAATAACTTTCTATCGGTAAGTAACTAAATAATCATTTTAAAACTCAATTCGAGCAAAATATTTTGCGGACGCCATTTTGCGTCATTTGTCATAGACAAAAAAATTTAAGAAGAGACATTAGGTGTATTGTATATAGATATTATATATTAATAACAAATCAATAAATTAAAATATATGTTAATATATAATTATAATATTATAATATATAATAAATATAATAATATATAAGTATATAAAAATATTATAATATATAATATATAAATATATATTATTAAATTATAATTATATATTGACATCACTACATAGTATAAAACAAAGTCGCTTTTTCTGTCCCTATGTCCCTTTGTATGCTTAGATCTTTAAAACTACGCAACGGATTTTAATGCGGTTTTCACTAATGGGTAGAGTGGTTCTCGAGGAAGGTTTAAGTACATAATTTACTAAGTTACGCGGGCGAAGTCGCGGGCAGCAGCTTTAATTTTATTAACACGTAATTTTATAACATGTAGTGCCATCTGTTAACTTTTAGATGAATTAGAGTACTACATTGCTTCAAACAGAATTCCCTAGATGGCGTTGTAAATTTTGCATACACGTTGTCTGGGACTCCAAAAAGGACATAGGGTACCTTTCATCCAGAACGCGGACGAAGTCGCGGGCACCAGCTAGTATAATTATATAATATTCTAAAATTTATATATAGTAGAGCGGCGGGAACTGATTTTGACAAAAGTCGTGGTCACGGAGTGGTTTATACCTAAAACAGGTATCGTTGGATTCCTCGTGGTCTCCACATGACGAATCTGCCTGTTTTAGTTACGAAAGCCGGGAACAAGTGGTATTTATGACGTCATAAAGATGGCGGCCGTCGACCTTAGTTTTTTGCAGATTTCTCCAGTTCTACTCAACCAATTTGTACATGTGAGGTGTCGTTTGAAAGATATTTAGATGTTATTTATTTCTTTCATAGACATAATGGCCGTAAATGCTATAGTTTCGTAAATATTCCCAAAAATATAACTTTTTCTCCACGTGCTATCCTACATTTTGCAATATAACTCGTGATGGACTCACTTTTTTGCTACTGTTGTTTAATAATAATTTTAAGGATATTTCAAAAGCTACCTAATGACGTATAATACATACATCTAATGTAATAAATACAAAAGTTATCGCCATTTTCGTAAAACAGATACCGCTCTTAGCGCACGTTCTACTGATACCATGAAGCGCATCTGCTTATTATATTTACACTTAAATTAGTGTTAGATTATGTTTATTTATTTATTTCACTTTTTTTTTCTTTGTGTAATATGTAAGTGTATATTTTAACATAATATTTTACTTTATAACTTTTTAAAAACCTTTGGACACCATGTCTGAAATAAAGTTATTATTATTAAAATTAAACAAATACAGGTTTATATTAATTCTGTATATTTTGCACTGTTCTTAAAGATCATACATCGTTTAATAAGTAGGTAGGTATACAATATAACAAATACAAAATACGATCAAATTTTTGCTTTTAACAATTTATGAAATACTTTACATGACATAATTATGAAAATGAGCTGGTCGTATATTACTTACAAATTGTAGGTATTTATAATCTGCTTAGGTATATAAATAAAAATGAAATGTTGTTCGATGGTAAGCTCCATTACTTGAGATTGAGAACGGCTGGATTGATTTGGCCAGTTTTTGTTTTAAAAGCTGCAACATGTCCCAAATCTATGGCTAATCGAAAAAGTGGTAGCCACAAGCATCGTTATCTTATGACCAAGATCTACGGCCTTTTTGATAGATGGCCAAGCAGTCTTACGAAGTATTGGGAAACCAAAGAATGACTTTTGGCGAATTGGCCGATTAAATACCATTTGAAAATTGAAGGAGGAGGAATGTGGTAGTAAAGGTCCTTTTCGACAGATGCAATGAAAAATCTATAAAATTTGGTATTAGGGAAAATAAGAAAAAGGTGGTAACTCCGTGAAATACAAAATAATGGATGGCAGTACTCCCTCACCTAAAAAATGGGATCGCTTTGTTCATCACGACAAGAATAAAGGAAATTTAGCAAATTATCTTTCGCATGAAGTAACTAAATACCCAGTCAGATTCGAAGATGGTTTGGAATTGTTGACTTAAGGTTTGTTCGAAGATCCACTTATATTGAATTGTGACACAAGCCATTTATCAATGGGCTATGAAACATTTGGAGAGACACCGATGTCTTACTGCTATTTGATGCATTTTTTTGTAAATGCTAGATCTGCACTGTTGCACTACCAAAAAATGTTAGGGTCCACAGTGTGGTACATCACCAAAACCTAAATTTGTTCCTATACATCAAATTGTTAACACCATTAGCAAGAAACAATTTTTTTAGCTTTCCGCGCTTTTACAGGATATAGATATGACAAGTTCTCTATCAGGATACGCCAAATTGACCTATTGGAAAGAATTTGATCAATGTCACATGCTCCTGGAAGGAATTAGATCAGTAACCACTACAAAACTAAGAAAGAGCTGAAAAGTTTGTCATTTTAGTATACAATGACAAAAATTAAACTATAAGACGACTTGAAAGCTGCAGTCTTTAATAGCATCAAAAGTTTGGAAAAAAAATACCTCCGACAAAAGAAGCTGTAAAGCATCACAAGCATGGAGAAAATTACCAAGCTTTAATATGGAAATCGGCACATATCCCAAAGCCTTTTCTTACCTCCTCCAAGAACAGTGTCGTTGGAGACTAGAGAACATGAAACTTACCTCAAAACCACCTATATATCTTTAAAATATCTAGAATTAATAAAGTGTCAATGTAAAATAGCGTATTGATCTACAAGATGTGGGTATGTCAGAAAAGGGCAGAAATGTAGAGACAGTGTTTGCAATTTTGGAAAAGAAACTTGTCAGAATCAGTTTAATTTTGGGAATACGTAAATATTCATAAACTAGCTAATGAGCTTACAATCAAATAGATTTTCATTTTTATTTATATATCTAAAGATTATAAATACCTACAATTTTTAAGTAATATACGACCAGCTCTTTTTCATAATTATGCCGTGTAAAGTATTTTCATAAATTGTTATAGGCAAAAATTTTATCGTATTTTTTATATTCTATGTTTTTTTTTTTACCTATTATATTTATACTTATACCTACCTAATTATTAAACGATGTATGGTCTTTTAGAACAATGCAAAATATAAACAATTAATATATACCTGTATTTGTTTTATTTTAATAATAGTCTTTTACTTTATTTCAGACATTCGTAGCACGTGTACCATAGGTTTTTACAATATTATAAAATAAAATTTATAGTTTATTAATATTATGTCAAAATATACACACTTACATATTACATAAATAACAAAAATAAAATAAATAAATAAACACAATCTAACACAAATTTAAGTGTAAATATCGTAAGCAGATGAGCTTCACGATATCAAGAGAACGTGCGCATAGAGCGGTATCTGTTTTACGGAAATGGCTATAACTTTTGTATTTATTACATTAAATGTATGTTTTATATATCATTAGGTAGCTTTTGAAATATTCTTAAAATTATTATTAAACAACAGTAACAAAAAAGTGAGTCCATCACGAGTTATATTGCAAAATGTAGGATAGCACGTGGAGAAAAAGTTTTATTTTTGGGAATAATTACGAAACTATAGCATTTACGGCCATTGTTTCTATGAAAGAAATAAATAACATCCAAATATCTTTCAAACGACACCTCACATGTACAAATTGGTTGAGTAGAACTGGAGAAATCTGCAAAAAACTAAGGTCGACGGCCGCCATCTTTATGACGTCATAAATACCACTTGTTCCCGGCTTTCGAAACTAAAACAGGCAGATTCGTCATGTGGAGACCACGAGGAATCCAACGATACTTGTTTTAGGTATAAACCACTCCGTGACCACGAAACTTAAGAAATAGACGACTTTTGGCCGATTCGCTGCTCTACTAATATTATAAAATTATAAATGAAATCATAAAATAAAATTATTATAAAATCACGTATTTCATTGGATGGATACCACATCCAATGAAATAGGCAGAATATAAACAGTGTCGCCTCTATGACGGTGACATCGATTCTATGATACATTAGCCGCCTCTTGCGCGCCCCCTACTGCCGCATTTGTTGTACAGATTTTGTTCGCACTATCTTTTCTATATTATAAAGTTCAATGTATAATACCCCAATGTTCTCATTTTTTTTAAACCTTCAATTTTTACTGCACCCTACACCTCGATGGCCACCAGACGTCCCCCCACCCAACCCCAATGTTTTCAAAACTTTTTTACCTGTGCTCGACGCACATAGATTAGACAAGATCCATGTATGACAGGAATTAAGTAGACGTAATACCTAAATAACTGAATAGATAATACCTACTTAGCAACAAATTTATTAAAAACTGAATTGTAGGTAAATAGAAATAGAATCTATGGTAAATAGAATACCATAGATTAATAATAAGCGCAGCGAGACCAATATAAAGTCTATGTAATTATTATTATAATTTAAATTCTTCCATAATTTCCATTTTCAAAAATTTGCTGAACCCACAACAGAACAGGAACCAAAAAAAAAAAACAATGGGATAAGAAACCTATATATTTATTTGGTCAATGGATGATTGACAGAAGTTGAAGTTGACGGAAGTCAAATTAATATAATTAAAAATTCATATTAAGACTCAATAGAAGTCTCAAAAGAAAAGTTTACAAAAGATAAATATTTATTAAAATTTAATTAATTATGACATTAATAGATATAAGAATAATAGAAGAAATAATATATAGTAATTGCTGCATTGACTTTGATAAGTACTGGGCAGTAGGTACTGGGTGGGTCTGATGACTAGTGATGTAAAACCACCTCTTTTCATCACGAATACTCGCATAACTCGCAAGGTTTTAAACAATTTAAATTTATTCGTTTAAATAAATTTATGTGACAAAATAGTATATAACACATAGGTATTAAAAATCATTGATTTCGTTATTTCGTTTGATGATGATATTATTTTGGATTGCATGGCCTTAGTGAAATTTCCAAATGAAATTTAAATTACCTACAACACACGCAATTACCTAATCAAACTCAACAGAAAATTACTACTTTTAGTTTCTTTACTATACCTACCTACAGTAGCCAACCAGGTGCTAACAGATTTTGTCCTCTTCAGCTTTCATCCACCTAACTACATATTTAGGTATATTCTCTGCAAAAAGATATCGAAATGATAATTTTATAGTTATCCAAGAAAACATGCTTTGTTTTTATGTTAAGGTCGACAGGCAGGCTGGTGGTCTACTTGATGGTAGGTGGCTACCGTCGCCTGTAACACAAGAATCGCCACAGGTGCAACAAGTGCGATTGCGATTACGGTAGGATTAAAGATATGTAAGGGATTGTGACTGGATATGGATAGGGAACTGCCACCAGACGGACTGTCCAAATTCCTTCAGACCCACTGTGCCCCTAGCCATACCCTAGCCATACTGAATTGCAGTGTGCTCCATGCTACTACCCTTAAGTAAGTACCCTTTAAGGCAACTCTAGCCACTTATACAACAAGCTCACCTGTTTGCGAAAATGTTTCCAATAGGTGTAGATTTGACAGATGTCTTATTGCACTAAGTAAGCGATTTACAAAACTTACCTATAAAGAAATATTACCATTTCCTTTATCCGTGAGAAGGTATTCGGCTGTTGTATGGAGTATCTACCTATACTTAGAATCATTTACTTATTAGTGAACCTTCGATACTTAAACCTACTCGATGTCGAAAGTATCATTGGAAGAATACATGCACATCCCTAATATTGCGAAGCTGGTCTTTCCTCGCCCTTCTCCTTGATCCGTCATTCATTCGTCATTCGTCTTTTTTTGATGGTGCGTGCGTGCGTGGTTGCGGGCGCGTTGCGGGCTTGCGGCTCTATTAGGCGATTGGCGGACTCGGAGATTAAATAAAATAAATTTAATTATCATAAGATAATAACCAGGTATGTACATTAATTTTTTCTTGTAATGATTGATCTTTCGCAAAGTTCTCTTTATAGACTTGGCTTGGACCAAGCCAAGATCAAGAATTAAGATGGCGGCTCCACCGACCCACGTTCTTCTTTTCTAAAATCATCAGTGAATTTTTACTTAATCGCATTTAGAAAGGTAATTATTTTCGTTTATTTTTGATCTAATGAAAACGGGAAAATGTTTTTCATTCTTATTTCTTTGTTTCCATTCGCCTAAAGTTTGAATTTCTTATTACATTACCTATTCTGATCTTATTTGAATATGATACAGTTGTGGATACTTAACAACTATGTCAGAATATTTCCATTTATTGATTTACCCAATATGCAATTGCATTAATTTTCAGTTATCTCTACTTGTTTTCTACCATATTATAAAATTGATAGGTAGGTAAGTATTCTAATTTCACATAGAATCCTTATGGTACTTACCTATACTTTTATAATATATTATAGCTGCTTCTGTTAAAAAATGTGTTACGTATTTAACTATTTATCATGTCCCAATTCTACATTTTTTACGTCGCCCACGCAAGGCACGACACGACTAGCAGCGGGTTCCTATAATCTACCATTGTTCACTGTTTACAAGTAACTACTCGTTTTCATTTTCCAACAACGGATTGTAACAAAGCGTTCCACAAGTTTTCTACAAGTAGATGAATATAGGAACGCGTCACCCTTACGACTCGTGGCTATAAGTACCGTTTGTAGGCAAAAACGATTCGTTGTTGGGATATAGGAACCGGCCCTTAGAAAAACAAAATGGTGGTTCAGGCTACCTACTCATTGTTTTATTATTTTTACATTTTACCTTCATGGTCAAAGATAATTGATTGGTCTCGCTGCGCTCGACTAGATAGAGCGCTATACAAAAGCAATAGCTTCGAAAATGTGGCAACTTTTTATTGTAGTATGTGTAAAAAATCGTCACATCACTTTTTTACCCAGTTTTATTATATTTTTACACAGTTTCACTACATACGCAAACTGGTATTTTATTATTATGCCTAAAACTTAATAAAACATTCGGCACGTACACATCACAGACAGTTTGCAGTGTGATTGGCTCGGGTACGCCGTAATCGGCGTACTATTTTATGCCGCATTTTACGAGTACAACGGCGGTATCTAGTCGAGCGTAGCGAGACCAATCGTTTATCTATCTATGGGTAAAACCATCCCAATGATTTCATTAGAATAATCTATGCCTTTTACTTATTCTCAGCACAGGCGTAGCTTAATAATGTATTATGCTTAAGTAGCAACCTAGCAACACATAAGTATTACGATAAATTTTCTGTAGAATTTTATGCGGACGAACTCGCGTGCAACAGCTAGTGGGCAGGGACATTGATTGATTTGTGTGTGATTTGTCGAATAGATACCACGAATTGAAAGGCCTTCACTAGGTGATGAGCCTTGAAAGAGGTCTACTTTCAAGGCTTTGGAGCTTTGGAGACGGGCTGATAGTAATGATGGATGTTTCATTAGATTTTGGTGAGTGTTTTAAAATATTTCTTTAAATTTTTGATTTAGTGTAGTGTGCATATTACTACGGTACAAGCCTTACAGCCCTTTTTAATGTTAAATGTACCTTAAAATTGTTAAGACCGTTCAATATTTCCAGTAGTGTTTGTAGGTACAGCAATTTAAATAAATTGTTCAGTGAATAATTTAAATTATCTGCTGAATAGGTAAATTTTTATTTGCAGCAAAGAACATACAAATATTTCACAGTGGTCTTCTGAAAGGGTGTTTTTACAGCTGCAAGTCAGTCTGTCCAAATGACTGTGAATCGCATTATTCTAATTTTCGCTATATCCATCTCAAATATGTCTCAACCCAGTCTTAACGTTGAAAGCTGAATGTAAAAAATTTCAAAGTTAAACATTGATTCTCATTGTTTTTTTATTTAGTATGAAAAAAAAAATTCATTCTCTTTTGACATGGCATCAAGGTAGTTTGTGTGATAAACTGGAAATTCACATTTAAACCCTTAATTCAAATAATAATAATAGTAATACGAGTACATAATTTACTGTGAGATATTTAATGAAAATACTTTTTTTTTTTGAGTTGACAGGCAGGTGAGACAGGCTTATGGTAAGGGTTCACTTGGTGGTAAGTGGCTACTGTCGCCTATAACACAAACAACCCAACAGGATTACAGGGTAATTAATAACCTCTGGCATTTCTTACTCGCTCACCAAAATGGTGGTTTTTTTGTAAAGGGGTTGTTGCTGCTGTCAGACGGGCTGTCCGACTATTCCCTGCCACTATTTTCCAATCCAGACCAAAGTCAACTGTGTAAAGTACTTTTCTAAAGATTACCCTGCTGGAAATCGAACCCGGAACCCTGAGAGAGAGAGAGAGAGAGAACTACTAGATCAATAGGTCGTTACTTAACACTCTCTTAACAATGAATACTGGCTACTTTTCTATACTAATAGTAAGAGGAAATATCTAGACCGATTTGTTTGTTTGTTTGTTAGGCTCCGATACTACTGGACCAATTGTTAAAATTCTTTCACTGTTGGGAAGCTAGATTATCAGCAAGTAACATGGGCTATTTTTTATAAAGTTACGCGGACGAAGTTGCGTGCAACAGCTAGTTTTAAATAATCAAATTACTAAATTGTTGAACTTGGAATGTTAGTTTGTTTCATTTTCAGTAATTGTAATTTTATTTCATACAAATTTTTCAATTTTATCTGTCAATTGCCTGACACCTGACTTGGCCTGATTTGTTGAAAACTTTTAACTAACTAACTAAACGAATATTTTATTTAATTCCAGGAGCAATATGGGAGCGGTGGAGCAGTCGAGTTACATGATAATTTCTGAATTTGGTAAGTGATGCCATTATAAATTAAATATACATAGATTGTCATTAGTATTCGCTTGCATCTTGTGTTGCCGCGGTCCGTTTGGGTGTAAATTACGGATGACAGAAATTTATGGTGGATGAGGAAACTTTATGAGTTACTAACTAGCTGTTGCAAGCAACTTCATCCACTTAACCTTGTAAAATATAGCCTGTGTTATTCGCTGATAATAATTGTGTTATTCCCAACATTGAATGAATTTCTCAAACAGGTCCAGTAATTTCAGAGCTTATTCAATTCAAACAAACAAACAAACAATCAAATCTTTCCTCTTTATAAGTAAAGTACATAAAAGAAAGTCGTGTTATTTACACCACCATTTATATCTCGAGAACGGCTGGACCGATTTTTGTGATCCTTGTTTTGTTGGATTCGGCTCCGTCCCGAATAGTAGAATAACCATTAAAATATCGAAAAAGTAACGAAAAATAAAATAAAAACAATAAACAGAAAATTACTATATATAGAAATAAATTGAAGTGTCAAAAAACGATTGCTGTGATGTGCAGGTGTAATTAATAAATATTTTTTAACAGTAATTTTGGGGCATTACGAAATTCGTATTAGGATATACATACTTTATCCTAATTTTCAGATAAAGGATAAGGAGCAAGGTGGTGAATGGGGAAATTGGCCCTGACATCTCTTATTTCACTTGTGTTGTGTATGAAACTTTTTGTTCATATTGTTTTGCTATTTTAAAAAAGGGCGCGAAGCCGTGTCGTATTGAAGATGTCGCCAATTCATTATCACGGGGCGACATCTATTAATAGGTGATGATTGAAATGCGAACTCGGTTCAGACATTTGTTTATAATGCGTCCTTATGGTTTAGGGAGCAAACGACAGATGGCGCAATATTTGCATTTTAAATTTTATTAGCATACAGAATACAGAAGCTTACAGTAGCTTTATAGTCCAGTAATAAATTTATACATTACAGCATGCGATTATAACCCTTAATGGACTAGTTTTTGAAAAAACTTTCTTAGGACGTTTTCAATGTAGACTAAATTTGCTACAATATGATACTAAAACTGTAGACCAAATAGTTTGCGAGATTAAGCCTTTCAAAGTTTTTTTTTTTTTCGAACTTATTTTTTGCAATTCTGTCGTTCTGAATGAATTTTGACCCTTATTATATAAATTACCCTTATTATAAAATTATTATATTACGAAAAAACTACTGAACCGATCACCATGAAATTTTGCATACACGTTGTCTGGGACACCAGAAAGGACATAGGGTACCTTTCATCTAGAACGCGGACGAAGTCGCGGGCACCAGCTAGTATATAATATTTGCTCCTGTAAATGTTGATTAAATTTGGTTGTTATTACATTATTCTCAAAATTATTTTCATATTCTCTCCATTTTGCATTTTTTTTTTTATAAAAGAGGGAGAGTACCTCGGCTGCGTAAAGGCGAAAGCCTACGCAGTTCGGGTGGTGTAAGCGGAAAAGGAGCTCAGTGCGGAGCAAGAGCTGCTCGCCTTGGCCTCCGAGACCCGAGCGACTCGCTCGCAAGCCGTTCAGCAACTGCTAATGCGGATAATGTCCAGCATATCCGTGTTGACGAAGATTACCGACACATCTAAAAGGCTTAAAGGCACTCATGTAAAGGCGCTGGCAGACCGGCCCATCAATGAGGATACCCTTGTGCTGCGAAGGGAGAACGCCAAGTTGCGTTCTGTGGTAGAAGAGCTCCGGAAGGAGCTCGCCGAAGTTAAAGCCTGTGTGCAACAGGCGACGCAGCCTCCCGTCAGCAATGTAAGACCCCAGGAAGCCTTTCAAAGTTTCATTTTTTTTTAACTTCGCAATTTTTTGCAATTCTGTCGTTCTGAATGAATTTTGACCCTTATTATATAAATTACTATCGAAGCCCTGTACTTTTATGATGGGATGTTAAAAAAGAAAATGAGATAAAAAGTACATGAGTAGAAGTCATTATTTACCTTTTAGCAATTTGCTGTTGCTGTCTTCTGTGTGTGTGTGGATACCGTACTGTACAATTACGCGTGTACTCGCAAATGATATAAAACCACCGGTAGGACTGTCGCAAATAAAACGGTGATTTCACATCTGATGACGGATCTCAATTTTTTTAATTAATTCCTATACATATTTGTGGAATACATAAAAGATTATTACGGAGTTCACACAATGCAAAGCGACAGCTAGATGCACTTTGCGTTCTTGGTGGTTTCAACAAACCAATAGCGCCATCTAGCGATCGTTAACAACAACTACAAAGAAAAATATGATTTGGCGCTAATACCGTTCAACACGTACTATTATAAATGCGAAAGTTTGTATGAATGTATGTATAGATGGATGGATGTTTGTAACTCTTTTCCGAAAAAACTACTGAACCGATCACCATAAAATTTTGCATACACGTTGTCTGGGACACCAGAAAGACATAGGGTACCTTTCATCTAGAACGCGGGCACCAGCTAGTATATAATATTTGCTCCTGTAAATGTTGATTAAATTTGGTTGTTATTACATTATTCTCAAAATTATTTTCTCCATTTTGCATTTTTTTTTATAATGATAATTAAGCTCATATTTTAATTACATATTTTACCTTATAATTTTGATAGTTTAGTTTAACAGAATGAAAATTGCTTCACTTTCTTATTTTTAATATAATATCAGATATTCTGTGGATCCAAGTGGAAGGAGGCTATTTTTATAGTGATGCAATTTTTATAGTATAGATATGTCTTCCCAATAACACAGTTACCAAAAACGCGTCACTTTGTTTATAGCAAAAATATTAAGATTGTGTTGTATACTCTACGTTTCAAGGCGATCAATATTAAGAAGTACATAGTTAAATATTTCCTAACGAATGTTACCTTGCATTTTTCAGATTGAGGAGAAGCACGGGGAGAGAGCAGGTTACGTTGACATATTCTCACATCTGCACATTTATAGGGTAATTATTATTTTTTAAACTATGAAAGATTATTATTACCTACTTTCATATCGATTTAGTACACATTTCACTTTCGTCATAAATCGATATTTATGAAAATCTAGTTCGGTTTGGTCAGGAATGACGAATGTGGAAAACCAATAATGGTATCTGTATTTAATAAATTTTTTTTTACCTCGATCTGAAAAATGAAACAAAATAAATGTGTTACGTATTTTTAAAAATATATATTATTATAACAATAAAAATTAAATATACACCATAATGGAATGTACAAATTATTTCTTACTAGTTAGTGCGCTCGGCTTCGTCCGCGTTCTGAATGAAGGACATAGGGCAACCTCCCTGTCCTTTCTGGTTTCCCAGACAACGTATATGCAAAATTTCACTGTGATCATCGGTTCAGTAGTTTTTGTGTGAAAGAGTTACAAACATCCATACATCCATCCATACAAACCTTTGCGTTTATAATATTAGTACTGATGTAGCACGCAGCGCCATCTAGGGAATTCTGTTTGAAACAATGTAGCACTCTTAGGGCCGGTTCCTATATCCCAACAACGAATCGTTTTTGCCTACAAACGGTAAATATATTTATCAAGTAAGAATTGAATGAAAATGAACGATAAAACAAACCCATTCTAGTAGATAGTTGATATTTGAAAAATAACTTTTTTTTTTTTAATTTTGGTTATCGTTATGCATAAGATTTAGTACACATTCGTCAGATTCCACTTTAAATGCTAGATATTATTGTTCAATATTATTATAATAAAGGTATTAATGTTATTTTAAAAATATGTTTTAATTTTATTGATTAAAAAATCTTATGGGATCCACGGTAATAAAGTGATTATCTTTGAATCCTATCGAATCACAATGGGATTGAAAGTAACAAAATAATTATCTTTGAATCCTATCGAATGACAATGGGAGCCAGAATCCAAAAAAAGTATCTTTGGATCCCATGGGAGCCAAGTGGAGGGAGGCCTTATAGCCACGAGTCGTAAGGGTGACGCGTTCTTATATTCATCTACTTGTAGAAAACTTGTGGAACGCTTTGTTACAATCCGTTGTCGGAAAATGAAAACGAGTAGTTACTTGTAAACAGTGACGAATGGTAGATTATAGGAAACCACTGAGCGCGTTGAAATCAACAAAAGCAGAGTTCACGTATACAGGGATACAATAATAACCGCCTTTGGGTTTGTACTATGTATAGAGCACAAGAGCGCGTTGAAATCAACAAAAGCAGAGTTCACGTTTACAGGAATACAATAACAACCAATGATATTATATAAAAAGAGGTAGATATGAGACTAGTGCCCTGGAACGGAGGCGTTCAAATTAAGACAATTGTTGTAATTTGATTTAGTCGCTTAATAACAGCGAGTGAAAGAACACGTGTGCTACTCTGTGTCATAATTATTAAAATATTGTCTAAAATGCCGAGTTGTGTATTCCGAAAGTGTAAAAACTATGGTATAAAAGTAAAAAAGGATAAAGGAGTTACATACCACACGTAAGTACATAAAAATCACATAAATTTTATACAAAATTGGGCGATCCAGTGCAATAGGGACAGATAGCGTGCGTCATAGATTAACAGTCAGAAGCGAAACCGTAGGCACAATTTACCGCGCTCTGTAACTATAAACTGGTGATGGGCGATTTCATTTCGAATTATATGAAATACTATTCCATTATATAAATATTATATTATATTATATTATATTATATTATATTATATTATATTAAATTATATTATATTATATTATATTATATGATAATTCTAATATAATATAATATATATAATAATATATAAATATGTAATAATAAAAGTTGGCAAATAAGTCGTTTTAAAAAAAAAAATAATAATAAAAAAATTGCCACCCTAATTATGTTGTTTATAGAGTCTGTGCGGAAATAGAATGGACGCGGCGTATAAGGGAACTACCATAATGACTTTATTATTTTTATTATATAAATAATTTTACCAATAAGTTATAGAGTAGTAAAAATTTAACTAATTTATAAAGGTATCAAGATGTTTACAGTCGAACTATAATAACGTAACAGAGTTTTCAAAATAACAAATACGATAATTAAGCACAGTGGCGCCCTCAATTATTACGTCCATTTTCTTTCCGCACAGACTCTAATATCAATGATGTGACACTTCTGTTTGCATCGCTCAGCTTTGTTTGGCTAGCGTACTTCAAACGCAACTCTTTACAGACAGCTATCTCTTTCCGTATCATACGTTCTGTATCATCTGTCACACTTACTAATATATCTCACGTAATAAGTATATAGCAGTATACAGATAAGTAGGTATGTACAAAGCGGAACATTTTTTAAAGACGTGCAATATGGACATGGGTTATCTTTACTTAAAAAATCATTGATAACAACCACCTTTGGGTTTGTATTATGTATAGAGCACAAGAGCGCGTTGAAATCAATTCTTACAGTATGGCGCTTTCAGTTCATATACGTAATAAGTGAGAGGAAAATGATGTTCTTACCGGTGGTGCGCGGGACGCAATTGCAGAATAATTAATTGAAATTGATCGAAAATCCGGAGGTGTCAAACAATTTGTTTCACAAAATTTCTTCAATTTATCGGTATTTCAACAAAAAAACCCGGCGGTCGCTATGTGCCATACTTCTCCGGTGGGTGTTTAGACACGCCATACTTTTTTGAAAATGTTATTAATACATATTAATTATATTTTTTATAATGTATTTAAGTAGGTATATGAGAAGTATAAGCATCAACATTTGACAAAAAAATATTAAATTTTAAATACATATCTCAAAAGCGCCATCTACCGCATTAGTGTCGAACTACAATGAATCGTGTCAAAGGTTATCGATTATTTATTTATTTTTAAAGCGCCCTCTGCCGTATTGGAATTGAACTACAACAAATCCTGTCAAAGATCAAGTAAGTAAAGGTCGGATGCAATGTGTATGTATTCTGCAGTTATGTATTGTGAGACAAGATACCTACCTACTTTTTAGTTTAGCAGATAAAAAGGAGTGGATTAATTATATTGTTGCAAAACGATGCAATTCATTGAAAAATTTTAAATTTATCAATTTGTAAACAAACAATCAAATATTCTGTCTAATTATTAATTATTAAATATATTAGTGTAAGAAGATGTTAACAACGTCGTAACCAAGCCCTAGACTTCATAGAAAAGTGTTCATAGTAGATAGGAGTTGGTTTTTAAATACTTGTAAGAGTTTTATTAAATAGATTACAAACAATGTACGTTTCAAGGCAACATTTCCTAACGAATGTCAACCGGTATTTTTCAGATTGAAATTGATGAGAAAGCGTGACTGAAACACGAGTACAACGGCGGGCGGTGGCATATTCGTTATACTTATGGTAGGTAATGTTAAACAGTAATATATAATAGTAAGAAGGAAAAGTAGTAGAACTATACAACAAAAAATGTATGAAAATACATTGAACAGAACCAGACAAACCTTTAATAAATGAAAAATAGAAATTAAAAAGATGAAAAAGTGAAAAAAAACTACTAGATTAGTTAGTGCTCCTCTAAATATTGATTAAATTTGGTTATTAGGTATTTGTTACTTTATACTGCTGTTAATATCATCATTAGTTTGATATCACTAAAGCGATGAGCCATACGAATGGAATAGATAACACAACATACACATGTGTAGAGGATGGGCCGCCAATTCTCAACTTATATAACAACGGACGACGACGCGAGCGACCTCTCTCACCTTACTCTCACCGTGTCACTTGACACACCGCTCCCACTCGACTCCACTTCACTGCCACTCACTCACTTCCATTCACTCACTCACTTCCATTCACTTCCAACTCACTCACTCCCACGCACTTACTTACTTACTCACTCACACCCATTCGTTCATTCAGTCTTTTATAATTTTTCTTTTTTATTTTGATATTTTTTGTTACTCTCGCCCTCTTACTCGCACGTAGAGGGGGAAATTTATTTGCTTTTTGTATTGAACTGCACTGCACTGTGGATTTTGCTTCTAGGACGTGTTTTACTCGCTCTTTCTTACTCCACTCACCGTGTCACTTGAGACTCGACTCCCACTCCCACTCACTCATTCATTACTGATTAATTCATTCGTTCGTTCGTTCATTCATTCATTCATTCATTATTTTTTATTTATTTTTTACTTTCGCCTACTCGCAAGGCTGCTGCACCCATTTTTTTTTACTTCTATCTACACATCTATGGCCCCCAAAGCGCTGTGGGTATTTATAATCACTCTCACTCTTACTCCACTTCCACTCCAATCATTCATTCACTCGTTTGTTCCTTCGTTCGTTCGTTCATTCATTCTTTTTTTATTCTTTTTTTTATTTTTCTTTTTTCTTTTGTTTCTTTTTTCATTCGCCCTCTCACTTGAACTCTACTCGCACCCACCCACCTGCTCTTACTCCACTCCCACTCACTCGTTCGTTCGTTCGTTCATTCATTCATTCATTTTTTTTTTCTTTATTTTGTTTTTTTTTTTTTACTTTCGCCCTCACTCGAACTCTACTCGCACCCACCCACCTGCTATTACTCCACTCCCACTCACTCACTCGTTCGTTCGTTCGTTCATTCATTCTTTTTTTTATTTTTTTTTATTTATCTTTTGTTTCTTTTTTCTTTCGCCGTCTCACTTGAACTCTACTCGCACCCACCCACCTGCTCTTACTCCACTCCCACTCACTCATTCGTTCGTTCGTTCATTCATTCTTTCTTTTTTTATTCCTTTTTTTTATTTTTCTTTTTTCTTTTGTTTCTTTTTTCTTTCGCCCTCACTCGAACTCTACTCGCACCCACCCACCTGCTCTTACTCCACTCCCACTCACTCATTCGTTCGTTCATTCGTTCATTCATTCATTCGATCATTCATTCGTTTGTTCATTCATTCATTCATTCTTTTTTTTTTCTTTTGTTTCTTTTTTCTTTCGCCCTCACTCGAACTCTACTCGCACTCACCCACCTGCTCTTGCTCCACTCCCACTCCCACTCCCACTCACTCATTCGTTCGTTCATTCATTCATTCGATCATTCATTCGTTCGTTCATTCATTCTTTTTTTTTATTTTTCTTTTGTTTTTTTTTCTTTCACCCTCTCACTCGAACTCTACTCGCACCCACCCACCTGCTCTTACTCCACACCCACTCCCACTCCATTCATTCATTCGTTCGTTCATTCATTCGTTCATTCGTTCGTTCGTTCGTTCGTTCGTTTGTTCGTTCATTCATTCATTTATTCGTTCGTTCATTCTTTTTTTTTTTATTTTTCTTTTTTTTTTTTTTATTTATCTTTTGTTTCTTTTTTCTTTCGCCCTCTCACTTGAACTCTACTCGCACCCACCCACCTGCTTTTACTCCACTCCCACTCCCACTCCCACTCACTCACTCACTCATTCATTCATTCGTTCATTCATTCGTTCATTCATTCGTTCATTCATTCGTTCATTCATTCGTTCATTCATTCATTCATTCATTCATTTTTTTTTTTTTTTTACTTTCGCCCCCTCACTCGAACTCTTACTCGCCACCCACAGGGAAATTTATTTGGGTTAATTTTTTCTTTAAGGACGTTCTACTTGCGGACTGTTTTTTTTTTTTAAATTATTTTTATTTTATTTTCTTCACTCTCGCCCTCTCACTCGCACGTACCCACCCACCACAGGGAAATGTATTTGTATTTTGTTCAGATTTTGCTTTTAGGACGTGTTAACTTAGTTGAATGTCCTCGTGTGGTTGGACATTTTTTTTTTTTTTTTTTTTCTCTCCTTCACACCTATTCCATCTAAGCGCTGTAGGTATTTATAAACGAATATTCTCAGAGCGCAACAACCGTATATATGTTTTCGAAAGCTGAAATCGAAGGCGCTAAAAATTGAAAAGAAAACGTCGGTTCTCAAAGAAAAAAAAAAAAAAAAAAACACTGTTCCGAACAAACGACGACAGCGACACGCTTAGTGTCTGTGGTGCGTAGTTTGTGTTCGGCGCACTGATAGAGGTCGTACTCTCGGTGTTCGTGTTTTTAAAAGTTTGCCTTCGTGCGCGCGCTCTGCTTGTGCGCACGACGATGTTATATGCGTGCGCGCGCGCAGAGCGCGTTCACATTTTTCATCTTTCGAAAACACACAACTATGATGTAGTTTGTCCGTATAATGTTCGCACTTCTGTTACTTGTAATAGCAGAGTGCGAACCCTCAAAAGACACATTTTGAGTTTACCGGAATGTTTTCCTCCACACGTTGCTGTGCCGAGTCTATTTTATTTAGCAGAGAGAAGGTTTCTTTTGATACTCTCTCTCACCGGGCGCGTTTCGTTTGTGTATTATTACGAATTCGAGACTGTTTTACAAAAACCATTTGTGTTCAACGCACAAATGTGATGTGAAAAGTGTCAGTTGCGAACGTTCGTATCGAGAGCGCGATTGTGTGTGCCCGCCCGCCCGTCAGGCACACATAATTATTGTCTCTTAGTGAAAATATGCGCAAGAGGATACACACAGACAGATTGTGTATCTGTCTGTATGTCTCCTCTGCGTCGTATCTGGAGCCATCGTATATACACACACACATACATATACGATGGAGCCTCCTTATCGAAACGTACTCGTCGATCTCGCGCAATTTGCGCCGAGATTCGACGGTGTTGCCTAGATAAATGGTGGTGTAGCTCCCTGGTTGATCCTGCCAGTAGTTATATGCTTGTCTCAAAGATTAAGCCATGCATGTCTCAGTGCAAGCCGTATTAAGGCGAAACCGCGAATGGCTCAATATATCAGTTTTGGTTCCTTAGATCTTACTTCGGTTACTTGGATAACTGTGGTAATTCTAGAGCTAATACATGCAATCAGAACTCTGACCAGTGATGGGATGAGCGCTTTTATTAGATCAAAACCAATCGGCGGAGAGCCTCGCGTTCGAAGTCGTTAATTTTGATGAATCTGGATAACTTTTGCCGATCGCACGGTCCAGCACCGGCGACGCATCTTTCAAATGTCTGCCTTATCAACTTTCGATGGTAGTTTCTGCGACTACCATGGTTGTCACGGGTAACGGGGAATCAGGGTTCGATTCCGGAGAGGGAGCCTGAGAAACGGCTACCACATCCAAGGAAGGCAGCAGGCGCGCAAATTACCCACTCCCGGCACGGGGAGGTAGTGACGAAAAATAACGATACGGGACTCTTACGAGGCCTCGTAATCGGAATGAGTACACTTTAAATATTTTAACGAGGAACAATTGGAGGGCAAGTCTGGTGCCAGCAGCCGCGGTAATTCCAGCTCCAATAGCGTATACTAAAATTGTTGCGGTTAAAAAGCTCGTAGTTGCATTTGTGCTGCGCGCTGTCGGTGCATCGCATCCGCGGTGATACTGACACGTTTGCGGAGCATATCGTCGGTGAGCCGCGACGGTAAAACGTCCGGTTCAATATAACAAATCCTA
This sequence comes from Synanthedon tipuliformis, assembly GCA_947623395.1. NCBI lineage: Eukaryota > Metazoa > Arthropoda > Insecta > Lepidoptera > Sesiidae > Synanthedon > Synanthedon tipuliformis. The sequence goes on along the minus strand of OX392431.1, from coordinate 2,412,852 downwards.
TCGCGGTGCTCTTCAGTGAGTGTCGAGGTGGGCCGACAATTTTACTTTGAACAAATTAGAGTGCTCAAAGCGGGCTCAAAAAGCTGCTTGAATATTTCGTGCATGGAATAATAGAATATGATCTCGGTTCTATTTTGTTGGTTTTCAGAACTCCGAGGTAATGATTAATAGGGATAACTGGGGGCATTCGTATTGCGACGTTAGAGGTGAAATTCTTGGATCGTCGCAAGACGAACAACAGCGAAAGCATTTGCCAAAGGTGTTTTCATCAATCAAGAACGAAAGTTAGAGGTTCGAAGGCGATTAGATACCGCCCTAGTTCTAACCGTAAATATGTCATCTAGCGATCCGCCGACGTTACTACAATGGCTCGGCGGGCAGCTTCCGGGAAACCAAAGATTTTGGACTCCGGGGGGAGTATGGTTGCAAAGCTGAAACTTAAAGGAATTGACGGAAGGGCACCACCAGGAGTGGAGCCTGCGGCTTAATTTGACTCAACACGGGAAATCTCACCAGGCCCGGACACCGGAAGGATTGACAGATTAACAGCTCTTTCTTGATTCGGTGGGTGGTGGTGCATGGCCGTTCTTAGTTGGTGGAGCGATTTGTCTGGTTAATTCCGGTAACGAACGAGACTCTAGCCTGCTAAATAGGCGTAGCGATTTAGGTGTGCGCGGCACTCGTGTCGCGCTACTCACTCGCTGCGTATTCAAATTCTTCTTAGAGGGACCGGCGGCTTCGAGCCGCACGAGATTGAGCAATAACAGGTCTGTGATGCCCTTAGATGTCCTGGGCCGCACGCGCGCTACACTGAAGGAATCAGCATGTTCTCCCTGGCCTAGAGGCCCGGGCAACCCGTTGAAACTCCTTCGTGCTGGGGATTGGGGTTTGCAATTGTCCCCCATAAACGAGGAATTCCTAGTAAGCGCGAGTCATAAGCTCGCGTTGATTACGTCCCTGCCCTTTGTACACACCGCCCGTCGCTACTACCGATTGAATGATTTAGTGAGGTCTTCGGACCGACACGCGGTGGCTTCACGGCCGTCGGCGTCGTTGGGAAGTTGACCAAACTTGATCATTTAGAGGAAGTAAAAGTCGTAACAAGGTTTCCGTAGGGGAACCTGCGGAAGGATCATTAACGTGTCTTGTTTGTGTATTTTTACTTACACATAACAAACATATTAATAGACATAGACTTTGAGAACGATAAAAATCCGCACCGTTCGAGTCAATATTATAGCGGTATACATTTTTTTAATAAAAAGAATTTTTGTTTTATTTATTTTATACTTATTTTTAAAAAACATTACCCTGGACGGTGGATCACTTGGCTCGCGGGTCGATGAAGAACGCAGTTAACTGCGCGTCATAGTGTGAACTGCAGGACACATTTGAACATCGACATTTCGAACGCACATTGCGGTCCGTGGAGACACATCCAGGACCACTCCTGTCTGAGGGCCGGCTGCATAAAACAATTGCCACATTGCGTATAATATATTCTATTGTACGCAGATTGACGGTTCGAACTTTCTTCGTCCGTTTAAATATTTTATTTACCGAGTGTGTCTGTTTTCGAAACGTCAACGACTCTTCGCGTTAATTCGAGATGAGCGTACGTTTTGATGGTATAACAGACTCACACCAAGTGTAAAAATGTAGGCGGACTCGACGTCCGAAGAAGCGGTGTTAAAACACACACGTTGTTTTAACTCCGTTAACGGATATCGTGTCTGCCTCGAAATTTATAATGTTGGCCTCAGATCAGGGAGGATCACCCGCCGAATTTAAGCATATTAGTAAGCGGAGGAAAAGAAACTAACCAGGATTTCCTTAGTAGCGGCGAGCGAACAGGAAAGAGCCCAGCACTGAATCCCGCGGTCTTCCCGGTCGCGGGAGATGTGGTGTTCGGGAGGTGCCGCTTTCTCGTCGTCCCCGCTCTCGTCCAAGTTCGTCTTGAACGGGGCCGTTTTCCCGTAGAGGGTGCCAGGCCCGTAGCGACGGAGGGAGGCGGCGAGAGGCACTCTCCTAAGAGTCGGGTTGCTTGAGAGTGCAGCCCTAAGTGGGTGGTAAACTCCATCTAAGGCTAAATATTACCGCGAGACCGATAGCGAACAAGTACCGTGAGGGAAAGTTGAAAAGAACTTTGAAGAGAGAGTTCAACAGTACGTGAAACCGTTCAGGGGTAAACCTGCGAAACTCGAATGAACGAACGGAGAGATTCATCGTCATTTCGCGGCGTACGCGGGCGTTTCACGATGTCGTCGCACGGTGGACTCGTTTCAACGTGGCAGGCGGCACGGTGCGCTCGCGTCGACGTTCGCGGACGGCGTGCACTTCTCTCCAAGTAATGCATCGCGACCCGTTCGATGTCTGTCTAAGCGCCGCGTCGGGAGTCCGACGGTAGTCGTTCACGCGTCCTACCGTCGGACCGGTGTTCGGTCGCCGACAGGCTGTCGGACGGTATAGTGACGAAACGCGCACGCGTTTACAACGCGTCCAGGCCCGACGCAAGGTTCAAAGTGACGTGCTTTCGAGCCACCGCCGCAAGTGCGGTACTCGACACGTCGCGCCTGTCGTCGCTGCCGTGTGTCTCGGACCGTGCGCGTCTCGGTCGGCGATGATTCCAGTTTCGGGCACTCGCAGGACCCGTCTTGAAACACGGACCAAGGAGTCTAGCATGTGTGCGAGTCATTGAGATTTTTTTATATGTGTTAAAACTGAAAGGCGTAACGAAAGTGAAGGCGCGTTTTGTCGCGCGCTCTGGGAGGATGGAGCGTCGGTCCAGATCGATCTCTCGCACTCCCGAGGCGTCTCGTTTCCAATCTGTGAATGCAGGCGCGCTCAGAGCA